>BCNH02000006.1:20450364-20559171 GCA_001662345.2 Metrosideros polymorpha var. glaberrima | reverse complement strand
GTCTCGCCAAATTGGCGAGGCCCTTGCCAGCGTCATAGGTCGGTGAACTCAAGTCTCGCTAGATCGGCAAGGCTCGAGGCTTGCTAGAGGCCAATGAGCCTCGAGCCTATGGCCGGCCACCGGCCAAGGAAGAACAAAGTGAAAAAGAAAGAAAAGAAAAAAGGAAAAAGAAACAAGAAAAAAAAATCATGTTAATTGTTAGGTCTCTTAAGGATGTATTTGATAACCTGCCAGAATTTTTAATTTTGCTCCAGAAGTAATTTTGGAGTAGAAATGCGTTTGGTAAAAAATGACTTATGAAGCAGTTTTCTACTTCTGAATGAGAATTGTGTTTAGTAAAAAAGTTATTCTCTAGAGCCAGAATCAATTCTTGCCAGAAGTGATTCTTCTCTATTTTCACTTCTCATTTTCCATCTTACGCTCATTGGTCGCCAGTTGCCACCTACCATCGCCCGCCGGTTGCTGCCCGCAGCCATTGTCGATCGTTGGTCGTCGCCGCTAGTTGCCCGCCACCGATCGCCGGCCGCCGCCAAGCGAGCGGTGGGCAGTTGTCGATCCCCGCCACCGATCGTCGGGCGATGGGCGGTCACTGATCCCTGGGTGTCATTTGGTAAAATTGTCAAAAGCAGAAGTAGAATAAATGTGCGTTTGGTAAACATAATTTCTCATTCTCTGTCAAAATTGTTTTTAAATGAGCCCAAAATGGGTGGGTAAAGGCCTTGTAAATGGGTTTACAATAGACCCATTTATAACCCACTTATTTTGGCCTCTCCTAAATAGGTTGTCTTATGATGATATGCTAAGTTTGTTATGACTCATTTAAATGCTTGTGAATTATTAAATGGGTTGTTGACCCATTTTGACAGGTCTAGTCGCGATTTATGCGTATAGATAGACAATTCCATGTTTAATCTCTAGTTTCCTCATGTCGGTTGGATCTAATAGACAAATTTTTTTTTTTGGTCGAACAAGAATAAAATGTTGAGTTACATCCTTTGCGTGAATTTTCCTTAGTTTTTTTTTTTTTGGTCGAAAGAACCACTTTCATAAAGTAGCAGAATTAGAAATACAACAACTATTTAGCGTCTAAGCATAAGTAATCCCAAAGGAATTGCGGGCTTAGAGAGCTAATTAGAATAGAGAGAACCTAGCCTATAGCTTTTGCAATCCAATCGACACAATGATTTGGTTCCCTTGGGCAACAGGTGATGCTCCCCCCTTTTTAACCAAGCCAGAAGGCCGAAGCATTCTTCAGTTAAAGGGAGAAGGGCCCATGGGCTTCAGTGTTGGCCCGATAAGAGCTCTACAAGAGATAAGTTATCACTTTGCAACTCCACTGGCAAATCAATTTCATTTACTTCCCACAGAGGGGTGAGCATGATTTCAAGATAGAACCTGGAACTGAAGAACTAGACCAGTGGGAACATGTTCGGTTTCAAGTTTCAAGGTATGCATGATAAATTTCAATTCCAAAAATTGGAGAGCCTGTTTTGACAGGGTAGGTTCTAGACTCTAGGTAGGTGGAACTTGGAACAAGTTTTTGTATTTCTCTTTGTTTATGTCTTCACGCGATCTTGCGATATTCCATGGTGGTCAATAATAAGTGTATTCTCTAGAATCACTAGTCTGAATTTCCATTTTCGCAATATTTATGACTAAGACTTTGACTTTATTAATGTTTCGTATTTTTCGTGTGCCTAAATATAAGTTATGGTCAGTGAATTATAGTAGCAAGTGGTATTCATTAAAGGTGATGATTTATTGCAATCATTCAATTAAGTATAGAACCTTGAAACCTGTGACAATGTAGGTTCCAAGTTTTAGGGTATGCACGGTAAGTTTCAGATTTCAAAAAATGTGAAACATATTCCAACGAGTACGTTTCAGGTGGAACCTATACAGAACCAAAAACCGCTCACCCATCCCGCATATCAATTTGTTTCACCACTAAATCGCGTTTTTCAGTCAAAAGCATTAGGGCTTTGCGGATTGCTAGGGCTTTGACCATCTCAGCTGAAGTGCTCGAGCTTCCTTCTTGACTCAAGCTCCTAACCAGCCCATAATAGATTAGTGGGGGCTCCAAAACAAATCATATTAATCAATTGAAATGGAAAACCAAGTTGCGACGGGTAGGGCTTGAGAAGGGCCATGTTAGGCATACGCACCGTCTCGAGCAAGGAACCATACGTGCCCACTTTCATTCATCTTTGATCATTAATTGCCTTAAAGGATCTCAACCTCGGAAGGGTCACAACAATCATCACTAATTGCCCCTCTTTTGTTCTTCTGATCCCATGACTGTGGAGTCGAACCATTTATAGTTTTTCAGATTCGATACTGTGAGATCGTTGGAGTTTTAGCAAGGTCAAGGAAACGTTATGAGCATTTTTATGATCCGGATGGTTGTATTGGAGTTACATATTTAGAGGATCCATCTTTTTTCCCCTCTGATAATTTGAGGATCAAGGACCTTTTCGCTTAATTACTAAACTTAATCATGGGCCAATAAGGCTAAAATTCACAAATATCCATGAATTCAAAGCACCTATCAGACCGACTTGAACGAGCAATATCTTGTAGGCCCAAGCCTGTCCCTATAGGCCCACCTGATCCCGTCCAGGCTTAGTCGTACGATTTCTAGACGGTGAACCTATCTGGACAAGGGCTTCGAGGCCCAATATCCCGCCCCGTCCCTTCTATTGATCAGGGCGACACGTGATTGGCTCCTGAAGCCGGGGCACCAAATCGGGGCTCGAGGCCTTGGGGAAATAGCCTCCGAAACGAACCAAATCGAACCGAGACACAGGCCGTGATTATTGGAACCCAAGTGCGCCTGAAATGGTCAAGTTGGGGAAGAGTGAACTGCCTTGTCCTTCTCCACTTCCCACAACAAAACTGAAAAGCCAACACACTCGAGAAGGCAATAATAATAAGCAAATACCGCGTTGAGATCAGCCATTGCAATAAAGCTCACGCGCAAACACATTACTTCACGTGATGTAGAGTTAGGTGACTGCCGCGTGAAGTCCTCCACAAGTAATAATGATAGATCCAATCCAGCCATCTACTATATCTCTCTATCGACACTAACCTTACACGTGGACCACTCATATCGTGGACTTCGGCTGCCTCAATTAAATGATTTGAAAAATATTCCCCTCAACCTAATCACTCGAAATAATCCACAAGAATCTACATCTAAAACGATGGAAGTATTTTCCATTCGATATTTTTCAACTTATTAATTTTTCGCGAAACAAACGAACCCGGTTAATATGCAGCTCCTAAATTTACGATTCATTGTTGAAATATCCATTTCCGAAAGGAATTTCTCCTAGAAATCCAAAGCAATTGATGTCAAGAAATCCTCAATTCCTAATGTGGTTTCGGGTATCTTATAGAGTGATCTTCATACAGTTAGGTCAGCCTAGCAAGATCCTTATTCGATTAGGAACTGTGAGGGATCAACTGAATTGTACTGCACGTGCTTGGACAGACAATATCAGATGATAACTTGTTCCAACTAGTTGAGCGCATATTGCGTGGTAACAAACGACATCGCGAAGAAGAGGAGAAGAAAGGAAGACGACGTTCTCCTGCGATCGAGAGACATGGACTGCCAAACCAAAAGATCCTGAAACTGATCTTCTACGATGAAAGAAGAGTGCCCTAATCAGATAAACCTAGTCTGTAAAACTAACACTGCTGTTCGTGTTTCCTCTTTTGCACTTGCCAAAAGAGCAAACAGCGAAACCACACGCCATGTTCGAATCAATCTACCTAGTGATCATGTTTCGAGAATCCCTACCGAAAGGAAAAAGGAAGAGATGCGAAGAGATAGAGAGAACGTTACTGCTTAGTTTTCTGGCATGTACAGAGGTAGCGAGAGCCGACCGAGCGCCGGTCAACTCGAAGCCCCATTGCTCGCCGCCGTCGTCGTCGTCATCATCTTCTTGAACTCCTCGAAGTTGACGTTGCCATCCCCGTCCCGATCGACCGAGCTTATCATCTTCCTGCAGTCCCCGAGGCTGCACTTCTGCCCCAGCTTCTTCATCACCGCGTGCAGCTCGCTCGCCGAGATCACCCCGTTCCCGTCGAGGTCGTATAGGTCGAACGCGTCCTTGAGATCCTTGGCCCCGCGGTCGGGGCCCCCGCCGCCGTCGCCGCCGAGGATCAGCTCGGCGAACTCGTCGAGGTCGATGAACCCGTCACCGTCCTTGTCGATCTCGGACATGGCGGCCCTGGCCTCCTCGCGGGTGGTGGGGGAGGGGCCGAGCGCGGAGAGCACCTCCCGGAGCTCGTCGCAGGAGATCTTGCCGTCGCCGTTCTTGTCGTACTGGCCGAACACCTGCCGCACCTGGTCCATGTTGCCGAGGCAGCCCGTCGCCTTCGGTTGCGAGGCCGAGCTCGAGCTCGATCTCTTCCACATTGTCAGTGACACTCTGAGAGAGAGAGCGAGAGATTATTAAAGGTATATTTGTGTGGGGTTGCGAGAATGGAAGGCGTATTTATATAAAAGGAGCGAGCAAATTGCGCGTCGAAAGCGCGTAGTTTTGCTGTCACCTTAACAAATCTGGGAGTGAGGCGTGAACACGTGTCGTCGGGTGTATGGTGGGGAGTTCGGGCATCGACTTTGCCAGGCACGGGAATGTTTGGTTGACGGCCACAGGCAGCCTTCCACCTGGCGACGATGTGTAGTTTGGGTTGCATGTGATCACACGCGGTGGGGCCTCCTTCGTCTTTCTGTTGTCAGATTTGTGCTACAAGAAGGACATAAACCCGTTCTGACGTCGGCCACGCGCCGATTTGTGGCCTTTTTTTTTTTTTTGGGTCAAAGATTTTTGGCCTTTCAATAATTACTTTTTTTATTCGACCAAAAAAAAAAATAGTAACTTTTTAACTTTTCCTCTCCTTTTTCTTTTCAAAATCTCGCAACTCCATAATTTATGCATTCATTGATATTTTTCAAACTATACAAGTATTCGTATGTAAAAGTTATCTATGTACTTTTGATTATTAATTTTTGCTCAAGATGGAAGAGCTAATCTTTTTACTCTGTCTATTTTATGAGATATCAAGTTACCATGACCAGTTATATCGATAAGTAAGCATTATGCTTCGAATTTGGTTGATCGCTAGATCTGAATTTGCTATGACCTTCAAGTGTAAGACATCGAGGAACTGCACCAAGATAGGTAGGGTTTATTCTCACTTGGTAGCCTCTTCTCCTGTGGCTTTCATGTCAATTGCTTATTAGAAAGTGTGTGTTGTGTACCTTAAAAACCCGAATAGCCAGGCTTGCTTAGCAACCAAAGCTAGCTTACTAAGGTGGCCGAATTTATTGTTGATCACGCAAGCTAGCCAACAAATCGTTCGACGACTAATCTCCCATCACTAGAAAGCCCAACCAGATCTTCATTTTCTGGTCTTTAAGGGAAAGTATAAAATTCGAACGAAGAACTATTTTCTATTGTAGGAAAGCGGAGCCCTCACGAATAAATCTAGTTTTATGGTATATCGTGTATATATATATGTAAGATACTCTCTCCTTTTACGTCTTGTGTTTTCTAACGAAAAAGCTCTTTGTAAGGAAAATTGTTTCTCCGTTGACACTTGCCACGACACGAGAGTCGATCCAAAACCAAAATCATCCGAAAATCAAGCACTAAAGGCCGAGTCATAAAAAAACAAAACTAATTCCCAAGTTACCTAAGGAAAATGACGCATATATGACGTCAAATCATTACTAAAAAGTCAAAACTGCCCTCCCCGTCGTGGAATCGTGAGGTTTGACCATGACCAAATCATCGACAGTCAAATTACGGGCTTCGCTTTTGTCCGTATCCCGCCAAGGTTCGGAGATAATAATGATCACCTGATATTTAGTGATCTGTATTCAGTTTTCATTCGTTGGCAGTTGGAACCGTGTGGACCCCACCGAAACTAAGGAGATGGATGGATCCGAATATGCTCCGGATGGAGACGGGTTGGAGAGAGTCTTGTTAACGAGTGTCCTGTCATTAGTCATACCTATTAAATAAAAGTTTTGTATTGTCGCCGTATGGATCATGCATTATACGAGGCGAACCATGCTTCAAACACGACAAACTTTCCTTGATTAAGTATAAAACAAGTGCCTTCAAATTCATATCAAATTAAAAGAGAATTTGTCGTTTCTTAAGTATTGCCAATTGCCATACTCGTGTTATGCACAATCAGCGCACTAAAAAACGAAAAATGTTTTTTTTTATTGGGCATGGTATGAAAGTATCTTGACGCTTGTTAATAAAATTCATTTTTTATGGCTTGCGGACTTTGACTTTGACTTAATGCGAAATGTTAGATAAAAATCTCGTTCTGGAATCGATCTCTTTTGAGCTATAAACATTTCGTGGATTCGGGATTTACGTGTTTCGAACGAGTTTTTCCAGTACCATAAGAGCAAAACATGGGTAGAATTTTCTTACACCGGGGCTTCTCGAGGCTACCCATGGTGGAATAAGTGGCAGTTGAAAAGCTTGAAACCGCGTAAACCCTAGAGCCACGCGAGCTCTCCGACTTCAGATGGATTAACAGAGACTTCTCTTATCCATTACTGAAGAGAAAAGCAGAGAGAGAGAGAGAGAGATTGGCCAGAAGATTGACCAAGACTTGCGAGCCAACACGCAATTCTTCACATGCCATAGAAGCAGAGAAAATGCTGGTCTCGTCATTGTCATGTGAGCCATCGGTTCTTCCTTTCAGCAATTAAAGATCATTGTCAAAGAAATCAACCTTAAAACAAAAAATATTAATTTTGGAGGAGAATAACGAAACGTCCATGTTCGCAAGCAAGAGAAGTGAAGAGAAGTGTTATGTTCTCGTCTTCCTTCTCGCTCGCATATCGAATGAAAATTCTAGAAGAAAAGATGGAGAACCGCATGTGAAATTAGAAAAGAGAGGAAACACATTTAAAATGAGATTTAAATAGGGCGCGAAACATCTAGTCATACATGGAAAAATTATCAAAAAAGTCATAAACCTATTATACTTTTACCAATTCAGTCTTAAATCTTTTAAGTTTTCCAATTAAGTCATAAACCTTTTAAATTTATCAATTGAGTCCTGAAAATTTTGCATTTGTGCCAATTAAGTCCTTTTCGCCGGCCGACGCTGACGTGGCGTCACTGGCGTTAATATAGATAACTATTAATAATATTTTTAAAATTTTTTTAAATGTTTTTCCCCCTTTTTTTTCTCATTCTTCTTCCTCGAGCCGGCTGGAAGTGAAAATGACTTAATTGGCACAAATGTAAAAGGTTTAGGACTCAACTGGCAAATTTAAAAGGTTTAAGACTGAATTGGCGTAAATTTAAAAGGTTTATGACTCAATTAAAAAACTTAAAAGGTTTAGAACCGAATTGACAAAAGTGCAATAGATTTAAGAAATTTTTGACAATTTTGTTAGTCATAAATATATTTATAAATTCGGATATATTAAAAATAAACAAATAGATAATTGTGCATGAAATATATATATAAGTGCACTAGAAGTCTTAAAACTTATCACGAAAGTACACTTGAGTCTTAGAACTTTCAAAAAGTGTAATCAAGTCCTAAAACTTGCACGAAAATGCAATCGAGTCCTAAAACTTTCAAAATGTGCAATCAAGAGTCTTAAAACTTTAGAAAAGTGTAATCAACAGAACGATTTGATTTCACCAACTTAACAAGTTTTGGGACTTGATTGCGCTTTTTGAAAGTTTTAGGACTCAATTACACTTTCTGACAAGTTTTATGAATCAATTGCACTTTTTGAAAGTTTTTTATAATAAATTTTAGGATTTTCAATGCACTTGTCTCGATATATAATTTGAGTTTAAAAGGATTTTTTTGCTTTTTTTTCATAGACATGGTGAGTGAGCTTGGGTTGGACTGGCCCAGAAGTGTTGCACAAGCCGCCGCCCTGTTGTGCCGGAGATTAAGGTCCGGACTCAGGCCTACCCATTTACCCGAGTGGGCTTTGATGAGACAACAAAATGTGGAAAAAGGTTGCTGAAGGGCAATAATTGAAAACGCTTCTTCTCCATTGACTCCGTACAAACCTATGGCATGCCGCATAATCCCAAATCAAACTACTACTATCAAATATCGGGAAAGTGTCGGGTTTTCCTGCAACCCAAACCGAAGGATACTTTCTCAAATCACGTCTTGATTGACGGGGTAATGGACATGAAAATTACCCACTTTCAATTTCAGTTGAATATTTGCATGTGCGCGATGTCACATAACTCATTATCCACCAATCATAGGCATCCTCCGATTAAGATGAAGGAGATAATAATCCACACATGAAAATAATGGGGAAAAATGTTTACTTGATGGAATGACTAATTATATCTATCTAACTCGTAGAGATATTAGAATATCACAAATGTTTTTTAAACTTTTGTCAAATATGTAATGTCGTCTCTAAATTTATAATTTGTTTAATTTGGTCTCTAAATTATTGATAGATATTAAATAAAATCCTTTTGTTTATTCAAACAATAAATTACACATTTTTTTTTAAGTTGGAGTATTACAAATAATGACCAAACACATTCATCTTTTATCTACTTTAGGAAGGGAAAAAAGAAAATTAGGGGTTAACATGTCCATCGTTATTTGAAAACATGGATTTATAAATCTTGATTTGTGATGAGTATTTTACTCGGATAATTCACGTGTAACTTTTTTTTGATGTCCACAATTTAAACTCAATGGATTGGAAGCCACATCAGCAAATTTCATTAATTGGAATTTGCAAAAAGACAACATTGAACAACTTCATGTGGTCTAAGAACTAGATTGCATATTTAACAATAGTTTAGGATTATATATTGAATAAATTAAAATTTCAAAAACGATATTACATATTGAATCAAAATTCATATATTATTTATGACAATGACTATATAAAGGTGGGAAAGAGCACACGACTCCATGACAAGTATCTTTTATGTGTTAAGGTGGGGGTGGGACATGAACACTCATCGCCCTTCAAATTTCTCATTTACTTTTTTATTTTTTAAACCTTTCAAAAAAATTTAACTCTTTCGATATTAAAGTTAACAATTTAACTCATCAGAAATTAACTTATTTTGACTTTCCTTTTTTTCTTACTTTTTGAAATACGACAATAGGTTTTATTTGAAATTTTTACGAAATGGTCATTGTAAAACATCTTCAGAAATTAGCTGATAATATGCTATGCAAGTGACATTCATTCAAGTCTGACGTGGCTTGCGTAAATCCAACTCTATCCGTGGTAATATTCATATATTTATTTTATTTTATTTTAGGTCCGGGAGAGGGAAGAAATGGATTAAGGAAAGGAAGAAGTCCACGTGGAAACATGCAAATGGAACAACGCTCGAGCTAAAACCTTGTTGTGTGTCCAAAAAACACTTCAAACCAAATTCACGACAAAAAGAAAAAGTTCCTCTCTCTGTCTCTCTTGTCTTTGCTTTCTCCGCTATTCCCAAACCACAGACGTCTGTCTCCTCTGCTGTCAACTGACGCTTAATTCGTTCTGAGAATCATCATCGGAGTCTTTCCCATTTTCGGCCAAACCAATGCTTCCAATTCCACTTCCCGCAACACCCCTCAACTTCAACGCCTCCTCCTCATCCTGAACTCTGATCTCGTTTGCTCGCAAGAACAGCAGTGCAATCCTGTTTTCGAGTTCTCTGCTTCTTGTTCTTGCTCGAGAAAGAACATTGAAATTTCGCTTCTGGGTCAAGTCAATCTCACTCGAGAAAGATCTGAGCTTTGGCTTTTTTATTTATTTTTGCGATGGCCCTTCACTCCAGTGCTGTATGCTTCAATGGCGTAGCCATTCCTCGACGAAATTTTATGAGCTGTAGGCGCCAAACGGCGAAAGTCTCTACCTTTACTTGCCCGCCTCTGTCCTCGATTGCCCGATTGAATGTGAAAGGTACTTTAGTAACTCTGTTTCTTGTTGCCGTTTTCAGTTTGGGACAAGAGTTTTCGTGTCTGTTGTCTTTATGTTGACGAATTGTGCACAAGATTGAATCGGTTGTGTTAAGATTCTCCGCTTGCTTTGTGGTTTTAGCCCTTACCAAGTTGTGAACCTACCGCTTTGGGCGAATTGCATTTTTTTCCCCCAAATTTGCCGCTGACCCTTCTTAGAAACGGCACAGCATTTTGAAGAGGGTGCACTCATGTGGTTATGTTCTGAGAATCTATGAATATCAAGAGGATAAGCTTATGTCAGGCCCCAAGAAATGGCATTGAGTAGACAAATGTGAAACAGAAAGTATTAACAGGCGGAATAACAAGAAGGATAGGTGCCACTCGAGTCTTTTATCTGTACTAGGACCGTTTGTCCTAGAAAGTTAAACTGCTAAGAGATGGATCCACAATGTATGCTCAATGGTCCGTTCCGAGGACAGCCCAATTGGACACTAAACAAATAGTTCTTTTGTTTTTCATCAAATATATTTCATTATTCTGTCATCCTCAAGCTTTGTGATGATGAATTTCACCGGTGAAATTATTAACTCGTGAACAGGTATAGACTTTTACAGGTGAATGGGCCAATAAGTGTGATGATGTGGAATCCATCATCAACGTAAATAAGTGGTTGGAAGTATTGGAAAGAAATAAAAATCAACCTTTGTTTTACGACAGGGCTACAATTAAGCTGTGCAAAGTTGACTAAGTTTCTCAAATATAGCTGCATCGATCAACTTATCCCAATTCTGACGTGATCTGCATATGTTCTTTTAGGAAACGCGGTTAATGGTAATGGTGCACCTGAAACAAAAGATAATTCTCTTGTGGTTTGTTTTGGGGAGATGCTAATTGATTTCGTCCCGACTATTAGTGGCCTTTCATTGGCTGAATCACCTGCTTTTAAGAAAGCTCCAGGAGGAGCACCTGCTAATGTTGCAGTGGGCATATCCCGTCTTGGCGGATCATCCGCCTTCATTGGGAAGGTATGATTACTCGTTATTATTTTGTGCACCTATTAAAATAATTGAAGTCAACTTATCTGCATAGCTATCATGCTGCTACTTATTTTCGAGGGAACTAATCAAGTGTCATGTGTTTTTTAACATAATAGCTAACATAGACGTTCTCTATGTACCTGCACAGGTGGGTGAAGACGAATTTGGCTACATGCTTGCTGACATTTTAAAGGAAAATAATGTGAATAGTGAAGGGATGCGATTTGATCCTGGCGCTCGTACAGCTTTAGCATTTGTTACGCTGAGGAATGATGGGGAACGCGAATTCATGTTCTACCGCAATCCAAGTGCTGATATGTTGCTTGAAGAATCTGAACTGGATTATGACTTAATTAGAAAGGTTGGATACCATTTTATTTTCAGGAAACCAATCATGTGAAGAAATGAAGTTTTGTCATCAAAGAGTAAATAACTAAATTCCTTGCTTGAATATTCAAACTAAGGAGATTGATAAGTTTCGACATGCTGATACTTCCATATGGTTTGAGTTGCCCTTAACTACAAATCACCCGTCAAACTGGTTAATTTCAATGAGTAGAGTAGTTAGCATAACCCCCGAGATGTTGCTATTTGTTGATTTTATGCATAACTGCCAAGCTGTTGCTACATTCTGATAATCCTCTGGAATGTCGCGTCTTCTTTTCATTGAAGTTACAAAACAGGACACCAACTCAAAACTAATTTGTCTCATCACAACAAGTTTTCCTGGGTCTATTTGGGTGGAAATGATTTGTTCAGGAGGAACGAGAGGGAAAAACAGAATGGAGTTTCTAAACAAAATTAAGACAGGAGGAACCATACATGTCCTAGTACATGCTAAAGTTTCAAATGAATCCGAACTTTATTTGGCTCCACTTGGAGACTTGAACACAAACACCAAGAATTCATTTTCTTTTGCGTTGCTAGAAAAAGGTTGCAACTTAGATATGATTAATATGTTCTATTTCTGTGAGGCTACTGAGCACAGATATGATTAACACATGTCTCAAAACATTTTTAATTTCATGACAGGCAAAGATCTTTCACTACGGTTCCATAAGTCTTATAACAGAACCTTGCAAGTCCGCGCACATTGCTGCAGCGAAAGCTGCAAAAGATGCCGGTGTTGTCCTGTCTTATGACCCCAATTTAAGGCTTCCTTTGTGGCCTTCAGCAGATAGTGCCAGGGAAGGAATCATGAGTATATGGGAAACAGCAGATATTGTAAAGGTAAGAACAATGCTTCGGCCACGACAATATCACAGTTGCGTGCCCATAGTTCATCTTTTTGGCCCTTCCAAAGGTTGTGATGTACAACAAGAAGCACAGATAAAGTTTAAACTTTCTAACATGCTTGTCTTCCTGCATAAATTTAGATAAGTGAAGAAGAGATTTCTTTTCTGACCAAAGGAGAAGATCCTTATGATGATGCTGTCGTTCGTAAGCTTTACCATCCCAATCTCAAATTGCTTCTTGTAACAGAGGGACCTGATGGTTGTAGGTACTACACCAAGGTAGGCAGTGGAATCATATATCCTAGAAAACTGCGAATGGCTAGCTTGTTGATGCTTATTTTTTGAAAATCTGTTATTTTGGCTCATGAACTGTCATATTATAGGATTTTAGCGGGCGAGTCAAAGGTTTGAAAGTGGACGCTGTTGACACCACCGGTGCTGGTGATGCATTTGTAGCTGGGATATTATCACAACTAGCTGTTGATCTCTCCTTGCTTCAGGTAATGCTTTAATTTTTAACCACATCTTTTGGTTTCCAAGAACTTAATCTGCAGTAATTCTAGCCACTCGAGAAACGGCACTCTTTATACACGTGAGGCACTGAGGTTTGTCAGTTTAGTTTTTTATGAAAACTCACACTTCCATGTCCACTCTGAAGCTGTTGGAAGCTTGGCGAGCACTGTTGCATTTAGGGGATTTTAGAGGGTATGACATGGTCATAGTGCATAAAAATTGCAACAGCCACACTAAGAATGGCTTGTGGATTGACAGTTTGACAGGTATGATCCAGAGAGTGGTGTTTCTCAACGATCCACCTCAAGACCATGCGAGAGTTGACCCCCAAAAGGAAAATATCGTACCGCCAGGATTGTAGTGACCTATTTATCATGCCAGACCGTCCTCTTTATTGGACATAGGGCCTGTCTAACATGGGTTTTCATTGTCACTTGTGCAAAATTCCAGTAGAGATAGGGGAAAGCAGGGCAATGTACAGTAAAGTACCACGAAATATGCACTTGGTTAAACAAGCAGACATTGCACTTAAAAAACCACATACCTGTCAGAGAAACTTATTTACTTTGGTATACATTAGATGGATTCGACAATAAAAGACGAGAGTGCACCTTGAAATCTTTTAGAATAGCCAGGTAGAGTATGATAATAGTAACTCAATGTTTCTAGATATATAAAGTGAGAATCTCCCTCCTTGGTATTGCTTCCTTTGCGAACAGGTTGAATATATTTTAACATTCTTTAGATGTTTCTGCTTTAGCGCAGTAACTTCTGCCATCCGTAATACCTCTGACTTGCAATGGTTCACATTAGGGCTCAAACATTAGATAATGATACTTTGCCTTTATTTCCTTTAATTGTTTATCTATCCCCTAGTACATTCTCTCCACACTGCATTCTTTTTGTGAATCTCACAGTGGATGGATAATGCTATGATCATCCAAAGAGAAGACTGCAGCATTTAAGTAGAACCGAGCAAATAATCCACACATTAGGAAACTGATCTTTCGCTTCAATTGACATAAAGACCAAATGAACACCCTGGGAAAGTAGTCCTCCAGAATCAACCTACATATTTTATGCTCACTGGTCTCTGTCGCACATCCTGTATCCTCTTTTACCGTTACTGTCGTAACCCCCTCCATTTATCTTGTAGGAGGAGGACCGGCTAAGAGACGCCCTTAAGTTTGCAAATGCTTGTGGCGCACTCACTGTGATGGAGAGAGGTGCCATTCCAGCTTTGCCAACTCGAGAAGCCGTTCTGGACACATTGCTCAAATCTGTAGCATAAATAGATTCATCTCTCAGTCTCTATTATTTTTGTCAATGAACATATCACCACAACGAGTCTGAAACGGAGGCGATAGAGCTGGCTGTTGAGAAAAATAAAGGTCTTTCTTGTCGAGTAGGAAACTATAGCATTCTTGAGTAAAGACTGATTGTTGGACTGTTCATGTCGAAAGCAAAGTGTTTATCTGTCGGGTATGCATTGATAATTGAATAAGTGAGGATTGAGGAACTAGTGGACAATGTCTGTTTGTTCGAAAGTCGATAGTTGAAGAGTTAGCGATAGGATGTCTTACCTATCAAAAGTTGCTTGAGGACCCTTATGCATGAATCTCTGGATAACAGTGGTGGCCAGTCGGCCGATTCGGACACTGTGCGCGACATTTCAAAGATCATCGGAAATGAAAGTTAAACATAAGGAGTTCAGCTCGAATCGAAATCATCGTTCATTGTGCTTTGAATCATGCAACTTGATACTCTCTGAGTTTGAGTGATCCTTTGAAATCAAATTTTACACGTTTTTGAGTGGAATTTTCGAATTCCAAAAACTGAATGTTGTGAAATTGCGATACCCTTTCAGAATCAACAAGTCCAGAGGAGTCAATCGAGCATCACAGGCAGCTGATCGTTCATTAGCATAAACAAAGCTCCACAAGAAGTCTCTCTTCAAGAATTGTGGTGAGGCAATTTCAGGTTTAGATCTTTGTTCGCGCAACGCAACCTCCAGGGATTATTCTAGCTCGGCGTGCGAAAGCTTGTTAAGGACATCTTATGACCATACGCGACACAAATGAATTGTCATGTGAGAACTCGGAAGCCAAGTTCTCCCCTTTGAATCTCGACAAATCATGTACACTTAGGCTGATCGATGACATCGGATCAGTTGGATAGCTGCCGAGCTCCAATCAAAGAGCCAAACACATTCCATACCCTCTCAATCAGATGGAACATATCGTTACGTTCATGAACACTTGGATAGCTTCGATTACCAACTTTTTTAGGAAAATTGTATCATTAATAGATGTATGTCCCATCACGTTTCCTAAACGCATTCTATCTTTGACATGAGCATATGATGGTCCCTTGAAATTTATTACGCTATCCACCAACTTAAACTTCCAAACAAATTGACCTCACCAAAACAAGAGATCAAGCGCATTAAACATCTCCACTTCCATTATTCGGTCTCCATGCTTCAAGTTTCGGTCTAAGACCGGCGCAAGCATGTGGAGCACACGATAATCTTTACGCATTTCTTTCTTTCGTGCATCGTGGTCGAGTGGTCTTCGCGATTATTTCCGACATGCCACGCCAAATTCCGCCATCCCGTCTAGACCAAGCTTCCTATTCCCGCGAAGACTAGAGGATTTCACTAGGAATTAACTTTCTGGTCGTCTAATGACACGGCGCCATGTCCAACAAAAACCGAACTTTAAGGTTGGTTACCGAAGCTAATCTCAGCCTTAGCCCTTCATCAATGACGAATCGCCCTTCGAACAGTCGAACGTGTGCCTTGCAATGACGATGACGACGCAAGAACCATCTAAATCAATTGCCCTTCGACTTCGTTTACAAACACGTCTCGCTCACTTCCGGTTGCTGGCAGGTTCCTGTTAGGCACCGACACATGTACTGCTGGAGGAGATGCCACGTGTAAGATGCGCGCTGCTTTAGGCCCCCGTGGGCATGTGCTTGGGCCTAAGCAATCGCGATGTGAGATGGGTGTGACTTGTTACAAACGAGTCATCAGTTCATGTCTTCCCTACGTTTACCTTCCAATCGATTTCGTAAGGGACTAGGTGAGCGGCATCATCACTTGGCATGACACTTCAAATTCTATCATCCTTCCATACAATCTTTTGCGGTCGGTATTTTTGCATATCCTGTAGTTTCATCTTAAAAAACACAGAGTGATATACTTAAACTGTCGTGAGATAAGAATTAATCGCAATACGTTTAGTATTGCAGATGCGTAATATTCATCAAATAGTAGTGTGACAAGAAGGTTGATAAAACTCAGACTTAGGATGTGTTCCCTTAATTTGAGAGGATCTCGATCCGGTCTCATCAAGGTAAATATAGAGTAAATTAAGGGCAAGAAAAGGGCAACCATTGTGTATGAAATTTGAATTGATAGTAACTATTGAACTAGAGGACAGCATTTGTTTCCTTGTTGAACCAAAATAAAATATAATTGACTTCGCTTTTGCTAAGTTTAGGTTTGGCTAATCGGCTGGGTGACAGGTTAAACAAGGAGAGGGGTGTCAAGAAGGGTCAGAGAGAGGTTGTTGGGAATTAAGGGGTTGGAGGGTCACCGAACCACTAATCACATTCCACCGTGGTCTGATTTGTACATTAACTATTCATTCCCCAAATGTCATAAACCAGAAACCATGTCAAGATTTGGGTATTATTAATTATTCTTGTTCCGATGTTTTTCTTGTCACGCCCAAACAAAAAAAAGGCTGGGAAAATTATTCTATTATCATTGTAACAGATAAGGAGATAAATCGCCAATGTGAAAAATCAATAAGGAGATAAATGGTATTATTAAATCCGTTGCAATAAACAAAATGAAGAGTTTGACAATCCGATTAATATAATTATTTTGTCCTCAAATATCTTTTATTTTCTTACCATCTTTACATCAATGCTTACTGGAGTAGAAATTTTCGAGATAGCAATATAGGGCTAACGGTTCGCGTCGTGTTGTGTCTTGTTGCATCAAAATAGAGATATACTATTTCTATAGTTAATCAGAACATGGCGGGTTCAATAAACGCATTGAACCGCCTCGACACGATCACGACATACCTAATAAAGTTAATTACGCAACACGACATGATTAATACGATTATCAAACGTGTCATTGAGATAAATTAACATGTTTACATCTATTCACAATAAGCACATAAAACACGTCTATACATAATAAATTGTGTTAACACGTTCATACAATAACTCGTGTCAACATGTTTTACACATTTTTAGAAAACACGAGTAAACCACTCCACATTACATCTAAACTACTTAGTTGTTCTTTATGCTTAGTCACTTTTGCATTCCTAACTTTTTTTTATGTTACCATTTATTCCTTTTGGCAATGGCGCTTTTTTTATAAACCTTTAAGGATGAAAAAGTTTTTAAAATATGAGCCTTAAACGTGTCTAACTAAGTACGTGTCAAAAGAAATGGCACATTGGCGCGTTAATTTAAATATATCAGTTCATATCTAAACGGGTAAAGCGCGTCAACCCACGTAAGACATGGCTCTTCCCGTGTCCTAAGCGGGTTTGGTCATTTTATGGCACAAAGTTTATTCCTAATCCAATATGTTTAATTACTTGGGGTGGGGTGTCAAGCAAACGGATTGCGTCGAAAATTACTGGCTTAAGCTAACCCTTGAAAGTGTCATTAAAACAAAATCCGAACTTGTCGAGTATGTTCTGACCCAAAAAAAAAGAAAAAACTTGTCAAGTCCATTAAGCTAACCATTACAGGATTTTGCCTTTTTTGCTTGGTCTTTCCTCTTTGCATATCTTCCTTCATCATCATCCAAAACTACGAACTGCCTTTTGTGTGGGCTTCTTGCCCACTTCGCCATTGACAAGCCGAATCTCTTTCTTTCTCGCCACCAACACTCATCTCTCTCCTCCCTTCTGGAATTCAATAATAGATCTCCCTTTAATTTAAGCGGGATTCATCGCCTAATTCACTTTATAAATGTGACTAAACTAAACTATTACAGGACCCAGATCACGTTTCGTTTGTCATTTGCATTCTCTCTCTCTCTCTTTTTCTCACATTGCTTAAAACATTGTCAGATTTCGATGCGTACCCCTTCTCTGTATACAAATTTCAGGCACGTTGGCCGTCTTTGTCTCTCTCTTTCACTGAGAAATTCTCCATCAACGTCCAAGCAGAGCTGCTTTTGTTTTCTTTTCACATGGTGTTTTTCTCTCTCCACCTTTCTTTGTCTGTGTCTTACCCCTGCTTTAGAGGCTCCTCCTGGGTTTCTGTGCTCTCTCAGTGAGATTTCGCTTCAAGGAAAAGCAAGGTGAAAAAAAAAGAGAGAGAATGGGGATTTCCCAAGAAACCTCCAATGTCTCACAAGCTCCAAACACTTCTTCATCCTTTGGGCATTACTGTTTCGAGCCTAATGAGTTCAAGAAAGTGAGACCCAGTTTGAGGAACATGATTTGGGATCTTGGGTTGTCCTGTTTTCTTCCCAAGAGTGGCCACAGCGATGAGAATGACGATAAAGATCGAAACTTGGAGCACAACAAGGCGTGGTTGCTCGCAGAAGCAGGAGGGTGTGGCGCCCGGTTGACCAGCGTTGACCCCCAGTCCGTGCACTCGTCCTTCAGGTTCAGCATCTGCTCTCAGGTCGAGCTGGAGTCCATGAACTTGAATACCTCCGATGCTGCGACCGTTTTGATGGTGAATTTGGACAATGGCTTGGAGAGTCATGAGAAGGAGCAGAAATGGAGGCGGATTGAGTCATTGGAGAAGAGCATCACTCCTCTTACCAATACACTGATCAGGTTCAGCTACAGCCAAATTGTCTCTGCCACTCGAAATTTCTCCAAAGGTACTTAATTAGGTGGAGAAAGATTAGCTAAATTCATTGTATGTTTGTATTTTGAAGCATGCGTAATAATGCAGAAGACTCATGAGGTCTGTAGATACTCTTCAGAATTAGAACTGGGTGTTTTTTGGGCCCAATTTGTTGTGTTGGTTTGATTTGTTATCTTATTTTACCGAGATTGACATGTTGTTTGGAGCTGTGACTGATTTTGTGTATAACGGGGTAGGCAGGGTTCTGGGAAGAGGGGCTTTGAGCTACGTGTTCAGAGGCAGAATGGGGGTTTTGAGGACTTCTGTGGCTGTGAAACGTTTGGACAAAGAAGACAAGGAGTGTGCAAAGGCATTTTGCAGAGAACTGATGATTGCAAGCGCCCTTCGCCACCCTAATATCGTTCCCTTAGTTGGGTTCTGCATGGACTCCGAGGAGGGCTTCTTCTTGGTGTACAAGTATGTCTCTGGTGGAAGTTTAGAGCGCCATTTGCACGGTACGGTATTTTGTCTTACCTTTGCCGGGCTTATCTTCTGCATTCAAGTGTATGAATTGAAGTGGTTTCTGAAATTTTGTGTTGCAGACAAGAAGAAAGGACTGAAGGGTCGTTCAACACTTCCATGGTCAATGAGGTATAAAGTTGCAGTTGGGATTGCAGAAGCTATAGCATATTTGCATAGCGGTACAGAAAGATGTGTTGTCCATAGAGATATTAAGCCTTCGAATATACTCCTTTCAGCCAACAAAAGGCCTAAGGTGAGATATAGGCTTCCTCGAAATTTTACTCTGTTTGATAAATTATTGGGAAAAAAGGAAAAAGGAAGTGATACGCATGTGATGTAATCTAATTCTGAATCGGGTATGAATTTGCAGCTGTGTGATTTTGGACTTGCTACATGGACACCAGCACCTTCAATTCCTTTCCTGTGCAAGACTGTGAAAGGAACTTTTGGGTAATCATCTAAAGAAAGCTTCTCCTATGAGCAGAACAAAGCAATGGTCTTTCTGCATTTGAGTTTGATTCTCTTTTTGCTTCACGCATTTACTGTTTACGTGAATCTGCAGCTATTTGGCACCTGAATATTTCCAGCACGGCAAGGTATCGGACAAGATGGATGTCTATGCTTTTGGAGTTGTCTTGTTGGAGTTAATAACTGGTCGAAAACCAATTGAAGCAAGAAGGCCGTCTGGAGAGGAGAACTTGGTGCTGTGGGTAGGTTAAAATGCCCGATCCATTGCCTGTTTAATTCCTTTAACTTTATGATGGCTGAATGTATTGGTCCTCATTCAGTGTCTATTTAAGATTCATGGGAAACAAGGTAAGGTCCTCCTATAAATCTATGTTAATGGGGGTGAACCACCTCTCAGGGGGACCACTCTGGAGTGTGGGCTTTGTGTCCACTGCCATATGGATGCAACATACCTAAGATTTCTTAGAATATCTGTTACCAGTCAAATGATATCTATGGGGTAGATGAGTAAATGCAAACGGATGCTATTATCGCCACATTTCAAGCTAACAAGATATGTTGATGGGACTAATGTTCTGGTTCAGATGGTTTTCCGAAGGATAGACTGGCTACTGTTTGAGAAGGTTTTTGAGTGTAGGAATTTATTGAGACTGTTAGCTCAATGAAGTCTCTTCTCATCAGAACTTGCTTAGAAACCTTCGCGGTTCTTCTCCTCAGTGCTATGACCATTTTTGCTTCAAAAAACAAAATCTCTGAAAAGTAGCATAGAAGTTCTTAACTTGGTAAATTAAACAGCTAGAATGCTCTCATCCTAATGTCTATTGCGCTCTTTGCTAAGAGTTACTCTACTCTCAAGCTGGATTGCATGGGTTAATGTTCATTTTGCTAGATGTACTGAATTGATACAGCACTGAGTAGAAATTGTTAGCGATATGTTAATTTCAAGGATGTGCATATTTCATTTTCCTCTATAAGGAAAATGAAAAGAGAAAGCAGAAATGCTTATGATCAGAATAATCATTGACAAGTGATCAGCAAAACCTGAAACCTAACATTTGCATTATACTCTGATCTTTGCCTAGCTGCTAATTAACACATTTTTTGCAGGCAAAGCCTCTCCTAAATAAAGGGATAAGAGCGATAGAAGAGTTGGTTGATCCGAGGCTGACGCGCACCTTGAAAAGCCCCAAGCAAATCGCTCGAATGATTCAAGCAGCTGCGGTGTGCATAATTAGCGAAGAATCCCGGAGACCGGACATTGACGAAGTCGCTGCTATTCTAAGAGGCGACGACGAACCTATCTTGGCCAGTAAAAAGAAGTCCAGCTTCCCGGGAAACGGATTTGTAGTGGATTATTTCACACAACTGCATCAGACCAAGAGCGAGATGAACAAACACTTGGCTCTAGCGATGCTTGGAGTTTCGGAGTTTGAGGAAGATGATTACTTCTGCTATCAATGACATACAGCGTTGAGTCGCTTGCTTTTCTAACCATTTCTTTTGTTTTGCTTGAACAAAAGGTTTCTAGAGAAATCGGAGTCGCAAAGATTGCTGGATATACGTAAATTTTTGGAACTGGTCGGTCCGATTGCGTGTGTACATAACTTCAAATTGTGTATTGAGAAAGTGTGAATCTGATCTAGATTTTCTCTACATGTTAACTTGTATCAGTAGGCCAAGAAAATAATCAAACAGTAATTCCTCGGGCTTCCATACCGGTGAACTTCAGACGTGAAGGGAAAACTAATTTTCACCTACAATGTTCCATGATCTCGAGAAATAAAAATAGGAAGCTTCAATTTTGAATCAATTTTTTCAGCTGCCATCTGGGATATGCATACTATATTCAGTTACAGTCCTGGAAAAAGATTGATATGTTCATGGATGATACAGAATCCCTCCAAGTTTAATATAAAAACCAAACAATAGGCAACCCAAGATTGCTGCAATTGCTCTGAGATTTAGGTGAACCAGACAAGCTTTAGGAAATTAGAACGAGGAAGACCCATACGGGACACAGAGATAAGGGTAGGTGGGAAGTTCTTGGATAAAAGCTGATGATCACAAGCTTGTCAATGTGTAAGAAGCCAAGTCATTCTAATGTCTCCTTCGCCCACCAAATCTCTCCTTAAAGTAGGGACTAGAAAGAGACATTTTTTTGAGTTTGTTCTTACAGCAGACCCAGAGAGAAAAAAAAAAAGAAGAAGATCAAACTGTTGAACTGCCTGTCCTAATTAAACAGGGACATCTTACTTGTTTATCAAAATTAATAAATGAACAAGACATCAAATTGCTCGAGGACAAGTTGCATCACCCTCTAGACAAAAGCATAAAGAAGAGTCATCGATTAGCATCCACTAACTGATTGATCAATAAGAATGCAGACCCAAGAGGGGAAAACAAGAGATAGATGCATTTACTTGATTTGTTTACCTAACAACAACAGCGAGGAGCTTTCAGCTAACGTAAACGTGATGAATTGTGGATATGATTATGCCAAAGTTCCTCAGATAATGTGGTTATGATAGAAAAATTGGGTCAACTTCGATGTCACAAGACCATTAGAAGATCTTGGCAACATCCTTCATCAAGCCCGGGTTAGCCAGCGCGAAGTCGGTGAACTCCTGGTAAGAAATGAAGCCATCGCCGTCAGTGTCGATCTCGGCCATCATGCGCTTGACCTCGTCCCCCGTGACAGAGCCAAGGGTCTTGAGTGCCTCGCCTAGCTCGGCAGATGAGATCTTGCCGTCGCCGTTGGCGTCGAACCGCTTGAATATCCGGTCCCTCTCGGCCTTGGCATTTGCATCATCAGCCATTGTCCCAACCCCGTTCCCTTGGAAACCCTTTTTCTTAACTTCTATTAATCGAAGAAGATGGGAGTAAATTAAAATGGTTATAGAGAAAATGTCAAATTGGGTGCTGATTCTTAAAGGGGTTGGTTTCTAAAGTAGCTAGGGCTGGCCTTCAGAATCGGAATTGGACAAAAGCATGAGGAACGGATCGCCTTTGAGTGCGTGACTGTTTTTAGCAGGGTGTGCCATGTCAAACGGGACAAATTAGGCACTTGGTCTTCGATGCAATTCTGTGATGGGATTGGCCACGACACTTGGATTTTATTTTCATTTGATTTTAATCAGCTGGGACTTTCAAGTTTCAACATAACCCATAAATTCACAACGTTATGATTTTGAATGGAACGCCCTAGGAATTCAGGTGGTTCTGACTTATGTCCAATTTCAGGTAATTAATAATATAAAAAAGTGGGAAAAGGAGGAAGCAATCCGGTGGACGTGCCGGAGTGGTTATCGGGCATGACTAGAAATCATGTGGGCTCTGCCCGCGCAGGTTCGAATCCTGCCGTTCACGACATCCATCGTATTTTTTTAAAAATATTTTTCCCTTAAATTATTCTATTATCAGATAAAATGAAATTAAAAGGGGCAAAAAAGGTTGCGCTAGAAGGAGGGCTTGAACCTCCGACCTTGTGGTTAACAGCCACACGCTCTAGCCAACTGAGCTATTCCAGCATCTTGTCCATTCTAATGTCGAAATTTATTATAATTATTAAAATAAACCCCAGTATTTCATCTCCCGCAGTCCTGTTGTAGTCCCTTTCTTTCTGGCCCTGGATTCCGTAAATCTCAAAATTCCCGATCAAAAAAAATAAAAATAAAAAATTGCGATCGAATTATTGAATTAGTTCATGATGCTGAGTTTCAGGTTTTGCAAAGCTTCCTCTTTCGCAGCTTAGTATTCTTATCGATGTCATTTGCTTTCCTCAGTCATGCCTACCCGCTGTTTGTGGGAAATGCTTATAAAGAAAGGATGAAGGTAAACAATTGTGGCCGTGCCTTAATACAGCCACAAGGAAATTGATTAGTGTTAGCTTTGGTACTCGATCGGAAATAGGGTTGCGGTGCCGAAAGGACATCGTGATGTGATAGTTCCTCTCGTGCATAACTTAAACCCTAGACCTAAGGCTTTGAGTTTTCGTTTAACCAATACCTTGTCGCTTGCGCCTAGTTAGTTGACTTTCTTATCGCTATCAAGGCCCTTCGGATGTCTAATTAACCTACGCTTACTTGAATTAATTGGTAGCGACTCTAATTTGGTAACTAGATTCATGATCGTATCTTGATCCTGTGGATTACTTGAATCTAGAATTTGGGAAATTCTTATGGACCACAAGGCATTACTAGCTGGTGAACCCCCGGCCTACGAGATTCGGAACGCTATGTTCGTCGACCGACATGGTCCTTTGCTTCCAATGGAAATTGATTAGATTATTCAAGCAGAATAACTAGTAAGTCTTCGACCGTCGTGGTATCATTCACTTGTTTGCTCTTTTTTTTTGGAATGGATAAGTGCGTATCTAATATATAGTATACTTTTCCATGCAATTCTATGCATAATCCAAATGAACACGTGATATATGTAGAATACAAAATCAGACGTCAAATTTACGTGGTTTGGTCATCCAACACTCTGGAATTGCTTCAGGGTATAATTTAGGAAGAAGTCACCTCTTAGATACACTTCACAATAAAAACGCTTCTTATAAATAGACAAGAGTTAAATCTAAAAGCAAAAGAGGCACCAAAAACTCCAAATTATATATACCGTGACGCATTTATTCTAAAATTTTGCTTGTGATATAAAAAATTCCAAACTTTTACCTATGTGACACATTTACCTTCCATCAAAGTTCCGTCAAATAACTTTTCAACCAAAACAATATTGTTGTTATTTTACTTAAGTCACGTGGGCGCCATGTTAACACTGTTTGCTTTACGGCGTCCATGTAGGCAGATTTCTAATTGTACTCATTGATAGAAGGGGTAAATATGTCACACAGGTATAATTTTGTGATTTTTTGTGTCATAGAACAAAGTTTAGGGTAAATGTATCATAATGAACATAGTTTGGAGTTCTTAATAGTTTTTTCCCAATCTAAAACAAGAAATCTACTCAAGACTAGGTAACCATTCATATAGGAAAGCAGCTCCAACTGGGAAATCTATTCAAATTACCATAATTTACTTTTCGAATTCAAACTCAATACATATTTTCAATAGAAGGCATCGTGTTGGTGTTCTTGACTCGGAAAAGCTATATAGGAAGCAACAATCTCAACAATAGACGCTTTGGGAGATGGATTAAGTGGGCCTAGCCTATACCTTTCAATAAGTTCCATTGCGGGTCTGGCTCGTGGGCTATTTCATCGCGGTGAGATGGGCCTTAGCATTTCTGTTCCCTTAAGAGGTATTAAGTGGGAAAAATAAAGCATCGTCCTTTTGACAATCCAAAGGATGACGTGGCGCTCTCATTGGGTGTCGAAACAAGCGAGACCCGCGAACCGAATGATCCGCACTCGATAAAAAAGTGTCACGTCATTTAGTAAGAGAGTTATAGGTAGACTTTTGTTAATATGCCTAGCAATTCTCAAGACACAAATTCCATTGCCATCTAATTATTCATGCATAATGTGAGAATACCAAAAAAAAAAAAAAAACCCACACCACACCGTCCATTCTAGTCGTAAATGACCTGCCAATCTTTGATAAAAAGAGTATTCTGAATAAAGGGAAATTGTTCAATCTTTTGACAATCGATATTATACGCATGTCAATTCAATCATAAACTTTCTAATTATGTCATTTTAGTCCTAAATCTTTTGCGCAAAATTCCCAATAGTTCTTTAGGCCAATTTCACCAAAAACCACCGACGTGACAATGTGCCACGTAGGACAGTCAACGATGATTAGACGATCACAATAATGATTTTCAGTAAAAATTGACCAAATTGACTATATATTGGAATTTCGCGCAAAGATTGATGACTAAATTGACGTAATTGAAAAAATTAGGACTGAATTTGCATCTATACAATAGGTTTATGATTGATTGGGTACCCTCTCCCCTTAAAAAGAGATGATTCTGCAAAGACAATCAATCAAAGAAATTGTTACCTTGTTCTTCAAAATGGTAGTTAGGAAAGATAGATCCCAAATCAATAGGATCGGGAATTGCCACCACTTAGCATTACAAATTTCTTGGGACTGCCAATCATCGACCACTACCAAACCAATTCATTGCTACTTCCTTAGAGCCGTCATTTTAGACTTCCTATCCTGCAAAATGCATATAATTCACTTACCATCGTCGACTTTAAAGAAAAAGGAGCATGGACTATGCTTCCAGATGCATTGGACATGGCCACCCACCTTGCACACATTTCAATCAAAGCAAAAATGTTTCATTCTGTATATTCGTTATGCAGATAAAATGTATTGTGATGAATGCAAAATGTTCGGTTTCTCGAGGGGATGCTCCTTTCTTTTAGAAGAATGGATCGGTTCAACGAATATGAATCAAGTATATCTCGATTGACTTAAAATAACATGTTCTAGGATACAGGCTCGTACGTCTGAATTGCATGTAATATGTACCGGTATTTGACGTGATCTGACCAATTGCTGCGTTGTGGCAATCAAGCATATAAGGGAAGATGGCAACGAGATTTAAAACGGAAATACGAAACTTTAATCAGGCAACCAATTATTATGTAGTTGCAGGAAAGGATGGCAACGTGCATAAGCTTGATCAAATAAGGTCGATGTCCTAACTCTCGCATAGTGTCTCGTGCTTTGTGGGCGGCGGAATTATTGCCACCGTTCTTAGTTTCTTGTGCAAACCCTAACTTCCCTTCTCTCTCCACATGGGGAACGTCTGCCCAAGTTCATATAACGTCGTACATTGGTGCTTAGACTCACGTATCAATCGATGAAAAGGGCTTCTACAATTTTCTCCGAATTCATATATATATAACAAGATGAATCAACTAATCGATTGCGTAGTATATCACGATAACATGTCTGCGACAATCGTTACGTGAAGACTTTATATTCAAGTGGGTTTCCCATCTCCGCTCCCTCGCTAGCTCCAGTCCCACATGGCGACTAGTCGAACGAGACGCTTGGCAAAGAATGACAGCAAAAGCTGACTGGTGGATGAAGCACATCACGCCTTATTAGGTCTCTAAGTGAGATAAACAATATAGTATATGCACATTGTAACTCGTGGAATGCGATCAAGGGTTTGGGTTCATGGGCAAGCTCACACCCTTTCAAACCTGAGAATAGAATATAACACACATGTAATAGAAAGGTAAGGAGTCCACGTGCTGCGGAAGATGGGGAAGCAAGCAGGAAGGAGCCTCTCGAAATTATAATTAATGTCCAAGAATTCCCCCCCCAAAAAAAAACAAAAAATTGCACTGAGAAAAGTCAAAACCCCCCAAAATGCATGGGAATCTGAGACGTGGGTTCGCGATAGATCCGGCGATGCTCTTGCTCTTTCGATCCTATTTTTCTATCGTCTTTCTTCTTCTATTAATCCCCTGCCAGCTAACAATCCCGATACAAAGATTAACAATTCTCTATTCAATTCGTCCTCTCGTTTTTTTAACCCTCTTCTCTCGCATCGATTTCGGAGCTATGTGGAGCATCCGATGTGATGTCTCCAATGTGTATGTGTTATTCGGCTTGTGCGTGCGTGCGTACGAAATAAGTCTCATGTGTAGATTGTGTTCCATACATGAAACAAAAGATGTGGACCTAACTAACAAGTTGGAAAGAATACAAATTTTAGGAAACACAGGAACAATTTCTCATTGGACACATGTTGTAAAAGGACTCGTATTAGAGGCACTGTCAATTTATAAAAGTTTTACCCAACCTTGACAATCTCTAGATAGAAATATACATTAAGTCATGAGAAAAAAAGTAGTTCTCGAGTGGAAACTATGGATTGTTGTCTTAGCACTAGATGACAAATTATTCGTTACCACAAGTGCATGTGTTAGAAAAGGTTCCATTTTAGAAATACGGTTATCCATCCCGAACAAAAATTACCATGTCAAACTATGTTGAAGAACTCATTGTCATTTGATTAAAGGGTAATGCTAAGATAAAAGCACCCTTATTCTAACAGTGCCTTCTAAACCACAAAGTCCCAGCAAAGAATTCATCTCCAGCAAAAAGGACGGGCCCACATAGCTTTCCAGTCAGCCAAGGAAAGGGATTTTATGGTTCAAACAAAGCCGTTATTTTATGGGAATAACGGTGCCGTTATATTAGCATTAGCCTTGATCAAATGCTCGCTATATGATATAAAAATTACGTGAAATATCGTTTTTACTTAGATGATGTCCTATATACGTATGACATCCTACTTGTTGAATAATTCAAATGAACAGACCCAAAAAAAGAAAGGAATACTTCAGATTAGTCTATTGCTGCTAATATATCGTAGGGCTCTCTCTTAGAAGCATTTCGCTGTTAGAGCTTAATGACACTCGGACATAATTACTCTGGACCCTACATATATACCCTCCACCTTCCATTAGCCGTCTCCATGCATACTCTCTCTTCCTCTTGAACACTCAAACCCTAGCCCTAGCCACCAATCCGAGAACATACTTGAGATTCCTCTCTGATGGACCTCATCGAATCGCGCCTCGGATTGCTTCAACCTCTGAACTCGTACAGCGATGACGGCAACAACAAAGAGACTCCTCCACAACTGTCAGATCTCTCTTCACAGGGCTCTTATGGATATGATGAGTACCAAAAGTTAGGGTTTAATGAGGAAGACAACATGGAGAAGACCACCACTCTATTGTCCAAGAACTTCCTCCCGGGTATTTGTGGTCCATCAACGGATGCCCTCAAGCTTCGAGCGATCAACAATAGACCTGAAGGTGTTCATCATCAGCCTCTCATAAATTTCAAGAGCAACAGTAGTGGGTATGAAAATTTCAGGCAAGCCAGTGGGTCTTTACTCAGCTTCCAACAGAGCCAAACGGTTGACCTAAAGAACAGTGACTGCTTTGTGTGGAAAGATGATGGTATCATGAGCAATTACAACTGTCACAACTTGAAGCAGATCGATCCAAAGAGCAGCTCAGAACACCCGTGGATCGTAGAGGATATGAACTGCTATCAGTCCACTAGCTCTTATGTCTCCGTGGTTCATAACGCAATTGTGAAGCACGGAAACAGTTCGAGTAATTGGCTGTACTCGGAAGCGACGGCTGTCTCAGATAGCATCCAGGAATCCGGAGCGCAAGAAGCAGGGTTTCACAAGCGTGCTTACATGGTATACATGAACGCCATTATCTTAATTTGATGGCTGTCCTTAAATCAGCTCTCTTCTTTGAATTACGGGCATTTTCTTCATTGTTGTTGGTTAAGATATTGTCATGTTGACATGACTAACATTCTTGTCTAGTCATTGTTGATCCATGTGAATTGGTTCCATCATCATTATATGATGAGACGAATATCGCATCACGATTCAATGACCATAGAGTCTCTAGTACGTATATATGTCGTTTTGTGCGATTGAGGTCATGATGTGACTGAAGGACTTTCTTTTATAGGGAGAGAGCGCGCAAGCTTCAAAGAAGCAATGCACGAGCGCCTCCAAGAGCTCATCGAAACCCAAGTCGCCTTCATCATCGAAAGATCCGCAGAGTGTTGCCGCAAAGGTTGATTGATGTGCTTCCATCTCACATAGGAGTTTCGTTAATATTCATTTGTTTTTCTATTATTTGGAAATTCTGAGAGAAGGGTTAAATGATCTTAAGAGTTGTGTTTTGCACGCAGAACCGGCGAGAAAGGATCAGTGAGCGACTCAAGACACTGCAGGATTTGGTTCCAAATGGTAATAAGGTGGGTCTTCTTCTCTTCTCTGTTTTTTTTCTTCCTTATCTTTTTCTATTGCAATGAAAATTTTGCATTTCTTATTCATTTTGTAAAATGTGAACATGTGCAGGTTGACCTGGTAACCATGTTAGAGAAAGCTATCAGTTATGTCAAGTTTCTCCAATTGCAAGTGAAGGTGAATTTTCAGCACCACAATTTGTATAATCAACAACCTTCAGAAAGAAATTATTGTGGAAAACATAAATTTTGCATGTATGTTCTCTCTATGTGCAGGTGTTGGCAACAGATGAATTTTGGCCGGCGCAAGGTGGGAAGGTTCCTGATATTTCCCAAGTGAAGGAAGCCATCGATGCCATCCTATCCTCTCAGAGAGACAGAAGCTCAAGCTCCAAGTGATGAGTCAAGTATAGAAGAAGTAATAACAATAGTAATAATAACGATCATCGTCATAGTAATAGTTGTCCTCTCCAGTTCTCTTCAAGAAAAAGGAAAAGGAAGGATGAGTTATAATTTGCAGATGTTGCTCAGAAATAGTGCAGCTTTAATAGCGGCAGTGAGAAGTTAGGACTGAATATCTGTGGTTTGTTTGATCTTTGACAGAATGTTCTGTCGAATGATCTAACGTTTGTAACCTTTCTACTTATGAGCGTTTCCGACTATTTTGTTGTATCTTCGAAGTACTTCATCAAGCTAATATAAGAAGACTAGTGACTCATTTACCTAGCTGCATGAGATGCTTGATTTGCTTTGTGTCTCTTTTTCTCCATACAGTGAATTAGGAATGTGCAAAGGACTCGCTTGTATAAAGGAGACTGGAAAACCTTCACGTTCTACTTCAAAAATGGCTATGCAACAGTTGAAAAATAGAGAGAGAGAGAGAGAGAGAGTAGCTTTCCTGTCTCCTTCAGCATGAAAAGAAAACAGAAGCTTTTTTTAATCTTTATCTGACCGAGTTGTCTATGCAGTCCTAAATCCTAATCAATGAACATCGTTAGCAGCGAGAGGTTGACCTAGTTAATAAGCCAACTAGAGCCTTGCGACTCCCGATGAGTGTGATATCACTTGGTGCAATTTATTGAACAAACTCTAGTGAAAATAAAGTAATATGGAAGCTTGGTCAACGTCATGAGAAGCAAGACATTTCAAAACTTCAAACTTATGTCGTGGGAAAATACGATGGAACAAGTCGATGCGTAGAAAAACTTAGGTCGTGGGAATGATTGCAAACTTCAAAGAGGGACAAAAGCTAAACAAAGTATAGCGTTTCGAGCTTCGTATGCACGTACACCTTTGCTAAGCTCGGGCTCCGAGAACAAGGCAAAATTCTTCCTCGGGAGTGTCGCGCCACCTAATTATTATTTCACGAATCGATTAACAAATGCGGTTCGCAAACCCGCACGAAAAGCAAACCTTTGATTAAGAAGGGAAAATGCTTCCTTCGAGTGGGTGTCCAAAGACATTCCGAACTTGCGATTTGTTATATAAAACGGCCAAAGACATTCTTATCGTGCGATGTACTCTATATAAACTCCGGATTATCCCCATAAGAAGCATGAAAACATGATTTTGGAACTCGAGAAACCTTTGTTGGATCGCCCTTTAGTTAATTTTCTTGCACGCACGACACATGAAGGGTAGTTATGTTAATTGATTGATAGTCATTGAATATTTAAATACATGGATCCCACTTGAGTAGACAAGTATGAAACGGAACATACATACATATATATATATACTGTAAAAGCTTTGTAATTTCCACACTACAATCAACTTCCAACTATATGAATTCAATTTCCATCCAATGTTTGAATCTCTCCACAGATCTCTATTTTGACATGATCGAAAGAGTTCATATGGTTTAACCTAACTGGCTAGTTCTCCTTGTCTGAACCGGGAGGATCAAATCACCTCCATCACTTTACCGCACAAGAAGATACGTATCTGATTGATAGTGCTGCTTCAATTCCACCTTCGGGTGCCAAGTTCGAATCCATCCTCGCGTACTCACCAAAGACTTACCATGGTGCAGCTATGGGGCCCTACTACACCCCTCATGTTCACTTGGATGCAACCGGTGTAGGTATGGACGGAACCGGTTCTCCCCACTATGATAAAAAAAAAAGGTGCTCTTAACTTTAACTTTATGTTCCTTTATTTTGCAATGATTAGAAGATATCTTGAATTAATTTACGCTAAGTTAATTAGTACATATCTCTCCAGTCTCATTAGAGGTGAACTGGAATGCCTAAATTAGATAGATCCACGAGGAATAACATTCTCGTGCCTAAGTTCAATAACGTGGCCTTAAAAAGAATTTATTCTTTCATTTTTGCGATACTAAAGAACCTCTTCCGTTGATTATTTTCGCAACCAGACAAGTTTTCTAAGGACATAACCGGACCAGACCATCACTCATGATGTTCCAGGTTTCAATCTTTGACGATTGATTTGATAATACAATAGTGCAAAATATTTGTTGGTCAGTCCCTCCAAAGGAAGAAGCATCCGTACAGATGAGATTTATGATTGTGGTTGGCACTGAAAGATAAGATAGAGAGGAGAAAATATTGACCCTTGGACAGCCTTTTAACTCGTTTTTGCCTGGAGAGGGACAACTGGGCAGGTGTGGGGTTCATTTATTGAATCACATGCTTAATCACATGTCCAATCCCCTATTATCCGGAATACATTCCCAAAGTACGCAAATTAAATGAACCAACCAAAAAATGTACATTATTTAACTAACTGCAATAGGTGATGTTCACACCATGCCCATATTGTGTATATATGCATGTATATTTGCCAATATGTCCGTATTTTGAGTGTGTAATACGGCATCGTTCATTTATTAAATTGCATCTGAGATGGGTTTTTGTTTTCAGTCGCCAGTATTGCGATAAGGTGATATTTGGAATTCGCTTTCGTACATTATGCTAAGTGGGTATGATTTCCATAGCTAGCTTAGCTCACGCGCGTTATGTTTTATCTCTATCAGAAAAGATGCCCTCGTCGTTGTGTTCTATACGTATTTTTGTCTCTTATGAAAAGATGTGTATACAACGTACGAATTCACACAGGGAAAGAATTCATTACAAGATTAGTTTTCCCACGCTGTAATCCTTTGACCTGATTTATTATAAATTTGACCCTCGATTTCAGCTGTCTCCTGCTGGGAACTCCGCGCGAGGTCAATGACAATTAATGAGATGGGCAATCTCTGTCTTAAAACAGCCCAAACCAGTGAGGAATTTCCTTGGTCCCTCCAAAATTGGGTTTACTTCGCACTTGTTAATTGGCCAATGATTAGATGCTTGTACTGCATTACCTGGACAAGATAAGATATGATATGAATCACACTCCAATCAAGTCTTACTTATATAAAACGCAACTGAAACGAACACGTAGCCATCTAAAGTTAGCAACAGAAAGAAAAATCTTCCAATTGATCCAAAGTTCAGAATTTTACCGTGACCCATGTAATCGAAGTGACCAAATATGGTCAAATCTTGCAGTGTCAAATCATATTTATATACTTAACCGCGCCTTACTTTTACATATACATTTTTTACGGTTCTACACTTTCGTGTGACATTAGAGTGAGGGATATGTGTTTGAATATTTCTAAGCACCTAACTTACTTAAACTGTCTGGTAGAAAGGATAATATGTGTTTGTAATGAATTTTCGAGTTGCATGTAGAAAGGATCATCAAAGCATTTAAATTACCAATAATGAGTTCATTCATATAGTACCAGCGATCCCATAAATTCTACTCAGAAGATTCATTTGCTTTAATTCGATTCAAAAAATGGCTATTAAAAGTTAACTCTCGATGATCAGCATTAATCAACGATTCCTTAGCTAACTGGCAATGGAAACGGTGGACTGACATTAATTAGACAAGGGGACCATAGGGACTGTCACATCACCATAAGGATATCTTAAAGGCAATAATCGAAGCTTCTTAATGTATTCCAAATCAATCAAGCCCAAAAGGGAATATGGGGAAGTATTATAAACAAGGTGTAACCATAATTTAGAGCATAAGACAAGCTGTTCAGCACTTAAGTGCACATGACAAGTGAGTAGAGAGCACATCCACCTAATGACAAAATTGGGATAATTTGGGTGTGATCATGTGACAGTGTGAGAATGGCAGAGTGGAACTTCCGACTCTTTTATTTTATTTTATTTAAATCTTAGTATTAATAATTTGGAAAGTATTATATTTGATTTTCCAGCTATGTCTGTGGCCTCAAGTGTAAGCTTGCGCACGTGTGATATAAATTTAAGCTTGCGTGAAGAGAGAGCCGACCTGATGGAACACCTATATATATATAATGTGTATATATGTGTGTGTTCAACAATGGAAAAATGAACTCCCTTTGTAGAGATCATTCTTGCGCCATCTACTGCGATTAAAATCTAATTATTTGCGTTAGCGATAAATCAAAAATAAGAATTCTTAGCTACGAACAATCTATGGCAATATATAATAACATCGTCTACCCTAAAGGTTACCTTTGACGTTGACACATAGCTCTGTAAATAGCGAGAGATTGATATAACAATAGTAACATTGTCTTACCTTGAAAGATTTTATTATTTTCTCTCGGTATTGTAATGAAGTTGTTGATTGAATAGAAAATTTCCGAGCATGACACATGTCAAATAGGCAGCGCATTTCTTTCCTTCTCATGGTCTATTTGATAACTCAATTAAGTCTTGAAAGCTAAAAATTCAGCACTTAATGGGATTAGACTTGTTTGGTAATCTTAAATGGATTTGACTAAAATATTCAATTTAGTTAGGAAATTTACATAATCTGGTAAGTAAAAGAGGAGTTTATAATTAATTCAACAGAGAAATAATTGATGGTAATTAGAATCTTCCTTTATATATTGATAAAACCTACCAATCAATTTTTAATTATCATCAAGCAACTTTTTAATTCTAATCAACACTCAAAATATAGTTATTAAATTTCTTGCACTTAATTTTAGATGTTCATGGATGATTGAGAGAGTCGTATATGGATAGAGGGAAAATTCCAAATAAATGGCTAAGTGCCCTCATTTTCTCAAGGGTAAAAGCCACAAAAATTTATAAACTATGCCTACCGAGACACATTTACCCCAAACTTTTATTGTGAGACTAAAAAATCTAAATTTGTATTCGTGTGATATATTTACTCAAAAAAATTGTTGTCACAGAAAAAAATTTGGAGTTTTTAGTGTCACAAAAAAAGTTTGGGATAAATGTGTCATACGTATAAGTTTATGGTTTTTTGTGTCACCTAAAAAAGTTTGGAGTAAATGTGTCACACGGGTACAAATTTAAGATTTTTGGTGTCACAAAAATTTACGGTAAATATGTCACAATTGGCAAAATTTGGAGTTTTTTTGTAACTTTTTCCCTTTCCTCAAAAGATAGCTTAGAGTGAATCTTATTTCAAATAAGAGTCTGAAGTGGCCATGGCAATTTCAAATAAGAGCTTGACCTCACTGGCCGATCAAAGGCATTTTTGTCCAAAGACAATTTTAATTTTAAATTATTATTTTTTCTTTTTTCCTATTTATTTTTTTTCTTTGTTGCGGCCGACAAGGGCTAGCAAGGGCCCGACGACCCTCACTGACCACCTGTAAGCCCTCGCCGGCCATAGTCGAGGGCCACAACCCTCACCAAATATGGGTGAGGTCGCCTCACCCCCTTGCCTGCCATGGGCGAGGGCGATCCTCACTAGATCGGGCGAGGGCGACTCTCGTCTTGCCCTCCTCAGGCATCGCCAATGGCTGACCGTCACATTGAGACCGGCCATCGGCGAAAAGGGAAAAAAATAGAAAAAGGAAAAAGAAAAAAAGAAAAAAAGGGGAAAAATGCAAAAAAGTAAAGGATGAAAATGTCCTTAACTAGTCAGAAGATTTGATTAAGCTCTTTTTTAAAATTAATATGGTCACTTCAAGCCCTTATTTGAAACAATATTCACTTTGGACCCTCTTTTGAGAAATAAGAGTATTTCGGGGCCTTATTTGAAATTGCTATATGAAATACTATATACGAGTCCAAAAATTATAAAAGGGTTCCTCTACATTCAAGTTTTGACTTTATATTCTGAAGATTATAACGGGATTCCTATTAATTTTTATTTTTAGGTTTTTTTCACTTTATATTCTGAAAGTTAAAAAATATGGTTTCAAGATTTAATTTGCAAACTATATATAAGAAAAACTTAAATGGTAAAAGAATAGAATCTATGTATATATATATACACACACACACTTTATATTTGTTTTCAAGATTTAATGACCTGATCCTCAGTTAACATAACAAGAACCTTTTACAAAAATGGAACATGAAAGGCCATAAAAGCTTCATTCGACTGCTTTGGAAAACCACAAGCCTTTCAAACTAGAAGGGGAGGTCTATTCATTTATAATTTTCTTTACTTTGTTTTTTCAAGAGCACACAATTCGACTTTTTTCAATGCAAAATGCTTGAGATGTCGTGTCGTGTTTCGATTGACATGTGGATTATCATATAGTTTTTTCATAATTTCTTCGATTTTGACGGGAAAGTGATTAAAAAAAAGGTTGCTTTTGGCTTGCGACTTTTGAAACTTTTTCAACTTCTATGTTCCGTATAAAGATTGCTCTCGACTTCTTTCCAATCATAGCAAAAGTAAACTCATTTCATTCCAACAAGGAACTAAATTACTCAACTTTCACTTTAACGTATTCCTTTTGGGAAAAGAAAAAAGAAAAAATCTAGAAAATTCAAAAGGTTGAGCAAAACAGCTTCATTTTGTCTAAAATTGTTGACGTCGAATCACTAGTCATGTCAAACCGCCACATCAATAATTTTAAGCGAAATTTAGCCCAAATGAGTATGTTGGCATTTTATGCAAGGGTTTAGGACTACGTTGGAATCCGTACAGTAGATTTTAAAACTGAATTGGTGATTTTACTTTTACTATTGATGATACTGTAAACTAAACTTTGTTTCTCTATAGGTTCTCACCCTTCAAAGATTTGCACATAAGGTACCCGAGGGAATCCTTAAGAAGAGCCTCCAATACTTAAGTCAGAATACCAAAAGAAGAGATCAAATTCTATTTCGAGACAGGAGATATTATTTGAGGCTTCGAGAACTTACCTATGTTCTTCTTTGCTTATATACATGTTTATTTTATTGCAACGACTAGCAAGTAGGCAGAGTAGCATAACCTATTTGTTATCGACAGGATGTCAAGTGTTAATTGATTCTCACGAGTTCATGAGTACGTGCTTATATCTTGCGTGCTCGGTATGTGCTCCTCAGTCCAATTGGGAGTGATTTAGGCTCCGTTCCTTTCGTGAAAAATGAATGATTTGAAAGCCAATTCATTAAAAGTAATCGCTTATAATGCTTACAAAAATAAATAAACGAAAAATATTTTCATTGTTCACGAAAATATTTGGATATAAATTGTTGTCATTAATGAAAATATTTTTCATTAGCTAATTATTTCAAGCGATATATAAGGTCATTTTTAAGAAAATAATTTTTAAAATTATTTATTTTTCGCGAAACAAACGCACCATCCGTTATTGTCTTCTGTCATCCGACCAAATATGACTTCGATCCGTAGCGAAGTCGAATCTCACCTCGTCATCTTAGTCCAATTTCTTGCTTTCTCACTTCGAAGTCTAATTTTTTATTATCCCTTTATACAGTCTTCCTGTGGCCACGTCAATTGTATATCTCGAAGATGTTACCACAGCACACTACAAATTTCGCCACGTGTTGCTGATTGTCTTTTTTTTTTCTTTTATAAAAAAATGTATATGCACACACTATTTATTAAACATATAACTTATTAAGACGTGGGAAGCATTATAGGCATGGGGAGGTACATTGGACTGTGAGCATGGAAGCTCGAGCTCCAAATTTCGATCATTCCAAAGATGTACACTGACTATGAGCTTGATCGACATCGGATCGATGGATATTAAATTCTCTATAGTGATCGTCACGTCGTCTGATTTAGATGCATTCAAATTCTCATGTAGTTTATTTGTCTCTTGTTTAAATAATGACCTTTGAAAATTTTGGTAGGGATACTGTCGACTATGTTCGATGAAAGTGTAATTTAAAGTAAAATTTTATAACAATCCCTCACGCTTAGTTTGGTCTTCTTCTACTAAATGTGGAATGGAGAGGCAAATAGAGGTTTGGAAAGATTTGAACTTAGGACATTTTACTCTAATACCATGTGAAAAATTTTGTGGTATCACTGTCGATTGTTTTAAAAGTTTAAGCTGTTAGATTAATGTGTTGTTTAATGTTTAAATATTCTGACATAACCAAAATTGCACTTTCTCGTACATGCATGTAAGCATTATTTTTCAGCTTCTTCTCGAAATTATAAGTAGAAGGCAAAAACCATTAGGGCATGTTAATATTGAATACGAAAAATCTTTTGGTTATACTTTTGAAAAATATGAAAATAATAGTAGCACATGCATTTGAATGAGCTTAATATAATTATTCATGTGCATGCCTTTGTGTTTAAAGCTTCGGGGTTTTTAGTATTGAGTAAAACTCAGATTTAAAATGCTAAAAGTAGAATTAAAAGTTAAGAATTAAAGTCAACCTAAATATTATGAATTTTAATTGAATTATTTGATATGATTTGCAAAATTAAAAATCAGAACACGCCTCCTTAATTTCTTCCCCCGTACCTATGGACGCTTCACAACTCGATGGAGGAACACCACCGTGGTCGCTAAGCTAAAGGTCACGTGTTTGATTTACCAGTCCATCCTCAATCGGGACAATAACAAAAAAAGTTATAAATCTATTGTATGGATGCCAATTTAGTTCTAAACCTTCCAATTTGGTCAATTAAGTCCTAAACCTTTTAACGATTAACCAATACAGTCATTCCGACCAATTTTGGGCGGAAATTGCTCATGTGTACATCAGCTGTCTTAAGTGGCACAACCAGCACTAATGTGTTGCCCAAATTGGGCGAGAGCTTTGCCTTCGTCATGATCCGATGAGGGCATCCAGGCCCTCACCTGTGACCGACGACCTTCGCCAAGGCTGCAGACCAATAAAGGAAAAAAAAAAGAAAAAAGAAAAGTAATTCGGAAAAATTGTTTAAAAAATTATCCATGTCAACACCGATCATATCACGTAAGATGATCGATGTCCGCGTTAACAATTTCTGATCAAAATTGTCTAGAAGGACAAGCCAAAAGATTTAGGACTAAATAGGTCAAATTGAAAGGTTTATGACTGATTTAGTAAACGTATAATAGATTTAGGATTTTTTTATAAGTTTCTCATCCTCGATTTCATAATATTTTGGTTAGTCTGCAAAGACAAATCTAAACTTAGTTGTTTCATCGGTTTTGAGCTCCACCCTTATTGTGGTGGGGCAGGGGCAAGAAGACCACTCACCGGTGATCTATAGCTGCCTGATATTGGACATCCTTTGGTGTGCGAACTCAGCAGCGCTAGTGTAAAGGGAAAATTCAATTAGTGATACTTGCTTAGAGAAATCTTCAAAAGATACTGGCATATACAGCCAGCCATCAAAAGAGGAAAAATTGTTAAAAAAATCTTAAATCTATTGCACTTTTATCAATTCAGTCCCAAACCTTTTACATTTGTGCCAATTCAATCCTTTTGAACAACCGGCACTTGACGTGGTGTTGCCGGTGCTGACGTGGACAAATTTTAATGTGATTTTATTATTTTTTGAATTTTATTATTTATTTTTTCTTTCTTTCATTTTTTTTCTTCCCTCCTTCTTTCTCCAGTCTCGCGATCGGCCAGATGCGAGAGGCTGGTGACCTCGCCGGCCTCGGACAAAGCTCGCCCAGTCAGTGGCGAGCCTCACCCTCGCCGTGGCTGGGTGAGCTTCCCCTGAGGCCGGTGAGGACCCTTGCCTCTGGCTAGTCATCAAGGTCCGACAACCGACTGGAGGAAGAAGGAGGGAAGAAAAAGAAAAGAAAATAATAATAAATTCAAAAAATAATAAAATATCATTTACAAAAATTTATGTCAACACCGACTAGCCAAAAAAAATGAATCAGCACAAATGCAAAAGGTTATGACTCAATTGACAAACTTAAAATGTTTATTTTTTAATCGACAAAAGTGCAATATGTTTATGACTTTTTTTGACAAAATTTCCCATCAAAACAAGGGCGTGGCAAGCAAAGGATCCCGCAACTTATTTTTGTAATATTTCCAAAAAAAAAAAAAACTTTTTTTGGGCTAGCTAGAAAGAGAAAAAAAAATTCTAGCTAATTTTGTGTACATCGCACATCAATTTACAATTTTTTTTTCTTTATAACTATAAGTATGATTTACTTTCTGTGATTAAGGATGACTATATTTGTTTCTCGACATATTCATTTCCAATTGGCAAACTTAAAATGTTTATTTTTGAATTGGCAAAAGTACAATATGTTTAGGACTTTTTTTGACAATTTTTCCCATCAAAACAAGGGCGTGGCAAGCAGAGGCTCCCGCAACTTATATTTGTAATATTTCCACAAAAAAAAGAAACTTTTTTTGGGCTAGCCAGAAAGAGAAAAAAAAATTCTAGCTAATTTCGTGGACATCACACATCGATTTACAATTTTTTTTTTCTTTTAAACTATAAGTATGATTTACTTTCTGTGATTAATGATGACGATATTTGTTTCTCGACATATTCATTTCCAATTTACACAAATAAATAGATTCGTGATCCATCATAAAGTTCGACGTTCATCATTTTTATGCCGATCAAAAATTAAAATATATTAGATGATGTAACTATTTCAATTTTCCTATCGACTTGCTACGCAATGTTCGTTTTTACATTTAGTAAAACAATTATCAATTAAACCGTTAAGGCGACGCCCCCCTCGTTTCTCTCCTTCGATGAAATTCTGGCTCCAATACTGTTCTCAACAAATCTCGTTATAGAGAGCTAGCATTGACGATCAACCATCATTTATATAATCGTGCTGGTACATATTATTTCCCTCTTTGCACCTGAAGTATTTACTGGAACCCATAAACTTAAATCTCATCGTTATTAAATTTGGTAATCTTGTACTTAAATGTCGCAAACCCGACTTATACCCCGAAAAAAAAATAAAAAAGACGCCTGCTGCATAGATTTCGTGAAGTATGGCAAGTATTATTATTTGAAGGGGCAATTTGCTGTCCATGCTATCGAAAACCCTAAGTGACACTTGCATTCATCTGCTCGAACTCACCGACGTGCATGGAGTTTTAAGGTAGAATCTGCTCACTTGGAACGTCCATGTGCAGTTTTAATGGCGGATATCGAGCGAATCAAGCCTTTTCAGCCCTTGCTTACAGCCTTAAATGCGTCATGGAACTACGTGAATCCCACGAAGAAACATTCGTGCCTTTGTCTGCTGCCTCTCATGGACCTTGCCCGACCTTTTATGCTTGCAAATTGACTGCAAAAAACACTGATATCTTTTCCTAATAAGCCGAAGAGATCGTAATAATTGGTGAGTTAATTAATTGAGGATGCTGTCTGGCTGTCGCGGAGTTTGGTTATTACAGAAGAGAGAGACGATTAGGACATCCAACTGGCTGCAGCAAAGTTGCATGTGTTGTAGTAATTTTAATGTCTTATAACAGATCGATTATAAAAATAGTAAGGGAGATGCACCCCGATTACGTCGTGAAGATTGCTTAGTTTTCTATTTCCAGAAAGATACTTTGTGTGACAATGACACGTGAAGAAATTTGGATAATGACCAAAATGATCCTAAACTTATTGTAATTGTACCAATTCAGTCATAAATTTTTTATTTTTGCCAATTGACTCCTAAACCTTATTTGCAATTGTACAAATTCAGTCCATTTGACCAGTCTCGCTGACGTTGACAATATTTAATAATAATTTATTTTTATTTCTTTTTCCTTTTTCTTTCCATTCTTCTTCAACCTCTAGCTGGTCGCTAGGCCAGTGACCGGTGAGGGTGAACCGGCCAAGATCGATCTAGCCCTCACCCTCGCCCTTGCCTTATCGTCATTGGGCGAGGTCGATCTCGCCCTCGCTGGCCTTGCCCTCGCCTCATAATCATTGGGCGAGGGTGAGATCGACCTCACCCAACGACGGCAAGGTGAGGGCGAGGCCAGCGAAGGCGAGATCGGCCTTGGTCGGCTCACCCTCACCTAGCCCTAGTCTCACTTAGAGACAGTGAGGCTTGCCCTCACTAGTGACAGCCCTTGCCTCTTGCCTCTTGCCTCTTGCCTCTTGCCTCTTGCCTCTTGCCGGTTGCCAAGGTCCGGCGACCAGCTAGAGGAAGAAGGAGGAAGGAAAGAGAAAATAAAAGAAAATAAAAAAAATCGATAAAATATATTAAAATATTTTTTAAAAATGATCCATGTTAGCATCGGTCAACCAAATAGACTGAATTGACACAATTGCAAAAGGTTTATGACTCAATTGGCAAAAAAAAAAAAGAGTGTTTAGGATTGGATTTGCATAATTGCAATAGATTTATGAGTTTTTTGATAATTTTCTAGGGAGAAATTAGACAGTGAAAAGTGGTCAACATTCAAACATAGAAAGTCATCGGGGTACTCTAACTAGCTGGTTACGTCACATAAATCTTGTGATGGACACATAAAATACCTCTTCCATGCTATTATGCTATTATATGTATAAATTCGATCAGCTCGCTAGATATATGATTAGCTTATCAGCTTAATTGGTATACGTTGCGCGCGTCTTGGGCTCTATTTGGTAACGTTTCTGTTTCTCTGTTTTTCTGTTTTTTTGTTCTCGGGAACAGATTTAGAACAGAAACCTGTTTGGTAACTTTTTGTTCTCAAAAACTATTTCTGTTCTCGAGAATGGATTTGGAACAGAAACAAGAAGAATTTTTTTTATGCTTTTTTGTTCCAGAATCACTTTTAAGAAATAAGCTCACTTAAAAAAGAATTAACTTATTTATCTTATTCTCACTCTTTCTCACCACTCTTTCCACCGCCGCCTATGTGTCCACTGCCCGTCGCAGACCACCGCCGCCAGCCACCTTCGTCGGCCACCTTCACCGGTTGTCGCCACCGCCCTCGGCCACTGCCATCGACCACCTTTGACGCCCACCGTCACCGCCCACCTCTGCCACCCACCGCCCTCGGCCACCGCCATCACCCCCGCTCATCGCCATCGGCCACCTCCACTTCCAACAGAAATTTTATGCAGTTACCAAACGAATTTGTGTTCTTTTTCTATTTCTGAAATAGAAATTGTGTGCAGTTACCAAACGCGGTCTTTTACTCAGAAACTATTCTCGAGAACAGAAATAAGAAAAACTATTTCTGAACAGAAAGTATTTCCAGGAACAGAAATGTTACCAAACGCACCCTTGGTCGCTCGAGACCTGAGTTCGAACCCTGAACCACCTCACTTCATATTCTCTCTCGGGGCTATCTCAGGAGCACAGACCTGCGCGTTTAATGGGCGGGTGCGCCGTAGGGTGGGGGAGGACTGCACACGAACCGAGATTAGTCGAGTGCTCAAATAGCTTACGCTAAACGTGAAGGCAATCTGAGAAGTATTCATTACAAGTCATGGATGCGTCGAAACTCGAAAGTAAGTACCAAACGTGAAGGTTTTTGGGCTTGTCTAGAAAAGCTAAGGCCCTTTTTCTGGGCCACGAAAGGATATGATCCTTGAGTAATCCATTCGTTGCTTGTTGCTTGGCCCAACATGTCATAGCTCGGGCCTCATGTAGATGGACTGCAAGTTTGTTTGTTTTTTTTTTTTTCCAAAAAAAAATTTGACAAGCCAGTTTCCCTAAGCGTCGATGAATTTCCTTAAGTAATTAATTAGTCGGTAATAATTAAACTCAGATAGAAAATAGTCTTAAAAATTGGATTAATAGTGGCCGCGACAAATCCATCGTCACTTCTTCAAAATCTTCTCTCTAACTACTTCAGTTTTAACCTATTTCTTGCACAAATTAACGTTAACCAATAAAAGGGGAAGATGTACTCTATGTGGTAGTGGCTCTAAAGAATGATCAATCAATTTCTCCCCCTTCTAACAATTTTGGTGATAAACTAGACCTGAGTTTAACACGTTCTTATCTAAGTTGGTTTTCAATTTTGAGGATTCTATGTGGTGGAATTTGGCCAACATAGATACAAAGGATATGATGATGCGATCACTCATGACTCCGATACATTTTAACACAAAAGGGTTCAAGCGCAAAAAATTAATTTTAATCAAAGATCATAGCAAGTGTAAAATCGTATCGAAATTTGACTAAATAATCAAGTAATGTAATTTTGAATTTACAGGAATGTAGAAAGTAATTGTCATTTGATTGGGAGCAATCCTCAAGTAAACTCTAGACTAGACCCATCAACAGTAGGGGAGTGTTCATCCGATATTTATTTCAAATTGTAGCTTCATGTGTTCTTAAAGCAAACTAAAAGTTAATTGAGTGGCTCGTTGCCCAACAAATAAAATCATCAAGTTAAGATTTAATAAAAACGCTTCGTCTGATAATAATAACGCGGAAGAGAAAATTGGAGAAATTTGTGTATATTTGGATGCCTGTTAAGAAATTGGTGTATATTTCGATGACTAGAAAAGAGTAAATGGAGAACCTATTGATAAGCTTTATAGATGATTATTTAAGGAAATCAAGTTAGATATGTATAATCAAAATAAATACGGAAGATAAGAGGAAATATCCTAAATATCTCTAGGAGATATCTTTAGAAAATATTTAGATATCTTTAACAAAATCAAATAGATTTAGCGTAATCTAATTCAGAACAATGGCACGATTTATAGGCTCAATGTAATTAAATCAAACACGTATCTCGAAGCTAATAGAAGAATCCTCTTACCCCCCACTCGGCTAGGGTTTCTCTGTAACCGAGCGCAAATATAAGAGCAGAGACCCGCCGGCGGTTACACCCATCCTCCGCCCAAATCGAAGCCAAAGCAGCCCCGGCCGAGCTCCAAGAAGGAGGCGCTTGACCGATCCGCCGTCAACCATGAGGCCCATTCTGATGAAAGGCCACGAGAGGCCATTGACGTTCCTCAAGTACAACCGGGAGGGCGATCTCCTCTTCTCCTGCGCCAAGGACCACACCCCCACCGTCTGGTTCGCCGACAACGGCGAGCGCCTCGGCACCTACCGCGGCCACAACGGCGCTGTCTGGTGCTGTGACGTCTCCCGTGAGTCCCCGCCTCGTCTCGCTTCTGATTTCGATTTCGATTTCGATTTTCTTTTCCGGGCCGGTTTAGTGAATCTGCTTGCGTGCTGTCTGTGTTATTCGAAGGGGATTCCATGAGGCTGATTACTGGAAGCGCGGACACGACGGCGAAGCTGTGGAGCGTGCGGAACGGGACGCAGCTGTTCACGTTCAATTTCGATTCGCCGGCGAGGTCGGTGGATTTCTCCATCGGCGATAAGCTCGCGGTGATCACCACCGATCCTTTCATGGAGCTGCCTTCGGCTATCCATGTTAAGCGCATTGCCAGAGACCCTGCCGACCGTAAGTGCAAGTCTTTGCGGCCTTTTATTAGGAAAGATCAAATTTTGGGATGAGTGGAAAATAATTCGTGTTGCATAGCATGGTTTAAGGACTTGTGTCAGTGGGGGCTCGTGTCTTAGATTTTTGTTTGCTATGCTTTAGTTACTTGGACCTACGTGCTTCCTGATATGAATGTTTTTAGATTACTTGGCTTGTATGCACCTAGAAATTAGCAACCGACTTTACCCAGATACTTGGCACTAGCCCTCAAGTATTAAGTAGTCTTTCAAGTGTGGCTAAGTATGATTGAGTGATATAAGTGACGCCTCTGTTGAACCCACGACAGAATTAGGAAATCTTCACAGGGTTTAGTTTTACTAACTTCTTTAGAATTTATGGACACCAATGATTTCATGGTATCTTGCTATCTGTCTGTTTGCTTTCCTCTTTTATCATAAGCTCTTTGACTTCCTTGTATTCATAGGTAAGTAGTTTGTGCTCTTCTTCCTCTTTTCAAAGCATTTCAAATGCTACCTTAGCAAAGTATCGGGTAATGAGGATAGTCGCTTAGTTTTTATGCCTTTGGCTTGTACATCCTCGAGCATTCGAGATCGAGATACTTGTGGATAAGCATCCTCTCTCATGGGGTGTATTTCGTATTGCACTTCCAATTATTTGGGTTGATTCAGAGAGGTCGAGTTTCCGCAGTGTGAGCAAACAAATTGATTCGATTACCAAGTTTGTTAATTTGTTGATTTTAATTCAAACATAGGAATTGTTTCAAGTTGGACAAGTACTGGCATAAGTTGGGTAAGCGTTGGCAAATGATGTGGTTAGAAGTTTCTCCTTGAATAGTGTCAGTCAGCCACTAGCACTCCATGGATGAACATACCCTGTTTTCCTGTGGGCATTATTCAGTCTGGTGAATTATCAGAACCTTATGGTGAATGTGAATTTGTTGGCCTCTCGTCGCACCACCTCCATTAATAGGCTTGAAATTTTAGGAGCTTTATACATAATTCAGCTGCTCTCTGTGTTGTTCATTAGATGTAAATGTTCACTGTTATCTCCTTATTGCAGAGAGTGGTGAGTCTGTCCTCATCCTTCGGGGTCATCAAGGAAGAATAGCTCGAGCTGTCTGGGGGCCTCTGAACAAGACTATTATAAGTGCTGGAGAAGATGCTATAATTCGTGTTTGGGACTCTGAGGTATACAACTCTTTTTCTGTTACGGTTATCAATTTGCATCTTTGGCTTTAGTTTGTTGTCGAGTACTTAATGGTTCTTTGTTAACTAGAATTTGTTTGCTGTTGACGCATGTGCTAACTTCTTTGTTGCTTGTTTGCGATATTGCAGACTGGGAAGCTTCTCAGAGAATCAGAAAAGGAAACTGGCCATAAAAAGGCGATAACTTCACTTGCAAAGTCTGTTGACGGTTCACATTTCGTCACTGGTTCACAAGATAAATCTGCCAAGGTAATTATCCCAAAAAGGACATTTGATTTGATTTAGTTCACAGTTCTCCTTTTTCTGATACCAAAATATCTTTCCATTATCTCAGCTGTGGGACATCAGGACGTTGACTCTTATTAAAACATATGCGACAGAGCGCCCGGTCAATGCAGTTACAATGTCTCCACTTCTTGATCATGTATGTCCTCCCTCCATCCTTTTAAATGTTGGTTGCTTTTGTGACATGGGCATGAATCTTTCCATTTGGACAGTCTATGTGGTTTTTCTTACTAAAGCTGGCTCTTTGCCATGTCAGTTTTAGCATTACTACTAATACTACTAATAGCTTAATTGGCCGTGTAATTCACTGGCACTGTTAATCATATCCATGCTTTTCTGTATTAGAGTTAAATAATTATGTTTTTGAGATTACATGTATTGATATGCTTGAGAGCCATTTTTTTTATAAATCCATGAGCTTTATGTTAGTTATTAGAGGACTCAATGGGTGCCATTAATTTGCTTGGGGATAATGAGTATAAAAATTTTGGTAAAAACAAACGTACTTACAAAAAGCAGCAGCAGTACCTAAAGGCGAACAATTTGAAATTTTCTAGTATCATTTTTCACAAGTTCAATACTAGCTCCTTACGCTTTTTTAACTTTTATATTCTTATCCCTGTCAGTCAACCAAGAGAGCTATCGAATTCAGGATTTCTCTTCTTACTTCCATCTGTTTCTTATTCCTCTCCAAGCTCACTCTTCCTGAACCAGAGGAGGCTCAAGCTGATACACCAGATTACTAGCCTTATCCCCTTGTACATAATACCAGGAATATTCACCTTAAAATGATCTAGTGCATCCTCACACTACTTTCAGAGTTGACATGTGCTCTCCAAGATATTCTCTATTTTTTGTGCTTGTATTTTGATGAAATGTCGTGCGTTTGTGCTGTATTTATAAGTCAAGACATTCTTGTCCTTACAGGTGGTCCTTGGAGGTGGCCAGGATGCGTCAGCTGTAACCATGACTGATCATCGTGCTGGAAAGTTTGAAGCAAAGTTTTTTGACAAGGTAAATTGTGCTATATCGACTCATTGGATGTTCGTTTGTTCACTGGTTTGTTGAGTATTTCATGTCATTTTGGTGGTCCTGCTTTTGCATAGATTCTTCAAGAAGAAATTGGAGGTGTGAAGGGACACTTTGGGCCTATTAATGCTTTGGCTTTCAATCCTGATGGGAAAAGGTAAATTTGTTTAATTCTGTGGTAGTATAATATGTGGACGATGGTGCTGTCTTAATATCTAATACAAGTGACTTGATAAGCCGAAGTGCAACTTTTTCCATAGAAGTTTGCATAGAACGTGAAATAGATCGATTTGTTCCCAAAACATGAGAACTGATTCGTCTTGCCCCGGTGTGAGAATATGGTGTAATTTGGATGTGATTGCAAGTCAACTAATAAATTTTGTTGCAGTTTCGCAACTGATTTTGTTTGATAATGATACCATATGTTCTCATTTAAAGTGAAATTGTTGCAACTCTAGTATACCTTGCATGTTTAGTAAAGTCATGTCATGCGATTGAGTTCTAAACGTTCCACGGCTGTGTTTCTGTCTTTTCAGTTTCTCAAGTGGAGGTGAAGATGGTTATGTAAGGTTGCATCACTTTGACCCGGATTACTTCAACATCAAGATTTAGCCTTTGAGAAAATAGTTTTGCAGTTTCAGAAAGTTGCCTCTGTCTTGGCTCTTGATTATTGTGGAGGGAGTGCTGTGACAAAGAAACGCCTGCCTTCTCCTCAGAGGTTGGGAGAAGTACACATTGTGGAAAGATACTGTTTTCCGTATGTGGGGTCGACTTTTATTGGAAGAGGCTCTGCCTTCAGAGTGGTGGAATTTTTCCAGAACGCTTATTATCATGCTAGTTTTTCATCTTAGATTAGAAATTTTGTTTTCGAGATCAGGTTGTCTGAATTATGAGGAACTTAATGAAATGAGCTATTTTCGAGCATCGTTGGTTTTATAAAAGTTCTTTCATCTCTTCTATCGGCGAGGTCGTGGGGAAAAATGAAGGTTGAAAATTATATTTCTAATCTTGGCACTGGAAACGCAGATGGGAAGTTCGTTGTTCCCTATTGGTTGCTTCTTTGGGATGTTGAAACAAGAGAGACACTGATTTTTCCTTTCCTCGGTCCATTTTGATATTAAAATGGAATTTGTTTAGCTTGTGCACATGAACGAGTCAGCAAATGTGAAGATCAATTCATGGAGGATCGCCACAGGCTATGCTCCCGTGTTGGCATGGCCGCTATGTGAGATCGTTAATTAGTGTGAGGGACGAAAATGGAGAACTGTTGTCATCTTTTGATAAAAGAGATGTGAATGAAAGGCTCTGGTGTCTTCCCATGTAGACGTTTTGCACCAACCTCGTGCGGTAGCATTGGGACAGTTTTGGTGATGAATGAATCGTTGTTGTATTGTTGTATTGCGACGAGACGGTGAGCTTTGGCTATAGGGTATAGTCCAGGCTTCCTCGTGCACATTCAAGATGAACGTGCCAAAGAGAGGGGGTGCGTGAATCACTCGTCCTATATTCATTACTCGGTATCCTCCATGGGACGCATTTGAGGGAGATTGAATTCGACCATTTCCGCTGAGAAAGGCGACATGGGTCGGTCACCGAGAAGCTTTTAGCCACGGCGGCTTTGCGAGTCGCCACTTGCCGGTTCTTTTGCACGTCACATACTGTGGATACTCTCTCGAAAGTGAGGGATTAAAAATGGCTTCTAACTTTGGCCGTCGTTCCCATGTTTTCTTCTAAGAAAACAAAACTTGTTATGAAATCACTTGAAGTCCAAGAAAGGGATCTCTTCAACTCCATTCTTCTTTCTCTCTTTTGCCCCCCTCTTATCAAATTTTAGTGAAGTGGGTCTTGTGGGATACACATGAATTATACTCTACGCAGCCGCATGCGGCCAAAAGTGCAAGGACGACGCCCCACCAACCAGTGTGCTGACTTTCTCGATCTCTTTATGCACATTTTCCGGGCCAATGACGCCGAACCATCAGCAGATGAGAAAATCTCGTAATCATCATTACCGTGAGAGTACGATTCGTCGGGCGAAAAATCGTTTGGATCCACAACCATGTCCTCGTCGTTATCGCATACTCGATGCGTGGTCATTTCGAGACCTAAAGTTGCTTTAAGCCTCTTACTAATCTCGACTTTGATTGCTAGTGCTACTGTGCTTGAGCAGTGGTCGTCATATTCGTGGGAGATGCCCCTGGATTTGATGGGCCAAATTTGCGGAGTTAACATGTACGACTTTGCCAACTTTCACTTAGATTTTCTCAAGCCTTTTCTTTTGAAGTGTTCGTTGGTCGTTGCCAAATTACATTGGTAAGTATGAACGCGACATGCTTAAGCCGCTTAAAACGGCCTAATTTCTAGCTTGATCCAACTCGGCCGACCAATAGATCCCGATGGTTATGGTTCTGTTTTAGCAGTAGCATCATTATTCAAATCAATTAGGCAGCCTAGTAATTCAAGGTTAGGAAAACGAGCACACCGGATTGCAAGATCAGATGAGGTGGTGGTCAATGGGATCAAGTAGAATTTCTACCTACCAATGTAATTTGGATTGAGAAAAATCAAGGGAAAGATGTAAAAGAGTAGTCTTTTGGATTTTGGATGAACATTAGATTTAATTAATGAAGTCCATTTGTTGCCTAATCATTGAATGACCCTTCATTGCAAGAACAATAATGTTGACTGACAGGCACTCTGAATCCTTTCTACCCAACTGCCCGTGATCCTCCTTTTTGGACCACGAACTACCACGAAGCCCCTGAACGAATACCCAATTTGTCTCCCCCCACCAACAACATTAATAATCCAAAAATGCTAACGAGTGAATACGCGAGAGGTATTTAATTCTAACGCGATTGTAATTTCGTGCAGATATTGATCGAAATACGATGGATACATGAGACAGTACCTCAACTTGAAGTAATTATACTTTTGTGGCGTAGATTTGGATTGTCTTTATGATGAATTTACGAACATGAAGCGTGGCATAATCGGCACAAGAAAAATAGTAGATCGATTAAGAAATAAAACGAAGAATAAATTAAGAATGATTTAGAAAATCGTACCATTTTAAATCTATTCTCAAAAATTATTTTTAGGATGTCCTTTTCCACAAAACTCACCTATCGATATTTAACAGCGCAATAGAAATCTTTAATGTGAATGATTTTACAAATCCGTGATCCAGTAGTAAGTTTTATAATCTCTTGACAATCACTATCTATTAAAGAAAACTATGATTTAGTTTATAAATTTTCTTGAAGTTGGGTGCTTTTTTCTCACTTGTGATTGGAAGAGGGAGCTTCTCTTGTTTCACTTTACCAAGTGGATCTTTTTTTTTTTTAATCAATTAACGGAGCAGGTAAAGGAAAACCAAGAAAATCTTCTTCTTCTTCTTCTCTTTCCAATTTTCTTTTTTTAATAAATAAAATATTTTATCGGCGGCTTTAATATATAAAATTAAAAGAAGCAAAAAAGCAGGCCCTAACTGTTGCTTAACGCCACCCCTTCCCTACAAACTTCCTCTCTCTCTCTCTTAAAATACCACTCAGATTTTTTTCTCTCTCTAGCTTCTCTCTATCTCTCTCTCTCTCTAGCTCTGTGTGGAGGAATGGACTATTCGCCACCAGAGAACCACACGAATGCTTCGGAGGCGGAGGCAACGCCTCGCTCGACCTCCTCCGCCGTCCTCCGCGCCCTCCGCCTCCTCCGCGCCGACGAATCCGACTCCAAGCTCCAAGCCGCCCGCGACATCCGCCGCCTCACCAAGACCTCCCAGACCTGTCGGCGCCAGCTCGCCGACGCCGTCAAGCCTCTCGTCTCCATGCTCCGCCTCGACTCCCTCGAGCTGAAGGAGGCTGCTCTCCTCGCCCTCCTCAACCTCGCCGTCAAAGACGAAACGTATCTCTCTCTCTCTCTTTCTCTCTCTCTGTATCGCGGATTGACTGTTGTACGATTTTGTCTGTGTTTCTATCTATATGGACGCGATTCAAACTCGATTACGATTTCATATGTATATTTTTTTGGCGATCCCTTTTCCCCCTTATCATTCTTGTGGATCGCGGACGATGTGGTTGAACGCGTTTGCTCGAAAATCCAGCCTGAATTTGGTCAGGCTTCAGCAATTTTTATTCATACCCGATGCTTTCGCTGCCTCGTAATTTTTTGTCCTTTTCATTTTACTCGTGGTGGACATCTGTTGGTTGTTTTGGACGTTTTGGTGGTTATCTGTCGAGAATTGCAGCTGTTTCTCGAAGAACTTGATTGGGTATAGATACTTTTTTGTGCAGAAGATTCTTCTTCATCTCCTTTTTTTCTCCCCTATGGAAGCTGACGGATGATGATGATGATACTTTGCTTGAGCTGGTGCTGCTGTTCCCTTCCCTTTTCTCTTTCTCTCACTTGCTTTTACCTCGGATTCATCAACTGGGGAAATTTTAAAGAGGGGAAAAAGTGAGACATACGAATGGACGATTCATTATATTATCATGTCGCTTTTTGGCTTTTCATCTCTCTCCCACACTCTTTTCATGCTCTATTGGTTGGTTCAAGTCGCGTTTGTTCTGGGAAATGGGAAAGTGGGGCTGTTCTCAGGCTTTCTTAGTTGATAATTACCTGAAACTTTTCGTGGAATTATCATCTTGTTAAATCAAAAGACGCGATCTTTAAATTATGCTGATAAAGTCGTTTCATTCGGTCAACAAATATCTTTTCTCTGTAGCTGCCAGTGCGTTTTTCTTCTTGATTATTATGTTGTGAATGACTTTAAAGCCATAAAGGGTCGGCTGGATAGATATCGCAAGCGGGGCATATTCTTTATCTCAGGGGACATGTGGGTGTTCTGTGGTTGAAAGCTCACCGCTAATCAGACTCGAGGGTGGTTCTTCTTTAGTTCACATGTTCCACTATTTCTCTTGATTGCCTTTGTCTTTTCCCTTCTTTTGCATCTTATGCTTTGCCTTATCACGTTCTTTTGCAAATGTCTGTTTAACCAGTTGGAGCTGAATCAGATAGTAGTTTGTCAACTCTAGTTCTCATTCTTGCATCACAAAAGTTATATGCATATGAAGACTATGGCTTCTGCTTCTTTATTACCTTGCTATTCTCATGAGCATCAAACCACTCCTATAGTAATGAGGTGATAATTGGGTAGCTTTCCACGGAGTCAGCAACTGCTAAACAACGTATTTGTTGCCTTGATAAGAATGAGAAGATTGTTTAAACTACTGTGGATTATACTAAATCTCATTAGCTGGTAGGCAAGTGCTTCTAAGATGGGCCAGGTCCATAATATGTTGCAACAGAGCTAATAAGGCAAATCTTACACTGTTGTCTTCATCGTTCTAATCAATAATGCTGCTATCACTGCCAGGGAATCTTGGTCAATCCCCTAGATTGAGGAAATAATAGGAGAGCTCTTAGGTATATTTGTTTATGTGCCTTTGCCGGTCTTGAATTTGTTGATTGCTTGCTGCTTGCCTTTCATTTGTTGCTCATGCTTCACTGATTTTTACGGTAAAGTAACCTTTCATGACTGGAAGATCGAAACTGATGTTCGTCCCCATTTATTTTGCAGTAATAAGGTGAATATTGTCGATGCGGGTGCTCTTGAGCCAATTATCAGCTTTCTCCAGTCAGATAATGTTGAACTCCAAGAGTATGCAGCTGCTGCTTTGCTTACTCTATCTGCTTCTACCATCAACAAGCCAGTCATAAGTTCTTCCCGAGCCATCCCTCTCTTAGCAGGAATCCTGAAATGTGGAACCAAACAGGCCAAGATTGATGCCTTAATGGCTCTTTACAATCTCTCGACACATCCAGATAATCTCAACATTATCCTCAAAGCAGATCCGATTCCTTCCATAGTGAACTTACTGAAAACCTGTAAAAAGTCATCTAAAACTGCTGAAAAATGCACTGCTCTTCTAGAATCATTGTTAAATTTTGAGGACAGTAGAATAGCATTGACATCTGAGGAAGGTGGAGTTTTTGCCATAGTTGATGTGCTGGAGAATGGTTCCCTCCAGAGTCGAGAGCATGCAGTTGGGGCTTTATTAGCAATGTGCCAGAGTGATCGCTGTAAATACAGAGAACCAATCCTCAGAGAAGGTGTAATTCCTGGTCTCCTCGAGCTCACTGTTCAAGGGACACCAAAGTCTCAAGGAAAAGCGCACACGCTGTTGCGGTTGCTGAGGGAATCTCCATATCCAAGGTCCGATCACCAACCTGACACGCTTGAGAATATTGTCTGCAACATCATCTCTCAAATTAATGGAGAGGACCAGTCTGACAAGGCGAAGAAGATGCTTACTGAGATGGTGCAAGTAAGCATGGAGCAGACCTTGAGACATCTACAGCGAAGGGCTCTGGTATGCACGCCCACAGATATGCCCCTTGCCAATTGTACTTCTGAATTCTTCTAAGCAAAATCTTCTTCAATAATTATCGTCTCTGGATAAATATTTGTTGTAAAAGAAAAATGTTCCTGTGAGATATGCCAGTCCTGGCCATAGTGGTGGTATCAGGTGACTGGTTGGAATAAACCGAGAAGTGTATCATGGTACAAGGTTGAAATCATAGTATTTTCTCTGCTGTTTGTTTGTAAAGGCACTGTTGTATAAATGTTACACAGATTGTAACGGTTTCCTTGCCTTCTGTTTCCAAACTTCATGGCCTCTTCTTGTTATTAGCAAAATATAAAAATCCAGGTTGTTTTAAACGTGGCATATGTGGATCCTCTGGGCTCATTTTAGTGTGATTGGCCTGGTCTTCAGAACTGCCTCTGGACCACGATGTATGTCCCTCCTTTCCATCCACCTAACTTGAAGTGTAATCTTGATGTCTGCCCCACTGGTTTACTCCATCTTTAGTCTTTACTAGTTGATACATAAATTTGGCAGGACCACCTATAGTTGGTAGGTGGACTTCTTTCCTCTCCTCAGCTTTGTCATAGGTGACTCTGACGTTTAGGTCGATGTGAGCGAGTGTTGAAGTGGAGGTGATCGAGAGGGAGCCATTCTCGTTTGCCCCTATCACTTGTGAATGGTTTGTGACTTTGCCCAGTTCTTTCTATATATACTTTTCTTCCTGATAAGTAATAAATCAGGAGTAAGTTCTGTAGAATTGGGGAGACTAGCTCACACGCTGAAGGGTAGAGATGAGTCGTATATAAAGGCTCGAAACACGCCAATCTCCATACTTACGTAGCGCTATTTTCACGTGTTCAATTCTATCTTCGAGTAACTCCGGTGAGTATCCGACTGTCACGTCACATGTGCATAATATCAACAAGTGATGGGCTCCTGAGTCCCTACCAAATTAGACAGCAATGCAGGTGCGCATCACTTCTTCTCTACTTTCATCTTAGCCTTCAAACTTTGTTGTAGTTCTGTATATATGTTGAGACAAGATGCACAAATTTGTTGAGGACGTGGCCAAGCCGAAGAATTTACATGATTTTCTCTTATTATTATTATTATTACTTTAAAAAAAAAAAGGATTCAGAGTTGGTGGATACTGCTGAATGCTTTATAGTGTTTTTTCTTCTTCATTGCTTTTTTCTTTTTCAGTGTTGGGGAGCTGCCATACACGACATGGTTGAAACTTCATCATGTTGTACTCTTTGTATTTTAAATTCAAATTAATTTACTGTTTTTCGTTATTCGCTGTCGTTTTCTACATTGTATTGTTAGGAACTGAATTCCTTTCTTTTATTTTTGTTTTTTCCTTTGAATTATCCTGAATTTCTAAACTTGAATAGCATATTTGGCCTAACTTCCTTTTGATTTTTTAGGGGTCAAAGTCAAAGTTTTTCCCTTTGAAGAAAAGATAGGATTTCACATTTAAAAATGAATGACTATGACTTTAATTATAATTTCTCATCTTTAAATGACTAGCATTTACTATTTGGTTGCAATGATTCGGGAGACGACATGTATATATCATCATTTCCTTTAAAAGTACTTTAACAATGACTTGTCTTCACCGGTATAATAAACAAGAAAAAACTATACATTTATATTATTCAAATTGTAAGATTTTATAGAAGTATCGCATCTAATAATTGAATTTTTATCATTACTTCGTGCTATCTAATAAAGGAAAAATTACCAAAAAAGTTTTAAACCTATTATAATTGTGCCAATTCAGTTCTAAACTTTTTGCCAATTGATACCTAAACCTTTTGCGTTTGTGTCAATTTATTACATCTGGTCACCGTACTGATGTGGACAATTTTTTTTAAAAATTGAATGGTGAAAATAATTCAGGTCAAGTGATCCCATCATTAATGAAGATTTTGCAAAGGCATGAAAATCCTAATAAAATCAATTTGGTCAATAGAAATGATTAAGTTAATCCAGTCTAGATTAATCCTGTTGATAGTAGGCTTAATTTGCTATTCAGTCATAACGTTGACAACTAGGACCTAGATCATCACCCTAAGGGGCAAGAAGGTCAAGCTTATCGACCTATCTACCCTGAACCTAGGTGGCAGTCTATCAGTTTATAGATATTTAGCAAATGGCAAATATGGTTGCACAAGGACTAGATGTTGATAGAGAAATTGTTAGACTAGTGTAAAGTCATGTCTCGATTGGGTTGATAATATACCATACCCAAGAGGATTCAAAAACTCATGATTTTGTCGTTTATACCGGCTAAGATGATCAATCGATCGTTGAATACATCGGTTGATTTCTCAATTATTAATTTTTCTAAAAATAATCGTTTATATTGCTTGAAAATTTTTTAAAAATGAAAGTTGTTTTTAGACAACAATTTATGTTCGAACATTTTCGTGTACGATGAAGATATTCTTGTTTCATTAATTTATGTAAGGCAAATAGTTATTTTTTGAAAATTATTTTCTAAATCATTCATTTTTTACAAAATAGACTAACGGTTAATTTTCGTGTAGTTGTTAATAAAAAATGGATTAATACTACGAAAAACTCCAAACTGGTATACCTGTGACAAATTTACTCTCCGTTAGTTTCCGTTAAATTAAATTATTACCATGAAAAATCTCAAATTGGTACAGCTATAACAAACAGAGGCTAAAATCTAAAACTGGTATATCCGTTAACTATCACATGTCATACAGATCAATAATTTGATAGATCAAATTTAACGAAAGCTAACAAAAGGTAAAGTTGTAACATGTGTACTAGCTTGAGGTTTTTTATGTTAAAAAAACTAATTTAAAATAAATTTATCACATATATACTAATTTGAGATTTTTCATGATATTAAAAAAAAAATTCGTGCAATTGTTATTTGAAGGCTCAACGTTCTGTTGCCTATGAAGTAGTCGAAAGAGTAGCTCTGAGAGAGAGAGAGAGAGAGAGAGAGAGAGAGACCTGAAAAGTGAAAGTAGTATTGCGAGTTCAGCTGGGGACTGCGCGTATGACGACGAAGCGAGGACTTCTCCGAGCTGACATCGCTACAGTATGGCCTCAGACTCTTGAGACTCTATATCTGCTCTGGCCTTCGCTCATTCTCGGCTTCTAACGTTTTCGCAAATTACTTTTCCGATTTTTGAAAGTGATTTCGAAACTTTTGAATCATATGTTTTGGGCTCAAGGAGTCTTTCAAGCTTCGGCGTGTGATGCTGCACAATCCTGAATGTCCATTCCATTCCACCCTAAGACACGTGATGAGATACATGTAGCGCGACCCGACCCGACAAGACCCGATTCTGACGACGGTTGGATTGCGAAAGCATTGTGCTTGGCCATCTGAGATGATGGACACTCGTTGCCGCCAATTGTGTTCCGTGGTGACCAAACTGTAATGTGCGGGACGAACCGTGGTGTCCATCGTCTGCGCCGCGGGGAAGTTTTAGTTCCGAGGCCGAGCCACGGGATGCTGGTTGTTTTCCGCTGTGTCCCCTCGCCTGTTTTCACATTTCAAATTGTTAGATGTAGTAGTAGTTTGCCTCTCTGCCTAGACAATAACCTTCATGGGACTGGACACTTCAAGAACTGCACGTTGAGTCTGGACAACTTTTTTGCTTCTCTCATTGAAAACTCAACGCGCTTAAGACATTTGAATCAGATCCATGCCAAGTTGCTGGTCCTAGGACTACGTAAGGATAGTTTTTTGATCACCAAGCTAGTCAATTGGAGCTCAAACCTTGGGGAAATTCAGTGTTCCCGTAAGGTGTTCGATGAATTCTCTGACCCGGATGTGTTCTTGTGGAATGCTATAATTAGGGGTTACTCAAGGCACAATATGTTCAGTGATGCTGTTGAATTGTACTCTAAAATGCAGGGGACTGGCGTCAATCCGGATGGGTTCACTTTCCCCTACATTTTGCGAGCATGTACTGGCTTGCCTGCTCTTGGAATAGGTAGGTGCGTACATGGACAGGTTTATAGGCATGGTTTTGAATCTGATGTGTTTGTGCAGAATGGTGTTGTGACGTTGTATGCCAAATGTGGCAAGGTTGAGCGTGCTAGGATTGTGTTTGACAAATTACATGATAGGACTATTGTGTCGTGGACGTCTATAATTTCTGGGTATGCTCATAATGGCCAGCCAATGGAATCTTTGAGAATTTTCAGCCAGATGAGGAAATTGAACGTACATCCTGATTGGATTGCTCTTGTGAGTATTCTTAAAGCGTACACTGATATAGAGGATCTTGAACAAGGGAAATCTGTTCACAGTTGTGTCATCAAGATGGGTCTTGAACATGAACCAGACTTACTTATATCTCTCACAGCTTTTTATGCTAAGTGTGGTCTTGTGACTGTTGCCCGAACATTTTTTGATCAGATGCAGATGCCAAACTTGATTTTGTGGAATGCCATGATTTCTGGATATTCAAAGAATGGCTATGCTGAGGAAGCTGTGGAGCTATTCCGAGGCATGATCTCTAAAAACATAAAAAGAGATACTATATCTGTGTCATCTGCTATTTTGGCATGTGCCCAAGTGGGCTCTCTTGAGTTGGCAAGATGGATGGATCAGTACATCTTTAAGAGTGAATTTAGAGATGACATTTTTGTGAATACAGCACTCATTGATATGTTTGCGAAATGCGGAAGCGTACATTTGGCTCGAAAAACTTTTGATCGTGCACTAGACAAGGATGTTGTTATGTGGAGTGCTATGATTGTGGGATATGGATTGCATGGTAAGGGCCGAGAAGCCATTGATCTTTACCATGAGATGAAGAAAGCTGGTGTGAGCCCAAATGATGTCACCTTTGTTGGACTTCTCACTGCGTGCAACCATTCAGGTCTTTTAAAAGAGGGGTGGGAATTTTTCCACAGCATGAGTAGTTATGGGATTGAACCACGTCATCAGCACTATGCTTGTGTGGTCGATCTTCTTGGACGCGCTGGACATTTAAACCAAGCCTACAATTTTATCCTAAAGATGCCAATTGAACCAGGTGTATCTGTATGGGGTGCTCTTTTGAGTGCATGCAAGATTCATCGCAATGTGGCGCTGGGTGAATATGCTGCACAATATCTTTTCTCACTAGACCCATATAATATTGGACATTTTGTTCAACTCTCGAATCTCTATGCTTCATTACGTTTATGGGACCAAGTTGCCAAAATACGAGTACTGATGAGAGAAAAAGGTCTCAATAAGGACCTTGGATACAGTTTGATTGAGATTAATGGTAAGCTTCAGGCCTTCCGTGTAGGAGACAAGTCACATCCTAGATCTGAGGAAATATTTGAAGAACTTGAGAAATTGGAGAGTAGGTTGAAGGAGGCTGGCTTTTTCCCCAGTACAGAGTCTGTGATGCATGACTTGATACATGAAGAGAAGGAGCAATTCCTTTGTAATCATAGTGAGAGAATTGCCATTGCGTATGGATTGATTAGCACTGCTCCTGGAACAACACTTCGTATAATAAAAAATCTCCGTGCATGTGTTAACTGTCATGCAGCAACCAAAATTATATCTAAGCTTGTCGATAGAGAGATTGTCGTGCGAGATGCAAATCGTTTCCATCATTTTAAGGATGGGCTTTGTTCCTGTGGAGACTACTGGTGAGGAGGTATTGATCAGTCACATAATCTTGTTTTCTCCTCAGTAGAGGAAATAAAGAACAAGTATGACCAGTTATTATTGCTTCTCTGGCCGTGTGTCATTCTTATTTGGTCTACCAAGGTAGTTCTGGAACTTCTGTAAAAAGTTGGGCATATACATGGGCTGATTTCAATGGTGGTAGCACCACAGCAAAGTTTTTAATGCCCTTTCAGAAAGAGCTTATGCTTATTTCACTTTTATTATATGAGGGTTTGTCATTGCTTTCCTTCTTGCAACTAAACAGGATTGCTTCCAATTGTACCTACTTGAAGAAATAGTTACTCTACATGCTAACAAATACCATTTATCTGGTTGCAATTTAAAGTGGAAGTAATTTCCTTTCCTATTCCAATTCCCAAAGTTTGTTGATCTTGTCGAACAATTTGTTGTCCTTTATTATTTTCGTGACACTTAATCAAAGATTCTGAGTTTTTTTAGACAAGCTCATAACTATGAGTGGCCAAGATGATATTGCATGCATTTTCTTGTTCTGGATAATGTTTTATATATTGATTATTTTGATGACATATGCACACGTTTCATATTATTCCTTGCATTTGACACAACCAAGTATATTTTTACATACGAGAGATTTCCTAAAAGGTCCATTGATCACAGGATAACCTTGAATGCATAAGTTTTCACACAGTTTGGCCATCTTAACAACAGCATTGTTGAACTCTGTATGTGTATGACTGACAGTCTGTCTTTAAACTACAGGAATGTGCTGGGCAAATTAGATGCAGAGAGCTGGCGAACTCATCTTCTTTTTGCCGCAAATTGTATTCAGAGGTGACCAAAGTGTAATTTGCATGTGTGTTTCTGTGAGTATTTGCTTGCTGGCATGCATATTTGGAACTCTGATTGTATCGTGCTTTACTCCATCATTATGAAAAGGCCAATATGATTGCAATTTGCAGCATTATGCTAGTTCTTGTTCTTCTGAGCCTGTTTCACTATACAATCTGGGGGAGTATATTTATGTTCAAGATGAATGATTCTCTTTTCTTTCTGGGGGCATCATAAATTCTTTTTGTTACCTTGACATGATAAGTGGATAATTTTCTATTTATATGCAGATCGAAGAGGTTGGATGGGAACATTTGGTGCGTTTGGGTGTCGATTTAACATTTCTCAGCTTCCGCATCTTGTAAGTTGCACTTGTTGATGGTTGTTTTTTTTTACAAAGATGGAGCTATTCAGCATTTCCTTTAACCCTTTCATCTTACTTGAATTTTTCACCTTCACCTTCACCTTGTGCACAATCTTCTAATTCCTATATCTTTTGTTGTACCTTTTGAATGATTCTCAGTTGGCTTCTGTGTTTTTGAAGATTATTTACTAATTGCTAAGATTTGGAATTGCAAGAAGGAGAGAAAAGCACAAAGGGCGACATTTCTATCACTTGAGTTGATGCAAGATTACATATATACTTATGGAGTATAGAGCAATAATCTACTTAATATCCAAATTTATAACTACCTAACTTATAGTACCTAACACTTATCTAACTAGTTATTCTTCAACACTCTTCCTCAAGCTGGGGCATCTCCAGCCTGAATGGAACAGTAAAGCTCCTCTCCAGCTGTGGACCTCCTTTGCACCTCTTGCGGGTGCACCATTTGCCATCTGTCCATCATTGCCGGTTGTTGTTCATCATCCACCAAAAAGTTCATTTGTCTATCCGAGTTGCATGAGCTCAGTGACTTCTCTCTTCATTGTCCATCAAGTTCTAGGCATCCACTAAATTACCTATGCCTTTGTTGTCTTTGGTTATGAAGCTAGCTTCTTCTGCTCTTTTGTAGTTTTCTGGGTCTTTGTTTCATTTACAAAGCACTTGTTTTTAGTGAAAAGGGAATAAAAGTAAAAGAAAAGAAAGAGGAGGTGTCAGCCTTTTGTAAATGGTTCTTTCCTTCAGTGCTTCATCAGTTAGATGCGGTTTTGACGTGGTCACACTTTGTCTTTTACGTGAGGTCTGGCTTATACTGCTGTTGTCGTCTTTAGTCTGGTTTGATATGGCCACATCCATGTAAGGTGTGCCTACACTTGCTGCTGCTGGAGATAAAATCTCTTCCATTATTGACATTTGAAGAAAGTTGTAACCACAATACTATTTTTTATCGTCCATGCTTAATAACCTTAACTTGTGGTGCTATTGAATTTTTGGCTTAGGATTTGGATAAACTTGTCTTAGTGGTTCGTCTTTCTTAGTTTCAAAATATGTATGCACATACGCACTTTTATGGGGAGCTGTGTGTTCGTGCATATTCTGGAGATATTTCCTTTTTTCCCCTCTTATACGTTGTTCTTTTCCTTCTGCTTGTTTTAGTAGTTCTACTGGATATTACCTGGTTTTCCTTCACCTCTCTCGTAACACTCAAAGTGCTCAACTTTTTGACAAATCAATTACAAGGGATGCAAGTGGAAGGGTTCATGTCATGGAAGTTCAAGTGGATAAAACTTACCCCCGATGTCCTCCTTCTGTCTCAGGGGTCAGTATATTTACATTTGATCATGTCTAACTTCCTTTTCTGAGGTCATAATACTCGTTGGACCTCTTGCCAGGATGTACCATATATTCCTAAATTAGAATGGTCGGCGACTTCAAGATTGAAGGATGCTGTAATTCAGTTCAAAAAGGTACATATCCAGGTTGTCAGCTGAAGGTTTTGATGATTATTTTGGGAGAAACCCTATCTTCATTAGGGACTATTTTATAAGAAGGATGTTAATTTTTCCATTACAAGTTTTAGCTTGTGGATACGCTCGAGGATTTCTGGTCCACATTAGATGATATTGACAACTCTCTTTGGGTTCTTAATCCTAACTTTCCATGCCGAGCTATGTGCCATCGTCTAGTCAATATGGGTAATTCCTCCTTTCTCCAACATCAAAGTATATTTTCAAAATTTGTCCTTCATCTAACTCCAATATTTCTCCTTTCTTATTGCAAGGAAATGACTGCATTGTCGTGTTATCTATAAATGTACAGAATCCTAAAACTTTACCAGAGTAAGAGTAGATTCTGAATTACAACTGCTGCTAGTACCGTGGACTTGTTTTATGCTGCCAACAACTTAAATTTGTACTGCTATAGGTGCCGCTTCATGGGTCCAGATTCTAGTATAAGCCCTTTGAGAAAGGCGTGGAGCAGAAACTGCAAAAAATGGTACTTGTCTGCTTAACCAGTATATTTTACCACGATCCTTTGGATTGTATGTCACTGCCGGCTGGCTTTAATAGAAAAAGAAGTATTTGTTCTTTGAAGCCCCTGAGCTATAGATGGACACATTGGGCTTGTACCCTGGGTTTGGGATCCAAAGTACTCATTTGTGCCCGCACATGTGTGTGTGTGTGTGTGTGAGAGAGAGAGAGAGAGAGAGAGATTCAAATGAATTCTGACCGTAAATTATCGAGGAAGATGGATATTATCAAAGGAGCTGGGCATGGCTCTATGTGGGTTTGTAGTTTTTCAGAAGAGGGCTTAGAATTGGCACTGAAGGTTGTGTACTCCCTTGCTGCCTTCTTGACCCCATATCAAGATTATGTTTGTCTTGCTTGGTTTGTTACAGTAGCTTTTTGTGTTATGCTTTAAGCTGAACAAATATTTGGTGAAGAGTTTAAGGCTCTGATATCATTGAAATAATAACTAGAGAAAGGATCTTTTATACTTTTTGCTTCTGAATTTGTCTTGCTTGGTTTGTTACAGTAGCTTTTTGTGTTATGCTTTAAGCTGAACAAATATTTGGTGAAGAGTTTAAGGCTCTGATATCATTGAAATAATAACTAGAGAAAGGATCTTTTATACTTTTTGCTACTGAATATGTATTGGCGACTTGCCTATTGTTTTCTCATGTATTCTTAGTTTTTTAATACTTAAATGCATATCAAGCAAGTAATATTTCCTTAATGGTTCGATCAAGACTTGATTAGCTACCCACCAAGGGGTTGGTGGAGTGGTAAGGGGCTTGGGCTTGTGGATGATTGATCCCAAGTTTGAGTCCCCTTTGCCCCCATCTTATAATATCCTTGACTTACATGGAGGCTGGTCTGTGGGTTGAGCTTGTTCTCCCCTTGTTGGTGCCTGACGGGTTGGACCCTTGTAGTGCAGGAGTCTGGGTCAAAAAAAAGAAGAAGACTTGATTAGCTAAATGTCTTGAAGCTGCAGTTTGATATGACCCATCATTTTGCAACCAATCTTCATCTCAATTCCTGATTTTGAGTAACACTGTTGAGAGCTAGTTAGAACTAGAAGGGTTCGAGTGGGTGTCAGATCAATTAATGTGCTTCCAAGTAAAACCACGATCGCAATGTATTTCTGTTGAGAGTATTTAGTTGATGGGGGCATATTTGTCTATTTCCTTTAATATTTTAGCCTTTTGGCTAATAAGGGTAATATTGTAATTTTAGCCTTTTAGCTTTATTATAACTAGATAGCTTGGGGTCACATTGATCTAACCAAGCATTCAATTCAGTTCTTTCTCTCTCAACATGGTATTAAAGCCAGGTTCTGATCCTGGGACCTATTGGTTATGGGCCCACCATGCTTCTGCTGTGCCACTCTGATACACCTATTGAGGCCAATACTCGTCTTCGAGAGAAAGATGGTGATCTAGTGGATAAGGTCATTACCAGCGGTTAGTGGGCAAGTTGATTTATTTGTCCCACACCCGACCTGATATTGCTTTTGCTGTGAGTTTGGTGTGTCAGTTTATGCACGATCCATACCCTACTCATATGGATGCCGTTTTTTGGATTCTTCGGTATTTGAAGTCTACTCCTGGGAAAGGGAGTCTTTTGTCTTCTCATGATCTCATGAAAGTTGAAGCCTATACAGATGTTGATTGGGCTGGATCTCTTGACCGGAAGTCTATTTCTGGGTATTGTAGTTTCTTAGGAGGGAATCTTGTGACTTGGCGTAGCAAAAAGGAGAATGTGGTTGCTCGGTCTAGTGTTGAAGCAGAGTTTCGTGCAATGGCACAGAGGGTTTATGAGCCACTATGGCTTAAAGGGTACTTGAAGATCTTAGTGTATCTATTCCTGTTCCTATGATGCTATATTGTGATAATGATGCCGCCATTAGTATTGCTCACAATCCTGTACAGCATGACCGTACGAAACATGTGGAGATTGATAGGCACTTTATCAAAGAGAAGTTAGAGAGTGGTTTAATTTGTATGCCCTTTGTTCAGTCCAGTGATCAACTTGCTGAAGATTAGGGGGGTAAATGGTTTCATCCTGTTTTAGTCAAGTTTGGCATGTGTGATATATATGCTCCAACTTGAGAGGGAGTGTTGAGAGTATTTAGCCGATGGGAGCATATTTATCTATTTCCTTTAATATTTTAGCCTTTTGGCTAATAAGGGTAATATTGTAATTTTAGCCTTTTGGCTTATTATAAATAGATAGCTTGGGGTCATATTGACCTAACCAAGCATTCAGTTCAGTTCTTTCTCTCTCAACAATTTCTCATTGTTATACTAACTTCAGTTGTGATATCTTGTTGGAGTTTCCTATTATTTTGCTCTATATTGCTAGGTCCAACCATCAGTACAGTGCTATAGATCTGGAACTGTAAAACAATCATTTTGGCCTCAATTTGAACTATCTATTTCTTTCATTCTTATACGAGTGGACCCATCTTGTTACAGTCGCTTGGATCATTTAATTTGCTTGATTTGTGCTTCTCTGTTGTAGGATGCAAGAAAAACCTTTTCGAGATAATCTGGTCTGTATATTTGGGTTTGAACTACCAAAGGCCCCAGATGCAGAGAAGGATGAGCAGCAACTGGAATGTGGAATCTGTTATGCTCATCATCTTCCCATTGGTAATACCTTCTCAGGTGCATGAATACATGTAGTGGACCACAACCATCAGTTTATAATGTATCACCTTATAAATTTCTCTTACGTACTCATAGAAGACGAACTTGGAACCAAGAGTGGATGCCCAACGGACTACCAGTGTGATAATGCGAACTGCAGCAGAGCTTTTCATAGTCTTTGTCTTATAGACTGGTTACGGTCTATCACCACAACTAGGCAGTAAGTTGACTTTTTCTAATCCCATGCCTTTTATTTACCTACTTCATGCATGAAAATAGCTCCAACCGTTTTAGTTAGTTTTAGGGATGATAGTAAGCAGTTTGGCCTATATTCTTGGAGGCTGCTTCTGACCTTCCCCTCATAGAAAGCTCTTTGAATACCAGAGGCTGAACAAGTCCACAGAACTTTTGCTGCAGTAGTCTACACTACCTTTTGAGTTATGCGCTACATGTAATTTAAAAAAGTTATTATGGTTTGCTTTTAGAGGACGCAAGAAAGATTTTAGCATTCCATGTGCATATTTTGGCTTTGCTCACTAAATGTCACAAATCTGGACAAATCACTCGTTGAAAAGTCACAACTCTGCACAATTCAGCGGTCGGTTTTATTTTTTCGAATGGGGTGCATGCAAAAGGCCTACCGTTAGGATTTAGCTTTCATAACCACTACAAAGTCACAAGTCTGTCATAAGTTATTTTGATCTGAGTCGTTGAAAAATTTAGACTCTCATGTTTCTAATTGTCCATGATGCCCTCCACCTTGATGTGTTCACTGCACTGCCCAATACCAAATAATCTCCAATATTTTGCTTCTATGGACAATGTGCTATCCTCCTGGACCTTCTATTTCTGTGGTTGCCTGTCCATCTCCTCTCCTTGCTTGCAGTGAATGTGATCTGTTGTTTGTGTGTCGTTGCCACAGGTCATTTGATGTTCTCTTCGGAAGTTGTCCGTACTGTTCTGAGCCAATTGCTGTCAAAATCAACAACAGTAGGAGCTAAATCAATGCATCACAATTTCACTATGAGAAGAGATATTATGCTAGTGAGGGTTTTTGGTGAGAATGAGCATCTTCCTCCCCCTAGAATCAATCCCTTCGTGTAATTTCATCCACAACCCTCTGTCTATGGCATGAATTCGTACTACTTAATGATGAGAGAGACCATTATTTTCGTATGCATTCGGCTTTTGATATATTTTTCTCTTTCACGCTGCTTGATTTATGTTGCCTTATCCGTCATTGTGATACCTACATGAAAATTATTTGCTCATGAATGACAATTATTCACATGGTAAAATCATAAATGATCCTCGTTTGACCTCATAATCGATTTGTTACTCAAATCTCGACCTACTTCGACGACATGCCCTTGTCCTCATAATGATGTTTTGGCTTGCTACATCACTTCTTCTTTATCTTAATTGATCGAGACATCCATTTATTTGTGAAAACCTAGTATAATCCTACCCATAGCACACTAATTTTCATGTAAAAGATCTCTCTCACCTGAAATTTTGACTAACCATAATTCATATAACGATAAAAAAAATAAAAAATAGCATAAGGTAAAAAAGAAAACAGCACATATATGAAGGTGATAGCTTTCATTGATAATGCAGATGCTCAAATATCTTCAATTTGATGACTGCATTTCTTTAAATTGTCACAACTTTACAAGCGCAATGCACAGCCGCATGAGAGGGGCCGAAGGACATGATCATACGTAGTTTTTACATTATGTGGTTTGTTCGTTTAACCAATTCTGTTGATTTCAATTTTAAAAATTGGGATTATATCAACATGAGTAAGATGATGTTTGCAATTCAAGAGAAGAAAGTGGCGAAGGCAATCCCTTGTGTCACAAATTACTAAGGTCAATCTTACTTCGTATTGGGTGCGGCATGAAAATGTTCAAATGATGATTTAAGGAAACTTTTATAAGCAAAATTGATTAATGAAATTCGACATTTCTTTAATTAAGTGAAACCTAAATATGCAAACAAAGTAGAAACACAATCGCTTAGAATGCGATCTTGTGGAAAAGCGTTCCTATGAAATATCATGGACAAAATTTGAGATAATAAAGAATCATCACCCACTTTTTTTTGACATATTTTAAAGATAGAGTAGGGATAATTATTTAGATTTGGAGACTAATTTTGAGCTGACAATATTTTAAGAAACTAAGCATTTTTCCTATCCGGATAAACTCACTTGCCTAAATTTAAGCTCCCACTTACCCACGATCCAACACTAAATCCACGGTATTCTCTCTCAACTATCTCCATTGCAAAACTGCCTGTTTTCTCAGACTCTTACCATAACACATTCTGTCTATGGCGACGAGGGTCGACGAAGAGATTTCGAGCATGGAAGACGGGGTAGCCGCCTCCGCTGTGCGCACGCCTGACGGCTTCATCGGCTTTTGCTCGTCGCCTTTGGTCGTTACGACTGCGCAAAAGGTTGGCACTTCATCAATTTGTGTGCTCGTAGCGGTAGTAATAGTACTTGCAATTAAGCCTTCTCTTTAGCCAATTTTCTCTTGACGCGGTCACTTTCATTGGCTTTCGCATGGTTTGTGTGATTCGATTACGTGTGTAAAAAGTTGATAGCGGAGGTGATCGGTACATACTTTGTCATCTTCGCCGGCTGTGGCTCCGTCGCCGTGAACAAGATTTACGGGCAAGTGACGTTCCCGGGAATATGCGTGACATGGGGGCTCATCGTCATGGTCATGATTTACACCGTCGGGCATATCTCCGGCGCCCACTTCAATCCGGCCGTCACCATCACTCTCGCCGCGTTCCGGCGGTTTCCGTTTTGGGAGGTGAGTGGCCGTAGTTCAATTTTGTGTTTATGGAATTGAATTAAAAGCTCATTAGTATCATGAACCGCAAGGGAAATCTGAATGGTCTTTCAGTGGATTAATCTCGTCTTGCTTAAGAGCAACGTAATCTGTTAGAGAGATCATGGCAATTTTCTGTTGCATTGGCTACTTTTTCGGGATACATTAGAAGAGGAACATACGAAATAGATGTAGTTTCTAGTAAATCATACCTAATTGTACATGGAGGGATGGGGGCAAGAGATTACATTTTGATTTCGTGAAGTGTTCAGGTTTAAAACAAAATGTAATTAGTTAAAAGTAGATGTTATGCCGGCTTAACTCCCTTAAAAAGCACCAACTTTAGCATAGGTCTCAAGCCCAACTTTTTTTTTTTTCTCATTATGAACTTTAGCTCGGGGATCATTTTGATCTAAACTTTTGTTATCTCATAAAAACGCACGATGGCCCAAACTTTTTTTTGTATCTCATAGAAAAGCACTAGCTTTTAGTCGTCACTCAATCTGGCTTGTTGTAAAGGTTTTGAAAGGTGCAACGTGTTTGGACGGAGAAGATTGCTTTGCTTTTCTATGAGATAGAATTAAAAGTTTAGGCCAGAATTATGACTCCAACAATGAGATAACAATTTCTTTGGTTAGAATTGAGATTCGAGTTAAAATTTGTGCTTTTTAACAGAATTAAGCCATGATATGCCAAGAAATTGGAGATTTGTTGAGTTGTATCGCATTAGTAAAACATATAATATATTCAATATAACTTGGGATGTTAAAATAAAAAACAAAAAGTTTTACTTTTTTCCATTGCTGGGTTAGAAAGTAGGGATAATAAAATAAATAATTCATGAACTTTGACCCAGTGTGCAATGTAGTCCATAAATTTTCAATTTGTTCAATATAGTCTTTGAATTTTATATCAATATTCAATGTAATTCATGAATTTTTAATTTGTTTGATGTGGTCTTTGAAATTTTGGTACATGTTCAAACTAGTCCATGAATTATATAAAAATTTTCAATGTTGTATCTGAACTTAATGGAATGACAATATTGAACATTTTTATATAGTTGATGGACTAGTTTGAATATTAAAAGTTCAGGAACCATATTGAATATTGAGCTAAAGTTCAAGGACCACATTGAACAAATTGAAAGTTCAAGAATCACATTGCACATTAAGCTAAAATTCATACACCATTTGTGTCCTTTTTCCTAGAAAATAAGACATTTATTTCATCATTATATTTAGAAGTTTATTGCTCGTGTACATTGACCCAAGTATATCATCTTACTAGGCTATCGTTGTTTTTCCTATAGACTTAGCAGCAGATTTTCTAACCACGAAATTAAAATGGCGTTGTAGGTTCCACTGTACATAGCAGCCCAGCTCATGGGATCGATACTCGCGAGCGCCACGCTCGCCGGAATCATGGACGTGACTCCTAACGCTTTCTTTGGGACGGTGCCGGCCGGATCCAGTGGCCAGTCTCTATTGGTCGAGATCATCATCACTTTCCTTTTGATGTTCGTCATCTCTGGCGTCACGACGGACAATAGAGCGGTTCGCTTCTCTATCACGAGCTCATTTCACGCACCCCATCTTTGCACCACCTAATTGTATACGGTTTGGCCTTTCGTGAGGTAATTTCGGGGGTTGAAAGATTCACGCGCTTTACTATTTTGACAGAGAGGAGAGCTTGGAGGAATTGCGGTCGGGATGACGATAATGTTGAACGTCTTTGTCGGTGGGTGAGTGTCTGATCCAATTTCATCTTATTTGCTCATTATCGATGAAAATAATAAGCGATTGCCTATGTCCAAAACCCAGAATTAGGATCGAATCGCCATGTCGTTAGAAAGCTTAGAATGAGAATTGCTCAGTATGATATGTTCTCGACCCATTACACTATATATCAATATCCTTGGAAATCAACAAAGCTCGATTCGATTTGCAGGCAGATATCGGGAGCTTCGATGAACCCGGCGAGGAGCCTAGGACCGGCCATCGTGAAGCACACCTACAAAGGGATTTGGCTATACATAATCGGGCCGATCATCGGAGCCCTGGCTGGGGCGTTCGCGTACAATCTGATCCGGTTCACGGACAAGCCGCTCCGGGACATCGCCAAGAGCAATGCCCTCCTCCGGACCATCTCCATGAACAACCACCACCCATGAAAGCCAAGGAGTCTGCCAAGTCAAGCGATCCTGTCCTGTGTCCTCCGCTTCCGTAGCTAGAGTTTCATGTCTGAATCGTTATTTTCTCTTCAACATGAATCGAGAAGTGAACTTTTTTTTAGGTGACTTTAGTATGGTTCCGAATTTATTTACTCGTGTATATATGCTATATTATATACTTATATTACTTGCATCGAAGCCGATTCCCCTTCCTCCGTCGCGTCGGTAAATCACCGTCGTAACGGCTGATTTTCCATATAAAAAATTAAGTTGGACCGGTAAATTCTCTTTTAATGTAGGAAAGATATAAAAAAAAAATTACGTGAGTAATCATTTAATATTTCCATATATAAGTAAGTTTTATAAGATATGAAAAGTTTTCTAGAAATCTGAAAGGCATGCGAAGATGCCGTTCTAGGAATAAATTGATCGTGATGGGAAAGAACCGAATGTTACAGAATCAATGAAACTGTCGTGTGTCATGCCGTTTACCTGCCCATAACAATTATACATACATACATACATACACACATATATATATATTTATATAACAGGCTGTTTTCTCTTTCTGTTTTTTTCTTTTACCTCCATATGAGTTCATTATGTTGTCATTTGACCGAATTACAGGATGATTCTCAAGAAAATATTTTCTAGATTATTCATTTCCCACGAAATAAACACACTCTTAATCATTTTTATAATTAGCAAGGAAATTCGATCTGGAGAATAAATTAGTTATTCACGTGCAAAGTCGGTCCCTCTCTCTTTTTAATGCTTCCGCATTTTCTCGGGGTCATGTTAACGAGCGCAAATGGTGTGGCGGCTAGCAATATCACGACTGGTGAAAATCCGTCGGGTGCTCGAAACGCGACATTCTTTTTATTGTACTGATTGAAAAAAAAAATTAGGCCAAAGAAAAGAAAAAAAGCTAATAAACCTTTTTTTCTAAGTCACTGCATTAATATTAATATTTTTTTTTTTCAATTTTTCCAGTGGCCATCATCGCTGCGTTCATAAACCCACCCGGCGACTGTGCAGAAGTAGGGGAGACAGAAAACGAAGGCCCCCAACTGCCCTCCACTTTCTACTTTCTCTCTCACTTTCCCAAGAAAGTAGAGACCGATCGGACAGCATCGAATTCCGAGTCGTCGATTCTCATCGAGATTCGGCGGAGAGAGAGAGAGAGAGAGAGGGAGGGAGTTCTCGTTTCGATGGGGGATTCGCTGGAGCGATTGGGTTCGGATTCGGCGACGGCGATGGGGATCGATACCGCCATGAAGGACGGCGAGCTGGGCATGGAGATCGACGGGGCGGGTCCCTTCAGGGAGAACGTCGCCACCGCCGAGGACTGGCGGAAGGCCCTCAACAACGTGGTCCCCGCCGTGGTCGTGCTGCGGACCACCGCCTGCCGCGCTTTCGACACGGAGGCGGCGGGTGCCAGCTACGCCACGGGCTTCGTCGTCGACAAGCAGCGCGGGATCATCCTCACCAACCGGCACGTTGTCAAGCCCGGTAAGTTGGCGCCATTTGATTCTTATTGGAATGGGAGAACGTGCGTTTCGGTGTTAGTTGTGAATTAAGTTTTATCAGTTGGTTCTCAGTATGCTGGTCGATGATTCGTTGGTTCGAGTTTCCACATGGAAAGGTGGGGAATAGCGAGGATTTAAGAGTTTTTGATCCTTGAGTAGGGAGTCTGTTTTATTGCTGGGAAAAAAAAGATAATTAAGTTATTGGTAGGCTTATCTAATGAAGAAATGCATGTTTGCGGGTGAAAATTTGATAGTTCAACATTTATCCAATTCAAGGTGGCTTCTTCTCAATCATTTGTGGTGAGAGCTTTTAGATGATTATCTGTCTGGTCATATCAGGCTATGTGAAGAGTATCTGGTCCCTACATTTTGAATTTGTTTAAAACGGGAGCTGGGGAGAGAAATTATGCCAGCCGTTCCGCAGAGTTTTAGTTTCCAATCTTCCTTTTCAAGTTTCAACTGTAAATGCCCGAGAGAATCTATTCACTTATGTTCTTGTTGAATTTCGATTATGATAGCTGTTCACTTTTAACAGGACCGGTAGTTGCAGAGGCTATGTTTGTCAATCGTGAGGAGATTCCAGTGTTTCCCGTTTACAGGGATCCGGTGAGTCTGACTGTCCTGGGGTATCCTTCTTGTCTTCTGCTTGTTAGCTCCCTATCAACCACTGTTACAGAGAGCTCTGCTTATTCCGATTTTGTTCTGCTGTGTCTCTTATGTTACCTGGAGTAAATTGGTGTCTATGTACTTTCTTTGTTGTTGAATGCTGTACAATGATTTTTCTGTACCCAGAATGCTGGACGTTATTTGAAATATCCAAGTGATTATTGTTGAAGTCAGATGCACACTACAGTTGGTGCTATAGGATTGAAGTTGAGGGTGCTTTTCAAGCATTAATGGGTGTAGTCAGCAGGAAGAAGTTTCTAGTTAACCTTGGTCGTATTTAATAAAATAGACTCTCCATAGGAATAGGCCTTATTTTTTTAATTAGTTCCACTAAAAGCCAAAAAGAATGTGCTTAACCTGGTGCATGGCCTCTTAACTTTCTAGCAACCATTTAATTATTTCGGGTGATAGAGAGATAAGCCAATTAAAAGCTCCCGAGAGTACTCATCAATGTTTGGTGTTTGTAGTCAAGGACCTACATGGACTGTTGTGCCTTGCAACTTCAGCAGAATCTGGAATAAGTTAGAAATTTCAGGTGGCTTTACCACATAGTCACTAGCGTGAAATTCTCCGGTTGCTTCTTCAGCTGGCTAGGAGGGGAAAGACAGCTGTAGTCAAACGGTTTCAAAGCTTGATCATTTTGGTGTCCTACCACAAATGTGTTATGAAAATTGATATTTCTCAAGTTTGGTTCCCAGCATTGTACTATCAATTGTTGTTTTGGTGTTGATGAGATGTGCTATAAATATCAGTGGAAAGAAAACAGCTTGCTTCACTATAAAGCTCAGTGCAGGATGTTACTGGATGCTCTTTACTGTCTAGAATGAGGCCTAATATCAGACTAGTTAACTAGATAAAGATTTTGCTTGTTGAAGGCTAATTTAGTCGAACAAAATTGGTTTTTGAAGTGGGAAAAGCTTGTACTAGTGGCTATATGACGCCAGTGCTTATTGGCCAGGGAGGCACAGAATGGAAGTAGGATAGTGGCAAAAGTAGTGTGAATGTTCTGGAAGGTCGCTTATTCTGGGCATGCCAGTCCATCGCGACATACTAGGCAACTTTTTTTAAGGAAAAAGCAATAAAAGGTGTGTGGGATGTGGTTTACTGAACAAGTCTTTTGTAAAGGTGGTTCTCTTCTTGTTTACGTGTGACACATGGTTTTCTTTTTTTCTGTTTTTGGCCCGGGGGGGGGGGAGAACGAGAAGGAGAAGGTTTTTGCTTGTTGAGTCTGATTTGCTTTTGCTTCTTCGTCCTTAAAAAAGACTTGATAACTTCCTCCTCGATATCCCTTAACAATTAGAGTAATTTCTCTACTCTTTTGGATTTCTGAACACCTCCCAAAGACGCGTATCTGTCATAACCTTTTTAGAAGAGCCTATGTCAGCAACTTCTCCATCTCTCATGACGAAAACCTTTTCATCCTCAGTCTCAATGCATATGTTTTGCTGCTTTGGAGGATTCTTGCGTTATTAACAAAATTATCCATTTCATATAGATTGGGAGAAATACTGGCTGTTAAGTTCAATTATATGATTCACCGGAACTTAGGGCTTGGAGCTAGACGTGCAAAAATCTAACATTAGTGAGTTAGAATTAAATGTTGTCACTATTGGGTGAATCAAAGCAAAGCTGGATTAGGTCTTTTTCACATATCATATTCCCTTATGTATTGAGAAATATGTTTGTTTTCGCGTAGTCTGATAGATGAGCAGATCCGGTATAAATATTGTCTTGGTGAACTGCCTGGAGAAATGAAGTTGGGCTCTCTGGAATTTATCCCATCTAATTTTAATTTGAGATAGCAATGTGTCAGATGGATGTACAGCGTTTTCTGCATGGATGTTTATAATGGTTTGGGATCTCACATAATGTTCTCCTTTGTAGCATGTCATGCTGGATGATGCTTATCACTGAGTATGGAGATCTTTTTATTGTCCATCTGCATGCCATCTATCTGTCCGATTGTTTCATTACTCTTTAAGTTATTGATTCCATATTTTGCCTGTGGCTCTTGATTTCCACTTTTGTTGTTGATATTGTCTTCATGTTATAGAGACTTATGTGTTGTAATTTCTCCTAGGTTCATGATTTTGGCTTCTTTCGCTATGATCCTAATGCAGTCCAATTCCTAGATTATGAGGAAATTCCACTTGCTCCTGAGGCTGCATGTGTTGGATTAGAGATTAGAGTTGTTGGTAATGATAGTGGGGAGAAGGTATGTAACAAAAAATTTTCCTGATGAACTTCAACTGCAGTTCTTTGTTTATCGTCAGATATTTTTTATGTGACACTCTTCTTTTAGCTTTCTTTGTATCGCAAGAGGATGATTGTTAATAATGTTTTCCAGGGAGCTTTTAGGCATCCATTGGCTCCTAGCCGAGTAACACATAAAGTAGAACAAAATATTTTTCTTGCAAATGTCCATTTTGTCCTCTATTGAATGAACGAGGGTTTCTCTTGCTTTTTAACCTTACTTTTGCTTATGGCGAGATAGGATGGGACATAATGGTATAGGAAATTAATCTCATTTCCAACATCACATTCTTTGTTTGGAGAATGATGGAAAATGAAGCCATATTAGCTTATCTGGCTAATTGTAGTGCCCGTCTTTGTCTGATTCGTTCTATTGCTTTTAGGAAGAAAAACCCAGATTAGCTGACATGCAATCCTATTCAGTTTAGGAACGCACCAGACAGGACTGCATATGAAAAATAGTAAAAGAACAAGAAACAAACTCACCTACCAGTCGTCTACTAGCGTTCACTGTGCATTGCCAGCGTTGGACTTTGGCCATCAATGAGTTTCACTAATTTGCAATTGTTGTCTAGAGAGTGACTTGCATGAAGTGGTGGCTTTGATAGTGGTAAGACTGGATGATGTAATTGGGGTTGGGGGTGGTCACTCTCGACAATGACAGTGGGATTTAGACGTGATTGTTGACATTCTTTAGTTTTTATTTCCTTTTTCCTATCCTAGTGTTGTCGTACGAAGGCCTTTTTCATCCGCTTACATCAGGGAGTTTTCAGTTATTCCCATCTTTAAAGTTCACATGCGTCTCACTTATTGACAGAAAAGGTTGATTGGACTAACAGTTAACGGCTGCTGTGGAATGAAACTTCACTGTGGTGATTGAAACTTCAGCTATTTCCTTTCTGACAAATGAGAATTTTATAGTGACAGCAGCTAATGCAATTTCGCAGAGTTAGCATAAAGGAGCCTCATCTTTTGATCTTTTTATGCTTTCTTTCTCATAAGCAATTAGAAGCACCACTCCTAGGCTATCTTAGAGTGCCTTCAGATATTATCAATCAGCAAGGTTGCTGCTTTCTTGTACTCTGCTTTAGTTTTCTTTGTCGCCAACAGTGATGTTGATTTAGGTCCTCGCATTGTTCTTTCACCTATAAGGCCAAAAATGAGGAAAAAAATATATATATTGTGGAATTTAGATGGAGAGAAATTCTTATTCTCATTCATGTAGATTATCACTTTACAATGTTGTATTTATAGGCTAATACACAAAGATATCCTAGCAAACAAAATAGGAAACAAATCCTAAATAGAATAACAGCTACAATCCCATGATTTGTGGGATTTAACGAGAATCAAAAAACTCCTAAATAGGAAAATCCTATTCCTATCAATCAGTCAATTTTCCTACATATTTACAGCCAGATAATCTGGCTATTTACAGCTCAACATATATACTTCTGATTTTACTTCATCTCTTCAATTTTATTGGTCTTACGTCAGTTCTATCTGCTAATAACACTTTTGTTTGTCAGGTTTCTATATTGGCTGGAACTCTTGCTCGCTTGGATAGAGATGCTCCTCACTACAAGAAGTGCGTTATACTTTGGTTTATTTAACTATTTTTTTGACATTGGTTTATTTAACTATTTGTTAGCATCAATTTGGTGCTAAATGATACTATGTACTGATTTTTTATCTGTTTTTCCTTCATTGGAGTTGGAGTCGTAAAGAGCTTCTTTAATTAAAGGTTCTCAGCAGAACAAGTTGATCAACTATGTTGGAATTCTCTCAGAGATTGCTTGCTCGCGATTTATGTGATACAAAGAAGAACTCATTTCCCTTCTTTAGTGTGGCAGTCAAGTAAACTGATTTGTGGAACAAATTTTTACATAAAATTGACTTTAGTATTTGGTTAACTTTCTTTAGTATGCATGGAAATTAGATATCATGTTTTTATCCTTTGCTGGTACTTTCTCATGCCTTTTGGTTTACCTTACTGTCTACTTTGTCAGTAGGGTCAATAACAATGATTATTTGGTGCAGGGATGGATACAATGATTTCAACACATTCTACATCCAAGTAGGTTACTTCCTGTTGTCTGTAAAAGAGCTATTTTACTGTAAATTGGGTTGCCAGAGTGTTGATTCTTTGATTTTTAACATGGTCAAGTAACCTACCACAGCATAAACTTTAGAGGACAAATTTGACATTGTGGATTTTCATAGTTGGGTATATTTAATTCTTGCTTGATTTTAGCCATGATGACAGATATATAAGTGAGAGCAATCAAGCATGTGACATGAAATTCTCTATGCTTCTTGTCCTGGACTAATTGGGATAGGGAGCATTAAGTGTGCTAGTTGGGCAATCCTGTTCACTCAGCTATGTCGTAGAAGTTGTTTAGTTTGCAGTTTGTGGATTCTTTGTTTTTTATCTGAGATAGTGTCACGTTCTTTGTCACCTTATTTTCAGGCTGCTTCAGGAACAAAAGGTGGTTCAAGTGGCTCCCCCGTAATTGATTGGCAAGGTAGGGCAGTAGCCCTGAATGCTGGGAGCAAGACTTCAAGTGCATCGGCATTCTTTTTACCTTTAGAAAGAGTAAGTTCACCTCCTTTTACCATTATTACTAGTTACGTTGTAGTTCTGTTAAGCGCCTGTGAAGTATTTCAATCTGTTGCTTGTGGCTCTTCTCAGGTGGTAAGAGCATTGAAGTTTCTTCAGAAGGGAAGAGATTCCCATGGAAATAAATGGGAGGCTGTCTCTATTCCGCGGGGAACACTTCAGGTAAGTCAAGACACAAATATTTGTTTTGCCAATGCTTTTGCTTATGCGTCACCAACCAATGTAATTGTTTTGAACATATAACAAATTGATGGACACTAAAGAAAGCTTAAGCTTGACTAGCAAACCAATATAGACTCGTTCTTCTTGACAAGTTGAACCATATTTAAAAACCAGTCTTCCGCATCCACTCGTTCAAATAGAATTTTTCTGTGGGAGTCTTGTTACTCCTCTTTTCTCTTTAACGAGGTTAATATCACATACTTGTAATGTGAGCTCAACATGTTTTATGATATGCCCATGCAGAACAATCTTGGCTTTCACCCAATAAGCCAGTTAATTCTACCTCAGGACTTTCTTTTAGCAAGGTGCTAACATTAGTTGATTCATTACCATTCCCTAAGTTAACTTCCTCAAGGGTTGATATCTTCCAATGAAGGAAGGAGTAACAGTTATAAGTATGAATGTAACATCTCAGAGTTACCAACCTAGAAGAGAAGATAACTTGGTCGTACAGTTATGTTGGATGACAGAAGATGTTCACTCTTAATGCAAACTATATCTGTCTATACAAAGAAAGTCATATGAAAATAGAATTATTTGAAAGCAGGGACGAATAAGTCCAAACAACTCTTCCTGGCTTGAAGGAGGCAGTTTTCTGGCTCAATCTTTATGATCTTTAATAGTTATCCATACCTTCTGTATCTGCTTGCTAATTCTGCAGCTACCATCAGCCTATAATTTAGTGGCAATTTGTTTAGATCCAGCAGGTTGGGCAGCGAAAAAGATTTTGTTTCTGCACAGCAATATGCCTTCTCAATCTATGAGCCATAAGTAGTCTCAGGATGATCAGTTTCTGATATCGGTATCATTTGTATGATGTAGGTGACTTTCCTTCATAAAGGATTTGATGAGATACGTCGATTGGGTCTTATGAGCGAGACAGAGCAGGTATTTGGCTTTTAATTTTAGGAGGCTTTTTATTATATCTTTTTCAGAAAATTTTCATTAATATCTCCTGAAAACTTGTTATGCTTTGAATGATTAGATGGTTCGCCATGCATCTCCACCTGGGGAAACTGGCATGCTAGTTGTTGACTCTGTGGTAAGATAAGGTTCTGTTGGTTCTCAACTGTGCCTACTGATAAACGAGGGACTTAGCATTGGACCTATTGCAGGTACCTGGTGGTCCTGCACATAAACATTTGGAACCTGGCGATGTGCTGATCCGGGTGAATGGGGAAGTAAGTATGACTTAAGATATGCATACTGGTCTGATGGACTATAGTAAAATGTTATTGGATGTTGCTTTAAAACCTTTTTAAATAGTGAAATTCCATGTCTTGCATCTGCTCGTTGGACAAGTCAGATACTTCAATTTTCTTTTGTGGTTGACAATGCTGTTTGTTTAGTATAATGCACACAGTGGCTAATAACCATAATAAAAAGAGTTCCTTGGTGGAACCTTGTAAAATTGTTGAAGATGATATGGTATTTTGTCGATAAAATGTTGCTTTAAAGTTCATTTTTCATCCTCAGTTCATTGGTTTTATTTTTAAATTTTGGAACTTTATTATATAAGTGAAACATGTGAACTAAATAATATGGTTGTGCTAATTATCACCATGACAAAATAGAATTATATTAATTTATGGAATGCTCTTTGTTATATGCTCTTTGTTATAGTCTTTTCCAGTTTGTGAACTAGATATAACTTGAGGTCGAGTTATTGTGATCCTATTATTTTAATGCCTTGACTGCTGTGAATCTTTGTGCAGGTAATTACTCAATTTCTTAAAATGGAAACTTTACTTGATGACAGCGTTGACCATAAGATTGAACTACTGATTGAAAGAGGTGGCACTCCTGCCACTGTTAACCTTCTGGTATGATAGTGATTGCAGTCTTTCTTTTAGGTCATGATAGCTATTTTGCTTTTGTTGACCTGGATGCTTTGCTTTAAATTTGACTGTCTGACCTTTGGACTTATTTTTGTGGCTGTAACTCAGCTGGATGAATCTGAGTTTTGAGAATAAATTAGGCTTTAGTGCTTGTCTGTCTAAAGTTCATCAGTATGAGACTTTACTGTTTTGCCATATATTTCTCACTAAGAATATTCAATTTTCAGGTTCAGGATCTGCATTCGATAACCCCTGATTACTTCTTAGAAGTAAGTGGTGCAGTAATACACCCTCTCTCATATCAGCAGGTAGGAGGGATTCTCCTTTTCTCTTGGTGAAATTCGAGGCTTGTGCAAAAAATGCACATATACATCATACAATCTATTCCCTATGTTGAACAACAGTTTTGGGCAATAAGTTAATCTGTCAGGAAAGCAATGTAATTAAAATGTATATTAAGCATCATATATTTTTCTTCACTCTCCCATGTGAGTGAGCCAAACGTCACATGCGAAACATAGCATGTGGATACAATCACATCAATTAACAATGGGAGGACGTATGAGAGTAAAAGAAGTTAGCATTTGCACCCTTTGATACGAAGCTTTGGTACCATGATGAACAGCTGGATTCCAGTAAAGCTTAAGCTAGGAAATGTGGCCATAATATAAACTAAACACGCATCTTAATAACTTATACCTGCAGATCTGTTATGTTATCCTTTTTCTTGTGTACTTGCATGGCATATAGTCTTATTCCTCTGCTGCAATGGTTGCTTTACCCACATCTTTCTTGGTGTATCATTCTGAAGTGCCTGCTAAATGATCCTGTCTCTGTTCCTCGTCTGTCGTGAAAACCATTTTTAATCTCACTTTTCCTTTAGTGAGAACACCCAGGTTGACTTTGTGTGGCATGATATTTAGTATTTTGCTTAGACAATCACGTTTGGTTAATGCTTTGTTTGAGCTGATTAATTTGTCTGATTTGGTTAGAACTGATAACTTATTACCCTCTATTTAACACAGGCTAGAAATTGTCGGTTCCGCTGTGGTCGGGTCTACGTTGCAGAACCAGGGTATGTAATGCAGCTAAAGATTGAATTTGCATATCACTTAGTAATTAGCATCTGCATGTTGCCTTTTGATTATGCCTTTTATCTAGAAGCAATGTTTCTTGATATGCGTTCTTTCCCGTATATACTCATATGCTTGGTGTAAATATTTCTTTATGATATATGTGCACAATTTTACTCGAGGACAGCTGTAATGGAAAGATCATCAAATGTCTTGAGAGTTGTTTCACTGCTTGGAATGCAAATTACCAACATCTGTATGAGTGATCGAAAGTACCGAGTAGAGATAATTTTTTTGTTCTTCTCATATAACGTTTCTTTAATTTGCTTCATGATGCAATCCAGATATATGCTCTTCAGAGCCGGAGTTCCTCGTCATGCCATTATTACAAAGTTTGCTGGTGAAGAGATTTCAGTACTTGATGATCTAATCACAGTTCTATCTAAGCTTTCTAGAGGTGCTCGTGTTCCATTAGAATATATCAGTTACTTGGATCGGCATCGTACGAAGGTATGTATATTCTGATTTTTTTAGTTAATTTGGGTTTCTTGAAACAGTGGTAGCATTACTTTCACTTATATCAGACCAGTTACTTGATATGAAATAATGTTTTGTCCTAGAGACATGGCTGTGTGATTTCGATCACTCTGTTATGAGTATCAACAGATGGTGCCCTGCAGATATATCCCATTTTTTTTCACTAGAAAGTTATTTTAAAGTCTTAAAACTGGATGATTGGCTGATTGATGCTCCAACTTGGTAGTGGGCCTTGGTCTGGTTTGGAATCACATGAAAATCGGTTGAGTTGGTGACTCAGTCTACATGGACTAATGGTGCAAGTGCCATGGGCAAGTGTTTATTGTTTTCTTGGATCCGACGGAGCTTGTATAGGCTCAAGACTTGTTTTCTACCTGAGAAGGTTCCACTTTGCTATTTAGGGCCTTTGAGACTAACTTCCTAGGATCTGTTGTAGGTGCAGTACAATGGAGTGCCTTAAGTTTGTATCTGAGGCCTGCATTGATACAGTTTCACTTAGTAAAGTCTCAGAAGTTGGAGGTTGTGTCTGTGATATTGATTAAAGTTTAAATTCAACGTTTGATCATTTTTCCACTGGGTTGGTTCAGAATACATTGATTATGCTTAAGAACTGCCTACTAGTGCAATACAAACTATCTGAATGAAAGATCGAGGAGCTATTTTTTAGTGCTGGATAATGCATCTACTCTAGTGTTATTAATACAGTCGAATAGTGTCACGAAGGAAGATGATGTCCAACAGTGTTGAAATCTTATCAATTGTATTTCCTTGTTCTCACTTTATGTTGTGGGTTCAGTTACACAGCTTTAAAATTGGGACAAATGTAACTTAGACTTACTCATTTTATGTGTGCTTGTACTGCCTGCAGTCTGTACTGGTTACAGTTGATCGCCATGAGTGGTATGCTCCTCCACAGATATATAGGCGTGATGATAGTACTGGTTTGTGGTCAATAAGGACTGCCTTTCAACCTCTATCTCCCCTACCGCATTCTTCTATACTCGATGGTGATCTGGTGCTAGCCAAGCAAGCAGCTTGTACTGCTGAGGTCACAATGGAACAAGTAGATCAGGAGAGGAGACAAGAGTTGATTGATGGTGTTGCTAGCATGGAAACAAACGATGGGCATTCTTCTGAAGGGTCCCATGCTCTAGATGAATCTGATACTGGAAAGAAGAAAAGACGTGTGGAAGAAGATTTATCAGCTGATGGGGCAGCTGCCGACTATTCATTGCTTGATAATAGGGAACTGGAGTTGAAGGATACCAGAAATGGGGAAAGTGCAGTTGTGACAGATTATCAAAGTCCACCGGCATTATCAGCCAATGCTTCATACGCTGAACATGTGATAGAGCCTACTCTTGTAATGTTTGAGGTAAGTAACTTCAAAAAATTTGATTGGTATTATTTTCCAAGTTTATTGATCAATCAGTCACCTGACTGCTAGACCTTTAATAATTTAGTCCTACCTTCATTTATGTGCTTTTGGGATATCACCGCCTCCTTTCTTCCAAGATGTGTTTGATTCTGTTACCTTTAACAGTATCAGCATCATGTTTTAAATTAGTGACGAAACTGTGGTGGTGCTTCTCCAAATGTATATATATTCATGTGGATTTATCTCCATTTGATGAAGACATACTTTGGACATCTGATTTTGGATGAGGTCTTATCCTCCTATCTTAGGGGCTCCAGTAGCAATTCTTAATTTTTGTAGTTTCTCGAGATGTTTAGCCATTGCTTGCAGTGGCTCTCAATTCATTTTTATCATACTTGTACTTGCAGGTTCACGTGCCACCATCATGTATGGTAGACGGTGCCCATTCTCAACACTTCTTTGGGACTGGCGTCATTGTATACCATTCTCAAGACTTGGGATTGGTTGCAGTTGATAAAAACACAGTTGCTATATCTGTCTCTGATGTGATGCTTTCCTTTGCTGCTTTTCCTATTGAAATTCCAGGGGAGGTAAATATTCGTTGATGTTAGTTATGGTGAATTCTCTCCCTTTATAGTCTGATTTGTGCCACTTTTTACCTTTCATTGCAGGTGGTTTTTCTCCACCCTGTTCACAATTTCGCTCTTGTTGCATACGATCCCTCTGCTTTGGGGCCTGTTGGCACTTCAGCTGTTCGTGCCGCTGAACTTCTTCCTGGTAAATTTAGTTTTCAGTTTAGTTCTTCTTGTTCACATAAACTCCAGATGTTCGGATTATATGCATTTCTCTTCTGACCATTTAATTTTCCCACACTAAGGAATTGTATTCTTTTTTCTTTTAATTGGATCACTTCAAATGTAGCTAATCTCTCTATTGTATTCTTGATATGATAATATGCTATAGCTTTATATTATTATTGTATTCTGTCTAAAACTGCCAGTGGCATTGACATAAAGACGTGATGATGTGTCAATTGCATTAAGGGTTGTTCTTTCATTCCCTGGAAAGTAGCTTCTAAGTCGATTACTTTAACTGTGGCAAGATATGATGTCCATACTTTCAACCATTAGAAGTTGCATTTACAGCAGAAAATTTCTTTTGGGTGTTCTGGTAGGATCATTTCTGTCTGTCTGGCTGTCTCTGTCTCTCTGTGTGTGGAGCTGTGGATTTTTGTGTCTGTTAGTTTTTGCAGTAACTTTATTTCAACTTAAGGAGTTGGTCTTGTTGTGTTCTGCAGAGCCTGCACTGCGTCGGGGGGATTCTGTCTATCTTGTGGGGCTGAGTAGAAGTCTCCAAGCAACATCAAGGAAATCCATTGTAACTAATCCTTGTGCTGCTCTTAATATTGGCTCAGCTGATTCTCCAAGATATAGAGCAATCAACATGGAAGTTATTGAGCTTGACACAGGTTTGCATAATAGTCCATTCTTACTGCAGATCTTGGTTATCCAAATGTTGGTTTTGGTTGTAATACGGCGTATTGCAGATTTTGGCAGTACTTTTTCTGGGGTGCTAACTGATGAGCGTGGAAGAGTACAAGCTATATGGGGAAGCTTTTCAACTCAGGTTTGCTAAGGTTCATTTGCTTCTATTAGTGATTGTTTCTATGTTCCAATGCTTATTTTTCTATTTGCAGCTGAAATTTGGCTGCAGTTCCTCAGAAGATCATCAATTTATTAGAGGTATTCCAGTTTATAGTGTAAGTGAGGTTGTCAACAAAATTGTATCTGGTGCCAAGGGGCCGCCTCTACTCATAAATGGTGTCAAAAGGCCAATGCCGCTTGTTAGGATGTTGGAGGTTGAGCTGTACCCCACACTGCTTTCCAAGGCCAGAAGTTTTGGACTGAGCGACCAATGGGTTCAAGTAGGTCCTTTTCTCTCCCTTCGGCCAAAAAGCAAGTGGGCTTTTTTCCTCACAACTAGTGCAACATATATTCAGTAATTCTTTTGAGACTTTTTTAACAGTAAGGATATATTTTTGCATAAGAGATATAGCAAAGCACTAGAATTGACAGAAACAGCAGGATCTTTTACGTGTTGAAAAATGATATAGTTTGTCTAGACATGATAAATCCAACATAATATTATGAAGCAGCAATTACTCTGGCATTTGTAGGGTGAGGATTCTGACCAGTGGCAATTATTGTAGGCTCTTGTTAAAAGAGATCCAGTTAGGCGACAAGTTCTACGTGTTAAGGGCTGTTTGGCTGGTTCAAAAGCTGAAAAATTATTGGAACAAGGCGATATGGTCCTGGCAATAAATAAGGAGCCAGTTACGTGCTTCCGCGACATAGAAAATGCTTGCCAAGCATTGGACAACTCTGATGACACTGACGGGAAGCTTAATGTGACCATTTTCCGGCAGGTAAACCATTTGATATCTTGTTCTGACCCCAAAAAAGAAAATAAACCATATGATATCTTGTTTTTTTGCGCGTTCTTTACATGCCTAGGTCATTCTGTTTTATTCAAGATTGAGGTTAACTGTGTTTATAATTTTAAGAAAGAGCTCGAGAAGTGGATGATTTTTCATGTTTGAATCATTCTTGTGTTTCAGGGGCGCGAAATTGATATTCTTGTCGGGACAGATGTTAGGGATGGAAATGGTACAGCACGCGTGATTAATTGGTGTGGATGTATTGTTCAAGAACCACACTCAGCAGTCCGTGCTCTTGGATACCTTCCTGAAGAAGGGCATGCTGTGTATGTTGCTAGGTGAGGTCTTTGAAGACGATACCCTTTCTCATCTTGAATTGACAGTGATAGTGTAAACTTTTCCAGCTCCATGCTTTTTCTGTTGATGATTCTGCAAGGAAGTTACAGCTCTTTTTTCAGCTCTGCTTAACTTTGGAATACCTCAAGTCTTGCGTCTGGTGGGAGAAGGCTTGTTGATTGTTTTTTGGGATATGTTCACGATAAGTCCTAAAACTTCTAAGGAAAGTGCATTTGAGCCCTAAAATTTGTAAAAAGTTCAAACAAGTCCTAAAACTTGTCACAAAAGTGCATTCGAGTCCTAAAATTTTCAAAAAGTGCAATCAAGTCCTAAAACTTGTCATATTGGTTCAATCAAGTCCTAAAACTTGTCATATTGGTCCAATCAAGTCCTTTTTTAAAGTTGCATTTTTTTTAAGTTTTAGGACTTATTGTGAACATATCCCTTGTTTTATAAATAAAATCGAGCTCTGCCTTGAGGAGTCCCACAGTGCATTCCCTAAGATAGCTTTGTGGCCCTTAGCATCAACTAATCTATCATTTTCCTTAGCTGAACCAGGCTGTTAGCAGCCGTTGCTGTACAGTCAACTTCTCTGCAGTACTTACTAATTGTTTTGATGTTTTCAATTTTTTTTTCTATATGTAAGATTATCTCTTTGAAGCATTCTTTTTAGCTCGTTCTTGTCCTGATTTTATGCTTTAGTTTCACTTCCCCGTATATTTGGTGCTTCAAACAAGTCTCTCTCAGGATAGATAAGTGAAGAATCTCATCTTTTTCTTTTGTTGGTATCTGCCAGGTGGTGTCACGGAAGTCCTGTGCATAGATATGGTCTATATGCTCTTCAGTGGATTGTCGAAATTAATGGGAAGCCGATTCCTGACTTAGATGCATTTATTAGTGTGACAAAGGTACTTTTACTGTGTGCTGTGGAAGAGTTACAAGTATCATTCTGTCATATAGTGAAGGGAGAATGCTCATTTCTTCCTAAAAAAGTTAAAAACTAAAACAGCATTATCATATTAGTTCTTCCATGCTGCTCTCCCTGGGGTAAGTGCTTTGCCCATAGCATTTCGGAAGTAAGATCTCTTCTTTGATTTGGCTGTATTGGCACGTGTCAACACTGTAGATACGGTTGGATTGACACAGTGAGCGCAGGGGCGTGAAGTTAATTATCTGTTTTTTAGGCCTTTTTTCAGTAGAATTATTTCATGCGACAGAATAATTGTGGGGTTGTCAAGTTTGGACATTTATATAGGATAGCAATGTCTAAATTACAACTAAGACATGATACGTTGGTGGGCAGTGGTTCAGTGTAATTTTGACAGGCATTTAAATGGGCTAGGTCATCTGTCAATTCCTTAAGCTCCCATATATTCTACCACACTACGTATTCTATTGCAGGAATAATTTTTTTTACCAGTATATATAGGATTGATGATTGGAAAAAAGAAGTATTACAAAATTTATATTGGTTATCAATTATTCTTGGGTACTGAGAATTGCGGTCATCATGAAAATGTATACATGGCGCACAAATCATTCGATTTTAATGTTATTTATGGTTTTGTAAATTCTGATTGTGTACCATGAAAATCCAAAATCTTGTGCATTTGCCCAGCCCTTGATGTGCTTGGCTAATGAAGCGGGTAAAGTGTCCTGTTGAGCTGTTATAAAATTTTGTAAATTGCCTTGATAGATATTTGTGAATCTTCACTTTCTTGTCATTCCTTCCTGGCGTTATTGCTTAAGTATGCCTTTGTGTGTAAATTGCTCCTACGAGACTGGGGGAGATAGATATACATGATAAGATTTGTCTGCTTGTAGTAATCGATGATTCACTTGCACTAGTGACACCGGGATGAATAATATTGCAGGAGTTAGAGCATGGGGAATTTGTTCGTGTAAGGACAGTACACTTGAATGGGAAGCCGCGAGTGCTAACGTTGAAGCAAGATTTGCACTATTGGCCTACATGGGAGCTGAGATTTGACCCAGACACTGCAGTGTGGCGTCGCCAAATAGTCAAAGCATTAGTGTGATTTTGTGCAGTCTTACATAGTTATGGGAGAGGAATGGCCTAAAAGAAGCGGCACATGCATGGAGGCAGCGTACCTAGACCATGTAAATTTGATTCATCATCAATTTCTATTGTATTTACTAATGCAGTGCAGTCATCCTGATCATTGGCCACTATGCATCATGTAGGCATGGGGATCAAGTACAAAGTTGATGCATGCAAGTGGAGTACTTGTAATTTGGCAATAACCGAAGTTACATTAGATTGAGTAGAGGAATTAAATTCATACATGCGAAGTATGCTCAAGTCCTTGAATTGAATGACATAAAAAATGTAGTGCAATAGTTGCAGAACCTTTTATATGCATTTGCATGGATCGAGTCGTGTCACCAGCTAAATCTTTCTGCTTTTTGCTGGATAAGTTTGCAAATATTTCAGTTTTTCTGTTTGTATTGTGCTCACGGATGGCTAGTATTTCTATCCAATGAATTGATACTTAAGAATAGGTTAGATGGCAGCAGACATTCCAAGGGGGATGAAAAGACTGCCAAAATTGACTTTTGTTCAGGTGGTTTAAATGTTGATTGAATATCTATCTATAAGGCGGGAAAAGTGGCAGTTTCAGAACAGAACTTTGATATGAGTTGTCTAGACTATAAGAGGTCTTGCCTTCCATACTGTACTGGACCGAGGCGCACTTGTATTTCACGATTTTAGTCTATCGATCGAACACTCTGACGTGTTCCAAGAATGGCAAGGATCACAAACCTGGTCTTGATTTAACGATGGAGGATGTGTGTGTGTGTGTGTGTGGAGATCCATCGTCTTGTAAGAATGGGCAAGATGACAGACCATGCAGCGCTGAAACGGTTACCCAGTCAAAAGTTTCTAAATATCGGACACTCCACTAAGAAATACAAAGAACAGGGATCTCTCAATTCTTGCCTCAAATGCCAAAAACGAAGACAAGCTGCCGCAGTGTCTTCCTACTCCTGTTCGAATTGGCTGATTTGTTAATCTTCAGTTTGTGGCAAACTTTTGTACCTTACTGTAATACAAAAGAAGGGGAAAAGGAAACATACGCACTGCTCTATCCCCTAACTACAAGAAGAACAATATAGATAAAGCATAGCACCACCACAATGGCGACCCTCGATTGTGAATGAATCGCTTCTGGTGATTGCGACTGGAAAGGAGGATGCTTGTAGTACCATGGGAAGTACGGCATTATTGGGTCTGGAGGGGGAGGAGCGATGGAATCCATGTACCAATTGGGTGGAGCAAAAGCATAGGGCATGTACCCAGTATTCGGCGGTGGATAGAGGACGGAGGGCGGCGGTTGGTCGGCAGCTGGCGGCGAGGAAGGCAGTGGTGGGCAGTTTGTGGCTGCATTCGGTGATGGAAGACAAGGATAAGGACACTCACTCGAGTATAACGGAGTCTGTTCAGCTAGTGTAGGTCGCGCCAGCAATAAGAACCGCAAATTCAAGTGAGCCACCATGAAGAATAGGCCAGTCCTAGTGCTTCCATGACTGCAAACCTTGGCCATTCCAGAGAGAGAGAGAGAGAGAGAGAGAGAGAGAGAGAGAGAGAGAGAGAGAGAGAGAGAGAATGTGGGAGTGATGCATCAAAAACGTTTGTTGATAAAGCTTCGAAAGTGAAATTATTGAGGTGTGGTTGGAAACACAGAAAGCAAAACCCTACGTGCATGCGTATCTTCTAAGGGTCGTGACTCGAAATTGATCACTAAGCTCAAAAAAGAGATCCCTTTGTTGCTTTTCGCGCCACCATCTCCTTTGGAGTTGTTTGGAAGTGTCAAGAACTCGGGAAGGTACATCTCTAGGAATTCATAATCGCCTCCCACGATGATTTCCCTCTGTCCCCAGGGACGCCAAAACCACGAGAATCTTAAGGCGAATCAATGCTATATTCATAATAATAATAGAGAAGTGACTCCTGAACGTCAAGCTACCGCATAGAGATTCAGACCCGTTGAAGTTATAGTGACTCTTAGCCGCGGAGAGTAATTTCGTGATAAATGATCTGCTTTTCGGCCACGAAAACTATGTTCGTGGCAAATGTTTCGTGCCGGCATGTCTCATACTTGACCAAAAGATTATCTTTCGCCACGAAAAGCTTTATCGTGGCCACATGTTCACTGTCGCTCGACCGTTGCCCCTCCTTCACCCTCGCGAAATATTTTATTGCTGAAAGTACAATATCCTTCACCACGACTTTTCGACCCCGATTCTTACCGTTGCTAGAACAAATATACTTGTCTTTGTCACGACGCTCTAGCTATGAAAGTTTTGTGGCTAAAACTAAGAATATTTCCGACGATATTTTCCTCAACGAGATTTTTCATGGGCGAAGATGTTTCAATTGCTATGAAAATTAACTCTTTGGCAATGATTTCTTTTTCTTTTCTTTTTTTTTGCGACGCGGTCGTTGTCACAAAAGGTTGTCCCTTTGGCCATGAAATAAAATTCATTGCTATAGAATGCTTGTTTCACTTTGCCGCGGAAATTTTTCCTTGGCGAAAACTATACTCTCGGCTATGAAATTATTTGATTTCATCACCAAGACCTATTGCCAAGGATCTTCAGCCGTGATTTTGTTGGCCAAGAAACATTTCATCGTAGGAAACCCCCGCCACCAAATTCCGCCGCGGCGAAATGTGGATCTCGTTGCAGTGGGAATGCATAGGAAATGTTTCCTCTTTGGGCTTCTTGATCATGTGAAATGATCTGTACTTTTTTTTATCTGTACTTAGCTTAGCTCTTTTTTTTTATATGAATCTTGGGTTCAGTACTAGTAGTGTGTGATCCTAGGAAAGTTATGAGTATGCACACGTTATTTTCTTAAATTCCTGGTTTAAATTATCTTAGATCTACTTGAAATGCTCATGATGGGTTATGCATTGATAAGTAAGGAATACTCATATGCTTAACCCATTGGGCTTAGGAGCGTCAACACTATAATACCCGTCATGCTCCACCTCTCTCATTTTCTTCACCCATTTATTAATCCCCTTCGATATCCACCATCTGAGCAAGAAGATTCACTGCTGTCAAATTCAATCGAATATGCCTAACTAACATTAGAGGTAGACATAAAATTTTCGATTAGGGGTTAGTTGCTATATATCACATCATACATTCAGATAGCAAGTTAATTTTGTTTAGCATGTCTTTATTGCATTAACAAGTATATCACGCACCACATAAGCACATAAGCGCAAGCAGATACATGTACTTGCGGATGACCTTCCGCAAATGCTCTTCCGAGATAATACTATGGATTCCAAACATTCATGACCTAGAATTAAACGAGTCAAATTGGTTATTGTTGGGAAATCATGTGAAAACTAATGAATCTCGGCATGTGTTCTCCAACCTAATCAGGCTTCTCACAATTGAGATTTTGGGCTGGTTTGGTTAAACGGGTGCAAATACGAGACCAAATGATCACTTATCCATCGGTTTATTGGTAAACCAAAGGCCGATTCATAAAGTTGATTTACAAAACAACAAGGGACTATGATTAGATAGTCGAAGAATGCCCATTTGCTTAATCCATCATGTATAATATGTCGCTGACGCAATGTAACTCAATCTTCACACACCTAGCATTACCTTATTCCTTGCAGAGATGACAAAACACGACTCGAGTATATATTAGCTGATGGCCCAATAAATGAATGGAAGAATAAGATGCAAAGGTCTACACTTTTGGGAAAGTGGACAATCGAAGAGCGTTGTCATGTTGGAGAAAGATATATACCCCCCAAAAAAGCTAGGGCATGAGCATAAGCTTAAGACCCTCCAATCCTCATGATTCTTCCATTGGAAAAAAGTGCATTATTCCCAATGAGGCTTTGCTCACACATTAACCAAACGATTCATCTCCTCTGTGCTCTTTAAAAGTGACACAGAATATCAAGAATCGGTTTTGATAAGTCTGGAGATTCTTGCGGTTTCTACAAATATATATTCGAATTCATCTTTTGAACAGATTCCCTTTTAGCTCTGGCGAACGTGGCCCGAGAACTGATTCTTCGTGCACCTTTATCTGCATGGTGCTTTGAGAAAACCATTCTGTGGGTGGTCTGCAACGAGCTCGTGGATGAGGAGTGATGCAGGTGATGAGTATATGAAGGCATAAACGACGCGGTCTCTCTTATTTAACGTCTAGAGAAAACTCGAGATAGAAACAATGTATCAAGATCTAGGAGTCTACATTTGGTACCCATATGGAACGTAGTACAGACAAATTCTGTTGACAAACTCATAACCAATAATGACATCCTTGGACCTTTTAACTAAAGCGTAGCATCTAGATGTATGATGCAAAATTAGAAATGACTGAATACGTTTTCGAACAAGGGATTCTATCGGAACCAGAAGTACGACGAAATCGTTCTTAGTTCAGTTCATAATTGACAGCGAAAGAAACAATCCACTTTCATTGTCAAGATTTAATGATGATTTTTATACGTATAACACCCTGTAAAAACTATAAAAATTTTCGCTTTTTACAGATAAGAGAGTGGAGAAAAGAAGAAGGAAAAGCTAGGTTTGGCATTGAAACCTACCACATGCATCTCTCTCTCTCTCTCTCTCTCTCTCTCTTATATTTAAGACAAGCGACTCATCATCAAACCATCTCTCTAAAAAGTCTCTTTCGTTGCTCAACTGTGCATTCCTCCGAATTAACTGATCCACCACCTAACCCAACCCTCCCATTATTTCTCTCGCTCTCTCTTGAATTCGTGCCACAATCTACTACGCTCTTCTTCAAGTAACCATAAGCCAAAAGCGAACTCCTAGTTAGTCAAGAGACCCTCTCTCTCTCTCTCTCTCTCTCGAAACCGCCCCATTTGATCGTGCGTCGCCGCGGACGCGGACAAAGTATGGCACACCCGACCCTTCGGCGGCTCGTCATCCTCGTTCTATTTCTTGTCGTCTCCCTTTCGAACGGCGATAGCACAGTTCCCAGGAAGACGGAGCCGGCTGAGACGACGGCAACTTTCCATGCGACGAAGAGCGGGATCAAATGCTCGACATGCACTTGCTCGGATCCTTGTGGCCAGCAGCTGAGCCTGCCCCCGCCTCCTCCTCCTCCTCCCCATCCCCCTCCACCCCCGCCGCCGCCGAAGACCGTGTATTGTTCTCCATTGCCCCCTCCGCCGCCGAGGTTCATCTACGTGACGGGCGTGCCAGGGAACTTGTACTCATCCGACACCAATGATGACTGGCACTACTATTACTCAGGCACTTCTCGGAATCATGTCGTGGGTCACAACAACGAGCTGGTGCTTTTGATTGGATTTGGCATTTGGGGTGTCGTAGCAACATGGGGGTTGTGATGTTTATACAGATGTGAATGTGATTGGGAGGAAAATAAAAGGCGTTGGCTCAGGAGGGTATGCACATATATGTCAGTCATGCATGGTGTATTTTGATCCCATGTTGATGTTGGTCCTCTGACACTATTCTCTGTATCTTGTCTCAGTAATTATGAGTTTGTTCTTCTTTTGGACATTTTTAGCGTATAAACGGTGGAATCATAGTGTCAAAGCTGAAACTTCGGACGGTTTCTCTCGTTCGTGATTGATTGTTCTCCTTAGGAAGATGATCCCCATTGACATTCTGGATTTTACCCGAGACAGAGTTTTGACCGGGTGTGATAATTTGGAAAGGCCAAGTTAGATAGGAAAAGCCCAATTTCAGCACATGCCCATTGTGAAAAATTGATTACATACCCCATGGTACTGCATTCGGCACATGGAGATATGATGATTACATGCTAACTATTGCCAATATAATTAAGGCTAAAAATCACAATTTCTTCACATGGATAAGTAAGTTTAGTTATCTTCGTTTCTGGAGGATGCTGAGAGTGGGTTGGAATAACCTATGAAAAGGATAGTAGCCTCGTATAAGCTATCGTCTAAAATGTTAGTCGATTTTATTCTCGCATCGAATATTGTTCGTGGGTTATCAAGTTCAAACTTTACTTGATACAATAGAAACATGACTTGGAGGGGGAAAACACGTATATTCTTATCTTATCCCTACCTTTAATTTGAAATATCATATATTTTGTTACATTTCTTAATTTTGTTCATGAAATCTATAAGCGTTCATCCGAAGTAAGCCATCTCTAGCATCTAAGGCTTTCCATCATCCATTCTATCAACCGCCGCCCAATATCAATTTCTCCTTATCCTCCCTTTTCTTTGCATAGACTTGTGCATATGCCCACATCATCCCAGCAATTATTCAATTCGGGGATTGGAACTACAAAATAGAAATGGGTATATCAGAGTGATCCCACACACGTGTCACCTACATGTCCGTAACACCTCACCCCTTGGCCTAGCCAAACGCTCCTACAAACGCCATGTGGCAGCTGCCCCGGAGGATGGAGCCCTATAAATTCACTCTTTTTTTTTTTGCTAGAAAGCCCTATAAATTCACTCGATCGGCCGTTCCTCCAACTTCATCATCCTTCACCGAACCTTTTCCTCTCCAATCTATCTTCACAAATTCCCATTCCCTCGTCCAACCTCTGTTCACACAGACGAATCTGGGTGCAACATGGCCCTCGGCATAGGAATCCCGATATGCGTGCAATGCGGGATGGCGAGCAACCCGTGCCGGTGCAAGGTGGTGGGGCCGACCGTGGGCTTCCTGGCCTTCGCGGCTGCGGCCGTCATCGAGTGGCCCGTCGGAGCCCTCGTCTACTGCTTCCGCCACGGCAAAGGCCGTCGGATCATGGCGCATCCCGCGACCGTGGTCTACCCATCGGTCATCAATGCAATCCCCATTTGAGCGGATGATCTGCGGGCCATAATTGGCTGACGGAATTTGCGTGCTTTTCAGCTTTTATTGCGGGGTGCCTGGCGATACGCTACGAGAGTTTTGAACTTGTGAGGCTATTTCTGGATTTGGAAAGACAAGAAAGAAGTTTGTCGTCAATACCATTTCTTTTATTTCCTCTTTCGCTGGCTGATGCATTGGTCACGTCTTCTCTTGATAATGAAAGTATGTTGCATGAGTACCCTCCAATGGGACGTCCATTTGCCTTCTCCTGCCACATGTTGTTGATATGAGTGGGTCTTCGTCCATTGAAGACGGGGAGATATGAGTTGACGAAGGGTTAGAACTTATCTTTCGTGAAAATTATCACACAATCCCTAAACTTTGTTTCAATGTGTTTTAAATTGTTCGATGTGGTTCTCGAATATTTGGAAGATGTTCAATCTATTCTCTGAAATTTTGTATCCCTGGATTTTATCTAGTTCCTACTAAATTGAACGTGTAGTAAAAATTTGAGAATCACATTAAATAAATTAAAAGTTCAGGGATTACATGACATATTGGGTTAAAGTTCAAAAATTACATTGAATAAATTAAAATTTTGGGAATCACGTTGCACGTTAAGGCAAAGTTCAGAAACTATCCTTGTCATTTTACAATCTTCCATTTCTCTCGGCCTAGCTCGAGCTCGAGCTTGCAGCCACAAGGCAAGAGATTTGGAGGGTTGCCTTTCCATGTCGAGCAACTGATATCTCTCCATTCTTGCATTATCAAAAACATCCCAATTGCGTATCGGTAAATAACTTAAGTGAAATATTGAGATGGCACTGCCCATTCTTAGGCCGTAGTTAAAAATAATAATAAAAAAAGTAACAAGAAATATGAGAAAGTTTTTGGTGGACGCCATACCAAGTCGTTCTAATCTCTAGATTACTGAGCGTTAGCTCTAGAATCATTTATTCGGTCCAAAATCGTTTTGATTATTTACCGTTCACCTTTTTTTCACTAGCTCACTTTGACTTTTCTGCCCTCCCCCTCTCTCTCTCTCTCTCTCTCTCACACACACACAGAGACACACGTTGATTATCATCGACGGCCTCAAAATTAAACGTCATGGGTTCTGGACTAGACATTCCCTATGCCTCCTTGACTGCTAAGGAGAACAAACGAGAGATCAATCGCGTCTCCATTTGTTTCGTAAAAAATTTTCGATTGCAAACCATTTTTTGGCATTTAAATCGCTTAAAAAAATTAGGCAACTGAGAATTTTTTATGAATATTATTTCCTTTTTTCAACAAATTAGACATCATTACAAAAGTACAATCGGACCCCGACGAGAGGGCCCGAGACCGTAGGTCCCCCAGCCCGGGTCCTCAACGGCTGGGCCTAGGTACTTGGCTTCTACACTTGATATTGAGATGGTCAGGCCCAGGTGGGCTCAGGTGCCTTGAAGCCTAGCTCAGGTCGTCAAATGCCTAAACCCAAGGACCTAAATTGTACTCGAGACTTTTTCTTAAGTGCGTGTTTGATAGATTTTGTTACAAACATCTGAAAATGACTTCCTTATTATTAGTAAAGAACATCTAAACATAGAAAAATGTCATTTTCCTCGACAATAAGTTAATATAAAAACATTTCTCGGCAAAGTTCAATTTTCGTGAATCAAACGATACTGGAACGACTTGTGGTCATCCCTAATCTTAACCGTAGTAAATGAAAGAATCCAGGCGGACGATTAGAAATGGAATCGCACATAGTATTGGTCTCTTCTTCTCTTTTCCAAATTAGTCAAAGTGTCCACAGATTCAACACCCTGAAGCAGACCTGGCCCAAATCGCACGTCACAAGCTTGCCCTTCAAGTTGATTAATGCACGCTTTGACGTGAACGTTGTACTGATGCATCAAACGGCTTGTCATCTACAGCTACTGGCTTCCACTTCCTAATCAAATCAAGGAGTATTTGCTAAAACTTTCTAAACTTATAACAAATATGCACTACCAAGATACTGGTTATGAGACATAAAGATAATACTCACTGCCTACCACAACGTATAAAGAACTTGGAAAGTATATATATATATATACCTTTGCTTAGAAGCCTCTCAAGGTCCTTTCTTCCTTCCAAGTCAAAGCAAGCGCCGCGAACCCACGTAAAGCAAGGCATGAACAACCGAACACTTCCATCAACCTTTATGTCGTCCTAGTCACACTCGAGTTTAACCATCAGATCATACTCCTAGCGTGATTGAACAGTGGATTCAAACGAAAGTCGATCCTTATGTCTTGTTTTTCTCTGCCTCCCGTCTAGTTTGGCCGAGAATGACCAATAGGATTTGTGTTATGGAGAATATAAAGGTGGCATGATTGGACCGTCGGGGACGGCTCAAATCAACTTAGTCAAGGAGTCAGAGTCAATCTAAACCGGGTGAAACACGGCGTGCTTTGTCCCCACTTTTCAAAGACCCAATTGCCAAGAGCCGCCTCATCGGTCTTGTTAAAAAGGATGAAAAGTTTTCGTCAAAAGATAGATGCAGTGAATTGTTCCTTCAGCGAATTTTCTTGTGCACTATATGTTAATGTTTGTGGATAGTGCTGAAGTGACCTAATTATCTCATACAAAATATAGGGATCGTGCGACATCATCAAGCTCCTTGATATGTCTCCTTCTCTTGCGTGTCTCATCTAATGCCTTCGACACCAATAACCTCGTTCTTTCACTAATTCTCAAGCACAATGGCAAGACCAATGCCAAGACCATTGGTCCTACTCAAAACCCTCGTTCCATTCTCTGCAACCTCTCTAACCTTCATCTTCCTCTTAATCTGCATCCTCTCCGTCCTCTCTATCTTGACGTTTCTTTGCGCTTCTCATGGCAAATCCAAGAAGTTGACAAAGCATGGTGTGTCCGTCCCCGGGTCGAGCGAGAAAAGGCTCGTCTCGAGGCTCAACAGCAGCATCAGCAGCAAGGCGCTCCTGATGGCGAAGATGATATCGTGGAAGAGGACAGAGGAAGGAGGAGGAGATGATGGTGAGGACAGCGACGAGGCTCTCTGGAGGAAGACGATCATACGAGGAGAACGGTGCCGGCCCCTGGATTTCTCTGGGAAAATCGAGTATGACTCGGAAGGAAACATGGTAACCGTGTAGCCCTTTCTCGTTTTCTTTCAGAAAGTTTCCGAATAATCTGTTTTCAAGCTTGCATCATATGTTTTTTAGCACGTTACGGCCACGCTCGAACTAGTTGGGGTTGGCTTAAATGTCGCTTGAGAGATGGACATATTTGTTTGGACTGAACAGGATGTGTGTCTCTCATAAATGAAGTGACGCGAACAGTCTCCTCGGGAATTTTTCGCCAAGAACCATTCAAGCCAAATGAGACAACTTTTCGTGTAAGGATTTATTGGTAGATTAGGTTTATACTAAAGGGCATAATTGTCATTGTATTGTTTTAGCCCTAAACCCTATGTATATATATTGTAAATTGTTTCATCAATGAGAACGACGTTTGCCCAAACTCTACAGGATTATTCATAGTTATATCTGATCATTGAAAAATAAAAATGCATGCTTATATTATCAAAAGGAGTGTTAAATCTTTTCATGTTGGTAAATCTCTATAAATGTAGATAAATTCCGAATGCAATTGGCGCATTAAAAGTGACCGATAATTTGTTCATAAGTTATCAAATCTTATGAGAAATTACTGCGTTAATCTTTTTGTTAGAAAATTATCAACTTTTCCAATAAATTATCAATATATATGTGAGTTATCAACATTCTAAGTTCAGATACGGAATTATCAATCTTAATTCAAGTTATTACTTACAAACTTTTCTCCAATCAAGTAATCAACTAAAGGTTACCAACTCTTAATCTACTCACTAAACAATATTAATTTGACAGCTTGCATATGTCACATAGCACATGTAGTGGCTTGTATAATAGAAATAGGATATTGTTAGGATACACGTGTGAGTTGTGTTAGAGTAGAGTCTCATATCGAAAAATTGATGTGGTGTGGAGTAGTTAATATATTATAGTTGGTCAATAACTCATAGGCTTAAGCTTTTGAGTGAATGTGGGTTCAATTGGATATGTTGACGGGCTCAGACTTAGGCTCCATCTCGATGATCTCCCCGGGTAAAGGTATCATATTTCTGCTGTGTGCCCTCAAAAAATGATATCAGAGCCTATGGTTGATTGATGAACCCCCCAATCTGTTTCGGTATTTGGTGAATATCTCAAGAAAGGAATTTGGTTGCCAACGCAGTTTTCAAGCGATAGGCGTTGTGGTGTGGTAACACAGGCCCGATGGAATTTGGTTGCCAACGTAGTTTTCGAGCGGTGGGCGTTGTGGTGTAGCAACGCAAGCCCAATGAGCATTGATGGAGATTCAAGTTAAGATATGTTGGTGCAGAAGGATACCTAAATTAATAGGGAGCAGACCTAACAGTGAGCTTACACGTGATGGAAAAATTGTTAGGATACACATGTGGGTTGTGTTAGAGTAGAGTCCTACATCGGAGAATTGATGTGCTGTTGAGTGAATGTGGGTCCAACTGGATATGTTGACGGGCTCGGACTTAGGCTCCATCTTGACGATCTCTCCGGGTAAAAGTATTGGACTTCTGCTGCGTGCTCCCAACAAATATGATAGAACCAAACTTACAATTGTATGTACTTATTAGTAATTGACACCTTTTCTGTTATCATCACTTACGCGATTTATCAATATTTTGATTTTACCAATATTATATATATGACCAGAAGCAAACCAAGGAGTACATTTCCATGTTTGAGATATTACAAATGGGCCAATTTGTCTTATTAAGGAAAGGCAGTTAGGCCCACTAAGAACATGTGTAACGTGACAGTATCTTACATACGAAAAACATGCTATTAGCTCAGAAAATTACACACACTAGAAGCTAAACATAGTTATGAACAAAACCATTCCTTGTCAAAAAGAAACATCGCTGAATTTCGTGCCCCCAAATAGCAATGTCAAAGCTATTAGCCGATCTATTTAACATCGAACCGAGCTTCGAGATTATGATGCAAGTGTAAGCCTAAATGAACCTCTCTCTCATCCATCGGATCGAAGCTCGCTCGCTTCTGCAGATTCAGGTCGTAACAGGAAAAGAAGACATTAGTCGACATTGCAGAGCAGAATAGTTAACGGATTTGCTAAAGCTGAAATTCTTTTCACGAGCAAATAGATATGTTTGGACCGACGAAGAACTCAAAAGTTTAAGAAGTCAATTATAGATCTTATCGCAATTTTGGTTCCATGTACATCATCAGCATTTGCCCAATCACATTATAATATGCTGATGAACGACTGGCTCTCGTGATTGTAACTCGATGAACCATCTACGATGAGGTTAAAGTTCAGCTTAAAATTGTGTATTATCTCGCACCGCAAGATGAAGAAGCCATAACTCGCTTGCCAGTCAATTGTTCTCAGCTTAAACCTACGGGTGGAACGGGAACATATTGTCTCCGTTGCGATGAACCCTTGTCTTACATAAAGAGAACAGAAATAGAAAAGAAAGAATACTGCTGGCTGCTATAATCTTATGTAAAGCCATGTTGAGTGCAATTAAAAAGGAAAGAAAGGGGACAATATAAAAAATAAAAAAATAAAAAAAAACGTTCCAATTTTCATTTCACGACAAGAAAAACATAATTAATTTTTTAGAATTTCAAGTTACATACCTCATGTCAACAAAATTATCACCTACTTGCAGTTTTTCTATATCACTTTCTAAAAATACAAGGATAATTATTGAAATAATCTTAAACCTATTATATAGATGCCAATTCAATCCTAAATCTTTCAATTTAGCCAGCTTAATTCTAAATCTTTTAATGATTTGCAAATGCAGTCCTTCCAGCCAATTTTGATTGGTAATCATTGATGTAGATGCCAGTCGTCTTATGTGACACGATCGATATTGATGTACACAATTTTTTGCATTTTTAATCATTTTTTTGAATTTATTATTATATTCATTTTCTTTTCTTTTTTCCTTCTTCCTCTGCTAGTCCCAAGGCCTCGGCGATGGCCAGTGACCGGCCATAGGCAAGGGCCAGCTAGGGTCGACCTCACTAGATTTTGTGGGGTTAGGTGAAGGCAATCCTCGCTGGCCCTCGCTTTTTTCCTACTCTGTTATAACTGGTTCCTAGTTTTTTGAACCTGGAACCTATCTTGTTTGTCCTTGAACCTGTTTTGGAACCTACCCTCTTTTTCTGATCTAGTTCCAAGATAAACAAGGTCTACCCTATTTTTTTATTTTTTTTTCTATTTCATTTTTTCCAACAAAACTACATGCAACAATGTCTTCGCCTTAACCATTAGCAACTAACTGTAATGTCTCTCAACCTACTGAACATAAAATAATGGAAACTTGTAATTAATATTCCTTGCAAACACATACAGTATTATCACTAGCTTGCTGAGAGAGAGAGAGAGAGAGAGAGAGAGAGAGAGAGAGAGAGAGAGAGGTGATTGAAGGCTCTATACACTGAGCTAGGTTTTTTTTCAATCGTAGCTAAAAATCGATTCCAAACTGGTCTGGTTCTTAGGTGGGCCATCACCTAGAACCGAGAACTGAACCGATTTAAACGAGTTCTCAAAAACTAGAACCAATTCTCGGACCGGTTCAAACAAGAACTGATTCTCGAACTTGTTTTTCGGGTGGGCCGGTTCAGTTGCACACCCCTACTTGTGGCTGGTCGTCGGCCATCGTTGAGGCTCAGCAACCAGTGAAGGAAGAAAAAAGAAAAATATTTGAAAAAATATATAAAAAATCATAAAAATTAAAAAATGAAAAGAATTGTTCACGTCAGCAGCGGCTATGCCACATAGGATGATCGGTGTCTACATCGACAATTTTTAGCTAATTTTGGCCGAAATGACTATATTGATTGTAAAAAGGTTTAGTATTAAATTTGCAAATTGAAAAGTTTATGATTGAATTGATATCCATATAATAGGTTTAGAACTTTTTTGGTAATTTTTTCAAAATACACTCACTCTTCGCCTGCCCAAACCCACACCCTCCTCTAGCTCAAATAAGTGAACATGAATCGCCATAGTGTCTCGTAGCCATGGCCATGCCAGATTTGAGCTCGATGCCATGATCGATGGAGCTTGAAGCACAAGCTTCTGCCATGGCCTCTAGAGCTTAGAGCTCGCAACTATAGCCGCATCAAAATGAGCTCGTGGCTATGTCGGCCAAATTCGGCATCTCGCAATGAGGTGAGACAGTGGTTGTGAAGAGGAGAGTCGAAAGCCGCGGGGCAAGAGGTCACTAGTGATGTCAAAAGGTGACATGGGATAGAGGGAAGATGGGATTTTGGCTGCGTTTGGTTGGACTTTTGGAGAAAGCCTTTAAGAAAATGCAAAGGATTTTAAGTTTAAAAAGTTTTTCGAAATGCAAATTATGTTTGTTAAATTATAATTTAAAAGTTCATTGTAAAGCAACTTTGGGTAAAATAGTGTTTGGAAAATTTATTATTGCAAAGGACTTTTCTTATTTTATTTTTTTAAAAAAAGAAAAAACTCAAACCCTTCGGCTCAAGCCGCCGCTGCATGACCTCAAGTGACCCTTGGCGATCCCCTATGAGGGTTGCCTAGGGTCATGCGACTAGACGACCCTCGCCGCGGTCGCGCAACCCCAGGTGACCCTTTGTCAAGGTCGTGTGATCCTGGTGAGGGCCACTTGAGGTCACCTAGGTTGCGCCCTTACCAACCCCTTGCAACCAAATCTACCCTCACCGACTGCCCTCACATAGAGAAGATGAATAGTTACGACGAGGGCAAAGCTAAAAAACCAAAAAAGAAGAAGGTGAGGGTAGTTTTGGAAGGAAACAAATTACTAACCCTAGGGACTTGCTTGCCAAGAAAGCTGAAAGCCAAGGTACAAGAAGACCTACCTTGGACTTTTGGCCTTCCCAAGGCTCAATTTTCCTCAAGGTGGTTTCTAAAAATTCCACTAAAAACTCAAAATTTGGCCCAGAGGAAGCCCCTTGGGAAAGCCTTTCTCAAACAAACCCATCGTGGGTGATAAAGGCTGGGTTTGTGAGAGAGTTGTAGGTTCAAAATAGGGGTTTTATCTACTGATAACAATTTCATATTTCGAAAAATATAGATATAAAAGTGATGAAAATGGGTACTTATTTATATTTGTCCAAAAAAAGGAGGAAGTAGTCTTTCATTGGCATTCGGCGTTTGCTAGATAAAGACTCCATTCCTACCAATGCACCAATATGGAAGGCACTCGATGAACTTGGTCCCTTACATGTTACCCCCACTCTAAGGCCAATGAAGTTAGGCGCTTCGTATGTCATCTTCTTTGTTTTCTTATTCCTATTCTTATACATGATGGCAACTATGTCTCAAAAGTCTTAAATGATTTCACAGCCACAAACACAATGCTTATCCTACGCTCTATATATACATATACGTTTGTGTGTTCGTGCACTTATCCTGTTTGATGTAATGCCAAGCCTGCCTTCTTGGCCACCACAAACTTCAAACAAGAAAGCAAAACTACCCCCCGCCAAACACACTCACAAATGGTTCCATCCGCACAAAATCGATGAGCAAGTGCTAACGATCGAGATTGAGGTCGAATGTGTCGGGTCTGGTGAGTTTTGACTTGCTTCCAAGTCAATCGCACTATATCTGACTATTTTAACACAATTTTGACAGATTTTTAATTAGAGAAAATGTCTTTGGGAGTTGTTGCTCCTACTAAGTCCGGCTATCCAAAACAATATAGACCTCTGACCAGCCTAAATTAATCAGAGAATCCAAATCTGGTTTTCAATTGGGAGGCTACTCTTTTGGGAGTTCCATCGATGAATGAAACCTGCAATTCTGCCCCCCAAATATATCTCCACGACCAGCGAGCACCTCTTTTTGGGACCATACTGACTAAAAGTAAGCAGTTTCAGGTTCCTTACAGATTTCATCTAAAACCTGAAATTTACTCGTCGGAATAAGTTCCTCATTTTTTAGAAACTAAAACCTACCCTGCATATCCTGAAACCTGTAACTTACCCTGAAACCTACCTTGTCACAGGTTCAATGTTTCATTTATATTTTTAATTGAACGATTGCACCTAGTCATCATCTTTAATGACCACCGTTTGCCGTTACAATTCACTGACTATAACTTATATTGAGTAAATGTCTCAGTTATAAATATCGTCGAAAGTAGAAGTTCAGACTCATGGCTCTAAATTATACACTTATTATCGGACGTCATAAAATACTGAAGGATTGCGCGAAAACATAGATCAAGAAAAACACAAAAACTTGTTTCAGGTTCTAGGTAAGTGGCACTTGGAATTTGGAACCTACCCGTCGAAATATGTTCATCAATTTTTGGAACATGAAACTTATCTTGCATACCTTGGAACCTAGAACTGATAGGTTTCCACCGGTACGGTTTTCACATTCCAGGTTCTTACCTAGAAACCATGCTCACCTCTAGTACCGACCCGAAACGTTGAAATTATGCATGCCATGCAATGCTTACTTGTCGTGAAAATTGCTTCTGCAGATCTCAAGCTAGCCAAGTTAATGGCTTGATTAGTATTATATGGATCGTGCCATGAACGTGCATAGAAAAGAGAGAGATTGTATCATGTGCTAGAGATCTCAGAGCCAGAGGGACAAGAGGGTGGGCAATCACATGGGCATGCATTGAGTGAAGCACATGCTCTACTCAACCGTGAATCCCTCCAAGACTTGCGAGGAACAAGTCCTCATCGTTTTTACATCTTTTGCTGTCTGAAAATGCACTCAATTCAATGTCTTCTCACGTTCAACATCAAGCTCATCCACATGATCTCATTCACTTGGGCAAAGTAATCAAGTTCTAAAATATTCTTGATACAAATTTTCCTTTTGATGCGATGTCCATATGTTACTGTTTCCTTATCACATAATTGACATGTCCTGACGTAAAGAGTTTAGGTTTTACTTTCTCAAGTTTAATGATGTCGATGGACAGAAGGAACGAACCTCTCGGGCCTTGAGGCTCTCCCTAATGCTACCAAGTGCTGGCTTCCAGTTACTCTCCTGATGATGCTGGTGCATCCACAATTTCTGATCACTCCCCAAATGCTTGTTCTCTCCGAGCACTCCAACGTTTCCCATGTAAAGATCGGCAATTCTCCGAGCGACCTCCCCGTCGTCCGCACTTTCCTCCATCAATTTATCCAGCTGCGCCCTTGGAATCCGCATCTTCACCTGCACTGGTGCCGCACTGTTTCGCCGGAAACTCACCCGGGTCGGCCTAATAACGTCTGACACAGCTCTCCGCGACAGCATCAGGCACTCCAGCCGGTCCTTAGCGCCCATCTGTATACCTATGATCAGATGCATCCAGACATATTTTTTCCGTCATTACAACGATAGTATAAGATATGATTCGTATGGTTCATTCCATCAATTTAAGCATTACGTGAACCGGGAAATTAGACTTTCATCATCCTATCTGGTTTATGTACGTGGCAATAGTTTGTACGTTACCTGATCGAACCCGCCTAGGGGCTTTCTCGTGCTCGTCGGTGAAATTCGGCAGCTCGACGAGGAAGTAGATTTTCTTGGGCTTGAGCTCGTGGTGCGGCTCCAACGGCCGCGCTCGGACGCCAAATCGCTGGACCGACTCGAAGTCGAGCAGCACGTGGTTCGGGTGGTCGTCCACCACTTGGCAAGCTCGGACCGGAGTCGGCAGCTTCATGGTCTCGCCGTTGATCTTCATCACCTTCGCTCTCTTGTTCCTTCCTAATCCTACGCTGTTCCCCATCTCTCTCTGTCTCTCTGTCTCTCTCTACAATGCAGAGCAGATTGTGTAGGAGGGACGTAACCGTTAGCTGATGAGATTGATATAAGCAAGAAGAAGAAGACGAAATGTTAATTTTTTGGAAAAGGACTGTGCCGAGCAGATGCTCCATAGTCCATAATTCCTGCCTGTTGTTCTCAATTGAGTGGACAATCTTTTGTGTTTCATTTTCTGGAAAAAATAAAAAAAGAACAAGTCTTGTGGAAGGAGGGAACCGTGACGATTGTGAACAAGATTATAAAATTTGCAATTCGGACTAGAAAATGATGGTGTGCATCTGCTCGCAGCCGGAAATTACGTACGACACGGTCCGGGCTGTCGAATTCAACCGGTTCGTTGTCGATTATCTTATCATATAATCATTCTACGAAAGAAAAAGAAAAATTAAGCTCCTTTCAGCTATGAGTATCCATACCGGCGAAAATGCACGGTGTAGGGGTACAAAGTCGAATAAATCACGACGTATCCTAGCTATATGGGTCCTATCTAATTGCCACGCTCCAATCCGGCACTAGGCAAGGGCGTCGCGGCCCTTGCCAGCTCTATGTGAGGGCCCCAATGGCCTCCCCCGATCTGGATGAGGCCGCGACAAGTTAAAAAAAAAACAAGTACAAAGAAAAGAAAAGAAAAGAAAAAATTCAAAAAAAAACATTTAAAATTTATTTGAAAATTTTCATCTCAACACCGGCATGCCACATAGAACAACTCCCGTCCACATTAGCGATTTCTTACCAAAATTGATCGGATGGACTCAATTGACAAAACATGAAAATATTTAAAATTCAATTGACACAATTAGAAATAAGCTTATAACTTTTTTTGATAATTTTCTTTCATAATGCCGCCACGTCTTAATTATTATCGAATATTCGCTCGCGGCATAAGACCCCGTTCTGTTCTTGTTTATTCTAATGAACAATGTAATTGCGTGAGGGCAATCATGTCGAGCTTAACTTACATAGGGGACGAATCTTTACGATTTCGGCCGCGCTGGATTTTCTTAAGACAAACCAAAACCGGCTTCCACACCACTTTCGTTATAAGCCCGGTCACGGGTGAAATGTTTGTCCTCTTCCGCAAAACAAAACTTTGGGCACACCCGTTCACATAATCCCTCCAAATATATAACGACGGCATCGGTAGCTGTCTCTAAAGTCCCACCACGCCTTTCAAAGCTCTCTACCAGAACCAAAATGTCATGGATGAGAAGCTTCTTGGCAGAGCATGAACTCGTGCACAGATACATACAATACAACAGATCAATGTCATCATCAGTTAATGAATGCTACTCCATACACTTGAATCTGCATATACATAGCTTCCGTTTCGAGCATAGGCGGTTAGAGACGAGGAACGGGAGGCAACCGCAAAATGTGATAGAAGAAATCTAGAGAGAGATGATACGATGCCGTAAACCTGCGACCCATATTCAATCTTCAAAGGATCTATCACGTCGCTTAATATACTAGTTCAGTAAACTAGTCTTTACCATACGTAGCATTATTCAAAAATGAAAACGGGTCACATATTTCTGGTCAATCGAGAGTAGATCGAGGTATCTAATCTAACATTCAGCTTTTGAGGTGCCACAAAGAAATTCAGAAAGATCAATCTTCTTCCTCTAACATATGCCTCAGAAAGAGATTAGACTATTCACTCCGCAAATGTAACTATTATGCAGTTATGACAGAAGTGATCAACCCCTCAGAAGCATACAGATCAGTCTCTGTTTCGAAACAAATTCAGAAAGATCAATATTCTTCCTCTAACATATGCCTCCACAAGAGATCAGACTTTTTGCTCCACAAATGCAACTCTTATCTTGTCACAACGACAGAAAGTGATCAACTCCCTCAGAAGCTTGAGTTTTTCTCCGTCATCTATTTCTTGTTACTTGGCCAAGTAGTAAGTACTCACACATTAGATTCCATGAAGTCTCCCTCGTTTATTCCAACCTTGTTGGTTGCGGAACCAATACCTGCAACTGCTCATAATCAGACACTGTTATCTATTTCGCCGAACAAATTTGACTTGCACAATCTCATGCCGACATTCTGTTCCTTTCTAGGATCCTTATATAAATAGAAAGGGAACGTGAACCTATGCTCAGGCATGAAGTAATCGAAGATACCGTCTAGTAGTAAATAAGGACATGAAAAATAATCTCAAGGAAAGAAAGCACTGCATAAACAAATTCTAAACATACAAGATCCAACAACGAAGAAGTAGATATCACCATATGAGTAGCCTATGTTTATGTACATGAATCATTAGGTTTAAACAATGGTAAGATGTTGCAAGCATCATCTTAGAATTCTACAAGAACCAGTACCGCCAGAGCTCCAAAGAACTCTCCAACCAATTCGCAACAAGCTTTGCAAATATCAAGTCTCTAACCAGTCAACCCTTCACTTATTGACTTAGACACAGGATTCTCCACTCAACAATCAGTAAGTTGCTAGGACTTCAACAGTGCAAAAGCGTAGCTAGTGAGACTACCTCAATCCAAAACAAGCCACTGCTGAGACTTTTCTTTACACTATCATGTGTCAATGGATATTCGAATTGACAAGACAGAAAACATGAGCCACGCAGGAAGTTAGAACAAACAGTTCATATAAATTCCGAAGGCGAATTTGTCTCCGGCTTGGCACTATCGTCCAAATCTGCAGGATGCTGCAAGTTCTGCAAAACTTGAGGGGGCAAGCCGCTCAACCCGCCGCTCAAAGCGTCGCTCGCCGAACCGAAGAACTGACAAACCATCCGGGCCATGACCCCGAGGATCTGCATTTGGTTCTGGCAAGCATCGGCTTGCATCTGCATTATCGCCTTCTCATGCTCGATCTGCAACTCGATCATCCTCTCCCTCCACTCCATCTCCTCCTCCTCCCTCTTCTCCTCCATCCTCCTCCTCCTCCGCCGCTCCTCGTCGAGCTCCCTTTCTAACCTCGACCTCCGCCCAATTTCCCTCCTCGCCCAGATCAATTCCCGTTTGTCCAACTCCAATTCCCGGTTCTCCAACCTCTCCACCCTCTCGCTCTGTTGCATTCCCTTCATAAACTCCAGCTCCCTCCTATTTTCTGCTTTGTCAATTAAGCTCTTCTCTCCATAGAACTCTCTCTCTCTCCTCCTCTCTTCTCTCCTCACTATCGCATCCCTCAAGTCAATCATTTGCGCACCCAGAACCCGCCATTTCTTGTTCAATCTTAAAACGAGCCCACTTTTGAATTTCTTTGACTCAACAAGACCCGATCCCCCATTTTCTCTCCCATTCCTAACCTCCCCCGTATCATTCAATAGACCAATATCGACATTATCACATTCGATATCATTGCCGCTCACATCATCATCATCAGCATTTTCACAATCAGAATTTGCTGCTGCTTCTGCTTCTTCTTCTATCTCCTCTTCTTCTTCTTCTTCTTCATCGTCGTCGTCGTCGTCCTCCAAATCAAACCCTAAACCCAGATCGCTGGGACTCCCAAACCCGGAATCCCCCAAGAAATCGACTCCATTCAACTTTTTGCCCTTGATTTCGAGTTCAACATCGCCGAACACTTCCTTGTACCTCGAGAAATTCTCCCAGTGATTCTCGCCGTCGTCCCAGTTGAACTCGCCGCTCGAGGCCCTGATCTTCTGCTTCACACCCAGGTACTGGTGTCGCATGTTCTGGACCTTGATCGACACGTCCCGCCACGACCACTTGAATGGGAATCGGGTCGGGTCCCGGAGGTGGTGCGCGGCGTTCACGTGCTCCGCGATGGGCTTGAACTTCTTCTCGCGGGTCTTGAGCTTGGCTAGGGCACCGGAGCTCGAGAGCTCTGAGTATTTGGTGAGGAGAGTCTGCTCCTCAAGCTCCGACCATTTTTTGCGCTTCATGGCGAGAGAGAGAGAGAGAGAAGGGCTCGGCGACTTGTCTCAACGCGCTGAGATCAGAGCTACAG
>BCNH02000006.1:20405689-20443394 GCA_001662345.2 Metrosideros polymorpha var. glaberrima | reverse complement strand
AAAACGTCGTCAGAACCCACTGCACATTCGCAAAATCGAGGCCGAGCTCTCCAAGATCCGCGACAAGTGAAATCGAGAGCTACAATGGCTTTTTCGGTTTGTTTGCCGGTCCTATTAGGACCGGACCGGACCGGACCAGGACCATTGGTCTTGATCTTGGTCCGGCTGGTCTTGGTCTTGGTCCGGTCCTCGGTCTCGAAAATTTGGGGACCGGGACTACCGGTCCGGTCCCCGGTTCCATACAGGGCCCGGACCAGCCCGGACCATGCACACCCCTAGAAAAGATGCAGTAGAATAATTTCATAATTTTATTACTGATACTCTGTTATGTGACAACTATGGAAAAAGTCCCTCCCTAATGTGTGGGGTAAATTAGCTTGTTTATGGGGAACTTGCAACAACTTGCAGAGCAACTTGCACATGTCTTCCTAAGATCAATAGAGCTACAGTTTCAAACTGGTGAAGAAAAACAGAATCTTATGGATGGTGGTGCAATTAGAGCATCATGTACCCGCACAGTCTAATAATGCTGCTTGGAGGATGGTCTTGTTCTTTTTTCTGTATAAGAGATCATTTATAAGCCTTCAGGGGAGTCTAATGTGTGAATAAATCAGTTATCTTCAACTTTTGCTTCTTCTTATGGTCCCCACTTCATACCAATAACTCCCTTTACAATTAAAATGGTAATAGCTCAACTCAAGCTTAGAACTGTTGTAATAGGTAGTGGGCTTTCATGTTTGCAGTAAATTATGTTTTCTGCTCAAATTTTTAAGTTGTTTTCCTTATTGGGTTCCCAATTTTTTCACTCTGGGATACTTGAGTACCTACAATGGCAGTGAACCTCATCTGAGTATGACATCTTCCAATACAGCAGTCCTCAACCGAGTGCACCTTTTAACATACTTCACAATTTGAACCACTTCATCCCATTGTGTTTTTGTCAATACATCCAAGAACTGACTCACAAACTAACAACTAAAATATATCTGGCTTAGTAATGGTGAGATAGTTCAGCTTAACTACCAATTTCCGGTATCTCCCAAGGTTGGGAAAATGCTTGCCTTCAACTTGACGTTTGGATCCATTACAGTAGCGACAGGCTTCGCATTAAGTAATTCGGTTTCCTGTAAGATACCCAACACAAACTTTCTTCGAGATATGTAAATGCCACGCTCAGATTGAGCAACCTCAATCCTAAGAAAGTATTTTAGAAGCCTTAACTTTTTTGTTGTTACACTATACAAATGAGCCTTTAGTTGAGTAATGCCAACTGCATTATCTCCGGTGATAACAGTATCATCATGTACAACTAGAAGTGTACGTTTCCTCCCATTATATCCACAGAATACAAAATGATTGCAATGACAGTGTTTGAGACCAAATCCCAAAACTGCAGAGCTGAATCGTCTGAACCATGCTTGAGGATATCGCTTGAGGTCGTATGGAGATTTTTTAAGTTTACACACCTTATCGGAGAACTCTGCCTAAGCAACAAATATAGGTGGTTGCTCCGTATAAATTTCTTCTTCCAAGTCACCATTCAGGAAAACATTTTTAATGTTCTGCTGATGCAAAGGCCGGTGATAAATGGTTGCAAGAGACAGAAAGTGCCAAACGTTAATTTTGCAACCGGAGAAAAAGTGTCACCATAATCCAACCTTTTGCCATTAGCCGGGCCTTTAGTCAATTAACACAACCATCAGGTATCATTTTCACAATGTACACCTAGCGACACCCTACTGTAGTCTTATTGGGTGGTAAAGAAACGAGTTTTGTAGACAAGCGATGTAGAGATACTTTAACACTCCCTCTCACGTGCCAATCAAATTAAGAATGTGTGGAATTGACAAATGGGCAACCTCATACACATAATAAATCTAGGGCGAAATACGGCTTAGATACCATGTGACAATAAGAGAAAGGATTGAAGAGAAAAACCGTACGCCATTGAGACTGCACCCATGTATCTATGCTATGTTTGAGTGCTACAAAATAGGACACCCAAGATAATATGCACAAAATCAACTTACGCATTTCTATGATACGATTTCTTATTCGTAACAGGCTACTTGTGTACCATGGGGATTGCTTATATTTTGAAGAAATAGTAGTTTGTGTTTGTTTGGCGAGTTTTCAGTTTGTAATTTAACGTGAGTCACATCGTCTATTTCCTTAGGGGTATGTTGGCAACAAATCAGCCGTCTTTCCTCTGCAGCTGTTGGGTTACGATGTTGACCCCATCAATTCAGTACAGTTCTCGAACCACACAGGTTAGCCTCTACCAAGGCCCTATACTCTGGAACAGGATTCAGTGTCACTTTTAAGCTTGGGTGACTCCAGGCTTTTAGTGGAGTTTGGAGCATGGCATAATTAGCTCAATTTCATTTCAGGTTACCCAACTTTTAAGGGTCAAGTCTTGAATGGACAACAATTGTGGGAACTAATTGAAGGCCTTGAAGCGAATGATCTACTATATTATACACACTTATTGACAGGTATATGACTTCACTTTTTATATTAACTTTTGGGGTTCTGCAGGTTTGTCTTCTGGTTGGTTGCTCTTTTTCACATTAATGGGTATTTGGGATCATATAATTGCTACATCTTTTAAATAGATAGATTATTTTCTTTCCTTTTGCTTTTAGACTTGAATGCACACACATGCGCTCATATGTGGGGAGGGAGGGAGGGAGGGAGGGAAGGAAATGCTGTGGTTTTTGTCTCTTGGAAGACGGTGGTGTTTGAAATGAGACTATTTACAGGGGATGTTTGCCCTGTGGAAGCGCTTAATTTGAAGCTCCCTGTGAGAGCTACTAACTTTAGCAGCTAATTTTCTTGATAGTACGGTCAATGTTGGAGCTTCTAAATGTGCAAATGTCTTGGTAGGAGTAGGCTTGGTCAGTTGAGTGATTTACTGGAGTATCTCACTCCGTGAAAATGCCAAAACACTTTAATTGTGATTTGCTTTCTTTGCCAGCATCTTCACATACTTTATCCAGTCAATTTGTGTAGTAAAATTGAGCGAAAAAAGTTATTAGAATACCTCTCCTGTTATTTCTTTTTTGAAAAGAAGTTTCATTGAGGAAAACTTTGAGATAGTCTAACTCATTGCTCTTGCATCTTTTTTCGGTGATGTTTTTATTTATTCCGTATAACTTTCCGAGCAGAATCTCAAGGTGAATAAGAAATTACTAGAAAAATTATGCGAGAAAAACTATTAGAAAACCTAGAATGAAATCATTATCCTGACAAATAGTTTCACAAGGAATGCTATCTCTTGTATGGAAGTGTGAGGAGCACATTAAACTCTTTGAAATGTTCTTGTGGCATATTAAATACTATTTTTGGGTACTCTTTTGGCTCTGATTGGGATTCTGTTCCCTGGGCAGTTGAAATTACCTTTTAGGATGGGCGTAAATTTTCATCTAATGAAGTTGCTTTGTAAGCTTTGTAAGCTTGATCATACTTTTTATTCCTTGCAGGCTATATTGGTTCAGTTTCATTCTTGAATACTGTGTTGCAAGTCATCAACAAGCTGCGTTCCGTAAACCCAAAATTGACATATGGTGAGTACATTTGTCATAATAGGTAGAGGCCCCTAGCTTTGAAGATCAGTGTCACGAGCATGTGTTTCTGCCCCAATAGCTACAAAAAAATGCTTTTTTTAGTGAAGGTTCTCGTATTATGAGTTTGCTTGTAAATTTATTTCTCTTTTCAGATAATCTTCTTTATCCAAGAAAAGCATAACGTATATCATAGTGCTTTCAGATCAACAGGGCAAAAATAAGTCAAATCTTTCTTGAGAGACGCTGGAGAATGGCTATATTTGCTATCCTTTTGCTTGTGCTAATTGTCAATAATTTGTAAATCAGATAGTACCTTAAAGCATATAAACACCATATTCACCGGTCACCATACAAATTTAATGTATATTGAGGCAATTCAGTTAAATGTGATGTCAAGAACCTGAATATGTCTATTTATTTGGAACTTATAAAATTGTCTGACAATAAGTGTGGTTTTCTGTTTCTGCTGGATAATGGCATGAGCATATCTTTCCTCATCTATTTATACAAAGAAATGACCAAGGCACTGACTGTGTCCTGTAAAAACTGCTATTCTCGTCTAGTTTGCGATCCTGTGATGGGTGATGAAGGGAAGCTCTATATTCCTCAGGAGCTGGTGACAGTCTACCGGGAGAAGGTGAGAAAAGCAGCTTTTGATGCATATGCTGGCTGAAGTTTTTGCTCATGTCGTGGAAATTAAATTTGGATGATTGTTCGGAAATTCTCCAAATTAATGGTTCAGTCTGTTTTTTGATATATTGATACTTCTTTTGTATAGGTTGTTCCAGTGGCCTCAATGTTGACTCCTAATCAATTTGAAGCAGAACTTTTGACTGGGCATAGGTATCCTCTTGTTCTTATGCCAAATCAACTTTTTTTTATTACTCTGGGAAAGGTTTGGGTGCACTTCTGGGTTCCAATGTTCAGTTAAATGCCAAGTTTAATGTCCTTATCATTCTATTTGTGTTGAATAAATAAACTTATCCACATACACAAAGCTAGATCATTCTGACAAAATAGTAAAGCATATTAGATTTATGGGTATCTTAATATTCACACTGGTTTTTTGCCTTCCAAATTAAATAAAATGGCATCAGTTCCCAGGGGATGACATTTGACTAGTTTCTATTATCTCTCTTGGCTGGCAAAAATGAGAAACGCTTGCACATATGCACATTGGCACTTACCATGTGGGTACACGGTGCACAAACTAAAAAGCATGCACAATCTAGTGAATCGGGATAGTTTGTAAGGAGATACTATGCATCTAATGTTTTTGTTCTGCTTTTAGCAGTGCAGATCTTGTGCCTTCGCTTGAGTTATTTGTTTCTTTTGTCTCAGGATAGTGTCTGAAAGGGATGGCAGGGAAGTTTGTAATAAGCTTCATGATGCTGGACCTTCAAAGGTAGCATTGTAATTTTAATTTCTAACTTCTCTTAATGTAAATCACTGATGATATTCTGAATGTTGGGAATTCTGGTAGAGTCGACTTGAATGATGTATTATGTTGCATTACCTATGCATACTGATAGTCTTCTTAGCAATGTTAGTTTGTGTTTTATGCACTGGGAAACATGCAGTACTACAGGAGCTTGGCTCAACCTAATCGTAAAGTTTTGGCCAGAAAAAGCCCGTAAAGTTATGGTAGAATGAAACAACATTTACTATGCCCTTATCACCCCTCGCCTTTTGTGTTCTTTCCAGAAATCTCTCTCTGTCTCTCTGTCTCTGTCTCTCTCTCTAGCTGATCTTCTTGATGTTTATAAGATATAGAAGTTCTAATGTGTCTTGCTTGCCAATTGCACCAGCTACTTAGAATGACGTAATGATATAATTACGAAGCATGATGGAAGAGTTTTTGTTTTCCCGAATAAGAGCAAAGAATCAGAACATTGTTAAAGTTGCTTGAAATTCGAAGACTTTGTTGCAGTCATTACATTTACTATGGATTTCTGTGTGACTGTACTTGAGCACTTATCCTTCAACTATAACAGGTGTAACTTCAAAATGATGTCTACCTTCCTGCCAAACTTTGCTCTCTTATTAAAGCTGCATAATTGTTTTTTACCGGGTATAGCCTTCATTGCTCCTGCATTTCTAAGGTTGGTTGAGAAATTGTAGCCCCCTAGTGTAGGATTACCCAGTTCCTTCTGCTCAGTGTGTGATTCTTTTTCAGTGACATGCTTGTTGGTAGTTCAGTTTTAGCTCTTTAGTTTTTTAACAAGTTTCCTGCTATGAAGGATCTTTTCTGAATCTTATTTCTCCATCTCACTTGAAGGTTGATCGTTTTCTGATTAATCTCAGGTTGTGATTACAAGTATAAGCATAAATGGGAACCTGCTCCTCATAGGCAGTCATCAAAAGGAAAAGGTGAGTTTTTATGGCATCAATGATTTCGGTATTGATAAAATTAGCGGTTTTGGTTAAGTGCTGACATTTGTAGGTAATACAAGTTTATATAAGGGTTTGGACATTTTACCATAGGAAGTGCAGCAGTGTCTCTTGGTGGATTTTTGAGACTCTCTTTATTGATGCTTAATTATGTGTAGTAGCTCTCTTTCATAATATGGTTCCATTCTGGTAATTGGATATTTCCCTAATTGTAAGAACCTTGTTGAATTGTTCTTCTCTTTGCTGAAACACAAAAGTATGTACCAGTTATCTGAACTTGAAGTAATGATATTTGCCATTTTCAAGAATCTTGAGCATTGCGTGATCTTGCCTCTCTTACTTTACCTTGTTTACATCAATAGAAAATGCTACTCATCCTTTGGTGATAAAGTGCATTGACTCCCTTGCTATTTTTAGGGTCAGGTTCCTGAGCAATTCAAGATCTTGATTCCAAAAATTCCTGCTTATTTCACGGTACTTTTTCCTTTATGAACTCTCTTTAAGTAGTTGCGTAACTTGTGCTTAGTTACTGACAAACGGATAAAACATTAGACAGTCACTTTGGGCCGTGTAGCATTTTGTTGACACGCACTAGACCTCACTGCACCTTCTATTTCTTAATGTACTGGTCGAAATACATTGGAGCAAGCATCTGATGAATAAATAATTACGAATTATACGTTGTTGGAATTGACCGACAGTATTTCTGGTGGTGATTCCTCATTTCTTTTTCACTAGCAGCCTAGCATTTCTGCAATCTCTTACACTGATACATTACAAATATTTTAATGCGATTGTAGGGAACGGGAGATCTCATGACTGCACTTCTTCTTGGATGGAGCAATGTATTGCCCGCTTTTAGAATTCTGATTTTTCCTAACTTGTAGTAATTCTTGCAGTAATTTACTCTTCCTGAACCCAACGATTCTTGGTTTTTCCAGAAACATCCTGACAACCTTGATAAGGCAGCAGAGCTTGCGGTGTCAAGCTTACAGGTGCTTATGGATCTTATTCTATTTTAGGGTGTGTTTGGTCTTCCATGTAAAATCATTGTAATGGGGTAGGATAGGATAAGAAATCTTTCAAAATTTGTCATATCTTACTCCTATCCTCAGCTTGGAGACTCACTGGATATAGAGTCAGATGTTGACGATTTTTATCTGTTCTTATCTAGCCAATTAAGGCCGACATTCACCAGCCATCTTCTTCCATCCACATTCATTCACACTCGTGGTCACCAAACACCATCTTTGGACGATATACAATGCAGCATCAAAATTCTTTAGCAGAAAGTTTAGCTGAAAGGGAATAGATTGGCCACATCCTATTTGTGCCTTGCTCACCACTAGGATCAAATAAATTGACTCTTGTTTGCATCGTTTCGAGGTATAAACATGATTGACTGTGGACCTTCTACCATGATTTGCAGGCGGTACTTCAGAGAACAGTGAACGACTATAGAAGTGCTGAGTTCGATCCACAATCGAGCAGCTTGGAGATTCGATTGATTCAAAGTCAAGACGACATTCAGAACCCACAGGTCAATTTCAAAGCGGAAAGATTCGACTAAACGCTATCCGTTGTCTTATATCATTCATCGTTGTATCAGTTATAAGACTGATTTTATGCCCTGGCTGTGCTTCGAACTTTTATTTGGTTTAGTGGCAATAATAACAGGGGAAAAGGTTAGTGTTCTGTATTTGCTTGTGCTCACCTCGTCTGATCCTCCTTCAGAGGCCAGATTTGACAATGGAGATCAATTACATGCTCCCGTATCCTTTGATGGTTTCGAGCTTAGGGTCCAGCAAAGAAAGGGGAGGGCCGTCATAATTGGTATCATTTGAGCAATAGATGCGCATATTTCGCCTTGTTATCGAGTTAGGACGCAAATGATAATCATTTTATTTTTCTGTTTTCTATTTTTTTGTTGCGGGAACATGTTTGGAACAGAAATTCGTTTGATAACGTAATTTTATTTTTTTTATTTATTTTCGGGACAAATATTCAGCCTAGAAATAGGTTTCGAAAACAAATAAGAAGTAAAAATTTTCTGTTTTTCTATTTTTGAAATAGAAACGAATATAAAAACTCTTCTCCGTCTCATTTCTTTCTTTGCGACTCGCTCTCCTCTCTCTCCTGGCTCTCTGCCTCCTCCTTCCCCTCGTCGGCGACCGTTGACGTCGGAAAAATAGAAATTTTATACTGTTATCAAATGAATTTCTGTTCCAAAAACGGAAATTGTGTCGTTGTCAAACGCGTCTTTTTGCTTAGAAACTCGTCTAAAGAATAGAAATAGAAATATCTTGGCTAGAAATTGTTCTTAGGAATATAATGGTTATCATTCGTGCCCTTACAAGATCTGATTTTAAGAAAAAAATCGCAATTGCACATTGAAAGAAGTTTTAAATAACTGAAAAGTAGACTCAAACCCTGTAGAAACAAATATGGAACTCCAGGCCTGGTTGAAATAGGCGCTTTATAAAACGAAAACAAATGAAAGAAAAGAAAAGAAAAATGAAATCATGAACATCCGACATCCGGATTGGCTCTAGTCGGACGAATTTCCAACTTAATAACTAATTAGATATTTAATCAATCATACAAAATAATCACATTATTGGTTAGGTTTAAATACACACCGTTATTTACTTATTGCTTAAAATATTTCTGAGACGAACTTGAGAGAATATAAATATTTTCTTATGCTGTGGGATTCCGTTTGGTGTTGAAAGAGTGACTTAGGAATGGTTACTAGACTTGGGAATTCTGGTTCCCTCCTTTAACCAATGGAAAAACGAACATGTCTTTCCAGGCTCGGACATCAGTGCCTTCTTTTTCCTCAAAGAGGTTTTCTTTCTGAGCGTATTTGTTCTGTTTGTCCAAGATTAGATTCTCGTTGTTCCCATTGGAGCAGATGAGGGATAAGAATGCTTAGCTTCTCAAGCTTGAAATTAAATATATAATTAATTTCATCTTGGGGAGCTCTTCTGAATAAGAGAAAAAAGCTAACGAAAGCAACTGGGTGCTTGGAAGAAAATAGCCTTGAACATCACAAGAAGCAAGCACAAATTATTATGATTACCTCGGCCGTAATTAACGGTTTATTAGATGGAAAATACCAATGTGGGAAGTGTGTGCTTACATCTAAACAATTTGTTATAATCGGTTTCGATGATAGATGCAAACAAATGATCGAAATTCAAGCTTCAATTCACGCTGGACCAAATGGTGGAATGTGAATTCTCATTTCTTTTCAATTTCAATTCGATTTAGTTTGCGTGTACTATATACATCGGAGCTATACTTGTGTGTGCATATCTATATTACTTTTTATCTTTTCTTAAATGAATTTGAAATGGGGCACAAATGCTTTAAATTTCATGTACACATTTAGGAAATTTTTTAGGATAAATGTTTCACAATTGGTATAATTTAGGATTTTTGATGATTTTTGTCCAAATATAAAGTAGGAATTTCCGATAATAAAAAAAGGTACGAATCAATTTCCCACCGTTTCGTTTGGTCCGGTTCAACTCGGTTCAAAAGTTCGAGCCGAATAATAAACCCGCTGCGACGGGAAGCACGTAAAACAGGAAGACTCTGGAAGGACAATGCAGACCGAGGCGGCTTCTGGAGTTGGCACTGAGCATTAGCCATATAACAAATAGAAGAAGAGCGAAGAAGGAAGAAGAAGAAGCAACCATATCCAGAAGGAAAGAGAACCCGCTCAATTTCAGTTTCGGTTTCGCGGCAATGGACGCGGACACGGCTCTAGAGCTCGTGAAGCGGGGCGCCACGCTGCTTCTTCTCGACGTTCCTCAGTACACTCTCGTCGGCATCGATACTCAGGTCCCCTATCGCTCGCGCTCAAGTGCTGATTCGAGTCCATCGTGACGCGTCATCCCCATTTCTCTCTGGTTTAGGGTTCTTGCGATGGTCGTCCGCGGCAATAATGGCCGCAGTTTGTTGGTTCTCACGCATCGGCAATTGCCACAGCTAATTTTTTTCATCGGTTTGCGTTTGACGATAAGCACTGTCGATTGATTTTTTTTTCCGTATTTGTTGATTCTGTGGAATACGGTTGCTGCAGGTGTTTTCTGTCGGGCCTAATTTCAAGGGACTTAAAATGATTCCTCCCGGTATTCATTTTGTCTACTACAGCTCTTCGAGCAGGTCGGTTCAGCACTCCACTCGATAGTCCATCGCGTTGGATTAGTCACGGTGGTGTTCTGTTAATTTCGTTTTGATTACTTTGTAGAGCAACGTTATCCTGTTGGTATTATGTGATGAGTTAGAAATAATCGATGTAGCTGGATAAATCAGTTAAGCTGTTTTGATAGGTTGAAGTAGAAGGCGATCCTGAATCGCTCTGAAAGTGTATCAAAATGTCATTTTTTTTCTTCTTCTGTTTAAAGTTGGTCAAATGCTTTGTGTTTTCTTGTTTCATGGGTCTGGTGGTACTCTGAGATATCTCTCTGCCTTGTAGTTTGCCATGCTGTCTTTCGGTTCTATTTGTACTATGTGCTTCTCTTTATGAAGATCATTTGCTGTTAAAAGTCAATGTAGCTTCTGGAAAGTTGCCATTTCTCCATTGGTGAATTGGTCTCGAATGCTTTAGTCATAGCAGATTCGCAACTGCTTGATTGTCAGTCATCTTATGCTAATTTGAAACTTCATGTACCTGAAATTTCTTAAATCGTTGGCATGCAGAGATGGCAATGAGTTCTCGCCAATTGTTGGATTTTTTGTTGATGCTGGTCCGTCTGAGGTATGGAATTTGATGGAGTCTTTCATTGGTTACCACCTAGATAGGTCGTTATATCAGAAGTAAATGCAATATGTTTTTGGTCACGACTAGCTTTCTTGGTGATGATGTTTGACCAGGTTATCATTCGAAGGTGGAACACTGAAGAAGAGCGATTAGCTAGGGTGTCTGAAGAAGAGGTCTGTTGATGAAAGCTTGAGCATTTTTTTCCTCTATGTGGATGACATGCACCTGTGAATATGGAGTTGGATGCTGATACTTGCCTTTTCATACTTTAATGCACGATTCTTGTATTCACCAAACTTTAGCTACTGTTGAATTACATGATGCTTGAAGTGACAGAAGCATGATGCGCGTTTTATGATATTCTACTTGTGGGAAGTGGGTGGGCCATCTGATCTCATTATAGGAGGTGGACAATGCTGCATCTAAGATTAAGGGGCGGTTAGAATAAAAGTTTTCTACTTGAAATTTTAAATTTTTGGAAGAATGAGATATCCTTTTTAGACACTCACGGAATGATCTCTGACACAACATTATCTCCTGTTGACTTTGTCAAGGCAGAGAGGTATTGTCAAGCTGTAAGAAGTATGGAGTTCGATAGACAATTGGGTCCTTATGATCTAAATCGATATGGAGATTGGAAGCGTTTATCCAATTACATTACTAAGGATACTATTCAAAGGCTTGGTATGCATTTTTCTACCCTTAGACCTCTTTTTAATTTTTGCAGATCTTGTCTGTCGCCAAGGTGTCTTCTCACTTGGTGATGGAGCACCTATAGTGTTTATTGGTGCTTGTTTTGCATGGATATAGATATGTCCTTTATCTCTTTGCCCAATGATGCATATGCTTTCCAGTTTCCATGCAATGTCCAATCAAGAAATATTATCATGGGTGATTCTTTTGTTTTCAGAACCCATCGGAGGAGATATCACTGTTGCATGTGAGTCAGAGATCTTAAAAAACACCCCAAAAACAGCAATGGAGAAAGCTTTAGATGAACAGCTGAAAACAAGGAAGGTTTCAGCAACTGTGGACATGTCTCAGGGTAGGGGATGTTATTACACATCTATTCCCCGTTTTGTTAGGCGTCGAGGAATTGAAGCCCATGAACTTACTTCTTTAAATCTCGACAAGGTACTCTTCTTGCGAAACATGGAAACTGCAGGCCAGATGTCAATATTTTAGGTTAGAAAGAATAATTTGATATGTGCGCTTTTCATAGTGGATTGCAGCTCTGTGATATTGATTGATGCAGTAGTTGCTGATCATTCTGTATTTTTTTCTGTGGTCCAGACACAATTGCTCGAAACCGTACTTGCAACAGAATTTGGAGGCTCTGAAGACTTACTGCTCGGGGAATTCCAATTTTCCTTTGTTGCATTTCTGGTATTGACTGATTTTTTTTTCTTTTGATGTGGTAAATGAGTTGCTATATGTCTGACACTGTAGATTTTTCAGATGGGGCAATCGCTGGAAGCATTTTTGCAGTGGAAAGCTTTGGTTGGCCTTTTGCTTGGTTGCACTGAAGCCGTAAGTGTTTGCTTGGACAGTTTCCATATATTCCATCACGTTTTCGATGTTGTTTTAGCTGTTGATGTTAGTATATTCATGCCTATGTTTTTGGGACTAAGAACCTCGCTCTCTCTCCCAATCTTTCTGTTTTACTTTTGCCATTTGTGGGAAGCTTTTTACCACTGCCTGTTTTCTACATTTGTCACCCTGTTCTGCGTATCATCTTGGTTTTGAAAATATGTAGGGCTTTCCCCTGATATGTTTAGCAGTGGGATACATGGGCCAAGGGTTTATATCGTACAGTTCGTTTTGTGGGTATCTATACTATATGGGAGTCATGAGAAATGTTGAAAAATCTAAAAATTTAAAGAAACATTTAAATATGACAGTCAGAACAAAATAAAACTACAAAAGCATCTCTAGGTTGCTTCTTGCAAAGCAACATTAAGCTACTTCAGCTTTCACGTACTTCTGCTTCTTTGGCAAATCCATTGGATCCAGACATAGTTTCTCAAAGGCCCATATGGCTAATTCTCGAGTTGCTGGTACTTAGTCTCCTTTTTAACTCAATACAACAATGTCCTACAGTTTGATTATTGTTTATAAAATAGCAATTCAATAGTTGGATCTGTTAAGTTCATGCTTTATGAGAAGGCCACTGGCAGTAGCACGTGCTAGGAAGGTGCCACGAGACTAGGAAGTGAATACATGTTCATTTATAAACTTAGTTGGCTTATGGGACTACTGTTAGCACGTAGTGCTTCATCCCCAACATTAGTAGTTTTATAGCATCTGGCATAATCCTAACTGCTTTTTCTGTAATACTTAAGCAGCCTTTCCATACGAGAACTCACCTGTTCACAAAGGTACAAGTCTATGACTCTTAAATCATTGTTTCTTAACTGCACACTGGATTATATTTCTAAGTTGTGGTGCCTAGTGGCTGTGCTCCCTATACTGTTCGAGCTCAGTCAGGAGACATCCAGTATTGACAAATGGAACAAATTTTCTTTCAGTTTGTTAGGGTGATCTACTATCAGCTCAAGTATGGACTTCAAAAGGACTCTGCAGACAACAGGAATACAGAGCAGGGAACATCAGTGCTATTGGACGATTTGTGGTTTTCTACCGATAGCTTTTTGCACCGACTTTGCAAGGTAATGTGATAAGATGATAATCATTATGTAGTTTTAGCTGCTTTTCCATGTTGAGTTTATACTTCATATCCCTACAATTATAGAGTCTGTAAACTCATGCACTCCTTATGGGTTCATGAGACTGAGCTGTCTTATTGGTTGTCTTCTGACTAAACTGAGTATCATTCGTTAATCCAAATCCAAGTTTAGAACTTGTGATGCTTAATATCTTTTCCAAATTTCAGGATTTCTTTTTGCTGGTGCTAGGTGCTCCAGTTGTTGATGGAGAACTTCTATCTTGGGTTGGTTTTCTGAGCCTTGACATTATTTGTCATTTGCCATTGCTCTTTTAATGATGATATACAAGAATTGCACCTTCTTTTAAGATGGTATGAAATGATATGATTGTTGGGGAAGTCGCCTGGTGATAAACGTTCAGGTTAATCAGGGTCCTTAAGAGTATATGCATGCGAGTGAGGACCAAATCTGATGTCCATTTAAACCATTAAGATATGTTCCACTTCCAATGTTCTAGTTTTCTATCTACTTTTGAGCTCGTGTGAGCACAGTGTGTGTACCATAAATAGGATTGACTAGTAAACCGTATATCAAAATTTTGCTACCATCAACTTAATTGCTTCTTCTCTTGCTTCTCATGGGAATTGAACCATTGAACTTGCTTCAGCTATCCACAATAGTAACTTTGCCCTGACTGTAATTACATGGTCTCCTGTGGCCCTGGGTTGAAGTTCATTGAAAGAAACTTGTTGAGTTCTGTGCATCCTATCTAGCAGCAGCTGTTGATCTCAATTTGCATACTTGCCAGTCACTTAACCTTATTTAAATGGATATGAAGGAATTACTTAGAGGGGTTGTTTGGCTTTGTAGACAAGGAAATTCAAGGAACTACTTGAGAATACTCTTGGATGGGAGTTCCAGCAAAATAGTGCTGTTGATGGAATGTTTTTCGATGAAGATGATGAAGTAAGCCTTGTAGACTCTCTCTCTCTCTCTCTCTCTCTCTCTCTCTCTCTCTCTCTCTGTGACTAAGATTTCCTTGCTCTTTTCCGCCTTTGCAGTTTGCTCCCACCATTGAAATGATCGACGACCAAAATCTGTAGTGCGGCTGGGACAGCGTGAACATGTGCTGTGTCTTCTGCTCTACTTTATAATGAAGCATGGCATTGCATTGAGGGAGAACTTACTATAGAATCGTCTCTCTAATCAAGCTTACGTATAGTTATGCTCTTGAAACTTTACCAGGTCTGATCAGTCCTATGCCCTGTAAATAGACGCATGTGATTAAACCCCTGGTTCTCTGTCTCTTGTTGTAAGTGGAAGACTGGCGATAGGATTTGACAGATCGAGTTAGTAATGACTGAGGAACGCGTTGTGCGACATCTTAGAAGCTCCTGAAGACATTTTTTTTTGTGGAAGTCATGTATATTTTCATCAGATAGTTTGCCCTAGATTTGATGCCGACTATTTTTTTTTCTTTTTTTGGTCAACGATGCCGACTAGTTGAAACATATGTTTTGAAGTCATACTGCAAGGGGTCCGAGACTCTGAGCTAAATCATGTGTAGAAGCCGCAACAATTTCATGGTAATAAAGTCATGGTATCTTCGATGGTCCAAGAAACGAAAGCACTGACATTTTGTTACTATCGAGTTTATTCAGCAATGAACTTTCGCAACTCATTCCTTGGGGTGAATGTGACTATAAGCAAATTGCTTCATAGATTGTTATCTACACGGGAAATTGTAGGCGACAGTGGTTTTTTTGGAAATGCAAATCATTCGGGGGTAATTTCACTCTCGGCGTTCTTGATCGACGTGTCTTCAATTATGTATGTGTCAAAGTTGGTTGATCTGGAGAGCGTTTAATACCAACAATTCATAATAAAATATTCTTAAGAGGGATTGGAAAATATCAAGTCACAGGCGATTGAAAATATGAATGAAGAGCAATCCTAATTTCCGGCTAACGTCTACCTCGATCGATTTCGAATAGGCACATGCCCAATTCAAAAGTATGACAGGTGCAGAATGAGTAACTCTGAGTTCATTTCTCAATAGATTATCAGACACGCACACATAGGCACACATCGCTGCCGTACAAAGTTTAACTTCTTTTGTATGTGAACGCTTGTGGATACTTAGGAATCTCGTGTGGATTTACTTCAAAGATCAAAATATTTTGGACATCCACGTTCTCTGCTCGTGCGGATATGCTCCTCGTATCGATAGTCTTAGAGGTGCCACGAGTTTTGGGATGACCCCATTGAGACTCTCTTCCCGATCCTCCCACTCGCTTCTCTCTTCTTTCTGCAGAAGAATATCAAACTCGCACCCACCATTTCCGTCCCTTCCAAGGTCGAAGCTTTTCCGTCGCATGCTGTTCGTAGCTCACGTGAACATGCCCTTCGTTTCTCTTTCTGACTTGACTGTGTTTTCAGGTCGCAATGCTTTTGCCAAGAATTGGGTCTGAGTTCAAGAACGAGTCGCTTCCCTGGCGGGGCTTGTCCCATCTTTCAAGGTCTGGGTTTCTTAGATTGGGTTTTGTAATCTGGAGCAGTTTGCCTTATTCTTCTGCATGTCAATTTCGTTGGGTGTGGGTGTTGGACGATCCCGTTTCGTCAGTCGGAAGTCTAAGCTGGTATTGAGGGGGGCTTTTCGTGAGCGTTGACGTGCATATCACCTGCTTGTGAATTTTCCCTTATGAAGCCTGTAGCGACTAGTCATGCACGAGGCATGCTCGATGTTATCTTCACTACTCCGGATGGGTAGATTGAGATTCATGACCGTATCTGCATCTTTAATTGCCTCGAACATGTGTCTTTTGCTGTTTCTAGTTGAACTTTTGAAGGAGTGAGGTCGGTTGCATGTCATTTAGTTAAAACAAAAGGAGTGGAGGATGTTAGGGCATGAGACATGAATTAGTTGCAATAATGCAAATTGAATCTTATTTATGCATGCATTACTTTGACAAGTTCATGTTTCGCTATTGTTGTTGTTGACTCTGCCTCAACGACGTGAATTTTCTGACACCCCTGTTGATTAGACTCATTTGCATCTTTTTGCCGGTTCGAAATATGAGAACGGCTCTAGTTTCTTTTCTTCCTTTATTAAATTGATAATGCTAAGTTTACAAACTCTTGATTTTGCATTCTGAACTTTTCCTTCCGTTGGCTGATATTGGGTTGTGAATGTTACCTTATCTTTGCAGCATCGCGTTTGTATGCTGGCAATGAGCGCAGATATTATGATCTCTTTGGTAGTGGCAAGCCGGGAGATGGAGAATTCAGGAAATCCTGGAAGAAAGAGATGGAGGAAGACGCTTCTGTATGGACAGGAAGTGAGGAAGAAGGCGACACTGATGAGAAGAAGAGTCAGAACAGTCTCAAAAGAGAGATTCGTAAAGTTAGGCAAGAGGCGAAAGATCATTCCGACCTGATAGATGCAGATGATAGTGAAGAACTACATAGTATATGGTCTGATAGTGACGAGGAGAAGACATTGTGGACTGGCAGTGAATGCGACGACGATGACGATGTTCCTACTGAAGCATACCCCAATGAAGCCAGTGATAAGTATATAGATAAGATATTTGAGTTTGAGGAAAAACCGAAATACAGGACGATCTCAGAGCTGCTGAAAGCTGAAAATGAACCAGAAGAGTTGTCCCCTGGGAAGAAAGCCCGGAAGTTAGCAGTTGAGAATGCCTTAAAGAAATTGAAAAAGGGACCTGATGGTCGCTATATTAACGTGTGGGAAGTCATGAGCGACTTGGACATTTTAATTGGAGCTTTTGACAATATAGTTTCTGGACCTGAGTATGAGGAACTCAGGCAGGGAGGGCCCAAGAGGTTGAATATGCAGTTCTTCAAGGATATCCAAGCACGCATGAGGGATCCGAATTACAAGTTCTCACCCGAATTGAAGCTGAAACCAAAGAGCAAGCTCGTTCCGAGGAAGAAATGGCAGAAGGCGCAATCCAGGAGGAGGAAAGCACAAAAGCGTTAAGTAGCTTCTTTTCAGTTTCAACGCCAAAACTACCTGTGTAAGCTGCTTCTTTTCAACCATTAAACCCCCTGTGTTCTGATTACCAGGTGCTTTAATGTAATTCTATGAATCCATTGATTGGTGCGGTTGTTCTATAGTCTATACCATATTGTTTATACGAGTAAGATGTGTCACATTAGATGATTGAAATAGAGAAACAGTCTATAAACCTCTAGGTTGCGTTTGACTACTTAGTTTAATTTTCTGAAATCTGGAAGCAGGTTTTATAAGTTGAGATAAAAGTAGACACCGGCATGCTGTTTTATCATTGCCAAACTGAGATTACATGCAAGATTCTCCGTGGTTTACTGGTTTTAAGCCATAATTGGGATAGAAAAAAGCACGATAAGTAACAAATCGTGCCAATAGAAAAGAATGGGATTTTTAGCGAAACAGTGTACTTGGATTAGCTAGGTGTGCACAGAGGCCTCTTGGAAGGAATTGAGTCATGGAAAAAGATTCAAGCCAAGCACGGCCCATACTTTGAATTGTTTGAAACGTCTGTCCATTTGGGTTATTGTTTCCTCAATGCATCAAACTAGTGTGCAGGTTCAAATTTAGTTTGATCCCATCACTAACAGTGAATATATTGGCCTTGAATAATTCTCATCACTACTCTTCTTTGTGTCTGGTGAGTGCTGATTCAGGCATGACTAAACTTTACCTAAAAGTTGCACCAAGGACAAGGATTTGTGAAGGCATCAACGGGACAAAACAAAGTTTAGGGACAGCTTTCTTTTTTTTTGTCAAAATTACTCAAAGGAACCAACTGGTTGGTTGGTCAAGTGGTCCCAAGACTTGATTTGCAAGCCGAGGTCACAGGTTTGATTTCCCAATCTTTAGGTCTTAGGAAACCTTAAACTGATCTGTGGATGATGGGCCTGGACTTAGGCATATCGCCGGTATTTGGCTGCACTTCTCACATCTGGTGGGACTGTGGTGACGTGCTCGACTTGGAGGCAATTAATGCTTCGGCTTAAACTAGACATTCTAATAATGGGCGTGGTAGATTCCCACCCTTCCAGACTCCGTTTAGCTAGGAAAAAGAAAATAACCCGAGCAAGTAAGATGATAGAGTGTAAATCCTTCATACTCTGGCAGTGAGGAAATCAATAATTCACGTTAAGTTAACCAAAACTGAATAATGAAAAATCAATAGAGACACAAATTACGGATTTTCAGATCGGTTTACAATAAAGTTTTAGGCATTTTGTAGATGTTGGTGGCCTTCAATTCAAGAACAGAAACGTTGAAGAGAATGGACAAGGGATGCAAGTTCATCCTAAAAAGGACCTGCATAGAAACCGTTCCATTTCTGTGATATCCAGGAGAAAATTTCAAAAAGTTTCAAATTTATTGCACTTTTATCAATTGAGTCATAAATCTTTTAATTGTGTCAATCGAGTCCTAAATCTTTTCAAGTTTTGCCAATTAAGTTCATCCAAGCAATTTGGCCGAAAATCAATGATATGGACGCTGGACGTTTTATATGGCGCGGCCGGTATTGACGCGGACAATTTTCAATAACATTTTATATTTTTTGAATTTTTATTTGTTTTTTTTTTTCGTCCCTTCTTCCTCTAGCCGATCGCCGGGCCTCGACGATGGCTGACGATTGGCTAGAGGTGAGAGGTCAGCAAGCCTCTACCTCGCCTCCTCATGGCTAAGTGAGGCTCGAACTAGCCAAATCTGGCGAGGTGTTTGACCTCGCCATCACTAGGCCAGTGGTGGGCAGGGGCGAGCTTCGCCAGATACTAGCGAGGTTGACCTCACCAGCCCTCGCCTTTGGCCGGTCGCTAAGGCCCAACAACCGGCTAGAGGAAGAAGAGAAGAAAAAAAAGAAGGGAAATAGAAAGAAAATACAAAATTTGAAAAAAAAATATCGAAATATTATTAAAAATTGCCTATATCAGTGCTAATTGTGTCACGTAGGACGATTGACGTTCACGTCAGCGATTTCCAATCAAAATTGGCTGGATGAACTCAATTGAAAAAATGTAAATAAATTTAGAATTCAATTTGTACAATTAAAATGTTTATGATTGAATTGGTAAAAATGTAATAAGTTAAAAAAAATTTAGACAATTTTCCTAGTTTTCATGCTACCGAAATCTGCTATTGCTATATTGTCCCATACACGATTGCGTGCACCTATTTGACCCTATTTGAGAAAAATAATGTTGGGTTGAGCTTGCTTTCTTCCATTCTCAATGGGTCCTTTTCCTCGTCAGTGCGTGCGAATCGATAATAAAATTAACGTTTCTTATTTCCATGGTAATTCTCTTTTTCCTTGCTAATAGAGAAATTGCTAGGATGCTCAAGAATTACTAACTCATAAGGAAGATTACTATTCCCTAATCACAAACACCTTGATTTGATTATTGGGTATCTGCTCCTCTTTTTTGGTCTCTTCAAAACTCAATACAACAAGGGGTGGAACATGACGTCTTTAATTGAACAACCCACGATCGACGGAGGAGAAATTGTCGTCACCATACGTGTCGTCGCAAGCACACTGGTTACCTGTAAATCTAATTTCACCAAATCTAGATGGTGTTCCCTAAACAGATTGCACATAATACCTTGCGGACAAGACCAAAACCAACAGGGCATCACAATGGTAAAAAAAGTCAAAACACAAACAAAAGTAAATCTTACCTTTATGTCGACATTGGAAGATTAAGAGGACATCACGAGAATTTTTTGGATGAGACATGAAGCAAACCTCCAATTGGCAGCTCGCACAAACATGTGGTCAAACACAAGCGGAATTGGACCCGATCGGACGGCAATGCTCGAGCCACATCTCATTCTCAATCGACCAAACAACTCTTGCGAAATCTAAACTTTACTTCACCTTCACCAATCAATAAAGTTCTCAACGCACAAAACCCTACTTCAATGGATGTGCTTGTGGCGCTTTAAGATTTGAATAACGGGTGGTTGATCAATGGGTGGATCCATTCTTCGTGTCTTTGGTCATGTCACTTCAAGGGGGGGTGTGACCCCTCCATCATCTTTCGAAACTTCATCTTTTTTCTAATCAGAAAAAAGGTTATTCTCAACCAAAGGTGGTCGCTCTCTATAATCATTCCCCTTTCTTTATCCACTATCATAATGCCCAATAATTAATGCAATTAGTGATACTTTGGCCTAATTATATCATCGTGCCGAGCGGCGACACTAGGAAAAGAAAAACTTGGAAAAGTATGGAGACAAAAGGTAATAATTACACTTTCGATTCTTAACCCAACTTAATCTCTTGATATTAGGAAAATGACATAAATAGTCCATAAAACTTTGATTCAAGGTTCAATGTCGTCCTTGAACATTTTAATCTGTTTAACGTGCTTCCCGATTTATTCCTAAATGTTCAATTTAGCCCATAATTTTTCAATTTATTCAATCCAGCCCCTCAACTCTGCATAAAAACTATCAAAAGTTTTCGTGATTACACTATTGCCACATTAAACGAATTAAGAGTTTAAGAATGACATTTCAAGTAGGATCAAAATTTAAGGGTTCGTTGTGTCATTTTCCCTTATATCATCTTATCTTAGCCTGAAATTGATTGAAAACAAGAGATGGGCTTAAGCAGATACATCAAAGTTGGCTCAGGATATCATCTTTCCATAGTATAGAATGAACCAAAAAGAAATCGTGACAATTAAGTTAAGGTTAAAAATGAGATTATGCAACCTTTTGCGTGAGCGGCGGGGATTGAGATAAGATCGGTCGAGAAAATGGATAGATTTCGTTGTCTCTCTAAGTGGAAAACAACAAGATTAGCAAAAAAGTCCAAGAAGGATCATATAATAAATGGGTATGTGGTGTATTATGAGGGCTACTACTAAATGAGGATTATAATATTTGGGACTACGTCATTCCATTTCAAAAGCCAAAATTCAGGGATGCGTCGTTGACAGTGCGGCAGCGTATAGCACCAGCATGGAAGGTTGCCAAGATTTTGCTGTCGTCACTGTAATTTACAGCAATCCAAGAGTATTCACAAGATATTACTGCCTCCATTCACTAGAGGTATCAAACTCATTTCATTCCAAATAATCAGCTCCAACTAGTTAAATCACAAACGGAAAAATTGTCAAAAAAGTCCTAAACCTATTCCATTTTTGCCAATTTAATCCTAAATCTTTTAAATTTGTTAATTGAGTGCTAAATCTTTTAAAATTGTGCCAATTTAGCCATAAACCTTTTAAATTTGTCAATTGAGTCATGAACATTTTACATTTGTGTCAATTCAGTTCTATTCACCAACCGACATTGACGTGATGGCTGACGTGGACAACTTTTAATATTTTATTTTTATTTTTATTTTTATTCTTTTTCTTTTATTTTTCCTTTTCTCCTTCTTCTTACTCTAGCTGGCTAGAGGAAGAAGAAGGCTGGCGAGGCTCACCCAGCAACGGCGAGGTCGAGCCTCACCCTCACCCTCACCAGATCCGGCGAGGCTCGCCCCACCCTCGCTGTAACTAGGCGAGCTTCGCCCAAGCGCCGACCTCTCGCTGACCTTCTTCTTCCTCCAACCAGCTGGAGGAAGAAGAATGAGAAAAGAAAAAAGAAAAAAATATTATTAAAAGTTATCTATGTCAGCTGACGACGACGCCACGTTAGCGCCAGCCAGTGAATAGGATTGAATCGGCACAAATATAAAATGTTTAGGACTCAATTGACAATTTAAAAATATTTAGCATTAAATTGGCACAATTTTAAAAGGTTTGGGACTGAATTGGCAAACTTAAAAGATTTATGACTAAATTGGCAAAAATGGAATAGGTTTATGACTTTTTTGACAAATTTTCCAATCATAAACTGGCTCTACACATCACGTCTATTGTTAGCAGAATTGAGCGATAATTATGAAATGAAGGGTCGAAAGCCATACACTCATAAGGTCAGAATGTGTAGAGGGTTCAAGATCAATGCATGTTGGTTGATTACCAAGGAAGTGTTCTCTTAACCAATCAAACTTAAGGAAAAAAGCGTTCGAAAAAGAAGGGAATAAATATGAGCTGAAAAGAGACCGTTGAGAATGAAACGGAAGCATGAAAAATGCATCATCAACTTGATTTGCACCGACTGACTTTGCAACAGTCAAAGGTATCAGCTACAGCAAATTTTGGGCGGTGCGTAGATGGGGAGGAGGCATTTTCACTTGCACATGAGAAGTTTCTCTTGGGCGAGGTCACTTTACTCTTGTCTTTCTATGAAGATCAGAATCAACTTCTATCGAATTAAGGGCATCATTAGGGTTTGTATCCAGAACAATATACAGATACTAAACTTTTCGCGGGTCGTGCTTGATATAAAAGCGTTCCCTTCCCTTCCTTCTTTCGTTCTTGAGAACGAGGATCGCCCGGCCAATCGAAGCGAACATCGCGTGCAGTGGGACGTAGACGGTTCGGAGGACTCGGTAAAACCGACCTAGTAATGCGATATTACGATGCTGATACTAAGCTCCCGGTATATGTCACATGAGCTCGCCTTTACTCTTTGTTAGTGGTTGGGAAAACAAGAATCTAATTCCTTCATTAGGACCCTTGAACGCTACTCTTGTCTATTGTAATACTGGCGTTCATTCACCAAACCCTACCCTTGATCTCGAGACTTTTAACCCCTTCTTTCTGAATGTTGTGAAAAGTACGAACACATCCCCCAAAAGTGATTCCTCGAGAAAGGGATAGGAATTTGCCTCTCTCGAAGTTGATCTCTTGATGGGAGCCTACAGGAAAAATTGTAAAAAAAGTCCTAAACCTATTACATTTTTATCAATTTAGTCCTAAACCTTTTAAGTTTGTGTCAATTCAGTTCTAAAAATCTAAATGAGGACTGAAAAGCTTTAGGGCTGAATTGACACAAACTTAAAAAGTTTAGGACTGAATTGACATAAACTTAAAAGGTTTAGAATTGAATTGGCAAAAATGCAATAGATTTAAGACTTTTTTTACAATTTTCTTGGAGCCTACATGAAAATATTATGAGCAACTCGAGGATTACTATTTTTTCTTCTTTTTTTTCCACTAAGGATTGATTAAGGAACCAATTAATCGACGTTAAGTCAATGTGCTTCTCAGTTTACTTATATATTCATTCGTAATTGCAACAATGTGACAGATACACATAAACTTCCATCGATAAATCATGGAAACTACCTCTGCTAGTTCTACTATTTCGATGATGTAGCATCTCATGTCGTTTCTTCGTAGCTAAAATATCGAAATGGTGATCTGAATCTCATGGTGACAACATTAGAGAGAAGGAACACCCATCTCAAGCAAGTCTAATCTTTTGTGTACCAGTGCTTATGATAAAAAAGAACAAGCATAGCATTATAAAAATCAGCCATGGCTGACATAACAACTGGTACATTGAATCCGACTCAGCGATTTCCGTCCTGTTAATCTTGCCGCAATGATACTCGCACGCACACCAACAACAACGACGTTAGTTCTCGTCCTTAAGAACCAAACCATGCGATATAATTAAAATCGCATGTAGTACGTAACTGGCAAGTATTACATGATGGAGCATGCATTAACGTTGTCGTCGCTGAACATGGAGATGATTCTCTCCTCTGGCATGGCGCTTGAGCTGCTCGGGAAGGCCTGCACGACGTTGCGGACGTACCCGGCTGGTGCTCTCTTGTCATAGACCTGTGTGGCATAAGGGTAGTAAACCAGGTGCTGTGGGATGTAAGGCCAGAACTCAGCTCCTTTGCCAGTGCTCTTGATCCTCTTCAACACCTTGTTCGGGTCGACGTAGCCGCTCACTTTCACTCGGCTTTGTTTCCGGTTCACCTCCACGGATTTTACGCCTGTGGGGTTTTATAGAGATGTACGTATTAATGTGAATCTGGACTTTTGTTTTGAAATTGTATAAAATGTCCAGTATATATGCAATTTGGAAATTGTATAAAACACTTTATTTGACTGATAAATTAAATTGGATGGGAAACATGGGCTTTTTTTTTAACGACCTTGTTGATATATTTTTTTAGCATTTAGCTAAACAATAAACAAAAGGCGTTCTACTGAGTATTTTATTATTCAACTAAGTGAGAGCAGAGTGAAGCTCCATGAGAATCTTGCTAAAAATGAAACAGTATGAGAAGAAATTACTATGGAGCAAATATCTATACATCTGTCCCCGTTTACTTTTCTATTTCTCTACTCAAAGTTCAATTACATTGCAAAAACATGTAGTATTATCAAATAGATTCATTGCAAAATTGAAAAGACGGATTACCACTTATGTTACAAACGTTCTGTTGTGGCATATAGCCATCTTTAACTGACGTCTCAGGTCTTGGCATAGTATGTAAGTTTGCATGCTATAGAACACGTATCTTTTCCCTTCATTCTTTGTTTAGGTTTCAGAGGATGAGAGAGAGAGAGAGAGAGAGAGAGAGGACCTCTCATGGTGTTGACAGCATTCTTAACTCTTCTCTCGCAGCCGTCGCAGTCCATTTTAACCTTGATCTCCACTGTCTGAAAAACAAGTCAACAGCTTATGAAAAACTCCTACTTCTTGAGGAGCTGAAAAAATATCCATGTCGAGAGAGAGAGAGAGAGAGAGAGAGAGAGAGAGAGGGTCCTGGAGGTTTGGAAGAGCGAAAGGCCTTCACTTTCTTGTGTCGGAGTAAAGCACAGAGAAAGAGAGAGAGAAAAAGAAGCACCAAAAAAGAGAAGTTTTCCCAAAAAATAAAGAGGGAGAGAACCTGCATTGGTTTGCGTTTGCTTCTGGTGCTGGTGACAGTGCAAAAGTTTGATAGGTAATCAAGTGCCCCCATCTTCCTCCTCCTCCTCCTTCCCTTTACCACAAAGCTTTCTCCAAAAAATGTGAGAGAGAGAGAGAGAGAGAGAGAGAGAGAGAGAGGCTCTGACTCATATTCCTATACGCTTTGAGAAATGGGTTTATATAGGATGAGTGTTTAGTATCTCTCTGTTGGTTCTATAAGAAAAGGGAGGGTGTGTGAATGAACCAGCTGGGCTTTCAAAATTAAAGTGTGATGTGCGAGGTTCAAAAGCAAAATTTGAAAAAGAAAAAGAGGCCCACAAGCCCCCCAAGGTTTGTGCCCAGAAATCATGAGAGCCAATAGTGCTCTGTTTGGAGTTTTTCTATGGTCTCACTGTCTAATTTGAGTTAGTAGGTTATTGGGAAAATGTTGTAAAGTCCTTGCATGGCTTGCTTTTTCATTAGCTTACATGATGCTTATTAGTTTGAACAAATCATCACACGTACCAACTGTACTTATTAAGTTTCAATCCACAAGACGCCAATGGAATACTTTATTTCGTACAGGCATTCTTTAGATCGTGACAGGTCTGAGTTACATTATCACCAAGAAATTTACAGTGCTTAGTTTAGTAGCTATTTCTTCATATATTTTGAGGTTGAATTGGTTATTCCATAAACTTGAATGAAGGAACATGGTTTCCAACTGCATTAACGACCGGATCAGACTAGTCTTTTGGAATTGGCATATGATGAAATCTCTGTACTCGTTTGCAACCTTTGTTTTTCATTATTTATCAAGAAAATGCAGAATTAAGGTTAGAAAGCTATTGCAGGACAAGCGTAACAGAATCTGCATAATTTACACATCAATGATAATACTACAATTCTAAACAGCACGCTATTATCTCAGCATCCCCTAATATTTACTAGTTAATTCACAGAATTTACCACACTCAATTGGACATAACCACTAGAATATCAACAGGTGCAACAGGCGAGCTGCAGTTCCTAGCGAACTAAATAGAGGTCACTGAGTTGCCATCACTACTCTCGCTGTCACTACCACTACTGCCACTTCCGCTCCTGCTCCCACTGTCACTGCTACTGTCGCTACTGCTCTCACTACCCTCACTCTCGCTGCTACTGCTTGAAGTTGAAGATTGCTCCTGTCGTTCGCCCGCAACCTGGGCTCTGAGAGCTTCAGCCGCATTATAACCCAGATTGCCTTCGTCATCGCTTACATCTACATTGGCAATCTCATCATCATCTTCATCCTGATGAGGTACATTGATGTCAATGCTGCTGTGAATTTCTCTTCTGGAAAGATTTCCAGCCTCTGTTGCTTCATGGCCATCTTCACTATCGACGATATCAAGATGTTCCTCTAGTTCATCATTCGTCAGGTCAGTCAATCCCTTCGGGGTGCTAGAACTTGGAGGTAGCTTATCAGCAGTATTTTCATCTTCAGGTTTCAAACCTGACAAGCAGATACATACATTGTTACCTCGTATGTCAAATATAATGAAGTATTGGCAAAGTGAACAGATTCTGCCGTGATTGTATGATGTGACAGTGTCTCAATTCCGATTTTCAAAATTACCTTTCATTGAGCAGTTTTTGCTTATCCTAGTCCACGAACCTATCATTTAATTGACCTATCAACACAATCCTGAGAATTCAAATAACAAAGCTACCAAGAAAGCTATTATTGCACCTAAGACCAACCAATTGCACCAGTTCACACAGCTCTACAGTTTATGCTGAATAGCGCCATGAACACGGTCAGACAGAAACAATAAATCATCAGCCCTCATCAAGATGTTGTGATCATTCATGACCACAGCAATTTAAACATACCTGCTGCCTCAGAATTGCCCATGTCGATTCTCTCCACTTCAACCTGTTGGATTACGAAAGAGTTTAGAACGTCAACATATGATGCCATCATGTGGTATTCGAAAAGTACTGGTACAACTTTTACATTCATGAGAAGGTACACAACAGACTAACAGAAGATGCTAGTAATACTTTACGCAGCCAAAGCCCACATAGAGAGCTCCCACTTGTTTGAGCAAAAAGCGTTTCACAGAGTTTCCAAGAAGTGCCCATAAAGAAGGAATCCATTAGAATGAGCTATGTCCAACATAGGATGATCTCTCCTTTAGATGGAAGTATGATTAAACACACCTTCACTTCTCTACAAAGCCGTAGTTTTAGTGCCTCGAGAAACACACACACACACACACTCACCAGCACGTCTTGGGCCTTGCCCTCGTTGAAATTCTGGAGGTTTGCTGCTTTACCATCCAGTGGAGAACTAGATTCAGCAGCTGGACCAACTGCCACTGCAGCTGCAGACTCACCAGGCACCCGCATGTGCCTCAACCGCTTCACTGCCCGATGCAAACGCTCTAGACGGAAGGTCTCACCGTCAAAAAACAGAACCGCATCGTTATCCTTGTAATCCTCGCCAACTCCATCGAAGACCACCTTAGGCTTTCCATGTTGGTTGTTCTGAAACTCCACAGAGACCCGGTTGTCCTTCTTCTTGCGAAGCAATCCAGGTTGGTTCTTATCGACAGAAGCCGGCTTAAATTCATCTGCACAGCACGTACAATCCAAGTCAAACAACTAATCGAACTTACAACAGTACTGTTGCACAGTCTCCGCATCCAAACAGCACTTGGGAGGTAGAACTGGAGGATCTAACAACTTAAACGGCCTCACAGTGAACAACTAGTTTTACTTTGAAAAGGAGATATCATCACTCTAAGACCAGAGAGCACACAAGGAAGGTCTTTTCCCCCACTAATTCCGCATCTCTAGAGAAGAGAGCGGTGAACTTGTATTCTGCAACCGAGTTATCCGTTGGGAAGTTGGTTCGGTCCCTCTTCCCCTCGACATTCACATAAACCTCATCTTGTTACTATTTCGACTATTTCGGCTTTCTACGCCACCGGGACAGACATACCCGGGAGCAAAAATTAGATCCCGCATTCGCTTTTCTTCCCGATAGAAACACGAAAAGTTACGGAGAAAGGAGGGGGAAAATTCGGACAATTTTGAAGCTACATACATCGTAAAGTGCAGAACTTGGAAGAGGGGGGGTGGTGGTGGTGTCCGAAGGAAGGGCCGAGGCTCACGTTGTACCACCTATCCGGCACGGGAGCGATGCTCGGTTCGTCCTCTCTGCTCGTGCTGCCGACGTTTTTCGCCATGCTCGCATCGCGGGATCGGAAGCCCCAAATTCTAGGGTTCTTGCTGGGCACTGCTCACCTGACGGTAGCTAACGGTAAAAACTGCCTGGGCTTGACTGGGCCGTAGAAAAGAGACAGCGAGGCCCACTCCAGAAGGAGCTTCATAATCATGTTTTCTCATCGTCAGCCAAACGGTCAACGTTAGACCTCCTCCATCCCAATGAACCGAGTAATGTGAGCCTTCTCCGTCGAGGGACAGACGAAGATAGCATGGCTCTCACTTTCTCCCATTCGCTCAGCCACTCGCCGTCACCGCCGCAGTTACACAGCTCAGCATCACCGATTCCGCTTCGCAGACAGCTCAAAACGCGGACCAGTGCTCCCACAAGACTCTTCGCCGTCCGATGTTGCTCTGCTCCGGGTTCTGGCAATAACGACCTTCGGACGTGCAAGAATTGCAAGACCCAATTCGACCCTTCCCTCAATCACCCTCGTGCTTGTCGCTTTCACACTGCCCACTTCGGAGGTCGATTGCTTGCTCCCATATCTCGCGCCCTTTTCTTGTTTTGGATGACTCTGAGACTTCGTTGTTGTCCGTGTCCTACTTCCAAGATATTTGGTCCGAAGATTTTGGTAATTTTCGTCAAATGGACGAGTTGACGATTTTGATTGGCGGAGTTTGAAAATTATGGTCGCGATATGCTCGAGTCAAGGATTTAGCTGTAGCTAGCCTTGTTGATTCCTTCCCCAAACCCTTCTTTGGGCATGATTTAGGTCAGTTGCTTGTGCTTGGCCAGAGGTTAATTCAAGAAATTTATGCTGCTAGAATCGCATCCAATTAGATGATGTGTATTAGCCGATCCTTTAGTATAAGCCGAGCTCTAGAAATGAATTGATGGTGGATTGCAATTAGAATGAACGAAATCGAAAAAACCTGCTACCTACTGAGCAGGGCAAGATCGGTTGTCAACCAAGTGAGGTCACGGGACTTAAAAATGATTCTGGTTGATGGTGGATTGCAATTAGACAAAGTTGATAAATGTTCATCAAGCATATAGCTTGATAGATCACTGATGGTCCATCTCACTTGGGTCAAGGTACTTTCACATTTCGGCGCACTTATACATTTTGGATTAAGAGCTTCTGGTTTTTAGTAGCTTAAATGTTCGATCAGCTTCCAGGATGAAAATATGATGCCATATGTCTGAAGTGCACTGTCTCAATTTTCTGCGAAAGGTCAATGAGAAAATGAAACCTTTTTTACACAAATTGTTAATATGAACTTCTTGTATTTCATTTTGCTTTAGCAGATCTACAATGTTGAACTTTTAAGCATCTTTTGTATATGGTCCTGCTTTATCGGTTGTTTTCTCTTTCAACAAGTTTTCTAAGCATGACCAATGAAACACTTCAAGCATACACATTGTAGGCTTTTCGTACATTTCAGTCTGGTAATTGCTGGAAGTGGTGGTCAACTCAACCAAGATTTCCTTACTAGCGGAAAGTTCAGTAGAAACTCTTTTGTATTATTAACTCAAGTGCTATCAACTATTTCTTATTACTGAAAATTCCTTCCAATTAGATGCTGTCTGTGAGACGAAATGAAAATATGTGCATCGGATTGCAGTGAAGCCCATGATTTTGTCGCTCAATTTGGGTGATTATCAACCGAGATTCAATAGACATGCATTGTGCTAAACAGTTGCTTGATAATCTCAGTTATGTATGAAACCAGAATATCATTCTAGTTTTCAGCTCATGCCCAACTTTAGAAGTCTGGTTATGGAGAAAAAGACGTGTATTCCTTATAACTGCCGAGACTCTGTTTTTGAACAATTTGAGCCAGTTTATCTGTTTATGTTGTCATTTATCTCATGTGCCTTTTCACGTGAGTGGTGATCCAATGTGTAATGTTTTGTGTTTTTCATTTCTTCAGGGGAAACAAGGAGGAAGTTTGAGAGTGTGTACAGTGGAGGCACCATGGATACTCCAAACTCAGGCAAAGTTTTGCAATATTGGCACTGCTGTGCGTCTGAAGATCCCTTCGACCCTGGGTGCACCGCTGCTCCTCATGCCTCGTATGATGACTAGTAGAGCTCTTTCATTTCGTTTGTTCAATCGATTCTCGTTGGACATGCACATAAAGCCAAATCCTTTCTTTAGCGAATCAGGATTGAACGTACATTTTGATGGTAAAATCATTTGCCTGTCTTACTTTAGCTGTAGCTCTCTAATACTGATTGATGTCAAAACGATTAGTTCTTCGGTTCTCTTGGGAACGCTCCCTCAATCATTCATCCTTGACGAAATATCGTCATATTTTGTTTAGTGAGAGAATATTCATTCAGCTCAAGCTGCCTTCTTGATGCATATTCTGCAGCAAAACAGCATAAATTTCATTACTGATTCATGTCAATTGTGTTGTCCTTCTATGCCCATTCTTTTGTACTTTATCTCATCAGTAGAAATTAGTTTTTGAGTCCGTAACCACCATAATTTCTACTGTAGACGAGATACATCTGAAAGGAAGTCATTTTTGTGTCCTCTTTCATAACTCACTGAAATCCTGTTTAGCACCTGTAGGCACCCTAATAAAGCCGGCTTTGATGCTAATTAATGAAACATGTTGGGTGTCGAGTCTGTCGACAACGAAAGAGTAAACAGTATATTGGCCAACACATGTGATCAGAATACGGTCATCACCAAACACACACTGTATGTGGAAGCCAATAGTATAAAGTTGACAAGGCGGGAATAGTTTTTGTTTAATTAGCATCAAAGTTGGCTTGCTTTTTGTCTTTCGCCTAATAGCCTAATCGTGTTACTCAGTTCATGTCAGTTGAGTCGCAGAAACATTACCATCGACTCGCGAACTTTGACTAGGATCAAATCAACTGCAAGGATAAGACTATCGGGAACAATTATTGCAGTTTGGGAATAATTATCGAAGGTGTTGACTCATAATTTTGGTCGAGCAGTTATGATTATTGAGACGGAAACAGTTATGCCATCATAAACGGAGCCGGAATTTGATTTCGATCGGCCGGAATGGTTATTAGGAGAGGCCAATCATCCATGAACTATAGAAGGAGCACTTCTGAAGTAGAAATGACTCGCACGAACATTTGAAGAGCGAGATTACTTCTGTCAATGCACTTTATTTCCTTTGCAATTCATTTCACAGTCATTTCCCAGTAATTTATTTCCGATGATTTCCAGTTGTTTATTCCCTTTGGTCAATCATCATACGCTTGCTCTTATTCTTTCAGAAAGGTTTGTGCTGTCATCGGTGAATTCTTCCCATCAGTTTTAAAATCCAATCAAGTTCTTGTTCCTGTTCCGACACGCAATCGCCTGTCGATACGAAGTACGAGGACTACAATCTTCGACCAGTATCATTGATCAATCGAGTCGCGATAATTTTCAACATGTAGGTCTAAGGACCGGTATCTAGTCGACAATTTAGCGAAACGGCAACTCGATGAACTGCTTAATCAAAGTACTCAATAATGCTGAACTAATTCAGCATATCATAAGGGGGTAGAAATAAATATCAGTCAAATGATGAAGTCCTCTGCCTAATAAGATATCTTAAGTCACTTCATTATGTAGGTACAATCACGATTATCGCTGCATAGAGTGTACATCATCTAATATGTTAATCACATCTACAGCAGAAAACATAATCATTTTGAGATAACCGAATGATTGTAATGAACTACTCGCCCCACTCGAAACATGCATTTCAACCACTAAACTTAAGGAACTAGGCATTTGATACATTACGGTCTCGATAGTTCAACGATCGAGATGCACTTAGAACTGGAATGGTCTCGCCTGAACGCACATAACTGATAGAGAAAGCCCACATCACAAACGGTCAAGTTCGTCAATCTAAGATGAAAAGGATCGACAACATACTTCAGTGAATTACTTGGAATGGGAAAACAAGCACGGCAACAAGATTAATAAACGGGAGAAAATTGAAAGTGAGTGTCGGGATTCGAATTCTTGACCTCGTGCTTTGTTATCATGTTAAATGTACTTTTTTTTTTTCTTTTTGTAAAGGTTAAAGTCGCTAGGAAACTGTTGACGTCGAATTTATTATGTATTACATGACATTATTGTTGATGCCTAAAAAGATCGTTGCAGCAATCTGCAGTTTTTATTTGTTGTGTCTATAGTCAACGCCACGGACTTAGTGGGCGAGAAACTAAGGAAATTGCCCGATCATTAATCATTAATGTAATGAATAATTAAGTCGCCGACCATTGCCGTCATTCAGATTCCCAAAGCCCCCGTTCATTGTATCTTATCGACAAGTGGACGTCTGACATTTTTAGATCTGCATTTGTTTTAGCGCCAACGAGACGTGGAAAGACACGTGTCCGAAACGAGTCCCTAACTTCCTAGTCCGATGTCCCAATCTCAGGGAAATCCGTTTATAAATCATCCTAGGCTATAAATACAGAACCCATCCTCTATTTCCATCCATCAACATATTCTCACAAAACTCGATTCGACTCGACTCGACCCGACCAACTTTGCTCAAGATCTCACAATGGAATCGAATTCTCTCTGTTCTTCTTCAACATTCCTTCCCTTGAATTTCACTGCCCGTCGATCCCCTTGCCCAAGTTTGAGTCCATTCGCGTCTCGAAGGAGGAAGCATGACCCCACAGTTTTGGCTGCGAAACGCGACGGCTACGAGGGGGGCTGCAGCGGTTGGCTCGCCGACGAGGGCATGATAATCCTGAGGAAGCGGATTCACGAGATGAAGATGATCGAGCGCAACTACGAGCCCCCGAAGGATTGGATGGAGTGGGAGAAGAAATACTACACTTGCTACGACGAGTACGTGTGCAACTTTGTCGGGGTGTTGCAGTCTCAATTGATGAGCACTAGGCCAAGCGTGGCTCTCGGGATGCTGGCTTTCGCGATGATGAGCATCCCGGTTTCGATGGCAGTGATTCTGTCGAGAGCAGTCGAAGTAGCCGTCGGGACATTGTCGGCCATTAATTTGAATTGAAATGTTCATAGAATAGATCAGATGCCAAGTGAAGTGATAGTTACAACTTTTGTGCCTTTCTACGCTTCATTCTTGGGGCAAAACTTCCTTCTTTGCTTGTATTTGGATCGAGTAAGGAAATTCTTTTAATTTATTGTACGAATATTGATGCACCAAATCTAAGATTGATCATCTTTCATTAGTATGAAACATGTCGAATATTCTGGTCAAACGAAGAGAGAGCAAGTATGCTCTGTTTTAAATTTACAACGATGGGATTCTTGGCCTCCGGCATCAAGCCGAGCTTGCTGCTCCTGAGTCCTGATACGCCTGCATTGATCCCGTCTCCGACTTGTGTTATATCTGATCAACAGCGCTTCAGCAGGATGAAAGCCTCGGCCTTCTGATTATAAGAAGCGTCCGCGAATACGGACGATTCTTTGACCTTCTTCCGGAAGTGGTCGAACATGGGGTCGACCATTTCACTCCCGAAATGCGCCTCGATGAGCCCCTCCCAGCCAACTCTGAAGTGCATCGTGGTCACATTGGCCATCACTTCAGATGCTTCCGGACGTGGCGGATGAACCAACGGATCCATCCTCTCGATGTTGAAATGCCCATTTCGCTTCACCAGGGCCTCCATCTCAGCCAAAGTCGGATGGTAAAGGGGCAAGTTGAATGAGTGGATTTTCTCTTCACAGAACAGACCCTTCAGGATTAAAGCACCAAATCAAGGATGTAATTGGGCATCTGATAGTTTCTTTTACATTTGATTGCATATTTCTCTCTTCAAATTGCTAACATCGCCATGCAATCTGAACTTTTTATGACCCTAGAAGCTCTCACCTGTTGGACCAGGATACCTGTCTAATATGAGCATACTCAAATCAGACAAATGAATGCAACAGTGCAAGCATGACCGGAATAATTCACGCGAAAAAATTATAGCTTTGTGTGCTAAAATGACCATGTTTGTGGACGCATGAGAAGTAAATCTCGGAGTTGCATAGACTCTTACTGAGCTCACAAGATCCATGAGAGCAGATTCCAGAAGCTGCACTAGCGCGTCGATAGTGCATTTCAAACGGGTCGGTGTGCTGGGAATGAGAATGGCCATTAGTCCTCCAGAGACCAGCTCTGCTGCTCTAGCATTCAAGAAAATCTCCATGTCATTCACGAATTGCTCGTGGTAAACCTCCACGACGTCTCGTGGCGCTTTTGCTGTGCGAATCCTGCCCTTGTTCCAAGTTGAAGATCCTTCTTCTGTTACCTGCGGCAGCACTCTCGATAGCCATTGGAGTGCATAAGATGAATGGATGAATTGAAGAGAAGCCCTTGGGAATAAGCGGCCGTGCAAAGAGACCAGCACTGCGGAAATGTGGTAATCTTTTTCGGTGGGGAGGGACTTGAATAGAATGTTGAAATCGTTGGCAACTTGGACGTTGAGGAATGCTTGGAACTCAAGGTTCTTCAAATCAAGGCCCTGAGATTGGCACTTGAGCTTGATAGATTCTATGACTCTTTCCACGACGAAGTGCATGTTTGGACCAATGGAACAACCTAAGTCCGCTATCCTGAATATTGACGAAGATGAGAGTAACACTTCCATATCGAGCTTCTCAGTGATCACCTCGTCAATCATTTTCATGGCGACATCTATGCCTCCCCTTTGCAAACAAAACATACAACTTGGACTAATTATGAGGGAAACAGAACATGGAGGTTAGACTAGTTATGTCGATCAAGACATCGTAGAAAGTGGGTCTACTCAAACTTACCTGCATGAAAGAATTGTGAGAGTAACTGTAGGCGCCGTTGCCGCCATTCATGGGGAAGGACTCGACAATGGCCATCTCCTTTTTCTGTGTAGGTGTCTGTGCACGAATTGCCTCAATTTCTGTCAACGAAGGCACAGAAAATGACTCATCCGGAGTTTGTATAAATGGGAGGAGATTGTCAGGTCAGTCGGACCGCATATGTCCTATTGAGTAGACCACCGATGTTGGATCCTAGAGAGAAAGATGGAACTTAGGGAAGATCAAGTGCAAAAGCACAATATGCTCGATGAAGTTAAGGTTTCTCGTGGCCACAAAAGGGAGAGTCAGTTCAAATGACAGGCTCCAAAATAATCAGCAAGTGCGAAAGCAAGAAAATGTGATGTTTTCTCTGCATGATCTCAGGAAGCATCCCAAAAAGTGCCAGCTTTACTTAAGTTGTGGCTCCTGGTTCTTTGTTTCTGTCTGTTTGGCTCAAGAGCATCAATGAGACTTTGCATTGCAGTGACACACGAAGTCCATTCTGAACCTATTATAAAGGACAGAGGATACTGAACTGATTGTTGCTCATTGCATATGGCATTGAAACCAATACCAAAGAGATCGTTCATCTCTAATAGTACGATCTGAGCGATTTTTTCGAGCTAGCTTTTGCACTAGACAATTTTTACCCCTCTCATCTGGTCAAAAGCATACTATCGGCACCTGGACGGGACTTATGGGATCAACAAGGATTAACTTCCTGGGACTTGATCGCAAGAGCTTGCCTCGAATAGTGATTGAACGAACCGAATACGTGGGATTCGTATATTGTTGTGTCGACCATTAATTTCATGACCCTGTATTTGCAGCATTGATCTACAGCCGTCTTCCCATCGCTATCAGACTCCTGAGCGAACAACTCCCTTTGGGAACTTTTTCTTTTTCTTCTTCTTTTTTTGGCTGTTCTGGTTAGAACTCTTGACTCTTAACACCTACTGAAAGCCAAGAGAAAACCAAAAACATCGATAGGTAATAGAGACTCACATCTAAGGGCCTTTAGATATCTAAAATCTCATGGGTTCATTAGCATATATATATTAGGCCGGGCTCGCATCTACCCAGTGCAACGAATCATATAATGTCTCCTTCCTAAGTTATCCTATTATTGGTAAAAAAGCATACTCTAACTGCAACTCCAATCTTCGTTTATTGCGAAAGAGATAGGTGAGAGAGCGTGTTCGTGTCTCTGAATTCACATGTTCTTGTCAACCTTGCATGTTCCTGAAAAGCTTCTGTGCATTCCTTCTCAAGATATCTCTTATAAACTAGGTGATGTAGCCATTGGCATGGGGGAGTTGACGCAACCATACCCAAACAGCTATCTGGGTTTGCTAGGCCATCATCGACCTGCTGCAGATTGGCATCAAGAGTTCTTGGGCTTTTCAGAATATGGAGGGCTCTCGCATCTAAGTTACATTGGTGAAGTTAGCATGGAATGCTTCCGTGAATTATATTTGGAAAGCATAAAATAAGTTGTAAACCACAGCGTTTCTCCTCATCCTAGACGAGCTGTGGCTGAAAATTTCGATTTGCTGCTGAATTTGCGTTTGACACTTTGCTTCAGAATGGGAAAAGAACTCTTCCAGCTGAAGTGCAAACTTTGCGTGGGAACCGGAGAATCGATGGGTGTCATATTACTAGAAACTGTCAGCCTTGGAGCATATATGAGAAGTCAAATACGTGTACTGCTACACAGCAGTACACACTAGTCTTCCGGTGAAGCTCTCGAGTAGTCGAACTTGATGTTTGATGAGTTGAATGTCGAAGGTGCTCGGGGAATGCTTGTTGGGATAGATCAGTGTCATCGGTGTTGTTAACGTCAGTAATCTTGCTTGTGTATAAGGCCTCTAACCATATGGAAGCATAAACTCCTTATCAGGAAAAAGAAGGTTCCAAGTAAGTAGTCATTGTTGGGATTTTATCCCATAGAAAGTGAATGAGAAATGTGAATGGAAATAGTCCCACATGGGATAGAAGGGAGATGGAAGATGGGTTTATCTAGAGAAGCCTCTCAAGTGGGTTTGGGCCCCAAGGGGTACCCCACTTTTGTGGAAGGGAGAGGACCTACCCAAAGCTGGTCGGTCCACGCGCGCGCCGCGGCCCGGTTCGGGCCGGGGTTGAACTTAGCCCATCGTTTCTGTCGGTTTTATTTTTTCCGAACAGACATGTATTCGAGTTGCAATTTTTTTTCTTTCTCGAACATACACGTCTATTCGTGATCGTCGGTTCGGTTCACCGAACGAACCTTTTCGGTTCAACGTGACCCTTCGCCTTTCCATAAACCGAACGCACCTTTTCGGTGCTTTGTGACTCTTCAACCCTTTTTCATCAGTCACTGTTTTTACCATTTGGGTACGCATTTTTTCAAAAAAAAAAAACAGACACACATACGCTACACTGCTCCGCACGGCATTCATCATATTCATTGTGTGCGATTTTTTCTGCGAAGTTGCGTTCGAAGATTTCCTCAAGAGAAGTACCGCTTCAGA
>BCNH02000006.1:20363280-20394921 GCA_001662345.2 Metrosideros polymorpha var. glaberrima | reverse complement strand
GGGGGGGGGGGGGGTGTTTCTCTAGGACAAGAATGGGTTTTTGATTGAAATTAAGAAAATCATGGAGCTTATTAATGTCTCCAAATTCTTAACAGAGCAGGTAATCTTTAAGCTTGAAATTTATGACTCATATTCTTAAGGAAAAAGCCATCAAAAATTTCGAATTATTCGTATTGTGATACGTTTATCTTAAATTTTTACTTGTAACATAAAAAATATCAAATTTATACCTATATAATACATTCATTAGACAATTTTTTTTAAATAATTTATACCAATCTTATATAACTTTCATTCTTTTTGGAAATGCCCCATCTTTGCTCCATATCTACACAACAAGATATATTTGCATACCCCATTCCTAACTCCCGTGGATACGTGGATTTATCGTTCCCGCTTGCTAAATAGAATGTCATACCACTCATAAAAAAAACAAATTAGCTTAAGACTAGGAATTTTCAAATTTTAAAGGTACAATCGTGAATAGGGTAGGGGGAAGTTCGTGGGGGCAAGGTAGACTATTTCTCAACAATTGTAAATTTACTTATTTTTACTTTTGTAAAGGCAAGGTCGACTATTTCTCGATGATCGTAAATCTACTTACTCTTACAATATAGCTACCAAAATTTAATCATGATGATAATATCTTATTGTATCGTAATTACATAATGATGTTAGTAAGTTATATTCCGTGTTTGCTAAATAAGTTTAAGTGTTGTAAATTATCTTTTAAGTTTGTAAAGATTTGTAAAACGCAAGAATTATCTTACAATTCGCAAATATTATACCAGCGCCCTTCTTTCTTTTTCGCCCCCGTTTTTTCCGGCCTCCACTCCGCCGCGTAACCGCCGAACGAAACCCGAACCGTCTTGTCTCTCTCCTCCGCAGTAGAAATGCGCTCTCTGTCTCTCTCTCCTCAACCTTCTCCACTTCATTCCATGGCCTCCCCTGAAACCACCCCATCCTTCGACTCCACTCGTCTCTTCCTCGCCGCCACCAACAAACCCTCCCTCTCTCTCCCTCCGCTGTCGCCCTCCGACCTCCCTCCCTCGAAGCTCATCCCCCACACCCGCTTCCTCGTCGACGCCTTCCGCTTCGCCGGTGACCACTCCGTCTCCTACTTCCTCTCCCACTTCCACTCCGACCACTACACCGGCCTCTCCTCCGCCTGGTCCAGGGGCATCGTTTTCTGCTCCCCCACCACCTCGCGCCTCCTGATCGAGGTCCTCGGCGTGCCCGCCGCGCTCGTCGTGGGCTTGCCGGTCGGAGAGGCGGTCTCGGTCGATGGCTCCGAGGTCAGGCTCGTGGACGCCAACCATTGCCCTGGCGCGGTCATGTTCCTGTTCAAAGTCCCAGGAAGTGGTGATGGTGAATTGCGGACGTATGTGCACACGGGTGATTTCCGGTTTCGTGATTCGATGAGATTAGAGCCTGGTTTGGGAGAGTTCGTGGCTTGTGACGCGATTTTCTTGGATACCACGTACTGTAATCCTAAATTTGTGTTCCCTTGTCAGGAAGAGAGTATCGATTACATAGTTAGTGTCGTAGAGAGTTTTGGAAGTGAAAATAGGGATTCAGTGAAGAGCATTTTGTTTCTCGTGGCGACTTATGTCATTGGGAAAGAGCGGATTTTGCTTGAGGTAGCCAGGCGGTGTGGTTGTAAGGTGTACGTGGATGGTAGGAAGATGGCAATTTTGCATGCTTTGGGGTACGGCGAGAGTGGGGCATTTACGGAGGATGAAAATGAAACTGCCGTTCATGTTGTTGGGTGGAACGTGTTGGGTGAGACATGGCCATATTTTCGACCTAATTTTGTTCAGATGAAGGAGATTATGGTAGAAAAAGGATATAATAAGGTCGTGGGCTTTGTGCCCACTGGGTGGACGTATGAAGTGAAGCGAGATAAGTTTGCCATTAGGAAGAAAGATTCATTCGAGATTCATCTTGTACCATACAGTGAGCATTCGAACTACAATGAGCTAAAGGAGTTTGTAAAGTTCTTAAAACCAAAGCGTGTTGTTCCTACAGTTGGCTCGGACATTGAGAAGCTTGACAGCAAGCATTTTCATAGAGTGCAAAAGCATTTTTCTGGATTGCTTGACGAGACAGCCAACAAGAAAGAGTTCTTGATGAATTTCCTCACAAGGTCCTCTGAAAAAGAGGACATAGTTGGAGGAGTAGTTGCTACTGCTTCAAATGATGCTTTGATGCAAGAAAAAGAGGAGAATTTATTAAAGGAAGATCTTAGTGAAATTTTGGATCCAAAATTTGTTTTAGATGAAACAACCAATCTCATAAAAGGAGGTTTTGAAGAGTCAGATTTGCCTTTGGAAGAGGGTGAGAAGGAAATCTTACAGGCCCTCCAGGATTGTCTTCCGGCATGGGTCACTCGAGACCAGATGATAGGCCTAATCAACAGCTCAGGGAGGAATTTGGTTGATGCAGCTTCTAATTTCTATGAAAAGGAGACTGAATTCTACCAACAAGTTTCTGCTTCTGCTTCTTCTCTTCTGGCATCTATTATGAGTTCAAGTGATGTCCATCCATCACCTTCAGTACCAAATTTTGTAAAGGGTAGCACTTGTGGAACAGGAAGTACGTTAAGCAAAGACTACAAGTTGCCTACTGTGCAATTAAGCATGACCAGCAAGTCTCCTGGAAAGAAGAAGAGAAATGTTAGTAATAGCCCTAAAAAGAAGCAGAAGAACGCACCAAAAAAATTGGAGTCAAGTGGGTCAGGACAATCTAGAATAACAAGGTTTTTCACTAAAAGTGTGCCCAACGGTTCTCAAGATGGTGGACTTGAATCCAACTTCCAGCCACACTCTAAAGATGATAAGTTTTCAAGCTCATATAACGACAAAATAAATCAGTTTATGCAAATTGTAAATGGTGATAATTCGTTAAGAAGCTATGCTGCCAGCATCTTGGAAAAAACAAAAGGAGACATCGACAAGGCTCTGGATGTATATTATTGTGATGCAGAGAGTAGACCTGCAGACAATAACAACATTTCAGTTGTATCAAGTCAATCTGTCACCGCTAGTGATAGTAAATTCACCACTGGCCACATCACGCTGTCAGAGAAATCAGGAAGTGTGGCGGCTATTTCAGTGGAGCGTCCATTAGCTCAAATATGCACAGATTTCGTGTCAGTTCCACTTGAAAAGTATAATCCTGTTGAGCATGGTTGGCATTTTTTTTGTGAATTGCGTGTTTTTTTTAAGGAACTCACTGCATACTCCTTTTTGGCCTTTTCACGGGATCCTCAAACCAAATATATGATGACAGTTTCAAACATTTGCAGCTTCCTGGAGTCGTGGAGAGCCCGCTCCTTATATTCATCTTGCACGGACTTTTGACCTTGTTGAAAGGGAAAAAGGCAAGATAAAAGTTACATCCATGCTTTGCAACATGTTCAGAAGGTGTGCTGAAGCTGTTATAACTTCAGATTCTTCATTTTCTCCCTTTTCTTTTTATAGAGTTACTCTGGCTAGCTATCAGAGACAGGCGTAATATCTATTCTTATTTTCTTAATGCACAGTTTGTTGGCTTTGTCACCTGAGGATGTTTTGCCTGCTATGTATCTCTGCACAAACAAGATTGCTCCTGACCACGAAAATATGGTTAGTTTACTATCTTATTTAACATGTCATCTTCTTTGGTCATGGAGGATGTTGATGTGTCTTTGAGCTTTCTGATTTTTATACTTCCATGAATTTGTTTTGGAAATTGTGAAAATGGATGATAAACTAGTCTGTAAAAGGCCTTTTTTTAGTGCTGGCATTTCAGTGATGTTAAATCGTGCACTGTGTCTGACCAAAATGTGCATTTAACCCCCACAATCATGGGCTTTTGGACTGATAGGGCAGAGTTCTTGTCTTGATAAGGATCGCCTTCATCACTGGAAAGGCGAGTTAGCTGTATGGTGTGAAATAAATAGCTTCTGTTAGTTTGTTAGTACTTCCAGATTGATTAGCTCCTAGCATTAATGAACGAAGTAAATGGTACTTTCGTGGTTGTTACTTTATTCAACTTTAGCTTGGAAATAAATTATTTTTATTGAGGTTAGACACATGCCATGACAGAAGCTTCCTGTAAGGGTGCGGATTCTTACCTCATATTCCCATAATCCTATAACTATGAATAGGAATGGGTTGTTTTTTGCGCCATGTGCTGGGGAATTTCGTCCCTTAACTGTAACATGCTAAGGGGGTACATCCCTATGCGAGTGTTTGTGATGAGAATTATCATAATTTTCTCTTTCTGAATAAAGGCATGTCTTAATATTAAGAAATGTGATCCTGTTTGCACTCAACTTATATATCTTGTATATGAAAATAGCAGAGCGAAAGCATGTTCCTTTCATTTTATGTGATTAAATTGACTGATTGCATTTGCATGTGAATGAGAGACAGGATAAACATGTGTTATGTGATGATCCTGCAGGAGCTAAATATTGGTGGAAGCCTGGTTACAGCAGCCATTGAAGATGTCTGTGGAGTGAAAAGGTCTAAATTAAGGGATATGTACAACAGATTGGGTGATCTTGGTATGGCAAAAATCAATAGTTTGTTTATTTTCAGAACGCATTATTTGCTTTGACTTGTTGCTATCTTTCTCCACCCTCTATCTCTGTGTATGTGTGTTTCGTTGTCCTGTTAAATATGTTTAGAGTGCTTCAGGTGATGTCGCCCAAGAATGCCGACAAACACAAACTTTACTTGCCCCTCCTCCGGTGCTGCTGATTAAAGATGTATTCTCTGTGCTAAAAAAAATAAGGTATGAGATATTCAATCTTCTTATCTAAATTCAGCAGCTTAAATCTTAAGAGAGAAAGCATGGTTAACTTATCAGAGATTCTCATTTTTCGAACATTATCGCAGAATTTTCCTCCTGGGAGAATCTTGATTTTCCTCCATATTCATTATTAATGTTGTTAATTAACTTAATGAATGAGGTAATTTGTAGCACATTCTTTTTCTTCATCTCTGATGAGTTGTATTTCAGTTTGGCCACTTGGTAGATTCTTACTCTTCTTTCTTAAGTGAAGTTTAACAGTTTCCAAACAGGGACCGGAAGCAATGTCCGCAAAAAGAGCCTTATTGTGAGTCTCATGCGATCCTGTAGGGAGATGGAGATGAAATTTATTGTAAGAACCTTGGTAAGAAATAATTGTCCTCTAAGAGTAATCGATCCTCATGTATAATTCATTTATTCCTAATAATACGAGCACCCTCTCACTTTTGAGAGAGAGAGAGAGAGAGAGTGAGTGTGTGTGTGTGTTTCATTTTGCCTGGCAATTGGTTAAGATACCAATAGATGCATTGAGGTACTCTCAGCTACCAGCAGAGAGAGAGAGAGGGAGGGACCTAATTCGCAGAAGTAGTTATGCCTTTTTTTTTGGATTGCAAAAAATTCTAAGCAATATTTGCCATATGCATTTATTACAGGTTAGGAATCTGAGAATTGGAGCAATGATGAGAACTGTTCTGCCTGCATTTGCTCAAGCTGTTGTAATGAGCTCATCTCTTGAAGACACATCACAAAAGTTGGAGAAGATTCAGGTCAAAATGAATTGTGCAATTCTGAACTTTAGTTTCATTACGTGGGATGATTCATAGGTGCTTGGGGTCTTTAATTAAAATGATATTAATAAATGTAAATAGTTATTATAATGACTTTAAGTGCAAATATTTATGTAGTTTTAATGATGTGAGGCCTTTCAATCTTGTGTGCCATGATAGAATAGACATAAATACTCAAAAGAAGAAAAAACTGAAGTAAAATTTGCCTAAATATTCATGTGCCATTTGCTGTGTCTTTTTTTGCATTGTAAAGTTATTTTGTGTCATAAGCTGGTGATTAATGAAGTTTTCCTCTTCTTCTCTTGGCTCGGGTAGAGCAAAGGGTGTGTACAGTGAAAATGGGAAAAATGAAAGTAGTGGAAAGTTAATTGGAAAGTTTGTTGCAGGAGAAACAAATAGGAATGTGAGATAATATTTTCCAAGTTAAATTACGACAATGTTCAGCAGAAGATGATTGTCATCTTTTCATTGCAGTTCCACTAAAAATGCAGGTTATGGACTAATATGGACAAATATCATGAAAAAATTGTTATGGACTCTTTAATTAATTGAAGATTAGTCATGGATGATAATAAAATAAAATTCTGATCCGAAAAGACAAAGTCAAAAGTTAAAGCCCATGGTTAAAAGTCTCAGCCATGCGAAGCACACACTTCTGTTTTTGGCATATTGATTAGTCACTGTTTTCTCTTTTACCCTATAAAAAGTTTCACTGTGATTGTCTAGTTATTAGTTGTTAGAATTATTCTAAATTAGGGAATATCAACGGACTTGCAACAGGAATATGCACTTGCAAACAATTGATTGCTTATCCCAGTTTTGCTTAATCGATGTCTTTGTTGCTTGGCAGAGCCTTTCTGCCTCCATACTCGAAGCATATAATGTACTTCCTAGTTTGGTAAGTAATTCATTCAAGTGGCAGTATTTTTTGGTTCTTATGTCATTCTACTGCTTTCTGAGACCTGCATATACCAGATTGTGGCATTTTATGCATAGTATACTTAAATTTAATGAGGGAAAATGCAAGTCTTTTAGATTAGTTTTCTATGGTTATGTTTAAGTCATATCTGATTAGACACCATTTTATTTCCTCGTTTACTAAAAACATAGGGGAACATTCTAAATTCTTGCTTTACATTGCATCCACTCCACAATCCGGGTCACATCCTCAAGTTTTAGAAGAGACTAGCCTAAAAGACCAAATACCATACTTTTAATGAAGGAAACTCAATGTTGAAGTTAAAGAATGGTAATAGCATTTTTCTTGGTAGAAAATTCGTAACTTGGTTCATTTTGCAGTCTACTAACAAAATTTGAAGGTGAAAAGTTGAAGGTATTAAGGTAGGGAATGCAAAGGGGTACATGGACAAAAGTTGGAGAGGCCATTTAGCATTTTCCCTTAAAAAGTATCATAATGAGCTGAGCTCTGTTTCGCTGGAGCATTCACTAAGTTTTCAGTTGAGATATCCCTGATCAAGTTAATTTAAGCAGTAATTAGAGACCAAAATATGAGCACGCGAAAAGAAAATACTACCTTTTGTTTATTAAATAATAGGCATTATCTTCTTTCCATTAATCTTTTGGGTAATTTGTTGGAAGATTCTGTTTTGGCAAATGCTGTACTTGACCAGTGAGTTTTGTGGACAGGATTTGATTATACCTTCTTTAATGAAGGGAGGAATTGAATTTTCTTCCTCGCATTTGTCGATGATCCCTGGATTGCCTATAAAGCCAATGCTTGCAAAGTATAGACTCAGTTCTCAAGCTTCCCCTTTGGCTTTTTCTCCATTTGAAATTTGTTGTGATTCTATTAATTTATGCTTCTTTTTCTATTTGGTGACAGAATTACCAATGGATGTCCATCAGTATTGAAACTCTTTGAAAATAGGGCCTTCACGTGTGAATATAAGTGAGTATCACTCTGTATCTTTTCTCCTTTTTTCTTCTTATTTTGTTTCGTCTTGTTACATTTCAATGCTTACATTAATCGATACTAGAAAGGCTATTTTTTTGGCTAATTGTTTACATAAATCTGCTTGCTTGATGTTAATGTTCATAAAATAGTAAGTATAGTTCCTTGGTTCTTTCTTGTCTAAAACATGAAAAAAAGGAACCAGAAACAATGAAATGCCATCCAAACAATTTATTCTAAACAGGCCATAAAAGGGGGACTGTACATTCTAAACACGTACTTGTCATTTGCTATAAATCTCAGACCTTGGTTGATGATCAGTGGCTCTTGGAAATTTTCTGATCTGGAACTGTACCCTGGTTATTAATGAATATTCACTCCTGAGTCTTGATAGAAAAACCTTTCAATTAGTAATAGAGAAAACTGAAATTGGACTCTATCATAAATGGAATAGACCCAAAGAGCTGAATGGATGAATTGGTATGTTATGTGGTGCTTAAGGTTTTGCTTTGATACTATACTGCAAAAGATTGGTTTTTCTATTCTTTTAAGGGTTCTATATTTGTTTGCAGATGAGTAATAACTTATGTTGCTGTTTGCACTTATTTTGAATTTTTTTTAAAGAAACGCTTGTGTGGTGGCATTTTTCCAGTGAGAGATGCATTAAAAAAAAATTTCTCAAGCAGTTGCCTGTCTTTTTAGTATTTTATAGTTTTATGCTTTCATATGATACATCTTGAACTAGTCTCCTTGATTGAATGTCAGATATGATGGTCAACGTGCTCAGATTCACAAGCTAGCTGATGGATCTATCCGCATTTTTTCAAGAAATGGAGATGAGACAACTTCTAGATTTCCAGATCTGATTGCCATAGTTAAGGAATCGTGTAAGCCTTCAGCTGTGACTTTCATATTGGATGCCGAGGTAAGATTAGACAATCATGTTATTGCATTACTTAAGCGGTTGGACATATATACCTCATAGGACTGGGCTCTGCTACATATCTTTGATTTTTTGTCATATAGGTAGTTGCTGTTGACCGGAAGAGCGGATGCAAGCTCATGTCTTTTCAGGAACTATCTTCACGAGAAAGAGGGGGTAGAGATTCTTTGGTTTCACTGGATAGCATTAAGGTTTGTACAGCTGCAAATTCAATATTCACTTATTTGTGTCGCTAAATTTTCCTGTCTTAGTCACCTTATAAATACGATTATTAGTTTCACAGGTAAGGGATGCAATTCTCTGTTTGGCTTCTGAAATTAAATGTACCTTCTATATGGCCTTAGTTTTATAATGAGGTCCTGACTACAAAGCTTACATTGTATAGTGATATAGTATTTTTAACAATTTATTAAAATTGTTTGTGAAATGTCAGAGGGTATGTGTCTATGTGTTTTACAAGAGTTTGAAAACCATATTGAGATGCTCTCCTGAGGCGAAGAAACTTTGTTGGTTGTATTAAAGTAATTTCAGAAAGGATGGATCAAGTTCCTCCTCTGCCAGGCAAAAGTTTTGTCATTGTATATTGATGTATTGACCTTCCCTTTTTATCAAAGTTTCAGCTATAGTAAATGAGTGTTGGTTTTTGCATGGATGCTGATGTCTTTTTTCTCCTCATGCAGGTTGATATCTGCATATTTGTCTTTGATGTCATGTTTGCAAATGGGGAGCAGTAAGTATCAGTAAATTCTCGCGCTCCCGTACTTCTATACTTTTGGGTTCCATCAAGATTTCATGTTCAGTATCAGGAGGTTAGGATGAACCATCTTATGTTCCTCTTAGGTAACCCAGCCATGTGCAAGTGCAGTGGATATTAATGGCTTGATCCATGCTAATTTAAGTCTGTTAATTCGCTGCAAATTGGGGACATAATGCAAACTTAAAGTCTGTTAATTTGCTGCAAATTGAAGGTGCATTTGGACTATTATCAACATCAAATGGCCAAGTTAAGCAAATAGGAATTAGGTCCTTCAAATTGAACTGAACTCTTCCTCTTTTTCAGGCTACTGGGTTTACCCCTCCGCGGAAGACGTAAAGGTCTGCCCTTCCCCATGTTTTAATCATGCCAAGAAACTTATGTTATGAAGTGTTTTCCTGATTTAGACTGCTCTGAATTCATTTGTTTCTGACATACTGCAAATCTGCATGACGCTTAACAGTCTTGCGGGAACTTTTCAATGATGAGAAGAAGGGCTTTTTCGAATACGTTAAGGAAATGACTGTAAGTTTTATGTTTGAGTGAATTTTCTAGGCGTTTGCATAGATCAGTTGAACATGATATCCCAATGTAGGTGGATGCCGAGGATTCTCATTTGGATAGAGAAGATAGATTGACTAGGATGAACTTGTTTCTTGAAGATGCACTCCGTTCTTCATGTGAGGGGATTATGGTAAAATGTTTGGACATTGATGCCGGATATTCTCCATCAAAACGTGCTGAAACATGGTTGAAGGTCTTATCAGATGCCCTTTCTGTGAACTCTTTTATTTCACTTAAAGAAACTGAGAAAAGACTGTTCTCACAGATAGTGTTATTTTCTTTATAGGTAAAGCGGGACTATGTAGAGGGATTGGGTGACTCTCTAGATTTAGTCCCAATTGGTGCCTGGCATGGTAATGGGAGGAAAGCAGGATGGTAATTATCATGTCTTGCTACCTGCTGTTACTTCTCATAACTATTAATCCTCTTCCTGATAAGCATGGATGGCACTTAGTAGTAAATCCCATATCACTGTCACAATAGATGGACATCGTAACTTGCAAACTTGCACTAACCACCTCTTTCAGAGTCACCATTGGTCTCGTTATTTTCTGGATGAATACAAGAGTATTGTCTCTTCGGTTGATGATCACTTAACAAATTGGTGCAGCCAACAAAATCATGCAAGAAGATATTAGTTCCAATGTTAACGTTTCTACCGAGTTGTGGCAACGATCGATCATTGCACCAATTCACAACAAATAAGCATGCTAAAGATTAGGATATTTTGTCATGGATAAGTAGTAGCACTATATCTTTTAGGATTTGATTCTCGTTAGGGTTATATTAAGTTTCCTTTTTCTATCATGTTTCTTGCTTAGAAGTTTCCTATTGCAACTGGCAGTAGAACTTTTGGAGAATCTATTTATATGGTTGTTCTTCTTTCTTTAGGATGGAGTTGATGATTACTTGAATTTGGCAATTCTTGGCTTTGGAATTGTGCGATTCAATTTTTCTCTTAGGTGTGATACTTAAGAAAGCGTAGATGTGATGCTTAGGAAGTTTTGGTGTGAAGCCTGAACATTTATTCTTTGTTGTGGGACTCATCGTCCTACATCACAAATATCATAGTCAAAGCGCTTGGTCTAGGTTAGTGGTGGTCAGTTTAAGATTTGAAATATACTTACTCTTCATCTTCATCTTCATCAGACTCCCTATTATGAAAGAATCAATTCAAATTTTATATTTCATCATGGATGATCTCTAGTATTAGTATCCTATGAATGTCAGAGAGATCTTCATTTAATCAATTAGCTATTTTAGATTGCTATGCCAAGTATCAGCAAACAAACAATAGCTTTCAGACAAGCCCTGGTTTCTGATTTGTCTGTCAATCACTAGCATTTGACTTTCAAGTGCCATTGCATCTCCTGTGCTGAAATTTGACATTGTTCTATCAGGTACAGTCCATTCCTGATGTCATGTTACAATCCTGACACAGAGGAGTTTCAAAGTGTATGCCGTGTAATGTCTGGGTTTTCCGATTCATTTTACATTGAGGTAAATTAGAAGTGTATTCACCTTGATCTTTTTATGGTTGTCTTTCCATGCCAATGTTATTGAGGACAAAATGAAAAATGAACTCAAGTAACTATGCTTTCGGTTGGTGACTGCACATGCTTGGAAATCTAGCACTATTTTCCCCCCAAAACCTACACATTAGGCCATCCTGCAAAATGCAGGCACAATAGTTTTAGAGAACACTGCAATGGTATGATACAAGCTAACTGTGATGGCCATCTTCCTTGCCAAGTTCAGTTGCAAGTAGGGTGGATCTGGTCTCAGAGACTCCACGATGAGGTTCAAATAATTCACTACTTCTTCCTCAGTCTTGTTTGCTGCTTATAGTTGAGTGCTTCATGTAATAGGCCGTAAGATCAAACTTTTATTCATGAGTTGAATTTGAATTAGTAGTGGGCAACTATCAATGGAGGGAGAATTTTGATTAACTGAACACTAGCGAACCCCTGCTGACTGGCCAGTGTTCAGTATGAATGCCATTATTTTACTGATGTATCTGAAAAATGTGATTGTCTGATAACTCCTAATTGGGAAGTGTTGCACTGAGATCTAATATTATGCAATTTATTCAATGAAATAATTATTAATTAGTCAAGGAAGACTGGGAATGTTTGGTGAGATAGGTTTCTTTTTCCCGTTTGTTATAGCCAGTTTCTTGCTGACGGATGAGGAGTTAGCAGTTTTTTTGAGCTGATTATTCTTCTTGTAGATGAAAGAGTTCTTCTCGGGGGACAGGATCTTGTCCAAGAAGCCACCTTATTACAACACAGCGGAGGTGCCTGATACGTGGTTCTCTCCAGAAGTAGTCTGGGAAATTAGAGGTGCAGACTTAACTCTGTCACCTGTCCACCAGGCCGCTGTAGGTCTTGTTCATCTTTCTCGCGGCATCTCTATGCGGTTTCCCAGATTTATTAGGTGTGTGTCGGATAGAAATCCAGAAGATTGCAACACAGCAGCTGATATTGCTGAGATGTTTCAGTCACAGAGTAGGAAGATGGATATGAGCTCCACGGGTGGAAGTTGAAATACCATTTTGCAGTTTCGAGGCTAAGGAAACATACATGTGTGTGTGTATCCTCATCCATTTTCGGAGTAGGCCGCCTATTTCATGCTACCATAGGTTTCGTCTATCCTTGTGACTTCTGATTAGATTTGCGGCATTTGTTCATGGATCGGAAGCACGGAAAGTCATAGCTGAGCCACAGTGGGTGTAAATAGTTTCTGTAAAGAAGAAAGTCAGGAAGATTACGTCAGTGCCTAATTCAATATAATGCCCACAGGTCACAGGGAATCTTTGTAACTTTAGGTGCTCTACTAGTACTTCGGCCAAGCCTTTAGCGGCATCCCATCCTCTTTGAATGGGGTGCAGCTTGTTAGCGTCATGCCAAGCGTGTTACGTTCAGCTCTTTCTTTTTACATATAAGCAGTAGTTAGGTAGATGGATAGGCCTTGATGGCAAAATTTGGTACAGATTGGTGTCCTGGAGAAGGATGTAACCATGCATGTACAGGCGTATCACTGGGTATTCAAGATGCATTCCTCTTACTTTATTTATTTTGCTTGTGTCTAATTGTGAGATCTCCATCTATCCAACCCTTTGGACCTGCTCTCTCTTAGTTCAAACTGATGACATATCTTGCTTCCCGAGTTGTATTATTGGCTTGACTTAAGGATAAAGATTCCAAGATTTCCCTTAGAATTCAGCTTTACTCGTACTTGACTTTGGTGTGCCCTGGTGTTCCATGTCATATTGAACATTCTTTGTTAGTTCGTCCGCTATCAATGTAAGAGATGAGGACTGAAGATGAATCTTTATTTGACCTCTTTGTCATGGAGAATTTGTACTTTCTCCTTGTTTCTAGGTCATACCTTTCTCTTTCATGCCTTATGTAATTTGTATACAACCCTCCAAGGAGTGGATCACCTCCTCAATTGATCTTTTCATCGCAAATTCGACTCACTTATTTGAAGTACAATTTTCTTCTCAAATGCTATTTTCCGGTGCCGCGATTCTATATCTCATCAACTTAATTACTCTACTACGGTTTGCATTTGCATAGTTATATATATTAAGGTAGCAGAGTGTACCCTTTTTTATTCTCCCTTGGCTTTTCTTTATTCTTTTCTTTTTTTGAAGAGGACCTCACGTTTTCTTTTTCATCGGAAGATGCTAGACCATTTGTAATTTTGTAGAGTGATTTGCAGCTTCTTTTGAGAAAGTGCTAAGATATTGGTACTCGCCCTTTGAGAAGAAAAGTTGCTGAATGAGTGAAATTAATTACTGGTTACTAGTAAATTTATTTTTTCAATTAGAAAAGTCTATTTACAGAATTTTTTTAAAAAATTATTTACTTTGATTTATTAGGGAAAAGGGCATGAAGAGTATTATAAATTTTCGTATGAAGCTCACTTGAACGATCTATTGAGTGACATTTTTTTGAAAAAAAAAATGATTACTTAAGTGCCATCATCGATTTAAGTTGTCGACAAATCTGATGTGGCAATATTTTTATATGAATTGTCCAGCGTGGCTCGCTGATGAGATAAAGTCAACAAAAATAGTATGGAACGACTTCGTTTTGGCGAATTGTTTGTCCCAAATTAACGAATTGGGGCTAAATTCAAAATGTTTATTAATCCCTAACCCTAAATTTAAGAATTGCTATGTTTTGAACGGCTCTTATAAGCCTTCTTCACCATGCTTGTCTACTATTGAAAGTTCTTGAGAGAGATATCTGGAGGCTATGGAAAAGGATTTCGCTTGATTCCTCAATAGGATAAAGACATTCTTGTTGGTGAGAACGCTATTATTGGTTTAGATGAAAAAGATAAAGAGATTGAGAAGAGCTGATAATAAACAACCAAAAAGCAAAGCTGTCAGAGAAGAAGGTCGGGGAAGCGTCGCTATTGATGATCGGAGTCGGCGAAGGAGGGGAGGATCGAGCGAACATCAGGTACTTCCGAAGATGCTGGTCGGAAACAGGAGCAAATAAAGTGTCTTCTCCGGTGACTGAATAGGCAATATGAGAAGCTATCGTGCATCGGTGACAATTAGCCATGAGAGAAGTAAGGATTTTGAGAGAGAATCGAGAGACAATCACTACAATGTGTGAGAATTCCTTCCCTATACTCTCTACTCTGTTCTTTAAGGTTTAAATGCAAAGATTCTGCGGTGGCGGTGAAGAACGAGCAGCGGCTATTGTTGGTTGGAGAAGATGTGACTGAGAAGGAATGAAGATGGAGAAGCTTCTAAACCGAAAGAATTACTTGAGATCCGTGTATATGCGTTTCCTCTCTAAATGAAGATGGAGAAGTTTTAGTACCAAAGTGAGCGCTGTATAAAGTTATGACACTTCTGATGTTTTTATCCCGACTTTATACTTACTACTAAGATGTATAACACGTTTTGGGTCATGCTTTCAAACTTGAAGTTAAGCTTTCAAAAGAGTCATGCAATAGGTGGTCTTGAGTTTCTGTTTTTTTTTTTTTGGTCGATATTGATATCGTTATTTATCTACCTTATTGTTGATTTTCATGCTTTGCACCGCGAAAGGGACATTTAACTTATCAATGCATTCATCTAAGAGTACAAACGATTAAAAAAAGTTGATAGGGGTTTGCATATTGTAATTATTGATATGTGGAAACTTTACTTTCTTGTATGAAGAGTTCCTAACCAAAGTCAAATCGTATCAATTAGTATGTTCCGACCCTTTTTTTTTTTCTCCACATATAAAGCTGGAAGTCACATGAAGAGTTGTAAATTCGTGATAGCTGCTCATTGAAACTTGGTACTGAGTGGAATCTTAATTTTTCAGCATGAGAGTTCAACAGTAGGAACCAAAAGGTTACTTCATGGTTATTTCTGATGCTGTATTTCTCTATTAAAAAGTTACTTTATTCGTCCAAAAAAAAAAAAAACTTGGTTACTTTCATCTTTTAAATTAAATGGCTGTGTACGTGGCCAATTTCGGCCTTGGAATTAGAGGCGCCCATAATAGTTGCTAACTGATAGAATTTCGATCAATCACAATGTATAGATCGTTATAATTGCAGATTATACTAAATTTTAGCTTTTTGAATGAAAATTGGCACGCGATGTCCTCTCATACCGTAATCTTTGTTATGAGAAAATTCAATTATAACTAGGAAATTAAAAATAGTTGGGTTTTATTTTTTTCATCGGCATCCACAAGCACAATAAATTGGAAAATCCCAACAATTGTTTTTTCCATCTTTATTAGCAACCCTTTATGGGCTTTGCCTCCTTTTTCCTTGTTTCAGCTATTTTTCCCCCAAAAGCCCTCCACCAATCTCCCGCCAAATATTTCAACCGGCTATCGCCGGTCACCCCTCGCGCTCCCTCCAGCCCCTTCCCGGTTGTCAACTATAAAAACCCCCCCTTTAACCCGAAATCACCTTCCCCGAAAAAAAAAAAGAAAAAAGAAAAGAGAAAAGAATCCGTCTCTAGTTGTTCCTCGTAAAATCGCCAGTTTCTTCTTTCCCCTGATTATTCTGAAGATTTCCGCTTCTCTTCCTTCTTCTCCGCGTCTTCCTCTGCGTTCGCGCGCTGTTTCGAGCTCCATGGAGGCTCTGCTTCCAGGAAATTAGGGTTTCGCCTCGATTCGCGAGGCCCGCTTCATGCACAGGGAGGGCGGCGTCGCTTCCAGATTCGAGGAGCAATGAGCGCCGTGAACATCACGAACGTCACGGTGCTGGACAATCCCGCCTCGTTCCTCACTCCTTTCCAGTTCGAGATCTCCTACGAGTGCGTCACTCCCCTCAAAGACGGTACTTCCGCTTCCATTCAAATCCTCGGATTGTTGTTCCTTTCCTCACTAGCAGTTTCACGCCTTGAGTTGCGTTTCTCGGCTATTTAGGTTTTTCGATTTGCTTCTTGTACTTCTTTGAGACGAGAAAGTTCGCGAATGATTTCATCAGGGGGGTTACCGCTTCTGTTGCTTGAGATGATTGGTTTACTCGGCACTAGGTTCGCTGTATTTGTTTGCCACTTCTTCTTGAGGTATGGAGAACTAGGATGGCTGCGTAGAACGCCAAACATAGCCTGAAGAAATTTCATGGTGTGTTACTGGATGTTTGCTTTCTCTTTGTGCATTTAATATAGGTGAAGCTCCTAGGATTGAGTTAAGCTCAAATGGGCAAATTCGCATGACATGGTATTAGGTTATTATGTGCATCCTGGGAAGGGTTTTTCCTCTTTCTTTGGGGTGCCATTGAGGGTACAAGAAGATGGCAGAAGATGTTTGGATTGTATGGCTAGGAATATGAGAAAAGAGGTGAAAGGGGTATTGTAGCTTTATTCCCTGGTTGCTTCTTTATTCTCTTAGTCGACTAATTCACACATCGAATCAATTCGTATGGTTAATGCATAGATAACGGAAAGGTATCTGCATGCTGAAATATTTTCACTCGAGTCAAAACATCTCGGTTTTTTTGAGATTGTCTTATTAACATCTTCAATTTTTACAGAAGGTACTATAATAAAACTTCTTGTCAAGCTTCCTCTTTTCTCATGCATCATAATATGTTGTAGAAGCAAAAAATAGATGAACATCTAGGGCTGGGAAGTTGAACTGCACCATGGAATCATCATCTCTTATATATTTGCATCACAGCATGTGTATTCTGGACATCTTTCGCATGCTAAATGCCTTGTCACGTTTAAGTTCTTTTTAATTAGCCATGTTTGTAATAAACTCAAATTAAGGATCGAGATGGTTAGTTAGATAAAAGGGAATACCTGTGCTGCTCGTGCTATTGGATTATTTGGATGCCATAATGATTGAAGTTATGGAGGAAATTTGGACATAAAGTTCATTTGTCTCGTTTGCAATTTGACTTGTCGATCCTCAATTCTAAAGCCAAACGATTCGGGCTTACTTCACTATATGTCGTTATAGCTATTGTTTGTACCCATGCTATCTTGTCGCAACATAATGGTTTACCTCATGTTGACTCACAGCACACGGTTAAACAATGTTGAGGATGGGATGAATTTGCCCTAGTGAATTGGCATTCAAATTTGTAGATGTCCTCTTTGTTTATCTAGTTCCTGTCTTCCACATTTATTGAACTGGCTATATTTTGATTTTTCCCATAACTCTGCAGATTTGGAATGGAAGCTTATATATGTAGGATCTGCAGAGGATGAGACATATGATCAATTGCTAGAGAGTGTACTTGTTGGACCAGTCAATGTCGGGAATTATCGTTTTGTGTTACAGGCAATCTTGATTAACTTCTTGTACAATTCCTTTTGTCCCCTTTTAGCTATATATCCTTGTGTTGCCGGTTACAAATCTAAGAAATGACATGTTTTGCAGGCAGATCCACCAGATCCATCAAAGATTCGGGAAGAAGATATTATTGGAGTGACTGTACTTCTACTGACCTGCTCTTATCTGGGTCAAGAATTTGTCCGTGTGGGCTATTATGTGAATAACGATTACGACGACGAGCAGTTGAGAGAGGAACCACCCCCAAAGGTTCTAATTGACAAGGTCCAGAGGAACATTCTCTCCGATAAACCTCGGGTCACCAAATTCCCCATCAACTTTCACCCAGAGAACGGTGGAAGCGGAGAACAATCCCCTTCACTTGATCAGCAGCCTACTGAAACAGATGTTGATGGGGAGCAACCGTCTGATTTGCCAACAAATCCATCAGATGACCAGGAATCTTAAGCGGCGACAATATACAGTCTATTCCTGACCTTTGATTTTCGAGCACTCTAATTTCAAGACCCACCATGGTGCCAAGTTAGGAGATGGTCGTTGCTAGAATTTTGCTAGGCTTTTCAGTATGTGAAGATGTTTTGAGAGTGGCGGTTCAGACAAAGTTTCAATTTTAAAAGTCTGTTGGCTGCTTGACCACTAGTTCTTCTCTTACCCCGTCTTAACGAGTTGATTTTTTTTGTTCTGTTACAGATGTCGATTACTAGGTGGAAATTTGATTTCTCTAACTTGCCCCCCGCTCGTAGTGTTCAGAGAATTTGAAATGAAATGCTTGTGGCTATTTTAGATTTGTACCAATTTGAGTTAGATTCTCCTTTGGCTTGTCTAGATGTGGATGATTACTGTTATTGCTCTTACGTTCAGTGATCATGGCCTCTTGAGACTTAAAAAGTTTCTTGCTGAAAAACCCTTAGGGATGAATTCACATGATCAAGTTTGCCTTTGATTCTCTCAAAGGGAGCACTAGTGTGAGGAAAATGCAGCGAGAAAGACCGACTAAATGTTTAGCCCCATCATATCTATTCGTATCATCTCCATCGTCCTTCTCCATCTTCCCCTATCCATTTTACCTTCAGTCTTGATCCCCGTAATCACAGTTTCTATCTAGACTCATGCAGCAAAATTACTAGTGTGCAGTAGCCCCTGCTCATAAGGATGACCCCGGGGGAAAGTATAATGATTTGAAACCTTCACATTCCTTAAGCAAGAAATACGAACTCTCTTATAATTTCAAAATCCCGTTGAGTTAATAATTGCGAGGCCAATTGAATAGAATACACCGCTGCTTCTTCAGAATGGTAGCCCTAATAGCCAATTTAACCAGCAGGTTTTATCACGTCTCCTAGATATAAACAGAGACATGCTTGGCGAGACAATCTGTAGTGATGGATTTGCCATCCAGGGAGGCTTCATTTTCTCAGTAACATCCAAACAAAAGGCGAGTACTCTGACGAAGAAAACTGGAAAACAAACAAAGAACATCCAACTAATTTCTTGGCAACATCTATACTCGTTCCCGGCAAACAAAAGCAATTTCCTCATTTCTTCCGCTGTTTCTTGGCAGGAGATTTGGTTGACTGCCTTGCATTTCCAAGGTTGGAGTCATCCGCCATTTTCTGTACAGATATGGAGGAGCAGAAATGCCATCATCTTATCTTTATGCTAAAAGAACAAGCATCTATTAGCAGGACAAAATAACTTACCTTTTTTCTTGATCTCTGCCTCTGTCGCCCTTTGTTCTTCCTTTTGCTGACATTCTGGAACAAACATGATTTTCTTTCAGCAACTGGTGGCAAAATTACCACATATTACTTCATTTGTGGTCAGGAAATTAAGGCGAACCTGTGCCAAAGCTACAACCCGGGCATGCATCTCTGCAGCTGTCTCTTGATGCTCAATTTCCCCATCACTGTTGAGCATTGCTTTTAGCCGACCTTCTTTAAGCAATTTTTCAGATCGAGCATGCTTCTGAATCCATTGAAGGCAAAATTTAGAAATCAAAGTTCACTCACAATCCAACCGCAAATGTTCACCTAGGATTACCTCACTCAAGAATTTCGACAGCTATATAAAGGAAAGTTGGGGGGATATATTTGCTTTTGCAGGCTGGAAATGAGACATCAAAAGTTTTATGTATATTTGCACATGTGTGATTTCAAATTTTCAAAATTTTCCAGTCACCTTGTAATCAGAAACAGAGAGACAGAAGATTTGAATTTTGAAATTTCACCTATCTACAAATTATAAATGGCTTTGTTAGGAAAGGGGTTAAACTAAAGTGGAGCCAGTAAAAGCCGCTAATCAGATTCATTCAATCTGGGAGACAACTGGATGGAAATCAAGTTGACTGGTAAAGGTCTTATCTGGCAACTTTTAATAACCAGCTAGTGTCCCTCACCACATGATGCACCTATTATTTAAAAACTTAACGAGTTCAGGAGGCATGTAAGCACGAAGATGACCTCAACTATGGAAGCAACCAAATCCACTGAATTTAGTGTAAGTTTGAACTCTTAGTGATAGTTTCAGTTCTGATAGCCTATCGGTTTGTTATTAGCCAAAGCCTAGGGGATCACACCAACAAAACTGGCTCCCAGTGCCACCCAGTTCTATATGATACAGAAAACAAATAAGGGAAGCAAAATCTGATGGAAGGCAAATATGAGTGAAATTTGTTCTCAACACAAAACATAAGAAAAGTCTTAATTCCAGAAAACTTTTAAGCAAGTATAAAAAACAAAAGAAAATGAGAGAGGAGTTCTTTTAACCCCCTCTTCTTTCGCTGGCAGTAGTTTTAGTTTTTTCTTTCCCTTATTTGGGTAGGGCAGAAGGTGGGATGTTAAGAGCAATTACAAAGGGATGCATCGCATTTAAAGAAAATCCCTTTTTATCCCACATTTAGAGAGGATGGAACATTTGGCATCACAAAGCTCTCACCTTGGATTTAAGATGGGTCTTCAAAGTCTCTTCCTTCAGACATACAACTCTTGGGCATATCCTGCACTTAAAAGCAGACTTGGAACACAAAATGTATTCAAGAGCATCAGCAGGTATCTGATCCTTTTCATCCATGGTCTCACCCTCTGGCTCTGTACTTTCCTCACGTCCTTTTGAAGACAGCTGACTGTCATTAATTAGTGGCAAGAGAGTTCCACTTTCATCATCTTCTTCATTTACTGATAAACCTGAAATTTCATCTCAATGTCAGAAAGGTACGTGTTTTCCTGGCTAGACTAATAATTTCAAATTGCAGCCCCATTGTTTTTGAGTCATGAAGACTTCTATATGCATAAATAAATAAATAACAGGACCAGAATACAGTGTAACCACAAATGTGCGTCCTGATAATCTACTTCACAGGTGCTTCAAAAAAATCACAAAGACATAAGATATTGCAACTTGGATAACTCTCCCATCCTCTTCCTGATTGCAGAATTGCTCACACAAAACTATTTCTCTGTTACTTAAATTAGCCTTCTACTCATGAGAAGCTAGGAATTAAAGACCTCCAAAGTTACCTGGCTTCAGTAAGGAATGTCACCTTCGCTTTTTAATTCGATATAATGGCTGCCAAAACCATCCTCAAAAAAATTCTTCATCAAATACGTTTTATGGACTCTAGAGTCTCTTCCCACAAATGATGGTCTCTAACTAAGAACACACACTTCTCCAAAAACGTTCCTGAATTGGAAGAAAGAATTAGGCAGGTTGCACTTGCACTGTCTACTGCTCATACCTAAGCTTATTCTAAGAATGAGTTTCCACATGAATGCCTTTCTTGAACTTCACATTCACAGCCTCAGAATTGGCTAACTAGTTATACATTTTCTTCTCCCAGGAATTTGACTCTTCCAAAAGAAAACTGTCAGCTCTTTTAGTAACTTTGGCAATCGATTCAAGCAAATGAACTTCAAGGGATCAAGATAAGAGACTGAACTTCTCTTTTCCACATATATGAGCTCAAACAACCTCCTATTAAAACATAACAACTCCATATATCCATCCGAAATTTCTACCACAACATAAAATGTACTAAGTCTTCACTCTAAACCTCTGAGAGAGCACATTGAGCATGCCATTCACCAAACAAGATCAAAAGCAGCACTTACTTCCATCAAAGAACCGAGAAACAGAATAAAGAAACTCCAATAACAAAGGCAAAAAGGCCAAGTTTCGTTCCATAAACAATACCCTCTGGATAGCACCGTCCAGACTATAACATATCTACCCACCGGAAAAAATACTATAACATATCTAGGAGTTGTAATTTATCCAAACTCCGAGAAAAATCGAAACAGGAAAGGTGCAGAATTCGCCAGGTGCAAGAGCAAGTGAAACCAACATTGTAAATTAGACAGAGCTATCATACCTGACGAGTCAACACCGACCTCATTAACAGAGCTATCCTCGCTCTCATATCCTGCAAAACTTGATGAAAAAGCTCAATTTAGCATTCTCCAGAGCATATTTGCAAGAATTATCAAAAGCAGTTCTTATACTACACTTCTCGCGCAAATTGAGCACGAAAACAACCTATAACCGATGAGGGAATCAATGTAGGCTCAGAAAAGAACGAACCAGATGAGGAGGAGGGAGATTCAGGATCGACCTTCACTTCTGCTTCTCCCACATCGTCGTCGTCGTCGCCCTCTGATTCTCCCGCAACTTCCGGTTGGAGCTCCGGCTCCGAGTCCGACGAGGAAGAGCCGGAGCCGCCGTCATTGTCGCCATGGTCGACCTTAAAGAACCGACGCTTTATCATCTGCAAAAGAATCGGCGTTTGCACACCCACCGTGAACGTTCAAGAGGGGAAAAAGAGATTCACATTCGATGACACACCCAACAAAGTTATCTTCGAATTCCACGAGCCGACAATGGATTACCTAGCCCGCTGCTTCTTCAGCGTTCGCCTAGCGGTAGATGCGGGGGAAACAAACAGCTCCGAATCGCGGTGAAGATCGGCGGAAACGAGCCAGGAAGACGGCCAGTTGCAGAGAGAGAGAGAGAGGGAGAGAGGGTTTTGGGTTTGGAGCGAGAAGGAAAGTATATTCTCTTCGAGGAGGATGGTTATGGGCCTTGGGTCCAAGACTTTGCTTGGGCCGATAAACCGGATTAACGTTAATCCGAGATTAGGTCTTTCTATTCAATGCAGCTCTCTGCTCATCTGAAGTTGTTGTGCTTGTTTTCTATAAGTCCCCACCACATCTTTGATGGGCTAGCCATCATTTTCTTCTCTTATTTGGTTATCGGTGGATTCATATTCCAATTCCGAGCCTATTGCACGTGAGGGTGTCAAACCAAACCGAAACGGTCGGAACCCGAACAAAAAATTTTGGATATTTTCGAGTCGGATACCCATTCAGTTTGGTTAGCAAGTAACTATACAGATTTCTAATGGTTTGGTTCGGTTCGAGTATTATACTAGGAACCAAACCGAAACACAAAACCAAAACGTAAGACGCACGTTGTCCAAATGTGTCGAACGAGGGAAGAAAGCGATCCACAATCCTAATCAACAGTCATATCAGGTATGGGTAGCTAGATTTTCTACTGGAAATGGATCGAATGGGTCAATTTGAATCGAACCATTTACAACATGATCCATCCGTTTGATATGTTTAGGAGAAAATGATCCAAATCACCATATTATTGTTTTTTATATGGATATTGGGGATTTAATATCGAAATGTTGTGAAAATTGAAATCTGTGTTTGCAATGATTATTTAATGTATCGTGTAATAATCAATGTTTAGGTTAGGAATCAAGTAGTAATCAATATATGTGTATATAGTCTGGATTGGTCCGATCCCCTTATGGAACCGGGGATAGGACTAGTAGTCCTAGTCCTCAAATTTTTGGAATCAAGGATCGGTCCAATCCTAATTGGATTGGCATACAAGCTGAAGAAGCCGCAGTAGCTCGCGTTTCCACTTATTGCATATTTTAGAAAGCTCGGCCTCAATCTTGCGGAGGCACGGTGGATGCCAATGATGTTCTTGTAGGTAATAAAAAGGAGACACGGCAGGTGCTCTGATTGAGTAAAAGAAAAGATGGGACAAGACAAGAGGAGAGGGGGAGGAGGAGAGAGAGAGAGAGAGGTGATGATTGAACAAGAGAAAAGAAAAGGAGGAGAGAGGAATGAGACAAGAGCCACGAAGTTCGAGGGGCATAAATATATTATATAGTATATATATATTTTTTTTTATCAATTCAGGCTAGACGGTCCAATCCGATCTAGTCTTTCTAAAATCAGGGATCGAACCATCCAGCTACTAATCCTGCTTGTTGGGACTAGAGATCAGATCGGTATCTTCAAGAACTGGCCAATCCGGCCAGAAAGGTCCGATCTTGATTCGGTCCAGACAATTTCGAATCACTTTGTTCATCCTAGTAATCAAGTCATGTTTTGCGTGCCGCCGCTGCATTAACCAAGACCAAAATTTCCTCGGACAGGTGGCTGGCCAGACAAGCAAACTTCGAAGAGACTTTCCCTTGCTGTGTCCCAGGAGCCACGACCCACCGACCGAAGCAAAACGCAAAAGCAGACATCAATTATTTTTTAAATCGAATTGCCACTTCCCTTCTTCCTCCAGCAATCAAGGTCCGACGAAGTCTCCGGAACTGCTTTCCCCATGTTGCCCCTCCTCTCACAAAACAGCTCATCTCATGGTATAGGTTAATGGAAGATAAAATTGAAATTGGGACTAGCAAATTCCAGACTATTATCGATAAGATTTCTGGGTTTATCTTCTGCGATCTTAACTTATCATTTACTTGCTATTTTAATTGAACTGAAATCTTTACATATAATCAAAAAGATGATTCATGGTCCCTAGAATGTAGGGATTCCTCCAAATTAATGAAATTATCAAATTTACCCTCACATTTAAATGGTCGAGATGATTTTTTAGGAGCAAACGAGGAAAATAATAAAACTGATTAATATTCTTAAAAACAGAGATATCTTCGGTTATAACATAATATAAGTAAAATAGTGCAATGCATGACTTACTAAATCTATTTTATAAAATTGGGTGATTAAATGATGTGAATGAAACCCTAAAAAGAGGGACACATTAAAAAAGAAATAATAATATGATACTTCACTTAATAAACGAATTTTAATAAATTCAGCACTTTTCAGATAGATTTGCAACAAAAACTCATAAAAAAAGACCCAAAACACTTTCTTTTTTTTTGGGTTCTCAATACAAAAACAGCATTAGGTAAGATATCTACTATTTAAATACCTCGTTACCACCACCGACAACGTGTTGGCTTAATGTAAAATAGCTCGGTCCTTTTTTGGAGCAATTCGAGACTAAAATCCTGAACACACAAATTGATTTAAGGGAGTGCGTGTTAAAATCGCACAAACAAATCCCCTATTTCATTTATCAAAAAAAAAAAAAAACTGAAGGGTATCGACGTAAATTCCAAGTAGTAGTCAATTAGATAAGAGCTTCCCCGAATATCACGAGGTCAAAATGGGTAGATGGCAGTGTCACTGCCTAATCAGCAGCTTCTATATATATGAACTCCCTCTCATCCAACTTTCTTCCACATCACTCTCTTTTACTTGACAATTGACATCACCTCCCCCACCCCCACCCACCTCCAATACCTCCCTTCTCATGGCGGATCCGAACTCGGACCCGAACGGAGCTCCGGCCCGTCGGATCGACTGCAACGTCCTCGCCGCGAAGTCCCTGGCCCGGTTCGGGGTGGACCGGATGTTCGGCGTCGTGGGCATCCCCGTGACCTCCCTCGCCAACAGCGCCGTCTCTCTGGGCGTCCGGTTCATCGCCTTCCACAACGAGCAATCCGCGGGCTACGCCGCCTCCGCGTACGGCTACCTCACGGGCCGGCCCGGCGTCCTCCTTACAGTCTCCGGTCCGGGCTGCGTCCACGGCCTCGCCGGACTATCCAACGCCATGGCCAACGCTTGGCCGATGGTGCTGATCTCGGGCTCGTGCGACCAGAAAGATTTCGGGAGAGGAGACTTTCAGGAGCTCGATCAGATAGAAGCCGTGAAGCCCTTCTCGAAGTTCTCGGTGAAAGCGAAGGACATCAGGGAAGTCCCCAGTTGCGTGGCTCAGGTCCTCGGCCACGCGGTCTTGGGTCGGCCCGGCGGGTGCTACTTGGATCTTCCGTCGGACGTGTTGCACGAGACGGTGACGGAGTCGGAAGCCGAGAGCCTTCTGGACGAGGCCGAGAAGTGCAGGTTGAAGGAGGAGATACCGAACGTGTTGAGCTCGCAGATTGAGGAGGCCGTGGCTTTGCTGAGAGGCGCCGAGAGGCCGTTGATTGTGTTCGGAAAAGGAGCTGCCTTCGCGAGGGCGGAGGACGAGTTGAAGAAGCTGGTGGAGGTGAGCGGAATTCCTTTCTTGCCGACTCCGATGGGGAAGGGCCTTTTGCCTGACACGCACGAGTTTGCAGCGACCGCGGCGAGGTCGCTTGCGATCGGGAAGTGCGACGTCGCGCTTGTCATTGGCGCCCGGCTCAATTGGCTGTTGCATTTTGGGGAGCCGCCCAAGTGGTCTCCTGATGTGAAGTTCATATTGGTTGATGTGAGCAAAGAGGAGGTTGAGTTGAGGAAGCCGTTTTTGGGTTTGGTAGGTGATGCCAAGAGCGTGTTGAAATTGATCAACAAGGAGATCAAGGATGACCCGTTTTGCTTGGGGAGGTCTCATCCGTGGGTCGAGGCGATTTCGAAGAAGACAAAGGAGAATGTGTCGAGGATGGACGCTCAGTTGGCGAAGGAAGTCGTGCCCTTTAATTTCTTGACACCGATGAGGATCATAAGGGATGCGATTTTGGGACTGGGGAGTCCGGCGCCAATATTGGTTTCTGAAGGGGCGAATACGATGGACATTGGGAGGGCAGTGTTAGTTCAGACCGAGCCGAGGACTCGATTGGATGCTGGGACGTGGGGGACCATGGGAGTTGGGTTGGGTTATTGCATTGCAGCTGCTGTGGCTTCCCCTGACCGGCTCGTGATCGCTGTTGAAGGTGATTCTGGGTTTGGGTTCAGTGCGATGGAAGTTGAGGTATGCTTTCTTCATAAGCCGTTAAATGGTGCTTGATTTATCTCATGTTGTTACTGTCCATCGATTCTTCCATGATTTGGAGCGTGTGAGTTGCTGGTCTTGAATGATGATAGATGCATGTTTATAGTGCCTATGCATACCGCCATTAATAGGAAGATTCATATCCTTTATTTTGTAAGATTGTTCTGTTTTGTTCAAATGTAGATGCCTGTTGATCAGCTTTTTTTACACATTAGCTGCTCATTGTGCATGGTATCTCAACATTAGCTCCACGAGGAATATGATATGCATGATTCTTATGCGTCAAAATATAGTTTGAGTGCCAACCAAATTATGGCAATCCTCTCAGATTTGGCTGTAGGAGCACCTACGGTGCAGCACTAGTCATGCTTGGACCCTCCCTTGGAGATCCACAAATAGGGTTTGAACATAGATTGACATCCAGCCACACAGACGGTCTAGTTGTTTAAACTTAAAACTGGTGTTGATAGAAATTGTCTCAGGCAGCATAGCTGCTTTGGTGACAGCACATAGCTACCAGGACATTAAACCGTGCAAGACTAAGCCCCAGCAATTAGACTATTCGTAGTGGCAAAGAACTTTTGCCGGCTTAAAGTTTACAATTTAGGTATTAGTGGCAACTTACATTCCATGTAATGCCTGGGTTGTTCTAGCCGATGCTTTGTCATGTAATTCAGCTCTTATTTTGTTTTTGTGAGCTCTTTTTGTATATGGTCTAGCTTTGTGAGCTTTTGGATGGGTGGATCTTCCATTTTCTGCCCACATTCAATCCCCTTATAAGTAGTGGCAGTCTTGCAGCAACAATAGTATCAAATAGCTTAGGAGAACACATTCTAATGAACCATCCTAGGGAACTAAAGTTACATTTTGCGAATCAGATGGCAAAAAAAATTCTTGCAGATGGATGCGAATAGGACAGTAGGACCACATCCAGGATGCCATTTTATTCTGTATCTATGAATTCTGAACTTTTGATGGGTCCGGTCAATTAAATTCCATATTGCTCACGTTGCATCAGTTTGAGACATAGATGGCTGCTGTAATTTATGCAGAGAAAGATTTCAAATAAGTAAGTAGTTCTGTATTTAGATGTATCTTTTGCCTTTATTCTGCACCATCTGTAGTATGGCTTATGCTTACCTGGTAGAGATATGCAGTAGAATCATGGCAACTTGTGGTATAGATATAACAAAAGGAAATGAACCATTATGTCTTGATGGGGGTGTAATTAAGTCTCCTGGAGGATAAGCTTGGTCTATAATGGCAGCATTGAAATGAACTGGAGAATGTGCCGATCTTATATTTCTTTCAAATGTATCTTCTTTAAGCTTCAGTCTCTCGTGGACATCATTTTAATTTTCTCTTTTCTTCCTCTTCGAGTCTGAGTGGACCAGCCTGAACTCCTTCATTGACTGTGCTTTTGTTTGACCTCTCGCCCTAATTCATTTTACATAACAAGGCATAAATTTGTTAGCTTCTGGCGCATGTTCCATATACCACACATGGTTACGCACATGTGAAGGCTGCACACCATGCTTGCTTATCTACATGATGCATGGTTTGAGGTATTACATGGACTTTCACTGGATGCCTACCAAAGTGTTTTGCTTTTCAATCCTTTTGCACTGGGACAAGAATGAGGGTTGTTAGCATTTATAGTGCCAACGTTAGGTTCAATCTAATTGTTTCTATAGTCCATTAACTATTGAAAGATGAAGATTCCTTCTTGGCCCATATACCTCGAGAGAGATATAGAGAAACAGGGGATGAACAAGTAGGGCATGCTTTATGCCCAAAAAATAGAAAAATAACGAGTAATTTTCCATTTTCTCTTAAGTTCTTATGTCCTGAGTTTCATGTCAGTGAGTAACTGCTTAATGTAATATTCAAACCATAAAAAAAGAATAGATGCTTGGATCAAAACGGATTTCTGAGTTTAGCTAGAATACCAATCGCATTTGGATTTCTTGAGTGATGTAGCACATTTGTTTGCTTAGTTTGCTCCTGGCTGTACATTGTTAAACGAAACAACAGTCACTTAGCATGCCCTTCTTGGAAAGCTTCGCTGGTAGATATTCATTTATTTGCCTCTGCATGGAAGGATCTATACACGAACTTCTATTGTGCTTGGTGTACATCACTTACTATCCTTCTCTTCCCCTCCTCCAGTAAACCTTGGGTAGATCTGTTTTATTCACTTGGATGCATGAACTTACTACATATTTATCAACTGTCTTCTGTTCTTCTATGAAGGAATTTCATGTGTATGCTCACTTCTTGTATCCTGTATTTGCAGACTTTAGTTCGATACCAGTTACCGGTGGTTGTGATTGTTTTCAACAATGGTGGTGTATATGGTGGTGACCGGAGAACCCCCGAAGAAATCTCCGGGCCCTACAAGGACGACCCTGCACCTACTTCATTTGTCCCCACTGCTGGATATCATACTCTAATTGAAGCCTTCGGTGGAACAGGTTATCTCGTTACTACACCTGATGAGCTCAAGCACGCTCTCTCCGAATCCTTTTCCGCTCGTAAGCCAACCGTGGTAAATGTGATTATCGATCCATATGCTGGTTCGGAGAGTGGCAGACTACAACACAAGAACTGATCAAGAGTGGTATGTCCTCCTTTACTTCCAGCTGCTCTTGGGAGAACTTATCTATCAAAATCCGTTGCCTTGTGTGGTGTATTCAGAGCGCAGAGAAATGTCATATTTTTTTGTGGGTGTTAATTGTAAATGTCTCATACTGTGTGGAAACATTAGTCTGAGCAATAAACTGGGAGTCTAATAAATCTATAGGGATGTGTAGGGTTGAAATGGTAGCTCTTATATACTCAAACCTCTTGTGGATCAATTGATCTATAGATGGATCTTACGCTTTCTTTTGCTTGTCTGCTCTTGTGAGTATCACCCTGTTCCTGATTTGTTTGAGTCTCCGTTGGTTATTAATCTACCTGGTGGCAATCTGGCCGGCACGATCACTTTGCCTATTAACCGGATATCGGTCAGAACATAAACTGACCATAATCTGGATAATTGTTAGACTGGCCTGGGTGTCGCGGCCAGAACCTCCTCTCTGCGCCTCTCAAGTGTGGCGGTTAATCAGGTTTGGTCGACGAAGGGGTTTAAATCCTTTCCTTTTTTAGTAGGACACTGCTCAGTTTACTTATCATAAGTAGCATTACTAGGAAAGGTGCTTCTCAACTCAAACGGTACATGGTCTGGACACACATCACCTCTGTGGAGCCTGTCTTAGAGGCCTCTTGGCAGAGATTCAACCTTACATCGCTTGGGTGTGCACAAGGGGTGTTGTATATGCCTAGGAATGGACCGCTTGGATCGGACTGAACCGGCCAGTTTTCGAGTTCCCGGGGGCTCCGGTTCGGTGATTACATCGTTAACGAGAAAAATTTAACAACAAATCATAAAAGAAATGCGACCGGTTCAATGATTGGACCGCCCGGGAATCGGTCCGGTCCCTGGTTTCGAACTGAACCAACTTGGACCGGTGCACACCCTTAGACTATGGTCCATGGAAGGTGAAGCCGTCTAGATTTCTCTTTTTGGCATGCCTTTTACCTTTTTATATATAAATCACCTCTGTCCCTCAAAAGTGCACGAGCTTAATCTTCCTGATAGCTTTGAGCTCTATGCCAAAGCAATATTTATCAAACATAAAGTAAAGCAAAGTATATCTTACCACTGAACTCATCAAATCATTTGGCTTGGCTAATATGTTAGTAAATTGTTAATGACTTGTGGTTATGTCAACATGGGATAAGCCTTATATTAAATGGTCTCTCCTTATCTCTGATGCCTCACATCGTTTCTTTATGATATTGTCAAATATTACTTAAAATATTGTTCATTTGAAGACTTCCTATGAAAAATATCGATTTTTTTTCAGATAAATGAAAGGGTCAAGTCCACCGTGATTTTGTATTAGCACCCTTTGTTTTATTTATTTATTTATTTATTTCCGGTATATATTCAATCAAGTACTCTAACAAGATGAATTTGTGCATAATCAAGTTAACTTATGAAGACTTCGTCAGCATCATCATATAAGAATGGGGAGGATGGTGATGGTGATGGTGATGCCACCCCCTTTCACCTTGATGAAGCGAGGATAGCTGACCTCGGGTGGTGGTCGATAACCCTTACCAAGTGGTCAGTGATCAACCTCGCACGGCGGTTGCGACGAGGGTAACCTCATCCTTACCAAGGGCATCAAACTTGTTGAGTCTTGGAAGGAGCACGGCGCCACACCCCTGTCTCTCCCTCTCTCGCGCACCTTTTATTGATGCACGCCAAAATGATTATGTGAACTTTTGCCATCTCAAACAATTTTTCCAATAGTAGAAGTGAAATTGATCGCGCGCACAAAAAGGTTAGACCTGCGAAATCGCGGAAAACTCTGCGAGCAAAGAGGGGAAAAGTATTGCATTTAGGAAGTAAAAGGAACAGCAAGTTTCCATGCATGCTTGTTGCGAGGTGCCTCAAACACCGCTACGTAGATGCAAGAAAATATGGTCATATATGCACCACACGACAAGGTTCATGCAAAACAGAGAAGAGTCAATGTGTGCTCTGGTAAGAAGATGAGGGGCCGAAGGTGATGACGGAAGATGAGAGAGCACAAAGGACTGAAAATTGCACAGAATCTCCCAAACTTATTGCAATTTCACCATCTGTGCTCTCTATCTTCTGTCAACAACATCACCATCACCATCGTTGCCTCCCCACTGTCTAACCAGAGAGAGAGAGAGAGAGAGAGAGAGAAACTTTTCCGAGACAAACCGTGGAGAAATAGTTGTTCTGTGCACGTCTCAAGAGGTGGGAAAAATTGTCATTTTAGTCCTAAACCTATTGCACTTTTGCCATTTCAGTCCTAAACCTTTTTTTTTTGCCAATTCAGTCCTAAACCTTTTTTTTTTGCCAATTCAGTCCTAAACCTTTTACAATTCTGTCCGTTCAGTCCATTTGGCCGGCCGACGCTGATGCGGCACGTCGGCCGGCCAAAATAATA
>BCNH02000006.1:20344834-20362727 GCA_001662345.2 Metrosideros polymorpha var. glaberrima | reverse complement strand
AGGACTGAATTGGCAAAAAAAAAGGTTTAGGACTGAAATGGCAAAAGTGCAATAGGTTTAGGACTGAAATGACAATTTTTCCCAAGAGGTGAGGAAACACTCCATTTATAGAAATGATCTGATTCCAAGATGGCCTTTTGTCTCTCTTGGGTGCGCATCTATTCCATTGGATTGATTGAAAGCGTGCTTGATAGAGGCGTCACGATTCAAAGCAGCCCGCCCTTTTCCCATCTCATCCGCCTCATGATTTCTACACGCCGCACCAGATTATGTATAGGCGTTCTTTCATATTCCTGTCCCTAAAATTCATGATGAGATGTTCATGGATGATGAGGATGGACTATTTTATTACACTCCCCAATCTACAAAAGAAATATATGATTGTTCATCCTATCATGGGCCTATTTCCTAAAAAGTCCACAACTTTAGGTTCAATTCCAAATCTATCCCGAATTTTTTTGTGTCTAAAAAAACCCTCAAACTTTAGGTCAAGTCCCAAATTTATTATGAACTTTGTATTGTCACCAATTTTTATTGTAGTCCCAAATCTACCCCCATTATCTCTCTACCAAAAATCGCCGTTAATCATCCCTCTTTTTCACATCCTAGCATGATTTCATTTTGGAAATAATTTTCTATGTCATCTTGCTGATGTGAATTTGTTAAGATGTGAAAATGCCACGTCAAGTTAGGACGGGACCACGGGGGCATATTTGAAAATAGATTGAAAATTTGCTTTTTATTTTAGACAAAACAAAATTCGAGGCAGATTTAGTATCAAACCTAAAGTTTGACGTTTTTTCGGAGACAAAAAAAGTTCAGGTTAGAATTGGGACTGGATCTAAAATTGGGATTTTTTTAGGGAATTAGGCCTCCTATCATGTACTCATTCTCTACGAAATTTCTCAGGTCTTCTAATTTAATGCAGTTATTTTCTTTCTCTAGGTCAAATTTCATAGATTAAGTCAATGAATAACAAAATTTCGCAAAATTGGTTGATATTTTAAGGAGCCATGAGCATTTCGCGGGACAAAATAGCAAATGCCCTAGCAAAATATTATGGCTCAACCAGATACATGCCAATTCCTAAGTGATGAATGCGCTCATCTGCTACACAAGATTGCAAGGACAACGATGGAGGTATTGAGATTGCTCGTCTACCAAATTGTTTTACTCTGCACTTTCTATTGTACGTAATTAAAGACCAAATAAAAACCTATCACATTACTACTTGGTTACGATTTAATAGACAGAGTTTTGATATATCTAACAATTCTCATTTTCCAATTTTATATGTATTAACTGAAAGAGTGAGAAAGGAAGAGAGTGGCGTAAGTGATGACGACCAAAGGGGTCAAAATGGGATCGATACCCTGCCTCCACCTGTCGCCACCCCTTGAGCTCCCCATTCTCACGCCGTTGGTCGGAAGTGTTCGATAGAGAATTTGGATGAGCATCACATTCTCATCCACAATCACCATACAGTACAGTATTCTCTTGATCAAATGGCAATCGAGTACATCTTCCCTTCATCTTCATATTGTATGGTCAAATCAAAAACACATCGTTAGACATTTAGGGACGGGCTTGTTTCGCAAATATTTCGTGATAGAGAAAAATGCTTTCGGTGACAATCAGTTTCAATGAAAATAATGAGTTCTCATTTGTTTGGTAGAACGTTAAAAAGTGATGAGACTCTATCTGAAGATAGACAGTGAAGAAGCTACAAGTTTTGTGGCAAGAGAGTTGTTATGCTTGGGAAAATGACCTTCTCTATTCACATTAGGAAATCCATTTTCCTAATTTTCAGTGTGGTGTTCTATTTATTATTATTATTTTTTTGCTGTAAAGGTTTTCCTGTTGACTTGTTTCGCCGAAAAGTGTCGACAGAGCACATTTCGAAATATGGATCGATATGGAAATTGACAAAGGATATGAATGGTCCTTCGTTCATTCTTGGATAGGAAATGCAAATTGACGAGAAATTTAAAGATATAAAGACCAGAGGTAATCGCGGCCAGCCAATTCAAAAGGGTACCTGGAAGATAAAACAAAACAACGGGTGTTCATTGATTAACTGGTGGTGTCTTTGCTCGAATTACAATCCTAAGATTGAATTGCTGTGCGCGAAACTAATTATTGGGAGGGCTTGGAAGGGTCGCCCGCGACTAGGAGACATTGGAGTCCCTCGCCCCGAAGTCCCAAATTCCTTTAAATAGAAAGAAGAGAATGTTCAAAGTACCTTAGGCGTAAATTTTTTTTTATGCCGTGTGTAATTTGATATTCTCCGTTATGCAAACAGCATTTAAATAAATATATTGAATATATATTTTCACACTAGCCCATTTAATCTAGAATTCTGGGTTCGTCATCGACCAAGGGTCCGGTGGAGGCCGAGGATGTTGCTCGAAGAGGCGGAGATCCAAGGAAGAAGGACGAGGAGGGATGGATGGGCCGCCCCACAGATGTGATCATTGAGGGCAACATTCCTTCGTCTTTAGAGCATCTTAGATGTCCGAGGCCTTCTGTTTTACCCCCATGTGTACCGGTTTGTATGTTTTCTGGATGATGAATATTACATACCTACATACATTTGGGGAGCACAATGATAGAAATGACCACCAAAAGAGGCTACATTCGAAAGAATTATAGATCAATGGGGGGAAAGGAAAGGGGGAAATTTTGATACAAAATCGTCTATACAAGACATAATTTATTTTTCTTGAAGTAGTAGGAGTTTTGGGTCAATACCACGAAAAACCTCGAACTGATACAGTTGTGACAAATTAACCCCAAACTAACCCCAAACTGGTACATTTGTGACAGATTTACCCAAAATTAATTTTTCGATCACAAAAAATTCCAAACTAGTACACATGCAACAAATTTTACCCTCTGTTTGTTTCCGTTAAATTGGGTTTATACCACAAAAAAACCAAATCAATACACCTGTGACAAACAGAAGGTAAAACTCAAAGTTGGTACACACATCAACTGTCACGTGTCATCCAACTTGGTAATGTGATGATAAAATTTAATAGAAATTAATGGAGGGTAAATTTGTCACAGATGTATCAGTTTGGAATTTTTCGTGGTATTAACCCTAGAGTTTTTTCTCCCCTCAACTCAAGATCTGCTGGTCCCTATCAGTATCGGTGGACTTCTGAGATCTTCAAGAACGGATCTCCTGATCCAATTCTGCATCCCAATACTCAACTCGGGCGGTTCATGTAGCTGCTATTCCGTTTCTCTTTCGATTTGTTCTTCGCGAGCAATCTGTCAAAGAACAATGAGCCAAGCAGACGAACAAGTGTCTTGGCATACGAGGAGTTAGAAAAAACATAGTTTCATGAGGAGATCATCGAACATCTTTCATAAACTAATCAAGAAAGCACCTAATACATACCCTTGGCATTCGGAAATTGAACAAACGCTACCTTTTACCTCTGGACGAGCGGCACGGTCGCATCTCCGAGACGGTCGGTGACAGTAGACGTAGAGACGGAAGGGAAAGGGAAGAGCTGCCGGAAATCACCGGAATGGGCGGCCTTGGGAAAAACTCAAATCGAAAGGATTCATCAAACCGAGATCTCGATGACATCTTTTTCCGGTTTATCCCAAACCGCCCATTCCCACAATTTCCGGTAGCTCGAATCTCCCTTTCCCTCATCTCACCCATTCACTTCGTTTCTCTCTACTTCTTTCTTCTTCATCCTTCACTTCTCACACTCAAATCACTCTCATATGCCAACTTTGTGTGTGACCCTTACCCACAACGATGTCAAGAGCAAGGGTGTCCTTGCCCTTTTTTATAGTACCCAAGGCCAATTAAATCGGCCCCACTCACGTCAGCATTTTTGCGGATATGCCCTCCCTAATTTCTGTATTTGCCCATACGCTCCTACACTGTTGGTTTATTCCACTCGAGGCAGTCGCTGACAGCGTGCCTTTTCCTAACCCTTGATTCGCAATGCACTTCTATGGCTTGAAATCTCGTGATGAAGTCCGGACCGTAGTTACCCGATGAGCAATGAGATACAATTCTCCATCCGAGACAAACATGGAGGTCACGATGATTGGAGAGCATCAGCCTAAAATCATCGATGGGGCACATAAGCTTTTTCGATTCAAGTGGGGGAGGGCCTAAAGGATAAATATATTGAAAGTTCTAAAACTCGTCATGAAAGTACAATTTAGTCCTCAAATTTTCAAAAAAATGCAATAAAGTCCTAAAATTTGTCATGAAAATGTAATCAAGTCATAAAACTTTCATAAAGTGTAATCGAGTTATTGGACCGATTTGAGAAGTTTTAAGACTCGATTGCACTTCTTGAAAGTTTTAGGACTCGATTGCACTTTCGTGATAAATTTTAAGATTTCAAATGCACTTATTCCAAGGATAAATTACGAGTTTACGAGGGACTGAAGCCGAAGAATTCGCATAGAAGTAAAGTGGGACGAAGATGCTTGCGCGTGTCACGAGTGGGACAACTGGACCAGCTCTCTCCTTTCTTTTTCTCACTAAAGCTTCCAAAAGCTCGGGAATCTTCCTAGAAATGAGGCTAGAGTCCCTTCTTTTCCTCACCTCCTTTTTGAATTTGCTTTACAGCATTAAGATTCCCATATCTCTGCGGCTCTGCAAATGATTTCAAAGGAGTTAAAAAAGAGCATCGGCCTTCCTTCCCATCATTCAATAGGACCATCCATCCATGGTGATGCAATGCTCCAGCTTCGTTTTGAGTCGAGGCAAGCTCTAGAAATTGGGAGACAGCATCTTCTTCTGATTGCTTCTCTCTCCACTCGCAAAAGGATGCCTGACGAAATTCCCATGTTGATTATAATACCGCGAAATATACAAAACCTCCCTAGATTTAGGGGGAGAAATTGATTTTAATGTTGATTGTTTAAGTAACTTTAGAGCCGACCCAAATTGAATTCGAATAAGTGTCATAAAAATCGAATCATACCAATAATTTCTCTCTTTTTTATTTTATTTTTTCTCCCTCTCTTTTTTCACTACCAATGAGCAATGTGATACATGCGGACAGCGTTAGGGGCACGCCGGGCCGGGCTGACGAAGTACTCTCTCCATCAATGAAAAGAGAATATCAAAGTGGGTTTCCCATGAATAAGACTTGATCGAATATATGAAGTTAGGCGTAGGCACTTGAATTGACATGGGCATAAGCATGCATACGGATATTTTAAAGCTGGTAGGAATAAAGTTGAGATTAATAGTATGAGATATTTTCAGCTCTCATTCACTATGCATAGGCAACTAGGCTAATGTAAAAGTAACAAAGTGGGAAAATTTCAAATATAAGTCTGGAGTTGAACCATTTTCTCGAAAGAGGATCCAAAGTGTATTTTTGCTTCAAATAAGGCTCTGAAACGACAAATTTAATCTCAAATAAGGACCTGAAGTGACGAACTTGATCTCACATAAGGCCCCGAGTTTATCTACCAATCATATCATGGGCGTTTTCGTTCGAAAGCCTCTCTCTTTTTCTTTCTCTCTTTCCTTTACGTTTTCTTTTCCCTCTTTCTAGCCGGATCATCCTTCCGCAACCTTACTCCACGACCCAAGAGAAGCATTGTAAGATTTTCAGCTGCAAACATCTAAGGTCGCACCGATAAGAAAGCCGACTCCGCCGCAAATAATACTTGCTCGACGTCCATAGCTTCTTGTGATGGGAGAGGCGACTAGAGAGGCAACCAACCCAACAAGGTAAAGAGAAGACGTAAATGAGGCGAGGACTTGGCTGTTGTACTCGCCGCAGTTGTTTTCATGTGCATGGTGCTTGTTTCTGTAAACTTCCGGGAAGAATGTCCGAAGAAATCCATCCGTTGAGGTCACTCCTGCAAAGGAAGGCAGAAAGTTCACAGTTCTGCAGAAAGACACACCGCATTCGGTCAAATTAAATTTCTGAGTTGGGTTGTTTCTTATCATTTTGGGAAATTACGTGTAAAGCGATATTAAATTTTGCTATTTCTTACCTAGAGCTGCTGTAGTTGAAACTGTAGAATGTGCTGCCCCATCTGAAAATATACCCCCTTCTTCGATCCATTTACAAAGTATTAACCAACGATTCATCTAAAGTTAAGTCTTTGATCTAGGAAGAAAAGAAACCAACTTGTCCTGTGCTCTCCATCCCATAATCAGAAATTATCCACGAGCCCAAGATTGAGGCATTAAGGTGCTTGCTTCCCTCTTCTAGGCTACCGCTCGGCCGTGCGTCGAGGCAGACTATGTCGAGTGAGGCTCGAAGGTGATTGTCACAATGGACCGGCATCACGACGTTGAGATTGAAGGTGCCAATCACTGAGACAATGTGCAGGTTATCGTGATAATTGTCCAAAAAGTCCTAAACCTTTTGATGATTTGCCAATTCAGTCGTGAATATTTCAGTTGTGCCAATTCAGTCCTAAACCTTTTAACGATTTGTCAATTTATAAGTGATTCATGTTGAAATTTTTTTCTTTTAGCGATTAATTACCAAAAAAGTCATAAATTTATTATACAGATGCCAGTTTGATCGTGAATCTTTTGATTTGGCTATTTTAGTCCTAAACCTTTTGACAGTTTGCTAATGTAATCCTTCCAATCAATTTTAATCGAAAATTGCTGACTTGGACATCGGCCATCTTACTTGACATGGCTGGTTGGTATCGACATAAACAATTTGTACAAGTTTTCAAAAAAAATTGAATTTTTTTTTTCTATTTGTGGCTGGCAAGGGTCACCAAGGCCTTGCCAGCCACTGGACAAGGGCAAGTGCTGCCTCACCCACTGCCGACGAGGCTTTGGCGAGGTGGCCCTTCTTGGCCATAGTGAAAAAGAAAGAAAATAAATATTAAAAATTTATAAATTGGATGTTCATGGAGTGAACAGGCCAACCTATTTCCTATATCACATTATTCTACTAGATTAGCTATTTTCACGTAGTCACCGAAACTCTATCAAATAGCCAATTTTACCGAAGAAACGATTACAATTTGAGGTGGCGCATTTAGAGGCGAATCTCTCTTTGTCAACCAATTTCAAATGGCTCCACCAGTTGTTTTAAGACAAAATTCCGTTGGGTACATAAAAGAAAAAAAAGGAATTTAAGATAACATGTCGTAGCCGCTTGCTTGAAAGACAAACCGAACGTTCGGCGTCGTCCCAACAAACCATTGACGAACGAGGCCGAGGATACAAAGCACATCGTTGCATCAATCGTCAATACCTTCAAGTCGAATCTAAACAGTACTGAATCGAACACGGGATGACTTAAAAGCTTGACTTAAACAGATTATTCATTAGCACCTTAGCTGGACCCCACTTACACACCGAGCCAAAGGGCAAATCTCTCCGGACGATCTATATGCAATTATACATGGCAGACAACATGACATTCTAACCATTTAGGCGCGCGCAAACAAGAGGTGGGTGGTTCAAAAGTCCAGCGACTGTCATTTTGTGATCAACTTTGGTCACATCAAATCATATGACCCCACATAGTTCGACCATCGTGATAAACGATGTCCGATTTACCCGAGAATGGTTCTAGTCTTGTTGACACTAAAAAAATGTTTGGAGCGTGAGAATTGACAGTCGCATCGACAGGATTTGTTGGAAGGACAATAGGAGCGGAAATGGCCGAGTGTTCAGGATAATTAGTCAATAAAGTGCAGTCTGTAGACAAGAGAGACGGACTCTAACCGATGTAGAGATTGTTAGTGACGCGGCTAAGCATTGGAACAAAAAAATCGATAAAAAGAGGAGAATAGATGAAAATGGCAAGGTGTAACCGTCAAAGGCAGCGGGTGTGATATAACCATTAAAGAAGTGGAGGCGAAACAACCATTAGTTAGTAGGACTAACATAATTGTCTGGTAGTTGAGTGGACCTCAGATGCAATTGTTTAAGGTGGTAAACGTCGAAAAAGAGGAGGTAATGCCGCTATGGTGAAGTCGATATATTTGGAGAAAACTATTTGTAGATAAGTTATGCTGAATCATAAGAGCCATATATAGCATGTGTAATTTTCTTAGTAACTGTTGTTAACCGTTAATCGTAAGTATAAATACTTGGATTGTAAGCTATATAAAAAACACAAGTTCTTCATCTTTATTTCGAGTTTACCTTTACATTCTAGTACCCTTTATATGGCTGGCAACGATTTTTTCTTTTTCCACATAACTTTTCAAGAGAAATCCCATGAAAACACAGGATTACTGGAGAATAGGAGGAATTTAAGCTATTAGACCGCGTCTTCTGTTATTTATCCTGTTGCGAGAAGTTTGAGACGGCAAAACTTCACGAGTGCATATCTTATCGCTCATGCATCTTTTTTTGATTCCACATAAATTTCGAAAGGAATTTCATGAAATTCCTAGTTTTCGTATGTTTAGATTTTTCGTCATTTACATTTTTTATCCAAGAATCAACAAAGAACCCTTCACACCTTTTGCCGATTTGCTTATCAATTCATATTTCGAAAGATATTTCATGGGACTTTATCGGACTTTTTTGGTGAAACAAGTCCTTAACAGTGACGCAAAGTTTGACCGACCTAACACCAAAAGGTGCATTTATTCCACAAGAGGCTGGAGCCTCGGAGCATGTACTCAATATGAGGGAGTTACATGCAATTGGACCTTCATATGTAGTGGGTCTCACATGGGTACACATATACCCCATTAGATCTAACCGTCCAAATACAGATCAATATAATAACACGCTCACTGAATAATTTTCAGAAATGTGGTACCAACCATGATCTTAGAATGAAGAAGTAACTGGGTGTGATACCCAGTCGACTTCAATAAATGTGTGAAGAGAACAATGTTAGATATGTCAAATGAAAAAATATATGAAAATTTTATAGACTATTGAAAATTAGTATTCAGTTCTTTAAATGGATGTGCACATTTTGTCACTTACATCATAGCATGATATAATAACTTTGTAAACAAGCCATAGTGTATTCGACCAAAAAAATAAAATAAAAATAGCCAGAGTGTACCTAATATAATTCTTGGAAAAGATAGGATAAACACCAACTAGAAAATTTTATGTTTCATAGAAATATCATGAAATTATTATTTTTATTCATTAAATATTTAAATATTAATTTCATTTAAGACTTTCTAAGGAAAGCTTCACTTAGGAAACCAAATAAAAGAGGTCTTTATTTTCCGACCAAGGCATATGTAACTACCATAAAATTTGCTTTCAAGTCTGTTTGCGGCGGTCGATCGGGATCCGGAGTACGTAGAATGATAAAAACGAAAAAGAATCAACGAATGATAAATAGTAGCTCCCCATTTCGCGATTTCGCTAACGTATTGACGTAGTCTCAAACGAGCATCTCACTGATCCCAATAACTTTCGAGAGGGGAGGGGGACAAGGTCTAAACTAGCTTGAACTGAAAGTAACGTACTCCGTGGGTAACAAATTGTGTCATCATTACAAAACCCCCAGACTTTTGGTACGGTTGGTTAAGTTGGTCCCTATACCTCAACCAACCACAGGTCAATAACATGCAAAATCACAGTAACAGAAACAGCCAAATATGTCTCAGCACGATAGCTACATATGCATAGTAAAATCCAATTGAAAAAAGTTTTGTCTTAATCTCTTCAGGCTAATCTCATCTATATATGCACCTGGATATACCCCCTCCCTCCACTCAAAAAACCGACTATCAACCGCATTTAGTTTGATTTACCTCTTTTTTTTTACCATCTTTATTATCCTTTGAGATGTTATTTGTGGGTTTGATTAATTTCTTTTGGGGAGTTTTTATGTACATAACCGAATCAATGGAAGAAACTAATGAATGCAATGGTATCCGAATCAACGTGAAGCCAGCATCATCTCCTGCTCAGTGAGGGAGTGACGGAAGTGGCACCTGTGGCCGTAGGGACACATGTCGCCGGCTAGGACCATCCTGCAGACCTCGGTCTTGTAACGTGGGTGCCTGATCACCGGACGCAGCTCGGCAATCCCATGCGCGAACTGGCAGTGGTCGCCGTACGGGCACGTGCCAGTCTCCTGCCACTTGTTGCAAAGCTCCGTCTTGAACATCCCCTGGCTGTACACTTCGAACTCCAATGCTTCCTGCTCTTTCTTCCCACCTGGCACGTACACTCGCGGTTGCACCTGCACACACGAACTCTCCTTCCTGAGATAATGTCCAAATCAATGACAATTTCAACCAAGGTCGTAAACGAGAAGGGAAAATCAGAGTTCAATGGATGGAGAAATCTACGAGGGCCAAAAAAAAAAAACGTATGTGGAGGACGAGAAGATGCTCCGACTTCAAACATGTAATACGATGAAAATGACAATCAAAACCATTGCACATGAGAAGAAAAGATCCCGATGCGATTCGTAACAGAAAAAAATTTGATGAAATTCGCATCGACGAAAATGGAGAAGAGAACCCAGATTATTCTGATACAAACAACAGCGAAATCATGATTAAATTTTAATGCATTCACCAAAAATCAAATGAATAGGAGACGCCAGTTCAACCGATATCAAAAGAAATAATCAGCAAAATGATACGAGAAAATATTTTAGAGACGCACCACAGCGTAATCATGATGCGAACAACATTCATATATGAGACGCCAGTCCAATCAATAGAGATTGAGATCGACTGATCAAACAAGGAAGCGCAATTTCTTAGATCAACAGACAAATTGCGAAGAATATATGGAATCAAGAGAACAAACTGACCTTTGGTGGCTCCTGTGCTCTGGGCGAGCGGAGTTGACTCACCGGTCGACTCGAGCGGCTGTTGCTAGCAGCAGCAGGCTGGTTCAGTTTAAGGTAGCCACTGGACCGAACCGATATGCTCTTCGGCAGCCAAACTCTCTCAGGATTACTCGTCTCGTATCCGCTCTGATCCATGACGCTCGTCGGACTGTAACTGCAGACGTCTTCGCTGGAGAAATCCGACCCCGGAGCATTTGCGTCAGAGAGACCGAGCCGCCGGAAGCAGCTCTGCAGAGTGCCCTGTGAGGGCAGGTTAAGGAGCTTTACGAGCTCGGAGTTTGACAAGCGAAGCCGTGCATTCTCGCGGCGCAGCGAGTCGATCTCCTCCGTGAGGTCGTTGAGGTGAGCGCGGCAGAGATCGTAATGATCGCGCAGCTGTTGGTACTCGAGAACCAGGCGAGCTTGGTTGAGGCGGTGCTCTATGGCGATAGTGCTCCTGGCGGTTGCGTTCTGGTTGTTGTCGGAGGAAGCGGATGAGCTCAGAGATGGCGAAATTAGCGTGGAGCTCGAGGGAGGCGATTTTGGCGGGAAAATGGAGTGGTAGAGCGCGCTGAAATTGGCCGCGAACTGCTGGTTCAGTGGATAGCTCGAGGATTGAGCCGGAGGTGGCGAGTTAGGTACATGTGGCGGCGGCTGCTCCGGGGAGGTTGAGGAGGTGGTGATGGTTGGATCCGACTGAGCCGAGGCGTCCTTTTCCATGTGCCTCGAACTTGCTGCAATAGAGAGCGAAAACCATATTCAGTTATGGGAGAGGGAGTCTGGCCATCGGATGATCGCGTGGAAACAAATGGGAGAAAAACCGACATTCAACAGTCTCCGCCTAGCTACATTCGTCTCCCTCTGTCATCTTCCTCATCAAATCTACCGAGTCGTGAATGATCGCCATTAAAGTAAAGCAAACCCAGCGCAAGCACAGAAACGCAAAAGAGATCGAACGTGCACCTCTCACTGAATCATCGCTTGGGCTCGAAATGACTTATAAATCTCAGGACGATCATAGACAGAAGCTAGATCAAAACGTACGCAGATCAATCGATGAAGATCGAACTCAATGAACTCAGACAAACTACGCGAGAACGCAGGACGCAGATCAGACTGATAGCAAAATCCACGAGTCAATCAAACTCAAGGTTTCGAGCTAAAATCCCCGGAAATCGAAGCGAAGGTGCGTCAATGGAGAGCGAGTCTCACCTGGTTCAGCGCGCGAAGAGAGAGAGAGAGAGAGAGAGAGAGAGAAACAGAATGGAAGTGGAAGAAGCTACTTTATAGTTACAGGCAGCGGGGAGAGGGAAGGAGACGAAAGCGATCGGGTACTCTCTAGCGCAGGAGATCGCCCGTGCTCGTGAGCCCCGGATGTTCACGCCGGGCTCAACTCCACCACAGACTCCACGTGGAGGGACGCCATTGGCCAGTGAGATAGCCAAGTGGGTGGATACGTCCGCACCGGAGGGAAAAGATCGACTCAAGGCCCGTTTTCCCGCCAAGGGACAGCGAGCGAGCGCGCCTGGGATCCCCGAAACCGTTTTAGAGAGAGAAGCGACTGCTTGAGAGCCTTAGGGCCAGCTGGGCTAGAGAGAGAGAGAGAGAGAAAAAGAGAGAGATGGGTGGGTTATGTAGATGGATTTAGATGGGTGACATCACATGTGAAGGTTGGTTAGCCGAACACTGGCGTGGAACGGAAGTGATGTCAATGGGTTGCGTTGTCTTCTTATGATGAGGGGGAGCGATTTATAATCGGTTGATGCATTAATTATTGTTAATGTGTGGGCATCGCAACCGTCGAATTCCAGGTTGCTTCTTTGTTACAACTTTAACTAACTCCCGTGGCCCTTCTCTTTTTGCTTGCTTGCTCGCTCACTAGCCATCACCCTCCCATCAAGAAGCCCCCTCGATGGCGTGATGTGCTTCCAATGGCCAACCGCTAATCATGAAATTTTCCCGCCCATGGATAGGATTAGTGAAGATTAAGATTTGGACCCTATCGATGCGCTGAGGTTGTCGCCCGTCGAAGAAAAGAAGGCGCTCTTCGACAAGATTTTGGCGACGGGAAAAAGATTCAATCGCCAACATCGGCAGACGCATGCGACGATAGTCGAGCGGGTTAAGGAGTTGCTACTTATCTGGCTCTTGTCCCATCTAGTTTCAATTTTCAGCGATTTTATACCTTGTATGCGGGGAAATTACTTAGATGTGGCTTTTGCTGTCGACGTCGACATAATTGGAAAATTCTTGCCGTTAGCAGTAGTCACTAGCGTGATTCGATCGTGCGCAGATCCGATCGTGCGCCTCACATGGCTTGTCTCCTATGCACGCCCCAAGAGTAAATGGGCGGGCTTGGGAAAGGGCTTCGCATCTAAAAGCTTTGTCCGATGTGATTGGGCCTAACTCGGGCCCAAGTGGACTTGGAAATTTGTACGCAATCTTCTGGTGATGGACGGGGTTGATGATAACCGACTCAAGCCCGACCACACGTCTGGTTCGGTTAGGTCCGCCCATTGAAGTCGGGTCTACTTCTGTCCATCGTCCGCTGCAGAGGAGAGCACAATTATTTTCAACTTGAATCTGAATCGAAATGGCCTGCCGAGTGATGTTAATGATCCTAAGTCGCATGCATTAAAACAGACATTTTGTGGCCGCTGCACTTGCCCGTACGGTCAACTGATTTGCAGCATATCCTCGATTCGCTTCTGAATGATAGTACTCGAGTCGTTATCGCTATTTAAAATCTATGCTCAATCCACTCGAATGATATAAGTTGTTGATCCTCTCAAAAACTACATCGCGGCGGGGATACTATCCCCGCGGAAAATTTGTCGGACAATTTGTCAGAACTCCATTAAGCAATGGAGTAGTGCAACGTGAAAGTTAAAACGTAGTTACAAAACCTCGGAGAGAATTGTAATAGTAAATTGGAGCCTCGTTAAATTGAAATATGTAACAATAAATTGAATCATGCTGGTAGGCATATTAAGATTGATTGGAAATACGAGTTAATAAAGTGATGCCAACGGGTGCTAATTGAGCGGTGAGCATGCCCAACTTATTTGACTCTTCACTTAATATATCTCATTACGGTTTCATGATTAAACTTATGTTATATACCGTCTGCGTACACCTAGCATTATGGTCAAGTAACGTGATATGAATTGGGTGAGGTGGGGGACGTTTAGTTCAGGTGTTAGGTTCGATTCCTAAGCTCTGCAAAGAGGCATAGCAAAAGTTTGAAAGAGAGAGAAGAGTTAAAAGTGTAGGACAAACCATAAAAAAAAAAAAATCGTGCTGAGGAGGTTTGCAAAATGCCACTTCCACGTACTTTGTTTAATTTCTCCTTGATTGCATGATGAAAGATCTCCTCTTGTTTTTCTCCTCTTTAGTGATGTGTGAGTATAATGAGTTGGTCGAAATAGTTGCTTAACATACCGTATATGGTTTCGAACTTCAATAGTTTTGTGTAGATTTGTCAAATAGGTGGGGTCGGGTCGAAGATGATCTAATTTAAATTAACCCATTTCGATTCATCTCTAAGAAATACAATTTTAATGACCTATACCTGACCAGCCCATACCCGACCAAATCCGTATTGCTAAATCACTTTTATATTCAACATAATTTAGGAAAATTGATATCCAAAATGAGGTGAAAGCACAAATTGAGTGAGGGCGAGATCGAGTGAATGCGAGAGAGTGAAGAGAGAGTCATATATGTCAATCGTGTCTAAGTAAGTTACAAACCCATTTACTAAATATAATTAACTCATATAATAACTCAGCCTATCAAATATGGGTTAAGAAATGGATTTATGGCCCATTTTGACGGGTCTAGCTATGTGGTCAATTCATAACTTTTGCCGGTGGAACTTTACCCTTAACGACGGATGATGCAAAAGTAGACTTAGTCCTTACAACTAGTCGTTTGCAAAGTTACAGAATGAAAAAATGTATTCTCAGGAATGACATCGCTGAAGACATCGCCTCGTCAGAAAGTGACCCTTTAGAGAGTGACTTTGCAAACCTACGAATCTATTATTATAAATTATTGTACCACCAATAATGCGCCGCCTTCGGCGAAAGTGTGTTAGTATGCTTTGTCAATGCAAGAGCATCTGAGCCAAAAAAAGAAAAAAAGAAAATTGTGAAGAGCATCTTATCAAGATGCATGTTACTCTTGTATCTCTGTCTCCTATGAACGTGTAAAAGTCTGTAATACCCTTGGCATCACCTACAAAAAGAAAAGGGTGGCCAAACCTTATGCGGCCAAACTCGTGTCTCCATTTTATAAGCCCATCCTCAGATGGGTAAAGAATTATCCTGATCGTGACAAACGCAACGCACGATTTTGTAAACAAGAAGCAAAGCCACCTTCCTCACTTGCTTTGCCTAGCGTTTGTATGTTCAAGCCTTCAGTTTTCCCTGCCTCGGACGAACTTACGAGCTCGACTGGATGTCAGCATCGCCCAAAGAATCGAGACCCAACTGGAGTACATCCAGCAGGAAACTCAAAAAAAAATCAGTCCTACATAGTCTGTCCTATATTGGCAGACAGAAAATGCTATGTATATTTGTGTGTGTGTGTGTCTGTGTTGGCCGGCAATGCTCTTTACTACCAGCTCCGCATGTCGTTTTTATTCGTGTTTGGCTTTATTTCGTGTGGGAGAATAAGAAAGTTTACTCTAAAAGTAGTTGATACTGAACAACACAGAGTTTGAGTAAGTCAATTCGATATGGGCATTGATACCCATGTCTACCAGAACTAGTACTATTCCGATGGCGATGCATTTTAGGCAGTAATCTTCATTCTCGACCCAATTCATCCTGAACTTCCTAATGCTCGCGGCATCATTCGCATAGTCATCCGGTTAGGGATTTGCATGTCTATGGAGAGATTATTCGAAGGTAAAAACATAATCCCGGCAGTTCACCACGCGAAATGGTCGAATTGGCCTGAAAACGTGGGGCTCTAGGTTCGATCCTCGCTTGGCACCGGTGTCTGGTTATTAGGCCATGGGAATACCATTCGTCGCCACTGCCTTCGAAAAGAGTAACGACACATAAACTGAATTCGGCAGACAAATGTTGACTTTGGACTTAAATTTAGTAGATGTACAGTAGAAAACTCTTCTTTGCTAGGGCAGGCAAACCATTTTGCTCCGCTGACAAGTCCATCCTAGTTGCGTATCGACATATAATTAACACCACCAACCCCCTCCCCCCCCCTAAAAAAAAAGAGCTTGCGAGATCTTCCCATCAATCTTCAGCGTCTGGGAAAAACCCGCTAGTAGCTCAATAGCAACGCTAAACAAGAACAAAAGGAGAGCACATGATCTACTCGCAGAGAGAAAGAGAGAGAGAGATGTAAGAGCTTAGCACATCCTCCTCTCCATGACCTAGACATTAGAAATGTCGAGAAGCTTGCAAGGCCTTGTAAATCTCGTAAACGAGCCTCGCCTCGACCTCCTCGTTCGAGTACACGATCCGAGGCTGTCGGGACTTCGGAACTCGCTTCCCGCCAAAGAAGTTGTCTGTGTTCAAGGACCCGACCTTGCCGGCCAACCTGACCATCATGTTGACATAAGTGTCCCTCAGCCGCGCGAATATCTTGTAGGGAGAGTAATAGATGGTCCTTAACCGCAGCTTCCGGGCGATCTTGATCTTCCAAGACCTCCGTGGACTGCCGGTGTTGCCGCCGAGCCTCGCGACCTGCAGGCGCCGGCTGCGGTCGCCGTCGAGCCGCCTGTATTTCCTCCTCCTCCAGTATCTCTTCAAGCTTCCGTCGAATGACTTTGCCACAAGATCCATGAGAGAGAGAGAGAGAGAGAGAGAGAGAGAGAGAGTTGATATCTCAAGAGTTTAGTTGGGGTGCACGCTACTATGGTGAATATATATACATGGCGAGAAAATGCCATTTGTCCACGAGCAACACAAGGGCTGATTTAGTCAACAAAGCCGGTTTGACTTGTGAGCGTTGCATTTCTTTATATTCTGTTATTTTATTTTATTTTTAAGACAAGAAAGTCCGGTTCTCAAGTTAGTAATTTCAAATTTATGAAAAGAAAAATCATATCCCTTTTGAGGAAAAGGGAAAACACGAACCAAAACATGAACAAACAACCTAAACACGAGATTATTTGTACTTAAAATTGAGAGATTGAACTTATCCATATTACGTCAAAACCGCGAAAGCGAGACAAATTCAATCTCTCGATCGTCCAACCAATTCAAGTAGCGGGCACGATGGCACCTCCAATTAAAGAAGAACACAAGCATCTTGACGAAAGTGATATAAGGGTTTCAACCTTTTGTCTTATCCCGTACCTGCATTCCCCGCAACCCCCACCGGAAAATGTAATTGTAGAGAGAGAAAGAGAGGAGTGGGGGAGAATTGATGCGTGGATCAGGGACGGGCTAGAGAACAATCAAGAAAGTTGAGGGTTGAAAGTAATGCACATAACTTTTTAGAAGGTGACAGGAAGAGGAAGAAGTCGAAGAAAAGACAACCAAACCAAACCACACCACGACCAGACAGATGCTCGTGTTCGCTCGCTGGCCGGATCATAAGTCTAACTAATTGACCCACAACCGTCGACTAAATCGGGTCCGGGTTTTGACCACACGAAGAGCGTTAATTCGGAAGAAAAATTCAATTCGCTCGTGATTATTCGATTGTCAATTGGGTTGCTTCTCTCGCTAAAATTACAAATGCTGCGTAATTTGACTGCGACATCATACCAACAACCGCGAACGAACTGTCGACTAATCCGAAGGAATATTATGCCATGGAATTAAAAAAAAATTGAGGGAATTCTCTTGGCGAGGAATATGTCGCCATGTCGAATAGATTTTATTAGGGAGATTCGGTCGCGTCAATATTCTATCATCACGCAACAATCTTAACTAGAAAGGTTAGACCAGGAAGAGCGTGCGCTGGACTAATCAAAACCGAACTCTTGGTCGGAAACCTTCATTTAATGAGGGGTTTATGGTTAGTATTAGATTCTCGATCTCAACCCGGGCCACACGTAATGCTCCTATTTGCAACCGATGTTAGGTGGTGGATGAAAGGTATCGAATTAATGCTCGCTCAAATTATTTTTCGAGGCACCTGTGACATTAAATAACGACCAT
>BCNH02000006.1:20305463-20344829 GCA_001662345.2 Metrosideros polymorpha var. glaberrima | reverse complement strand
GGGGGGGGGGGGGGGGGGACCAAAGTTTGGCAATGCCAAGAAGGCCTATAAGCTTTGACTTTCTCGTGACGGGCTTGCTGGTAGAGGGGCCACAACCACAAGCATTTATAAGTAGGCCTGCCTAAGCACTCGTTTAGGGGTTGTAGTTAGGGTGGTTTTTGCCTATTTTTGCTGTGTTAGCATAGACTTTACTTTTTTCATGTGAGATTGAGAGATGTGGCATTTTCATCGCTTTGCAGGAAGCCCCCCTTCTGATGCTAGGAACGGTATGGGAAAAACTTGAGCTCGAGTAGGGGCGTTTCACGTTCTCTTCTGATTAGATTCATCGATTGTTCGAACTTAATCTTTATAGTCTCGATAGATAAAAAATCTCATCTTACAGATCAGCCAAAAGTGCGGGTGAGGAAAATTACCGCCGCAAAATAGGTTTAAACTCACCATAACTAAAGAAGGGGCGGGGAAATGTTTTTTTAATGGATCTTATCTACTTGGCTGACCCAGTGATGAAGTTACTTCGCTTTTGGATCAAAGATGAGAACTCTCCAAAGCACAAAACGCACCTCGCCCTTAAGGAAATGTTGTCTCTAACTCTTAAAACGCATAAGAAACTAAAAAAAAACCCCTAAATTGTTCAGGTTGGAAAAATTACCAAACAAATTCTAAACCTATTGTAATTGTGTCAATTGAGTCATAAACTTTTTTTTTTGGTCAATTGAGTTCTAAACCTATTGCAATCTAGTTGGCGAGGTCATCGGCCGACCATTGCCAGCCACAGGCGAGGGCTAGTGACCCTTGCTTGGGCTAGGCAAGGGCGTCGTAGTGCTCACTTGGATTTGGGCGAGGACCTGATTCCCTCACTTGGACTATGGCGAGGGCGTAGAGGCCCTCACCAGCCACTAGGCAAGGGTGTTAGCCTTTGCCTAAATGTGGGTGAGGATCACTGGCCCTCACCTATGGTCAGCAACCTCGTGAACTAGAGTTGTAAAAAGAAAAACAAAGAAAAGAAACAAATTCAAAATAAAAAATCGAAAAAATATTATTAAAAATTGTCTACATTAGCGCCGGCCGACCAAAATTGATCAGATGGATTGAATTGACACAAATGCAAAAGGTTTATAACTCAATTGATAAAAAAAAATGCTTATGATTGAATTGACACAATTGCAATAGGTTTAGGATTTTTTTGGTAACTTGTTCTATCCAGGTTAGACATAATCATTGGCCATGCCTCATAGGTTTAACAAAAATTTTCATGGTATCAAAAGAATAATTCATTCTTTAATTATTCACCCGCATGTTGTACAGATATCCCAATAGAATAAAAAAAGAAGAAGCAAAAAGCACGGAAAAACCGTGTTCATAGTGACCTTACTCTATATATAAATTATGAGAATAAAGAGAACAATTATCAGTTTCAATCAAAAAAAGAGATTGATTTATAAAAAAAAAAATGAAATTGCAAAATTGCAAAACACTTGTAAGGCCAAAAAGTTAACACATAAACTAGAAGAAACATCGTATTTTCTCGTTCATCAATAATCCTAGATTAAAGTAGATCGATTTCGAAGGCAGAAAGAAATTATGATTGAAGTATTACAGGCACGTTCCATTCATATTAAGTGCTTCGAATGCCGTGAAAAGACCGTTCGACTTATCTGTACGATCAGATTTGCGGATCAAATTATTGCAAAGAAAATTATAGCATGAATTCATTGATTAATATAGAAGTTGAATTAATTGGACATTTGGGCGCAAACAAAGGAGATCAAAGGCCAACCCACATCGCACTAAGGCCCATGAAGAGTAAGCGCCGGGCGTAAGCAAGGCCAGTTGGTGGTTTGGGTGCAGGCCACTTTTTACAAACCAGGTGAGACAAGATCTCTGTTTTTCTAATTGGATTAATACAACGAAAAATCCAAAATTAGTACGTCTATAATAAATTTATCAAAAATTATTTTTTTTATCACGAAAAATCCTAAATTGGTACACATGTGACAATTGTACCCCAAACTAATTTTTTTTTTATCATGAAAAACCTCAAACTGATACATTTATGACAAATTTATCTCAAACTAGTACATATGTGACAAATTTGCCTTCCGTTAAATTGGGTTAATACCACGAAAAATTCTAAACCGACACACCTGAGACAAACGGAGGGTAAAACTCAAAATTGATATATCCCGTCAACTGTCACGTGTTATAACAGTAAAATTTGACGAAAACTGACGAAGGGTAAATTTGTCACGGATATACCAGTTTATGGTAAATTTGTCATAAATGTATCAATTTGGGGTATTTGGTGGTAAAAAAAATAGTTTGAGGTAAATTTGTCACAAGTGTATCAGTTTGGGATTTTTCTTGGTATTAGCCCTTTTTAATTTGTATGTAAAAGATCCATGATACGATCAACGGTCAAGATATTATAGTATTTATAGTTGTAAGTAATCGAACCATTTTGTTCGACATAAATTCTCTACTTTTGCATTTGTTTTTTCTGGGTCGGAACTCTGCTTTTGTTTAGTAAATCATAATTTGCTTGCTTCCCATGTATATTGTTTTCAAAATAACTCTAATCGATCGCACCGGTCTCTGTAAATTGTATGCATGGATACTGGATAGTAAAGTTCATCGTGAGATGATTTCATGGTCCGCCTTTGATGGAGCAAGACGATATTCTCATGAAGATGCGATTGTTCCTATCTTTAGTGGCGTGTCTTGGATGACTCTTATTGTTATGTCTCACTGCATCAGGGGTGTGAAATTACTCTCTGGAACAACTATCTTTAGTTGCATACGTATTCAACAAAACAGCACACGTTCGCAGTTAGCATCAAACGTGAGAAAACAGGTTCTTCGAGACATGTAAGAAGTAAGAAGATTGTTAACATCATCAGGGTAATTGAATCTATCTTCATGTTGGACAAATTGGATCCGATAAACGTCAGAAACACAAGTAGATGAATCATAACTAGCTATACCAACATTATTAAGACTTTTCTGTACAAGCAGTGCAAAATCACCGGCCGTTAAGCCGGGTCTGATCGCGTCAAAACTGGGTCGGATAGGAAAAAAAAAAAAACAGTTTGAAAGAAAACTAAAACGACGGATGACTCCTGCCGGCCCTTTAAGCGGGTTTTTGTAGCTGTGGATTGCTTAGGGATTGGGTTGGGCCATTGAAGAATGGAGCCTGATCACGATGAGCATTCTCATGATAAAATTTGCTGCAGGGTGTCTCACACATCATGCTCTGAGCTTCATTGACAGGGCTGCACCAAGAATAGTCACCTCTTGAGGGTCCGAACTGCGTTGAATTACTCAGGCGGTAAGGAACTCAATGGTTAGGGATAATCATGGATTGATCCAACTGTTGATACAGGAACTCAAAATGCCGTCCGGCTTCGACCACCCCGCCTTGCATGAAGCCTGCTGCAGGTCCCACTCCGCCGCTGGGTACAGTGCAGTCACTTGGCGTCACCGTCTCGACCCTTCTCTTCTCCTTCATTGCGGGAAGCCTCGTCTTCGCCTGTTTGAGTCTATCGCCCACGGTGCTCAGGAGCGACCTCAGTTGAGGCTCCGAGAGATCTTTGAGGAACTCGTCCGAAATTGGATACTTGGCATCCCAGTTGGCCTTGCGGGCCTTGGCGAGCTCGGTGTCAATCTTCTTCTTCTGGCTTGCAAAGAACTCGCACAGTCCGGTAGTGCGCTTGGCACGGCGATCTGCGGCCTCACTTCGATAGCGGTGGGCGATGCGTTCTACCTCCTTACTGTCCGGCGGCCAGATCTCCGGCTGGACCAGGCCGTCACCAGACATCCTCATTGGGTAGAATATCACACACGTCTCGACGCCGCAGAGGATTTTGAATTCCCCGGCCTTCTTCATCAGTCCCTTCTTTCTTTTCTCGAACGTGATTCTGCGAGATCTTGAATTGGATAAGAGTTCGAGTTTCAGTTTAGCACGACCCATGTCGATTCGAATACTTAGAATTTCTTCGTCTAATGTTTGGATCCGACCAAACCGAGACGTCCTTTTCCTTGTCTGCAACATAGAGAGAGAGAGAGAGAGAGAGAGCAAACTATATTCAGTTGCAGGAAAGGAAGTTTGTCCATCGAATGATCTTGTTCAAACAAACGAGAGAAAAAATCGACACTCAACAGTCTCCGCCTAACTACACTCGTCTTCCTTTGTCATCTTTTCCGTCAAATTCTACCGAATCTTGAATGATCGGCATCAAAGTAAAGCAAACATACGCCTCGAGCTGAATCATCGCTTGGCCTCGAAGTACCTTAGAATCTCAGGACGATTTAAGACAGAACTAAGATCAATACGTACGCAGATTTATCGATGAAGATGGAACTCATCTACTCAGATATGCAACGCGAAAAAATGCAGGACGCAGATCAGGCCGATAGTAATCCCACGAGTCATCAAGCTCAAAGTTTCAAGCTATAACCCATGAAAATCTAAGCGAAGATGCATCAATGTACAACGAGTCTCACCTGGTTCAGCGTGCGAAGAGAGAGAGATGGACGTTGAAAAAGCTACTGTTTACGCCAAACTCAAAACTTCTATATATCTCCAATTTTCGTAGGATCGGTTGAAGATTATGTCGCTGGGCTGGGAGTATCCTATCGTATCTCAATGGTATATATTTCCTATTTTGATATACTAATGTTACCATTAAGATTATTACACTATGCATATATACTGTTGAAAATATATCTCGAGTTTGAGACCAAAAAGAAAAGTTTCCTAATTCAAGTAGATTTTCTAATTGAATAGTTTCTTAGTTGGAGAACTACATAAATACTTAAGAGTATTTCGTGTTATAAGAAAAATTATTGACTGTAGAAGTTGACAATCGAATATATATTTCTTTTCTTATCTGATTTGGACAATATTTGTTCGCATAATTTGAGTTAGGGAATCCAACAAAAGACGACCTATACATGTAATTTGAGATTTGTGAGAATATACCAACTGTGAATCTTAAATTATTAGATGAATGTGTAGCTTAATATTTAAATTTTCTAACACTCCCTCTACGCATTGGGTGGACTTTGGCTTAAGTCTAAAGCGTGAAAATATGTAATTAGGGAAGCAAATAGTGACCTGGAAATGTTTGAATTTGGGACCTAATATTTAAATACGATATGAAATTTTATAAGATCCATGCTAGCTGTTCTAAAAGTTTAAACTATTAGTATATATAATATGTTTCAAATTAATTTCTTACTTTAATGGGCCGTAGTAATAAGTCCGGCAGTGCACAATGTGTACTCTTAGTCGACCGCAACATTTTGACCTCTTCAATTATGCTTGAAATTTTTTAGCAAAGTTTTCTTTCACATCTTGTAATTTGAGATTTTCACTTAAAAGCTGCATATATTGAGGCATTGTGACTGTAAATTGGTTATGAAAGTTTACGATCATATATTTGCAAACGTAAATTGTAAAGTTTTTTTATCGGTAAAAGAGGGCAAGAAAATATTAACCCTTTGGACAAATTACTTATCATGTGCTTGCCAATGTAATATTAACCCTTTTGATAATTTTCCAAAGTAAACTCTTTGGCCAATTTATGTTGGAAATTGCTGACGTGTACCCTAATCGTCTTTCATGGCACAGCCGGCGATTTGATGCATCTGACAACACTCAAAACGACGTTATTTTGAGAAAATTTCCAACTTTTTTTTTCCTTCATCTTCTCGAATTCCAATCGGCAAGTCGCTCGAGCCTTGCTTATGGCCTGCAAGGGTCATTGATCATCGCCAGGGCCCTAGTGATCCCAATGGCCAAAAAGAGAAAGCAAAACAAAAGAAAAAAAATTAAAAATTATGTTAAATCTTCTATTGTTTCGCATAGGATAAATAAAGGATCCTTTACTCTAGATGCACTTTGCTCTGATTGGATTGCCATGTTAGCGATTTTCGATTTAAATTAGTCAGATATACTTTATTGGAATACTATCAAAAGATTTGGAATTACATTGGCCAAATTAAAAGTTTACAACTAAACTAACGGCCGTACAATAATTTTAGGATTTTTTTTTGAATATTTTTCTCATTCATCAAGATAAAAATTTCAAATAAAGGCTTGAAGTGGATTCATTTTTCTCAATTAAGGGTCTGAAGTTGACTCAAGAGCATATTCATCATTTTTCTTTTTGATTTTTTTCCCAAGCCATGGTTGACAACCCTCGCCTAGATCTAGGAGAGGGTTGCAGCCCTCTCTCGATTCCAGTTGGTGATGGTTGTCGGCCCTAGTTGAGGTGCTAGTGACCTACAGGCGATGGGGCAGTGGCCAACAGCCATGAACGCCAAAAGGAAAGAAAAAAAGGAGAAAAAAAAAGAATATAAAAGCAAAATGATGAAAATTCTATTAAGTTAGACTCTTATTTAAGAAAACGAAGACACTTCAGGTTTTTAGACTCTTGATTGAAAAAATGATGACACTTGAGATTCTTAATTAAAATAAAGTCAATTTGAGATTCTTAATTAAGAAAATGATGGCACTTTAAGTTATTATTTGAATTTTTCCTTAAGTGAAAAAGGAAAGGTGGACTATTAATTTTTCTCTTTTATTATCGTATGTCATCGGAAAAAGGATTTTCACGTGGCCCCCACGTGACAGCCGGTGTCTCCGCGTCCCGTTGTCCAAATCCAGCGCCGACGGGAGAGCCCGTTACCTTATTATTAAATTCATTGCCTTCGTCCCAAGCAAAGCCTTTGAAGCTCAAACTTCGACGCGAATACTTTCTTTATTTTGGCAAGCAACTGACGCCAGACACATTGAGGATTGAACCATATAATCTCCACAGATCCCTCACCGCCCGTCGTCGCCGCCGCGGCGCCATGGAGCCTCCGCCGCGACCCTCCGCCTCGAAGCTCCGCCTCATGTGCAGCTACGGCGGCCGCGTCGTCCCCCGGCCCCACTCCAAGTCCCTCTTCTACCACGGCGGCGAGACCCGCATCGTCACCGTCGACCGCGCCTCCGCCGCCGCCACCCTCGCCGCCCTCGCCTCCCACCTCTCCGCCGCCCTCTCCTTCGCGCCCCCCTTCGCCCTCAAGTACCAGCTCCCCGACTCCGACCTCGACGCCCTCATCTCCCTCTGCACCGACGACGACCTCGCCGTCATGATGGATGAGCTCGACCGCCTCTCTTCGTCCTCGGACCCCAGAGCTAGGCCCTCCCGCATCAGGTTGTTCCTCTTCCCGACGAGGCCCGAATCCGGATCGGAGTCGGCTCAGCCCTCAGTGCTCTGTCACCCCAAGACCGAGACCTGGTTCATCGACGCGCTCAAGGGCGCGAGGATTGTGGGGAAGGAGGACGACTTCGATCAGGGCGGTGGTGCTGAATCGGTGGTTCTCGAGACGAGCTCGTCTTTCGGGTCCACGTCGTCGTCGGTTTCTCTGTCGAATTTGCCTCCTCTCGTGGCTCAAGTGGACGAGCTGGGAGCTAAGAATCATCCCCAAGATTCAGTGGCAAGGTACTTGTTGTCAATGATTCAATGCAATTACATTGCAGCGGCATTACATTAGTGTGAGATAGAAATGTTAACTTGTTCGATAGTGTTTCTTCAATCGCGTATCATCTCCAGAATGTCACATTGAAAGGATAACTCGTTCAAACTGAGCTTCGATTTACTAGAGAAAGAGTTGTTAGCAGTTTATTGTTTGACACAACGGTACGATGTGGTCCATTTGATTGACGCGATTGGGTTCGTTTTTTTTTTTATTTCCCTTCTTGTTGGTCTATGATTCACAGAGATAGTAGCAGTGTTGCGAGTGCCAATTCGAACCCGCGGAGTGGACCCTATACTGTCCCTGTTGCACATGTCGCGTCCCTGCAGACCCAGACTTCTGCGAACACTCTCGAATCGAAAAGCAGGACCTTTTGTTCTGGTGCTCAGCCATGTACAACTATTCCGGTTTCTAGTTATCCAGTGACTCCTCAGTTCGATCAGTTGCAACATGTCCAGTTTGTTCCTGCACCCTCGCCTTACATGTCCCAGAACCCTGCTTTTGGAGTGCCTGTTTCACAGTACTATCCCATTTATCAACTGCAGCCGCAGCCATTGTATTACGCGCCAAATCAGTCTTATCCCACCTACGCTGTGCCTGTGCCTGTGGCCCAGTCTCAGAATCTGCAGATGCAGGGTCAGTTGCGTGATGCTCCAGCTATCACCTCTGGTCAGCCGGCTCCGGATTTTAGTCCTTTGGTGAATCCTCAGGTATCTTATAAGGAAGTCCCTGAAGCTCTGAGAAAACCAGAAATAGCTTTGCAGATTTTCACTACCGTGCAAGGGACAGCACCACATGCTCATGTACCCATCGCCGAGAATAAGCAAAATCTCATGCAAATGAACCAAGTCCGAAAACATCCTCAGCCCGTTGATGTTGCACTTGAAGAGACTTGTTACTATGATGATGAGTATGTCGACGACCCTGCACGGCTCCAGATCTACAAATCTCAGCCACTACCTCCAACATTGCCTTCTCAGTACCAGACCATGACTGAGGCAAATACTTTATTGCTGACAGAGGCGTTGGCCCACTTGAATACAGATTGCATGAAGCAACAGAGTAAAACCTAAATGCCATGGTGAGGCCTTTGAAGCAAAAGAAGGTTTAGGTTTCCATAGAAGTGTTGATGTTTCTCAGACTTTTCTTCTGTGCTCCTCATATGAAGCAGTGTTTTTGTGTTCACTGTGACAGAAATAAATATTACAGTTTTGGGAGTTACTGATCATTGCTTTATGTGTTCTTGTTGCTATGCATCATGGTTCCTGTTAGAGGATGAAACATGCATCAAACTCCAGTTTCACAGAGCATTATTTTCAGTTGTGACCATGGATCGTCTTCTCTCTTAATAGTTCAATCCATCTGCCAAGTGAAAGTTTTGTTTGAAGAAATTGTTTGACTCGGCATTTGGCTTTGATTTTTAAGCCTAAATCAGATTTGTGATTTTGGCCAGTAGATATTGGTAATAATAGTAAAAGCTGTCATGATAGTTGCTGGTGGCTGATATCTCATTTGTGCTTAACATCTTAACACACGATATTGGAGTCTTTCTTCACTAAAGACTACCTGCTGCAAATGCAGACATTAATGAGTGGCAGTACTATTTGAGTAGGGTTCACTAAACAGGCGATGTTAGCGGCAGGGTGCTCTATGGAAGAATGTATTTTATTCACAGATTCTGAAAATGGGTTGATGTGCATAAACTCAGAATTGTGTCCTTGTCTCCATTGCTTTTGTTTTCTTAATCTTAATAATATTCCAGTCGAGACTATGGATGTGGCCGCATCGAGAGCTAGTAATGCACATGAACTTTTAGGTGCTTTCTTCTGTTTTCCCTTTTTGTCACCTGCGGCGGAGGGGGACGGTGATACTCAAGTCAAGGTCAACTTGTGCAACCACGCGGACAAGGTAAAGAGAAAAGGGTGACTATCCTGATCTCTTGTGTGATTTGAATCACAGTCACTGCTAAACTCTGTTCTAGCTTAGATGTTCAGGATTGTCTAAGGTTCGCTGACATTTTCCAGCAATGAGATCTTCAAAGAGGCTCTGTCCGATGAAATTTAATGTCCCAAGTGATCACAGCTTAGTTTATTATTTTTCTCGTGCAGTTCAAATTCAGAAGCTCCTGGATATAGAGGATCTGGAGATGCTGTGAAAAGTCATTGTTGTGGCTAATCCTATGCATAATCTCCATCTGATTATATAAGCTTCTCGGATGTTTGGTGCGTCGGTCTCTTGCTTTCTATGTTCTAGCGTGTATCTCTTTTCCTGGCTTCTGGGAGTAGGAATTGCACATAGAAATGCAACAGTTTCTTGTGTTAAAAGGGGAAAAGAAACAGAAAACTAGGAACGGTATAACAGTTTCTTTTGTATTCAAGTAATCAAAGTTAACTCGGCAGCCATTTGATCTCCTTGTACAAGATCAACTAGATCAGACACGGCTCATGGGAAACTCAAACAAATGTGCCGATGGTATCGTCACTGAAGCCGGAGCTCAACAATGTCAAAAACCGATGTAAGGACAGCAAAAAAAAAAACAACCTCCTAATGCACTCTTGCAATAGCCTTTGAAATTTGAAGCTCTCACAACGTGAATGATGCAGGTGCGAGCTCCCACCTGCGAATCCTGGCAAACGTTGACCATGCCGGTCTTGTCTCCTCATGCAAAAACAGTTGCACCCCCTGAAAAACTTCCTGAAAGAGCACTTCGGTTTGGACAGCCATTCAATCTCGGAGGTCCTTGGACTTCCTCTTCATGTCTCCTCCACCAAAAAGCTTGGATAGGTTCGGCATCACCTTCCTTCTCTTCTTGAGAGTTATTGAGGTTGACCGAGCCATAAGACGGGTTCCAGGTGAGCTGGACTTGCGGAACTTTGCTCTTCTGGCCGGAGAAAAATCGCCATTGTCCCCTGTAAGTTTCCTCGGCGACTTTCTAGGCAAAGCTAATTGAGCATTCTCGCTTCCCGAGATCTTATCCCGTTTTTGCCTCCAATTTGTTATCTCTCCCTCAACCCTTCTCTTTGCGGAGAGCGACCTTTCCGTCCGATACACCTGTTGCTCTTCCTCCACCCTCGTCTCTCTCACCTCTCTATGCACCAGCTCGCTCTTCATCAGGATCTCTCTCTCGCTTGCCTTCAGAGCTTCGATCCAAGCCTGAGCTGCCGCAACCTTTTTATCAGAGATTTCTTCGGCACCAGTGGCACGGCCCGTCAAATAATCATACTCGAATTTTGAAATAGTGATTGAAGAGCTATGCTGAGATACAGCAGCTCTTTCTCTTATTGTATTCTCAACTAGATTTCTGAGGTTCTCAAGAGCTTGCGCTTCTGAGGCTTTGACTGTTACAAGCCCCTGCATAGCAGCCTGTAGTCTTTCATCAGTCAAATCTATCTCACCCTCAGTTTTCTGATTCTCTTCCTTAATCGCTTTCGTCTCTTCAAAAATCAACTCCTTCTCTTTCTTTGCGGCCTCTGCTTCCGTCCGTAACTGTTCGAGGGTGAGCGAGAGATTGGAAGCGATCGACCTAGCTTTCTCCTCGGGCGCTGTCGCGGCTTCCAACTTGGATTTCGCTCTCAGCAGCTTCGAATTGAGACTTTGAACAGTCAGTTCTGTTTTCTCCTCTGCTTTTCTAAGCCGAGCTTTTTCTTCTGTGACAAACTTCAACTCATTCCTTATTATGTCCATGGAGGCCATGAATTGAAAGCCCTCTTCCTTAATTGTTGCCAATTCTTGCTTCGCTTCCTCCAATTCCTCCGTGACCGCCCGTAACATGGCTGAAGTTTCATCTTCCTCGCCTTTCTCGATTCTGTCTTCCGGATGCTGGAAGCCATTATCCATCGGAACCCTTTTGTCCATTTCTCTCGCCAATTTCAGCTCATTCTGGAGCGCATCGACATCAGATAATGTTACGGCCAATTTGGCCTCTAGCTCCTTCGAGTTCTCAATTTCTTCTCTCACTTGATTTATCGTTTGCCTCGTTTCTTCCACTTTGGTTGAGTATTCGCTCAATTCCTTCTCTCTCTGACCTTTGATCGCTGCGTGTTCCTTCAGAGCTTCGATTTGCGCTAACTCGACCAGCACCTGTTCCTCACCAACTTCCTCAATCTCCTTCCTCAGCGCCTCGGCCGAGCTCGTGGAAGACTGCATTTTTGAGATCGACGCTTCCGCTTCTTTCTCCGCCCGCGATTTCTCGTCCAGCACTGAAGCCACGTCCAGCTTGAGCTTGCTCAGTTCCTGCTTGACGTATTCGAGCTGTGTCATCACTTCTTCATACCGAGACTTCTCACTCTTCCTAACACCCTGCAGCGACTGCGGCCTCGTTCTCTTATCGAACTCGCGCAGCTGCGACTTGACATTGGAATTCGACGCCTCGATCAGGGCTTTGAGATTCTTGACCTTGCTCCTCGCTTCGGAGAGCTCGGTTTCTGCCTCGGCTCTTGTGGACTCGGCATCCCTTCTGCTCTCGCGGTACCGGGTAACGTCCCTCTTGGCGAGAAGCAATTCCTGAGCTCTTGAAGAGGAATTCTTCACGAGATTGGAATTCGAATGAATTAAACAACGAAACGCTTGCATATACTTAAATAAGCACGAAGCGATATGGTTAAAAAAACTGGCTAAAATATAAAAAAAAAATTAATCCAAACGTGATGAAGAATGGTATACCTCGGGGAAATTCTTCTGGGTATTCCTCAAAGCTGGGCTGCTCTCAAGAATTTTCTCTCCGTACATATTAATGGCTGCTTTGACAGAGCCAAGGTTCCTGTCGCCAAGCTCCCTTCTTTCCATGCCAATCTGTTCAGCAATCAAAAGGAAAATTTTCAGACTTGGGACTTAACGAGAGAAAATTTTCAATCGGAAGAATGACTTGCGCTCTGCAATACCATGACGAGAAACGCTCGGGCTTTTGACAAAATTTAGATTGCGAGCAACTTAAAAAAGGGTATCTGGAATGCGAAGTTTACCTAGTATGGTTGCTTAGGTATGTGCGCAGGTTGTCTGAGGGAGCTAAGAGGATGAGCTGAGCTTCTGGAGGTGGGCGATGAGTCCAAGAAGCCAACCCAGCATGAGCATCAACCTGCATAGGAGAAGGCATCTTGGAAGGAAGAAGATAAAGCGGCAGCTGAGGCATGAGTTCTGATGATTGGCTATAGCATTCAGAGGATCCTCAGCCATCTATTTTTGTTCCATATTTCTTTTCTTTGAGTATTTTCATTTTCTTCTTTCCTAATGCGCAGTTGGGTGATAAACCTTAGCTAATTAAGTTTTGGTTTTGATACTTTTTTGTTAGCTACTAGAGATTCTTAAGATTTTCTATAGAATGTTTTTCATATGTTGGAGATTATCCATATCTCTCAAGATTGCACGTATATTTATCTTGATTGTGCATATCTTAATTTGATTGTCTTAGACAATCATCTCATAATAATCTATAAGTAGACTGACGTACTCTTCATTATGATATATCATAAATTCTCCAATTCACTTTTCCGCTTTATTCTTAACTTTTATTTTTTATTTTTCACTCCAGAGGGTTTTAGTTAGAGAGCATTCAATCGTTTTATAAATCTCTGGAAATGAGGAAATCATTGGGCCTTCTGTATTTTGAACAAGTGCCCTCAGAGCACTTGCCACTCGTTAACCATACTCAATTAAGAAAGTATTTCAATTTTAACAATAATTACACGGAATAAGAGGGACAGTGTAGTAGAAATAACAAATTTTGTAAGTTTGATCGCTAACAAAATCCTCATATGAAACCTTATACCTTATATGTACATGAAAGAGAGTTTTTCCATAACAAACGGGGTTTGGGTGTTTATTGAAATCGCATATTTTATCTCATATTGCGCATCCCTTAATAACGGGTGGTTGATTAGGAACCCTATCTCTTACTATTTCACAAATTGCCCTTTTGAGATTGTACTTTTGGTGCTTGAAATTTTGTGTCATACATTAACTATGACTTTCCGATCTATACCGAATCCATACTTAACCACCCCCAGAGTGTCAAGCCCAAGCTGATGGGTTTATCCACTTGTAGATAGGAGTTGGAATCGAAGAATCCACACCGTCGGCTCATCTACTAAATTTCTTTTATTTCTAACGATCAAATGATGTCTAATCATCCCCTTTTCCCCATTGTTCCCCATTATTAATTCTTTAAACGTATAGCTTCTACTAAAATACATATTTAAATCCCCTGTAAATCAAACTCTGCACACATTTAGCACGCGGGCCTACAATTCTATTTTGTCGAAGGTACCTGGTCCTACTCTTCGTGGATGTCCAAGAGAGCCCTTTGGGTTTTGGGGACAGAGACAGGATACATGACCCGATGGCGCACCTCGTATCGTATCGGTACCAATACAAACAGCATAGATAAAAAGAATCAATTCACGTGTTTCGTGGCATCCTCTGTCGCCATTAGAAGAGGGGCCTCCACAGCAGAACTCCACGGAAAACATGGTGGACACAGATTAATCCAATGCACCCGTCGGAGACATCAGAGGTGAGAGAACCGCCACGCTTTTGCACACCAAACCGCATGCATCTATGATCATGTTTACACCCACAAAATATCAACTTGTAGTTATTATAGATATGCGATAGACTTTAATCGATGAGATGAGAGTTTTTGTTATTTATGAACAGAATTAGCGATAACTTGAAGACAACTTGCCAGTGAAGTCATCAATGACACTCAACGTGAATTTATCGATGAAAGAATAATCGACGAAGTCATCAACATCCACAGCAAGCAATCGACAAGAGGATAACCATCGGTTGGCTATTTTGCCACTATTTTAGGATTGTTGTAACTTCTTGTAACTCCTAGAAAGTTATTTCTTTTTCAATAACCTTTTGTAACTTCTGTTTGTAAACTTTGTTTGTAACCTTTGTTGATAATGGTTGATTGTGGGTTTTAAATAGACACATCGTACTTTTCGGAGACCCTCGCACAAACCAACAAACATGTTATCTTTCAATTATTTTTCAATTCCTACACTAAAGTTATAGCTTTTAGATTTGTGTCGTCGATTGAATTCCGATGTCATTCTTAGTTGTAGTTTCTAGATCTGCTCGTCGATTACATCCTGGCATGTATCTTTATTGTAGTTCTTAAGTGTCTCGTCGTCGATTCAATTCCGGTGTTGCATCTTTATGTTCTCAGACTTTGTCGTTGATTAAATTTTGGCACAATTTGTATACATTCGGTTATGTTTGAAGTGAAGTTATCGATTCCCTTGTCTACTTGTGATGAAGAGGCTCAAATCCCACATTGGTGGCTACTATGAAGAGGCTCTTTGAGGAATAGCAGAATAAGATGGCGAATCACATAGCGAGACACATCTCTGATGTGATTAGGTCAATGGTCGTCAATGAAATCAACGATGTCATCTCCAAGCTCAGGACATCGAATCAGTCCATACCGATCCAATCCAGTACAATGGTTTTCGAGAATGTTTATCCAACTCTTAGTCAATTGAACAGTGGAAACAATTTGGGCCAAGTGATCTCATCATCGGTGAAGATTTTACAAAGACATGAAAATTCTATTTACTCTCAACCTAGGGGCCAGGAAGGTTAGGTCTATCGATGAATCTACCTTGAACCCAGGGCTAGGAAGGGTAACTTTATCAACACGCGAATCGTAATCAAGTAGTCAAACTCGTATTAGGTGCTGACAGAGGTATGGTCAGGTTAGTAGATAGGAAGCCACATCCTGATTGAGTTAACATTATACCTTATTGAATTTAAAACTCCGAACTTCCCTATATTCATTGGCAAAGATTATCAACATGTTGGTCGATTTATTGCCCAAAGTGGAGAGGTATGAACAAATGAATTCCCGAGACTTAGGTTGTTCCCTTTTGTCTTTATCAAAAACTGCATTTATTTGGTATACAAATTCACCTTCTAATTCAATCCATACTTGGGCTGAGATGGAAAAATAATTCCATTCTCAATATTATAGAATGATACTTGAGGCATCGATTGCTGATTTGTTCAGAATCTATCACTATGATAATGAGTGAGTAGATTAGTTTGTTGTTTGAATCAAGAGGGTTAGAAATAAATGCCTTACTGCACTCTTTTATAATGAATTCACAAATTTAGCTTTCATGGATTGAAATTCAATCTTAAAGAAAAATTCGAAGGCCAAATTTTATTGATTTAATCCAATGGGCAACGAGAGTGTCTAAGTATGAACAACTATTCAAGGATAAAAATAGAGGGTCACACATGAAGACTTCACACAAAACATGCATTTAATCAAAAAAATGAGTCAGATGATGAATTTGGCCAAAGATAAAATTCAGCAAGGAAAAATCAAATTTGCCAATGATAATAGACACATGATGACTGTTGATTATTTAATTTAAAAGAATCAAATGATTAATGAATTATTCAATTCTTTTAACAAGGACATGTGTTTACACAAACAAAAAAGGACAAACTTTTGGTTATTATCGACAAGTGATAGATTTAGTCGATACGAGCAGAGTTTGGTTATTTATGAATAAAATCATCAATGACTTGTGGATAACTTGTCCATGAAGTCATCGGCGACACACAACGTGAACTTATCGATGGGATCCTAGAAATTGATCGATGAAGTTATCAACATCGACAGTAAGCAATTGACAAGAGGATAATGATTAGTTATTTTGCCGCTATTTTTGGATTGTTAGGAGAACTCACAACAATCCTAAAATAAAGAGCTTTGGATAATTTCCTAATTAATGAATAGATAATTCTTGCAAGTTTCGTTAAATAAAGAAAATTAATACGAAATTAGTGTAATAACTCTTTTCCCAAGAAAATTATTACTCTGTATGTATGGAGTCTCAAGGGGGCAAAAAGGGGAAAAGGAAGGAGTTGACTCTTGACGAGTGGTGACGGTCCGCCAATCTCCAACGTCGCCCGTGCATTCTTCTGCGACGAGGTTTACTGAAACTCCCTCGGATCTCATCCATCAGACCCTCCGTTTTGCGACGAATCTCATCGTGCGTCCAGAAAAGAGCGGCTCCTCCAGCTCTGACGCTGCCGCGACACAGGTGAACACAAAAGTGTCTACAGAACCCCCGAGTCCCCCCAGACTCGCGACTCTCGTAGAACATCACTTTGCCTCGCCAATACGTATAAAAATCAAATCGAGCTCAACTTCCATGTTAATGGCGACAGATCTCACCTCGGATCCCGAATCTCCATCGACATCATCGCCGGTGGAAGAGGAGCTCTCGACGTAAGCTCCGGCTTCGGATGTGGAAATCGTCGAGTGCGATTCGAGTCCGATTCTGTTGATTCCCTGGGCGCTGGTCATGGATGTGGAGCGATCGTCCCTGTGCAATTGCGTGGTGAACTTCTTGCTGGAGGAGAACTACCTGCTGACGGCGTTCGAGCTCCTTCACGAGCTCCTCGACGATGGCCGCGACGCCCAGGCCATTCGCCTCAGGGAGTTCTTCGCGGATCCCGCCCATTTCCCTCCCGATCAGATTTCTCGTTTCAACACTCTCCGAGGTACGTCCAGGATTACGGATATGCTTGCGTGACTACGTACGTGCATGTTTCCATTTGGATAATGCGGCTTGGAAACACGAATTGGAACTGTTGTGTAACGGTGAATTGGAGTCTTTCTTCTTGATTTGTTCGTTTCGAAGTTTTGGATCTCGATGATTACCTGTTCGCGTAGCTTCTTAAGTCTGTTAACTCTCCTAAATGATCGAGGCAGCTCAGGGGACAATGACGATTAATGGATATGAAGCTGCGCAGAATTAGTATTTGGTTTCTTCGAATATTGGCCGTGGCAGTAGCATGATCTTCTGTATAGTTATAAATGGCGAACTTGTCTTGGGGTAGAGAGCTCCTGTCAAGTTACAATTTTAGATGATGATAGGTTGTGGCGACTGGAGAGGACTCATAGAGCTGCTAAGGTCTGCTTCTTCATTAGTTTTGGTTTGTTTCCTAACTTCATATCTTCCATTTGAATGGAGACTCTGCATACGTTCTAATGTATCTCGGAGAGAGAATAAGTTTCTAGTTTAGTTAAGAAGCTGCTAGTTAACTATCATATTTTGTTTGTCCCCAACTGCCTATGTATGGTTGAAGTTCTTCTCATTTTTTATTATTCGTGTTGTACATTGTGGAATTTCACTCTTAAGTTTCCAGTCCTGCTGTTCTGTAAGATGGGAAGTTGGGATCTGGAAGTTTGCATCCCTTTAACATCGTGCTGTGAACTTTAATTGTGGTCCATGATGACTTTTAGCATCTTACATCGATCCACATGTACTTTGAGTACATGATTTCTTTTGAAACATTCATGGTCAATATCATGTTATGTTTGTTTCACAAGCAGTTGCAGACCCTCAGAGTTTGCTAGAAGAGAAACAAGCATTGGAGGAAAAAATGGCCTTTTGTCAATATGAGCTCCGTTTGGCGCAAGAGGATATCACAAAGTTGAAGGCAGAATTGCAGAAGAAATCAGAAATTTCTGCAAATGAATTAAGTGGTAGGCTCTACTTCTTTTGTAGACCTTACCTCGGCTTGTTGAGGACGACTAGATTTCCCACATGTCAATTATTATATCATTGATGATACCGTGTCTATTTTCTTTGCAAAACTACCATTCAGTTGTGGAGAAAAGCCAACAAAGAAAAACAGTTGTTTTCCAGAGTAGAAGTATGTAGAACAATTTTCATTCTCCCCCTCATTTTTATGCGTTGACGGTTTCTTTTGGTACAAACCTTATGCATAAACGGTCCTCCCATTAGATGCTACGACAGTGCAGAATGATGATGGGACTTACGACCGCTGCTATGCCAATATTCTAACTTTCAGGAACACTTGTATCGTGATAGTCATGACCTTACATGGGCTTCCTATAACTATGACAATGATTTTGTTTTAATCTTTGATGCATTTGCAGTTCCTAACGTAAAGTCTACAAAAGGAGTACAAGATATACAGAGACAAAAGAGGGATATTTCATTTTCTGACCTGGGCCCTTTAAAGGATAACGAACGTTGTGATCTTAACTGTGCGGTGAAAGAATATTTGCTTATAGCAGGCTACAGGCTGACTGCAATGACTTTTTATGAGGAGGTATGGAGGACATCATGAATACACTTATCTTGCATCTGTTGCTTCTGATTGATTTTTATTCTTGAAACTGGATTCAAAATCTCCATTTCTTTTTGTCTTTTCTCACAAACTGTGTTAGAAGAACCGAACAGTGATTTCTGGATATCATGTTTGCAGTCAGTAGAGTAGGTAACCATGGTTTCTACGGTAAAACTATCTGTTACTTACGGTTTTTTGTTGTTTTAAAAGAAGTAAACTATCTGAACATAATATGAGTATTTAACGAACAATCAGAAGGGATAAATGTACTGGAACTAGCATTTTCGACAATTCTTAATTCACCGTATCTTTAATTATTTAAATGTGGTATACCAAGATAGAAGCCCTTGATCCACCTCAGAATGCCATGTGTCAACCTATGGTTGGCTGCCCAACCCCACTGATGTGCTTGTTCTGCGCAGGTTGAGGGTTCAATTCCCCACATTGTCGCCGCCAGTGTCTTCTTCTTATTTTCTCTTTTTGTTTTGTTTTTTTTTTTTTTTGCTGTCGATAAGGCTCTTACTTTTTGCAGAATTGATTTTTCTTTATCGATTGATTTTTTGTTATCAAATTAGTTCATTCTGTCAAACTAAGTTAAAAGGAAATAAGTCTAATAAAGAAGTTAGTGTTTATGATCGAATTGTTTATAGAAAATTAATTTCCTTTCACACAATTTGTTCATTTTTTTTTATCGACACATAGAAGATTCTTTTTATGCAAGCATATCTTTTTATTTAATTTTATTCACAATCACTCATTTTTTGTTGTAATTAGATCAATGTATGTGTCAATCATTGTGCTTTGTTATCGCTTGATATGATATGGAAAATAAATATTTATTGTAAATGAGAATACTTCAATGCTATTATCAGATGTCTTGAAATAGTTAAATTCTCTCTTTTGCAACAGACGAACTTAAAATCTAAGCATGAGATATTAATTCACCATCCAAAAAGAACGCATATGAGATGATGATGTTGAAATATTCAAAAAGTGTGTTACATAAAAGATTAAGTTCATCTGTGGCATTGCGCGGGTCCGTTCTAGTGTTCTTAATTGCTGCATACATATGTAACATTGGCCTGGTTGACACTTGAATGGATGGCCATGTAACCAACTTCAAATAAAGTAGTTGGTCTAACCAGACTTCAATTTTCCTAATGGGTTCTTAATTGGGAAATCTAGTGGCCAAAATGTTTTATTCAGTGTGATAAAGTATTAAGAGAACATTTGAAAATGGTGAATAGGTACATCAGTTAAAGAGAATAAGATCCTATGGAAGCACATTTATTTGTCCTTAAATAGTTTTCAGAACATTGTAATAAAATTCCAATTTTCTTCTGCAGGTCACAGACCAGAACCTTGACGAGTGGCAGGAAACACCAGCACGTGTGCCAGATGCTTTAAGACATTACTATTATCAGTATCTTTCATCCACTACAGAGGCAGCTGAGGTACTTGCAGCAATATAGAAGATATTTAATAAAAATTACTTTTCTTTTAAATTGGTGTAGTGATTTGCATGTGCTCTTTTTCTAAGTGTTGGGTGAGATTGAGAAATACCTCAGGCACTTAGATAACAGAAAAAAATAAATTCTCGCCTTCCCTCTTTCACTTTTGCTAAGGTCACTCTAGCACTCTTTTACTACCCTTCTATCCCGAGCTTAAGCCTATCCGCTGGAAGAAGTTGTGCTTGTTCTTGACGACTAGTACTATATCTACTTCATTCTAGTGCGACCTATTCCATCCTATGTTTCCAGTCACCACCTTTTCCTCTGCTGTAAGCATACAGACTGACTGTAATTTGACTGTAAGTTATGTCTTTATAACCATACACTTTCTGTTTCACATGGCTGTGACTCTGTTAGTGCTGTTCAATTGTGATGAGCTATTTGACATTAATCAGTAATCTGTTTTTGGATGTGTCTCTGTCTTTCTGGGCCAACTTTTGGTTTTTTTTTTTTTTGGGTACTTAATATAGTTGAAGCAAGAAAGTTTGAGCTCTATTGAAACACATATACATGTGAAGACCTATGGTTTTCTTGGGATTGGGTATTCAAAAACTGATCGTTACTTGAATACAAATTTTCTTCCTATTTGCTTAAGTGCAAAACAAAAGTCAAACCTACCTACATGCAGGAGAAAATTGCCATAATTCGGGAAAATGAGTCTTTACAACAAGCAAATGAGAATTTGAATAATGCAAAAGAAGTTCTGTTGAGAAGCAAAGATGCAGCAGAGGGTCAAGTAGGTGTATTGACCAGGACAGTAGAAGCTTTGCAGAAAGATCTGAAAGATCGGGAGACCCAGGTATCTTTTCATTTTTCTTGAAACTTCTTGTCTGTTCTTTTAATGCTGATGATGTGATGACAAATATTTCAGACATGTATCCTCAGGTACAAGTTCTGAAGCAGTCCTTGGAGCACCAAAGGGAGGAGCTAAATGAATGCAGGGCTGAGATTACCTCACTGAAGATGCATATTGAAGGATCTCTTTCTGGAAGAAACTTGGCAGCTCCTGACATTGACCATGTCCAATCTCAAATAGTGGAAAGATACAAAGAAGAAATAAAACTGCTGCAGCAGGAATTAGAGACTTTGAAGGCCAAAACTTCAGTTGCTCCTGATTTTCTTGATTTAGTCAACTCTAAGGAAGAATTTGGGGAGAGAGAAGAAGTTGTGGATATACATGAAGATAAAGATGTCTTGCCTCAGTCGTTTGATAGTCAACCAGGCATTGGGGATGTGCTGGTTAGCCCTTCACCTGCTCTTCAAGCCTTTGGTGATGATGTTCCTAAACCTCAGGAAGTTTTGCAAGATACAGTTATTAAACCTTCATCTGAGAACCGCACTTTTAGTAATGGTGACACTGTTGCTGAGCAAAACGGTGAAGTGCCAAATGAGGATAGTGGAATCCTCACAAACTCTGATGAGTTAAAGGGTGGAGCTGTTGCAGAAAAGATGGTAAGCTACTGATAGAACGCCTTAAAGGGTCAAGCATGTGATGTTTTTATGTACTCATCTCAACTGCGGCAGCCAAAGTGCTTATTGGCTGGGTGGCTGCATTTTTTATTCCCTCCTTTTCTTTAAACAAAAGTTGCACGATGTATTGGAATATTGAGATCACCCGTGTCCTTTCTGAGGAGGAGAAACCCTGACAATGAGCTCTTGTATATGTTGTTCGCGATTCAATTGCATTTAGCTGAAGTAAATGCATGCCTCACAGGGTTCAGAAACAATTCAAATCCTTGCAGATGCTCTACCAAAGATAGTCCCTTATGTTCTGATCAACCATCGAGAGGTTGGCATTTTGATTACTATAAAATATGTCTCAAGTTTTATGTTACGTACGAGCAGGATGGCCTTGACACCGTACGAGGTTTGTTTGATTTCAGGAGCTTCTTCCTCTGATTATGTGTGCAATCGAGCGGCATCCAGATAGCAGCACAAGAGATTCCTTGACACATACCTTATTTAATTTAATCAAACGTCCGGATGAACAACAAAGGCGAATCATAATGGATGTAGGTCATTAGTTAAGAACACCACTCGATCGTACTGAACTTTGTGATTGATCATAGTGCTTAATCTGTTGGTTTTTTTTTTTCAGGCTTGTGTTACCCTTGCCAAGAATGTAGGAGAGATGAGAACAGAAACAGAATTGCTTCCTCAGTGTTGGGAACAAGTGAGTACCAAATCCCATGTGCCAAGGACTGTCCAGTTTTTGCCTTTTTCCTGTCCTCTTTTTTTTAAAAGTTTTTTGAATACTGATCTCCTTGGCCTTTTGTCTTCAGATAAACCACATGTATGAGGAGCGTAGACTGCTTGTCGCCCAGTCATGTGGCGAACTTGGAGAATTTGTGAGGCCTGAGATTCGTGATTCTCTTATTTTGTCAATTGTTCAACAACTGGTGGAGGATTCTGCTACCATTGTCCGTGAAGCTGCTGCGCACAACTTGACTTTGCTGCTGCCGCTCTTTCCAAACACGGACAAATATTTCAAGGTCAGCCTCACTATATATCCCTTGGGGCAATCACGGAGACAAAATCTGACTTCTTGCCAGAATTGGCTACAATGTAAGCTCTAGAACAGGTCAATGACATGTGGTCTAGAGAGGGAATCCCCCAATTGTAGTGTGCCTTGTCCCAGGAGTGCATAGAAAGACAAGGTGTACTGATTCTTTTGTTCGGACATTCTGTTGTTTGATAGGTTGAGGATTTAATGTTTCAACTGGTCTGTGATCCCTCTGGTGTGGTGGTGGAAACTACCCTGAAGGAACTAGTTCCAGCAGTAGTGACTTGGGGAAAGAAGTTGGACCATGTCCTTAGAGTTTTACTCTCTCACACCTTAAGCTCAGCTCAGGTAGGGTTGTTTGAGTCTCTGTTATTTTTGTTCGTGCTTCTCATTTACATACTTGTTCTCCAACAATTTTCTTCCTCTGTACATCAGCGCTGTCCACCACTTTCGGGAGTTGAAGGTTCTGTGGAGTCGCATCTTCATGTTCTAGGAGAACGTGAGCGGTGGAATATCGATGTTCTGTTGAGGATGCTTTCAGAAACGCTTCCCTTTGTATATCAACAAGCAATTGAGACATGCCCATTTTCTTCCGCTTCAGAATCAACAGGAACTGTATTTTCGAGCTCCTTATTGGAGTTGTATTCTGAGTAAGTTTTCTGATTCTTGTTAACACCATAATTTACCTTATTAATGTCCTTTCCTCGCTATACCTGGTTTGAATTGAATCTTGTCTTCAGGGGAAGATTGGAGTGGCCTGCTTTTGAATGGATGCATGCAGACTGCTTTCCTGATCTAATACAGCTGATGTGCTTGTTGCCTCAGAAAGAAGACAATTTGAGAAATCGAACCACGAAGGTTGAGTTCTCCTCTTGGTTTTCTTTTGATTCTCTAGCTTCTTACTTTTAATGTTTACATCAGGCATTTGTTTTGTCTATATTTACTGACTATGCCATAATAATCCAGTTCCTATTATCAGTATCAGAACATTTTGGAGATTCCTACCTGACGCACATAATGTTGCCCGTATTTATGGTGGCAGTCGGGGATGAAGCTGATTTGAAGTACTTCCCACCTACTGCTTGTACAAAAATCAACGGTAATGAAAAGAAACGTTAACAAAGCTAGTGTGATTCCCTTTGCAAATTGGTCAAATTTCGCTAACGGTATCTTGCTTTTGAAACCTATTCTTACCTTGTTAAAACTGTTGATGACCATTAATTTTCACTTTCGCCCTCACAAACATTAGATATATTACTTGCTCCGAAAAAAAAGGTGCCAAGGAGTAAAGTATCCTTGTATTGTTCTCTTGTTCATGTCACTGAGAATTATTTCTCAACTAGATAAGCTTTTACTGGCATGCAAATGAAGTTCCTTAAGTGCCCACATCACTAAATAAGATAGGGTACTTGAAGAAGCCTGGTGTTTGTGGAATAGTGGCATTTGTTAGATCACTGATGTATGAACATATGATCTTAAATCCTTACCAAAAAAAAAACATATGATCTTAAATTATCACTTCCTTCTGGCATTTGAAAGTCAGAAATTCTTTCCTCGGTAACAGGTTTGAAACCAAGAACTGATGTTGCTGAGAGAATTGCCACAATGTGTGTCTTGCCACTTCTCCTCGCTGGTGTTTTAGGTGCTCCTAGCAAGAGAGAACAGTTGGCAGAGTACTTAAGAAGGCTCTTGGTTCAAGAAACAGGGATGGAGAGTCAGACAAAGCAAGAAACTGAGATTTTTTATGCTGTCCGCTTCCTTTGGTCTGTCTTTCTTGATCACCATGCGCTTTTGCGCTCCTTATCTTAGTGTTCATCTAATGAATTTCTTCCTCCTTAAATTTGCAGTACATCTGAAGAGCATCATGCTATGATCTTTGGTATATTGTGGGAAATGGTTGTTAGCTCAAATGTAAATATGAAGATCAGTGCGGCCAACTTGTTAAAAGTCATTGTAAGCTTCTGTATACTTTGGATTTCTTCATGCAACGAGTGATATATCTGAAACTTAATATGTCTCAATCATGTCATAGGTTCCTTACATCGATGCAAAGGTTGCATCGACTCATGTTCTTCCTGCTCTGGTGACTCTTGGGTCTGATCAGAATTTAAATGTGAAGTATGCAAGCATAGATGCATTTGGAGCTGTAGCCCAACATTTTAAAAATGACATGGTAAAGTTTTCCAGTAAGTTGAATGTGAAATCTTAAATGACAATTATTTTTTATTTGCTGATCATATTATGTAAAACAGATTGTCGACAAGATACGGGTACAAATGGATGCTTTTCTTGAAGATGGATCACATGAAGCTACTATTGCTGTTGTTCGTGCACTAGGGGTAGCTGTACCTCATACAACAGAACGGCTGAGGGATTATATCCTCCAAATCTTTTCATAGGATCAACTGTGCTCTTGCTTGTTTTGCTTTTGGTCTTTGCTTTTATCAGCCTTAAGTTTACTGGCTAGGAGTAAGATTTCTACTTGAAACTTGCGCATTTCCATATGATATTTTGTTTCTTTAACAAGAGATACATCTTTTATCCAAGATTTTTCACTTCACCACCATACCGATTCCTGCCAGTGATGTGATTCGTCGTAGTGAAAGAGCCAATGCCTTTTGTGAATCTATTCGTGCTCTGGATACTACAGGTTAGTGCTTATAGAGTTGGTAGAACAGTCTCAAGTAAATGCTTTATCCTCTTTCAGATTGCGATCATTCCCCTCTCCAGAAGGATCTCTAATCTGTGTTTGTGAACGACCTTTGAGCCGTTAGCTCAATGGCATGGAAGATGCTGGTTTTTTACTAAAAACCAAATGAAGTGCCTCTTGCTATGCATGGGGTATCTATATTTGCTCTCTTCATCTTCTCTGTGTTCTCGTTTTCAAAAAAAAGAAAAAAAAAATCTTCTTTGTGTTCTCAGGTCGGGTGAGCTTAATATATCTTTTGCATAGTTGTTCAGACATATACTTTTCCCTGAGAAGTGGCCTTCTATGTTAATTTCACCACCACTCGCTTGTTATTTCCAGTCTTTTGGGACTGCATTCATCCATTTGCCTCAATCTTGCGATCAAGTGATCATTTACCATTTTATTTCTGGAAAAAATGTTCTGTTGGGTGTTTATTTGTTCATAGTGTGTTGCAAATTGGTAGATGGGACATCAGAAAGTTCACCAACCTATTTTATCTGTTTACATATTGCTTATTGGTAGAAACATGTTCAGATGACCAGCATCAATTGCTAAAGTAACCATTGTTTTGTGTGTCATCTGAGTTGGTTCACTTATAAGTGGGTGATGCGTTCATATGCTCATTATACTTGGCCCGTTTGGCATCCACTCATGATTTATCTGCTGCATCTTGTTTGCTGCAGATCTCTCTGCAACTAGCGTCCGGGATTTCCTCATGCCAGCCATACAAAACTTGTTGAAAGACTTGGATGCACTTGATCCAGCTCACAAGGAAGCTCTAGAAATTATACTGAAGGAAAGATCAGGTGGAACTTTGGAGGCTATCAGCAAAGCGATGGGTGCTCATCTCGGGCTTCCGTCTTCCATGACTAGTTTTTTTGGTGAGGGAGGACTTCTTGGGAAGAAAGAAAGTGCGGAGACACCAGTAGAACAACCAGAGTCGCCAAAGCCGGTCCCACAGCCTTCGATGGAGGACACACGCTTCCGGCGTATAATGAGAGGAAACTTCACAGACATGCTCCGGGGAAGGTCCAAAAGTCAGGAGGATCATCCTCTATGAAATGGTCAGTTTTGAATATTTTTTTTATTTTTACATGTAAATGATTTCAATCAATTCTTTTGACTTCGACGAGGTGATATAAAACATTGAATCGAGTATAGAGGAAAGATGAGAAAGAATAGGTCTTTATTTCCCACATCTATTACGGGGGGGTTTATTTTTCGAATAAAACTTAAGAATTTTTTCTTAGTTCTGTCCAGCCCGTTCATCATCGGCTGCTGTTTTCTTGTACGCGTTTCCAAGTGCTATTAGTCGCTGGCAAATATTCTCATCTGGCGTAGACGTCAACTTCAAAGTTGATTGTGCATTTTTGTTGCGTTTAGCGACCACATCACTCGCAAATGTCGTTACCTCTCCTTTTTCTAGTCGATGTGGTCGTTTCTTAACAATTTATTTTATGGCAATATTTGTTTTGGCAAAATTACTGATTTAATCGATTAAAAATTGTTTCTTGAAAAACCTTACATTTCCAATAAAATGTTCCGTCTATGAGTACGTTGGGCTCGATTTACAGATACCGTAACTAAAAACAAAGGAGCTTTGTCACGTCTTTATAGTAGAAAACCGCATATTAATAGTTGAGTAATGAATTTTTGTGGATGAATTCGGTACATGTTTGGTTATTCACGCCGTCAAGTGTAAACAAGTGTTACGCCATTTAACTGGATATTGACTTGTATAATGTATGATTCATGAAGTTAGCACTAGCAGGGGTATTTCACAAAATATGTGATTGGCAACAATCTAACTTTGACGTTACTAATGTAAACAATCTACACTAATCTAATTTCGGTGTTATTATGGGAAAAATGTATTATCATCCGATATTTAAACAATAATATCTACCCATATAATTTAAGAATTTAACCTAAAATTCAATGCTCGAAAATTGTTCCCTTTGAAGAATTATCTCAATCGGACCGCCTTCACCATTGGCATTCTTGCGTGGAAGAGTAAAGCAAGTTGAGTTCCAGTCGACAGCAGATCATAGGAACAATCCAATAGGTTTTTTCTTGTGTTTGATTAAGAGGAAGTTTCATGGCACGCGACGGATTCAACGCGTTCGGAACTATTCTACGATTATAGCTCCCCGACTACTTTTGAGGAACCAAATTGGCATGACCCGGTGGGCGACTGCTGTTGGAATAATTTCCGAGAGTTCTGTTGAATTTTAGGCAACCAATTTCTATCACGTGGCTGAGCATTGAAATTGAATGAACTAAAGTCTCGATCTACTTTCCCACTTTGACGCATCCATGTTCTTCTTTGGTGTTCTTCTCCTGAGGTTCATGCCCCTTCAGGAGTAATCACATGAAGGGTAGTCTGCAAATTTCTATGTGATGATGACGATGATGCCATCAATTTAAATCTAATGACGTTCCATTTAAATTTCGTATCGATATTGAAAACTTATGTGTAAGATCTGCAAGGTAAAGAAAAAGAAAGTGATCCTTTTCACGGTTAATTTTATAGTGATTCGTCATATCATGATATCATCAATTAATAAACCTTTCTCGCTGAGATTTTTCTAGAAACAAGTGGAATGACCATATTTGGTCTTTTTTTATTTTTTATAATTCTGTGAATATTATTATTATTATGACTCCCATCCCCAAAGATGCCCCGAAAAACACGGCGATTATTGGGCATTGAATAGACGTAAAGATTAAGCCTTGACAAAAATACATCCTTGTCCTAAAATGCGTACACAAAATGCTACTTATCACATGCACATGGTAGAACACAAATAATTAAGTCTCCTTCTTTCTTAAAACATGTGATTAGCATATTCAATTCAAATAATTTTTCGACATTTAATTGAAGTGCCGTCTCTATAAATCTCCTCTCGCTCGCCTTGGCCACACAACATACTCCCCACCAACCACCTCTCCAGTCTCCTATCACTCGCTTCCCATCAAAGATCATGGCCATTCCATCCAATCGCTCCCCATCTCCACGCTTGCTTGCGGCAGCTCTCATGGCAGTGCTTGTGCTTCTCTCGCCAGATCGAGCCCATGTAGCAGAAGCAGTGACGTGCAGCGTCACGGAGCTGAGCTCGTGCCTGTCTGCGATGACGTCATCCGCGGCTCCATCGGCTCAGTGCTGTAGCAAGCTGCGAGAGCAGAGGCCATGCCTCTGCGGGTACATCAGGAATCCGAATCTCCAACAGTACGTCACCTCTCCCAACGCCAAACGGGTCGCTAGCACCTGCGGTGTTGCGTACCCAACATGCTAGTGTCCGGAACCTGGAAGCTCCCATGTTCGACTCCGAGAGAGTACGAAAATAAGAATGAGTATGGTACTAGTTACTGGTTAAATCAGTTGAAATAAAGAAAGAAGCAAGATTGCTGGAATAATTCATATTGCAATGACATGATGTTGCCACGACCTATATCGTTGTGCCTTATGAAGTTGAAGAGATGAACTCTTATTTAGTGTTCTACAGTTGCACTTCTCTCTCTCTCTCTCTCTCTCTCTCTGTGTTTGTTCGTGTGTGTTGTAGACAGAATAGGACCAGTTTCAGTATTTTAATGGCTCATCAGATGGTAGATGCGTAAATATTCTAGAATTTTCAAGAGAGAATCAATAAAGACATCTTTGCTCAATTGACTTGATTTTATAGCTTATTAGAGTCAAGAGTATTTATACCCGAATAATACGGGGAAATAACGAAATATCACATAATATTCCTAATTTCTAATAATATCTTTAACAATATTTTGTAATAGGGAATCTTCTAATATTCATAAATATAATTCAACACTCTCCCTCAAGCTGGAGCATTCGGCTTGCATATGACAGGTGTAGCAAGGATGCTGATGTGATGCAATTCGTAATTGAATGGACCATAGAATTTGGAACACCTGACCTATGAAGAGTCTCCTCAATAAAGGACCACTTAAGTCGATCATACACCTTCTCAAGGTCAATTGTAAGGATCATATACCCGATTTCCTCTTCAATTTTGCTCATCCAGTGAATTGCCTCTTGTGCAAAGATAACATTGTCCTGAATATGTCTACCAGGAGCAAACTAGTTTGATTAGGCAAGATGAGTTGCGGAAGCACTTCCTTTAGTCTGTTCATGATCACTACTTTGGTGAGAATTTTGTAAGCGAAGTCACACAGACTAATTGGTCTAAAGTTGCAGATTGATTCCGGTTGTTTTACTTTTGGGATCGGTACCAAGAGATTTTTATTAATCTCAGCCAGTTACAATTACCAAGCCATGCCTCAATAATAAAGTTAACAACTAAACAACCAAACAGATTCCACTGATGTTGAAAGAAAACTGCTTGGAAACCATCCGACTCGGGCGTTTTGTAAGGTCTCGTATCAAATAGTGCTATGCGGACCTCTCCTTTGTCGACTAGCTTAGCTAGATTCGAAGCTTGCGAAGAACTCAAGACTTGAAACCGTTGGGCTACGGAATCGCGGTTGGGGTTGAGACATCTTCAATGAAAAGGTTCTTGTAGAAATCCACCACAAACACCCATTCTTCACTATTATTCTTTACAACACCAATTTTATTTTTTCCGACGGCGAATGATTGTGGTAGCATGAAAAAACTTCGAATTTTTATCCCCGAAAATCAATTTTAGTTGAGGGATGAATATTAGGCCATTTTATTAGATTTTGACTTGTATACTGCATGATTCATGAAGTTAACGGGGCTATTTCATAAAAAGAAAATGTGATTTGAGAACAATCTATTTTCCATATTATTTTTTAAAATAATTTATTATCATTCGATATTTAAACACTAATATCACCCAAATAATATAAAAGCTATTAATTGCCTAATTATTCCATGCTCAAAAGCTTAGTGTTACCTTTGAAGAATTGTCCTTTTAAATAATTATGCTTCTTATTGTCTCCAAAAACATATTACCCTACTTTCAGTTGGAGAGATGTTACTCTCTCTCTCTACACCTGGCATGGTCAATGTCAGGTCAGGGACTGATAATGATTCTAATGACAAAGATGCACACAGATAGAAGAAGAGGCAGCAAATGAGTAGGTTAGCATAGCTGTGGACGACTTGGATGATTGAATCGCGTTGACTCCAAGTCAAGAGTAGAAAACGAAATTTCTGGCGGCATTCCGGAAATCTCATAAGCTTTATTGATAGCCGCCTTCACATTAGCATTCTTGTGTGGCAGAAGAGCAAAAGCAAGTTGAGTTGCAGTCAAGAGCAGATTATAGGAACGATTCCAATAGATTCTTCTTGTATTTGGTCTATTTTGCCCACTTCGATGCATCCATATCCTTTTTTGTGTTAAGTATCGACGCACAATCACACGAAAAAGAGTAAAAGTCGAGAGAGAGAAATCGAGACACAAGGTTTTATCTTGGTTCACCCTTAAACTAATGCTACGTCCAGCAGAGGATTCCACTATAATTTAGCATATCGCACCTCTCGTTATATCGCTCAATTACAAGAGAAAGAGTATATATAAGCAGTAGCTATTTATGGGTCAAAATCCAAACTACTAATAGAAAATACAGGCTATTCAAGAGTGGGACTCCAGTACTTTCTTGTCGATGGACAGTATGAACCACATCCCAACACTTTGTTCATGCTCCTTCAGAAGTAATCGTATGAAGGGTGGTTTTGAAAATTCTATGTGATGATGACGATTATGATGTTGCCATCAATTAAATTATAGTGGCTTTCCATTTCATAGAGGAAATGAATCTTCTCTCTCTCTCTATCGCTCTGTGCTTATCGAAGGGAGGTTTGATGCGACGGTCTCAGTGGAAATTAAGTTTGATGCTCTAACTATAAGTTCCCATTGAGCGTGGAAAAATTGAGTTTTCACTTTTCTTTAGATTTGAAATGCCATGCTAATGATTTTTCTTTTCTTGTTTCTTCCAATCAATTATGATGAAAAATAAGCTCCACCAGCTATTCTAGATGATTGATGAATGTGCGCCCACGACATCTTTAAAATTAGCTATCGTTTTCTATCTAGAATTTAGCTCTGCGTGTCGGCACGTTGAAGTTAACGTAGACCTAATAAAAATTTCAATTCGCTCAACTTGTATTAATATCGACAACTTACCTGTAAGAATTGTAAGGTAATAAGAAAGAAAGTGAACCTTCTTCACGAGAAAATTCTAATAATAACAGGACTGATCATCTTTCGTCCTCATTCGTTCTTTCCCTCCATGAATATTGACTCCCATGCCCGAAGATGCCCCGAAAAACCCGGCGGTCATTAGGCATTAAAAAGGGTTAAGGATTAAGCACCGACAGAGATACAATTCAAGGTCTAGAAATCGAGGGTGGTCAATTCCTCGTACTATCCAACAAAAAAATAAAAATAAAAATTCCTTCTACTAAAATGTGTTACACAAAGTGCAATATATGCAGCCATGCACTTTAAGTAGGGTATTTAATATTATTCTAATTGTTTCTTATATTATATGATTAACATATTCTATTCAACATAATTTATGAGATATTTAATTGGAGCGCCATCTCCATAAATCTCCTACCACTCCCCTTGGCCACACAACATACAACCCCACCTTCCTCTCCTGTCTCCACACTCTCTCTCTCCCACTATCTCCTTTCACTTGCTTCCCTCTGAAGATCATGGCCAAGCCATCCGATCGCTCCCCATCTCCACGCTTGCTTGTGGCCACTCTTGTGGCAGTGCTTGTGCTTCTCTCGCTGGATCGAGCCCAAGTGGCGGAAGCAGTGACGTGCAGCGCCACGGAGCTGAGCTCGTGCGTGCCTGCGATCACTTCGTCTGCGCCTCCATCGGCTCTGTGCTGTAGCAAGCTGCGGGAGCAGAGGCCGTGCCTCTGCGGGTACATCAGGAATCCGAACCTCCGACAGTACGTCACCTCTCCCAACGCCAAGCGGGTCGCTCGCACCTGCGGCGTTCCATACCCGACGTGCTAGTGTCCGGAGCCGGGAGGCTCCCATGTTCGACGCCGAGAGAATACGAGGATAAGAATGAGTATGGTACTAGTTTACTAGTTAAATCAGTTGAAATAAAAGAGACGAGCAAGATTGCTGGAACAATCATATACTGAAAAAAGATGATGTTGCCAGGACCTATATAGTTGTGCTCTATGAAGTGAAACTCTTATTCAGAGTTCTACAATTTGGTGTCCTTTAATATTGGTTTAATTTTTCTCTTTACTTCATATATAATGCTGATATTAGAACTCTCGACGAGTTTAATGCCATTGTCGCTTCGAAAAGGTTTTGGTATGTGAGACAACACAAGATGCTATCACGCCTGGGTTAACTCCAACCCATTACATGTTTGGAACTGTTAATATTTAGGTTTCTCTTGGTTAATAGATCAATCCATCCCTAAATTAAACCGACAAACATGCTAAGACAGAGTTTATAAATTATAAAGAATCGAGATTAAGTGGGTGTCTCAGAAAAAAATGATACGCAAGTCCTCAGCAATTCTCTTAAACTATAATAATTAGCTCTGTTCACCGTATCATCAATGAAATGACTTCATCTAAATACTCTCTCTCTCTCTCTCTCTGATTATTTTTTGGGTGTGTGTCGTAGACTGATTGAACAGCAATTTGGTAAGGCCTTCTGTGAATGAGTTCAGTATTTTAATGGCTCATTAAATGGGATCTTAATTGTGCCCTTTTCTGGGCCAATCGATTCGGACAATTTTGAGGAGAACCTAAGGGATATAAACCAAACCATTCGCAAATAAAACTAAACCTTTTCTATTTTGATGTATGATTAGTGCTCGCTCCGATTAGAATAATTGGTTAAACTCTCATGCGAGTGGATAATGGAGCATAACTTCAGAAGAAGACAAACATTAAGGAAATGTTGAATTATATGGGTGTGAAAGAAGTGGCTAGAGTATAAAAAAAAAAGATTTTTGAGAAAAATGTGGGTAGTTTTGTCTTTTAGTTAAATTGAAATCAAAGAAAAAGATGAAGAAATAACCTAAAATCAATAGCGGGTGGGTCTCCCATGGAATTATGTAATCAATTCAAATTGGTAGGAGTGTCAGAAGTCAATAAGGGATGAAAAATGCGCAAGTCTAAATTTGATATCATTATTTGCGCATACGCACACAAACATAATGACGCGCGCGATTTACCCAGATGTTCTACTCACGAGAAGCTTGGATCAAGAAAAAGGTCAACTCACCGGTTTTCATATATCTAGATTAGACATTTGACACCTCTTGGTTACAAAAGTCGAGGTTAACTAGAAATTGAATTGGAAGTTCAGGGTAAAATTGAAAGTTTTTCAAGTTGAGAGTGCAAATAAAACATCGCAGAGGGTTTTTGAGGCAATTAAGCATTGAGATCATAAACATGCTCGAATGATTTTGTAAGTATTGTCTTTTTCTCAAATAAAGGACTAAAATGGACATTATTTTAAGTAAGGGCCTGAAGTCCTATTATTTTCTGTTTGAAGTGGACATTGTTTCAAATAAGGACTTGAAGTGACCATATTATCTCAATAAAGGGCTTGACCTTACTAGTTAGTCAAGAGCATTTTTGTCCTTTTTTTCCCATTTCTTTTTTTCCTCCGCTATTGACTAGCCTCGCTAGCCGTGGGCGGCCTTGCTTGGGAGAGGCAACCGTCGCCCAGCCCTACTTGGGTGAGGCTGCCCTCGACGGCCATGGGCGAGGCCAATCCTCGCAAGGTTTGCACGAGGGTTGCCTGCGGCCAGCGAGGGTCGACGGGCCCTCGTTGGCCAAGTGAGGGAGAAATAAAAAAGAAAGGGAAAAATAAAAAAAAAGGAAAAAAGTAAATAACAAAAATGTCCCTAACTAGCTGATGAGGTTAAGCCTTTCTTTAAAACTGATATGACCACGTCATGCCCTTATTTGAAACAAAATCCACTTTATGCCTTTATTTGAGAAAATAAATGTACTTTAGGCTTTTATTTGAAACAAAATTCATTTCAAGCCTTTATTTGAAAAAATGAGGACACTTCATACTCTTATTTGAAATTTTTCCAATGATCATTTGAGTAATTATGCTTCTTATTGTCTGGAAAAATATAATTATCAAACTTTAATTGCAAGATGTTACTGCTCTCTCTCTCTCTTTCTCTACACCTGGCATGCCCAATGTAAGGTCAGGTCCAAAAAATGATATCGAATGAAAAAAAAAAACGCATGCTCCATTAGAGGCTGTCAATAAGTGGGTTAGGCTAGGTCTTTTATGACTTGGAAGATTGAATCGAGTTGACTCCAAGTCAAGAGTGGAAACGAAATTGCTGGCGGCATCTGGAAAATTTCATAAGCGTTATCTGATCGCCTTCATCATTAGCATTCTTAAGTGGAAGAGTAGAGCAAGTTGACTTCAACTTCAGAGCAGAAAACCACATCGAATTATGTCCATATTTATAACCCATTAATTAAAAAAAATGGTTGGAAGAAATCTTCTCTCATTATGAATGGAAAAAAATGCGATATTTTTATAAAAGCTTAGAAGAAAACGAGTTGAGTCCACGTGTACATAGCATGATGGAGAAAATTACCAAAAATGTCCTAAACTCACTTGTGCCAATTCAGTACTAAATCTTTCAATTAGCCAATTTACTTTTAAACCTTTTGACGATTTCAGTCATAAACTTTTCAATTATGCCAATTTAGTCATAAAACTTTTGACTATATACCAATTTAGTCCTAAACATTTTAATGATTTACCAATTTAGTTCTTCTAGCGAATTTTGACCGTAAATAACCGACATGGAGGTCTAGTCAGCGCTGATCGTCCTATGTGATATGGTCGGCGCTGACATGTACAATTTTTATTTTTATTTTTTTCTGAATTTTTCTGAATTTTTTTTTAATTTTTTACTTCTTTTTTTCTTTTATTTTGGTTAGATAAAAAAAAAAGGAATGAAAAAAGAAAAGAAGAAGAAAGAAACAATTAAAGAAAACTTAAAAGATCATAAAAATTGTCTACGTTAGTGTCGGTGATGCCATGCAAGACAACTGACTGCCATGTCAGCGATTTCCGGTCAAAATTAGCAGAAAAAAATAAATTGAAAAATCGCCAAAAGGTTTATGACCAAATTGGTAAATCATTAAAAGGTTTAGGATAAAATTGACTAAGTTGAAAGGTTTAGGATAAAATTGGCATAAATATAATAGATTTATGATTTATTTTATAATTTTCCCTAACATGATACGAGGTCATATAAAGCGATAGTTTGCATAGGAACAAAAGAACTGTTGTTAGAGGAAATCCAAGTCTTAGGAATCATAATTGATTGGTATAGTAAATCTAATGATTGAATTCGATTTCACTACTGATAACTGTGCACCATTAGAGGAAATCCAAGTCCTAGGAATCATAATTGATTGGTATAGTAAATCTAATGATTAAATTCGATTTCACTACTGATTAGAAGTCCCTATGGAGTAAAGGGAAGCATGTATGTTGTCACACTCCCTGCCTTCCAAAGGTGCCTAGAGGACGGGCCAGACGCAGTAGAGCGACGACCTGGGAGCGGATTCCCCACCGGCAGGGGGATAGGAGATGGCCATCTCGAGGCACATCATGACCTACAAGCAACACCGATGAGACCTGGGAAGGCAACTCGATTGGGAGTCAGAGGATTCACACTACCTGCAGCCTTCCAGACTTCATATTCATCATCTTTTGTTGCGGGGGGAAGGGATCCTAGGGGTACCCAGAGGCAGCGACTTTACCGGGAAAGGTCGAATCTCTATATATATGTGTGTGTTGATGTCTCATGAGAGAGGCAATCTAAAAAGAGTCTCGAATTGTTTAGTTAGGCGAGTTTGCATAATAGGAACAACGCAATAGGTCTCTTTTTTTTAATCCGATTCAGGCGAAGTTTCTCAGTATGTGACAGGCTCAATGTATATGGAGTTATTTTACGTTTCTGGCTCTCCAAAAACTTGCGATGAACCAAATTGGCATCCATCAGTGGGCAACCGATGTTAGAATAATTTTCAGGTACTAGCGAAATTCTAAGACAACCAAGTTCTATCGTGGGACGGAGCATTGGAATTGAATGAACTAAAGTGGATTGCTACAAGGTTTTGCCACTTTGATGCACCCATTTCTTCCTCCTGAGTCCTGAGATCCATGCTCCTTCGGAGTATACGCATGACATGCCAAATCCTATGAAGGGTGGTATGAAAATTCAATGTGATGAAGACGTCGTTGCCATGGATTGACATTTAGGGGCATCCATTTGGGTTTGCACCAATTGTGTGGAAAATTGGGGCTGCATAGTGGAAAATTGGGTTTTCGCTTTTTCTTTAGATTTGAAGTACCATGATGATGAGTTTTTTCTTTTTTCTTTTCCATTCAGAGTTTGAAGTGCTCTTATTTTTTCAAATAAAAATATGAAATGGACATTGTTTCAAAAAAGTGCCTAAAGTGGCCATATCAATCTCAATCTCAAAGGAGAGCTTGACTTCACCAGCTGGTCAATGACATTTTCATCCTTTTCGTCTTCTTTTTCCCCCCCTTTTTTTCTTTTTTTTTCCAAATCATTTTTTTTCTCCCTCGCCTAGCCAGTGAGGGCTTGGCAACCCTCGTCAGCCATTGGGCGATGGCTCGGCTGACCACTAGCAAGGGTCATGACCGCCACAGGTGAGGGTTGCTTTGCCTAGGCCCTCGCTAGCCATGAGTGAGGCAAATCTCGCCCAAATTTGGCGAGGGCCGTCGTCACCTGTGGCCGACGAGGGCAGCCCTTGCTAGATTGGCCAAGGCCGGCCCTCGCTTGTGGCCGTCGAGGGCAGCCTCGCCTGGGTAAGGTGATTGTGCTGTTTTAAAGTTAATCCCGATTGTATTTAAAAATCTCATGTGATAGTTTATGAGCTATTGAACTTAATTGAGATAGTCGATTTGGAGCCCGACTACCCCTTGCGCCCCGGCTATTTTCGAAGATCATGGGAGAAACAAGTTGTGCGCTTGGCAATATTTTCGGCAGCAAATAAAAACCGGGTTCGATAGAATCCGATTTCCCAGGAGAGGATTGAGGAATCCGAGTTCCTCAAGCAATTGCTCTTGTAAGATCCCTCCGGTCGCAGAGTTTAGAGTCCACGCGTGTTTATAGGTATATTAAGACTGGTATGTTAAATCGATTTACTGATTGATGCGGCAGAACTATCCGACAAAAGAAAACTGAAAGGGAAAGGTATCAATCAAGGCTCATAGTTGGTCTCTCATCTCCTTGAACACCGATTTGAGTGGATGCGTACCTTTGACTCACCGCACGCCTTTCTCATCACATGGCGACCATTCCATGTAACTCGAAAAACACATGACACATGCAAAAGTGATTTGCTAATGGACTAGAATGGCCACCGTAGGATCACGTGATGCTCATGGGTCTTCATGCATGTCCCACGTGCGACGTTTCACCAGAGTGGGGTTCACTTTTGAGCAAGCACCGACTAGACCGGTTCTATCGCACGATGTTATAGTGATTTAGCTGGCCATGTTTGTTTCGTAAAAAATGAATGATTTAAAAATTATTTTATTAAAAATGATTGGTTGTATCGCTTGCATAAATGAATGAACAAACAATATTTTCATTGTTTTTGAAAATATTTAGATATAAATTGTTGTCCGTAATAAAAGTATTTTTCATTGACTAATACCAAATCATTCATCTTTCGCGACACGAACGGATTAAATCGCTTCATTTGTGGAGGCTTCTGGATTTTCTCTTCCCCGGTGCGACCTTCCCAACCCCCCCTAAATTATTGTGTATATATCTATGTATATGGTTCAATTGTTCCACCAATCTTAGGAATTATGAAATATTGTCAGATGACGCACTGACCAAGCATCCCTTATCCAAAATCACATTATTTGAGATTGCAATAATTTTCTTTAATTTGGTGAAGTTGTGAAGTCTTTTATACACAGTTTCGTCACGTATGCATACCTACGACATTGTACGTTGGCATGTCCATGTATTAAAAACTCAAAGCATCTCATGATCCATGAACTTAAGACCACTTTCAACATCTCATCCGAATTTTCCTTGTGCTAATAAGACCAATCCAAGTTTATCCCCACATGTCTAGCACGCCTTGCACCAAGAGAAGTTTGAACGAAGCTTCTCTAAATTCTTAATTCTGTGCATTATATCCAGATTATCGACATTATATCTTCGCTACACATAAATTAATAACTACTAACATGTCGTAGTATGTCCGAACAAGTGGTTACCAAGTTGATAAGGTGGAAGGAACTTATACCTCCCAAAACTTGGAGGTTTAGGGTTAGATCTGTTGACATTTAGACGTTAAACTGTGTCTTTCATCTAATGGTTTAAGTCTTTAAAATAGAACGATCGTGCCCTCGACATTACGTTGCTTAGAATATTTAAGTACTAAATGGCGATTTTTTTTAAACGTTTTAGTTGTGATCAATTCTAATGCTACACTTAGAACGTCTGGATATTAAAACTTTAATTGTCTTGTCCGAAAAAGCATTACCGTCCAATAAATTAAAAAGAGAGAAAATTATGGAAGCATCAAAGGGCATGATCCCACTTTTATGCCACCGCAGAAAGAGGAAGATATTGCTTGAAATTTAGGAAATGTTCAAGAACTTCAGCCGCTAGAAGCTCCACATCACACACCCCAATCCCCAGATCAGCTCCTCCTCACCTTCGACCCGTCCTAGATGCACCTACCCAAGATAAGCTTTACTACGCCCCAACCCACCCGGTTGCAACTTAATTAATCGAATTGCAACATCATCAACCAATTCATGCACTGAAAATAGAAAAATATAAAAAATTCAAAAAACGTTTATGTCACGGCGCTTGCCGCGCTACGTAGGATGGTTGGCATTAATGTCAGTGATTTCCGATCAAAATTGGCCGGATAGACTGAATTGGCCCAAATACAAAAGGTTTAGGATTCAATTGGCAATATATATATATATGATTGATTCATACAATTGCAATAAGTTATGACTTTTTTGGTAATTTTCT
>BCNH02000006.1:20267213-20295992 GCA_001662345.2 Metrosideros polymorpha var. glaberrima | reverse complement strand
ATAGAGTCGTCCCCGTCCAGCACGACTGTAGTGTCGGCCATTGAGGAGGGCTTCGGGCTCAAGTGGACGGCAGACTCTAAATGTAGCGACTGCCTCACTTCAGGCGGGCAGTGCGGACAGAGTAATACTGCGGGTGATTTCGTGTGCTATTGCCAAGATAAGCCCTCCTCTTCCACATGCTCATCAGGTATGTCAGTTTATCCTAGACATTACTTCGAACATTTCTATGATGATTTAGCCCTGACTGATGGCTATGGGCGGGGATCGAATACTCTTGGTGGGCACAATCTGGACTTGATAAGTATAGCTTGATCCCGATTTTGATTATCGTGAAGAACATGAACATCATAGAGAACACCTAATCGCTTTCGCTATTCAATCAGGTTTAAGATGTTAGGATGAGCCAATTCATTTTAGTGATTCGTATGTGGTCGTGCCTATGAAGTTGGGGATGGTTCATGTCTCCTAAAAGTCCTTTCTTCTCGGCTCACCCCGACCAAACTATTCCAACAAATCATTGCCTAATAGTATTAGGCAATGATTTGATCTAGTAAATTGAGTAATACTCAATTTACTAGATCAAATCCAGCAGCATCTGAAGAATTATCTGATGATTATGGAACTGCCAACCTCGCAGTATTACTCATGCCGGACAATGGATGATTCCGGCGCGTTTCGCTACCCCCTCCTCCAATTAGTGTTGAAAACTCTTTTGTGCCTTCTTTGTTCTGACCCTTTCCTTTTTACGCCCTTGATGTTGACTTTGTCAAGGCTTCAACGGTCGCTCTTCGGCAGTCAAAGATGGCCTGCGGGCTACCGACTAAACTATTATTACATACAGTTGTTTTTAATGCTACGGAAAGATAAGTCAACAAAGGCCACCCACAGAAAAAAAAAATTAGTGAGACTTTTCTTTATTATTTTTTCACAAGTTGTGGGAAGGATGTGCACTTGGAAAAACTAAAGAGCTGTGGTTTGAATATTGCTATGAGCTGGAGTGGAGACGCACCAGTTCATTTCATGTTATACATAATACGAATCTCTAACAATAATGATAAAAATAGTAATAATAATAACAATAATAGGGTCTTGTTAACAGATGTTCCGAAGACACTATTTAACTATACTTTATAAGGAAATTTCAAATGCATCGAATTCGCATAATACTAGAAAAAGATTGCAAAATAAATGGCCATTTTTTTAATTGAGTGCTTAGCATAATCCACAATAATAAAATACTCATGTACATATCCCAAATCCTTGAACTTGGAATTTGGGATGCTTTGGCTGATGTTGAAAGGTTAGCACTCAAGATGATGATGATGATGATGATATTTTACCCACTTCAGTTAGGCTAGAAGTCTTCCTTTTCTAATCTATGCATTGGTCAAGCCAAGTGCACCAAATTCTGTCCGGTAAGAAAGATCCACGTGGTAAAAGCCGAGCATTAGATGATAAAATTCTAGGATAAGCTTAAGTAGGAAATTGTTTTGGCTTTGCTTTGAAGTTGCAAGTATAGTCAGCAACCACACACCTAATCTGTCGTTTGCTTGTTCTTCTTCATCTCTATAGGTACTAAAGTATTAGCTTGAGCCTGGGTTGATTATAATATGAATCCTTTCGGATCATTCTACTAGTAATCCTGTCAATCGTTGTGGAGTTAGAATTTAACTCTTCTACAGACAACTTCAAGGGCTTGGTCCGTCTGCAAAACAAACTATTACATTCGTTAGGTCTTCGTGCCCCTTAATCATATCTAAACAGATGAATCGGTCGGCGCTGATGTTAAACCTGGCTGATTGCACCATGTTGAACGTTTCACGTTCATTTGCGAGAGAGTTAGGAAACAGATCCTAAATTTCCTCCTTACCTGTGTAACTGCAAGGTCAGTTGCCGGTTTACCATGCTTTATATCCTCGTATATCCATGTTGGTGAAACCTAGGAACTGTGTTTGTTGGCTCATATGGCAGCAAATAGAAACAGGGCAAGAAACGAAACCATTGCAGGCTTGGACGTGGGGGTCTTGCCATGACAAAACAAAGAGCGCAGTATGTCTTTCCAAAGGGGCTGGGCAGCTTTCGGCCCAGGCCCATGACATGACCATTAAACCCAGTGGGCCTTAAGCCTGAATTTGCGTGCAACTTTTTGCACCAACTTTTTGGGTGTCTCTGTCCTTTTCGAGTTGCTTGCAGAGTCATTTCTCATGCAGACCTACACTGTGTTACGTCAGTTCAAAACTGTTTAATGTGCCGATTAAGATAGAACAAAACACCAGAAAAGCAAACGTAGAAGTTCTCCTCAGTGGTACCCAAAGAAGGGAGGTGAACCACAGGACCCACCCTTCATCACATTCCACAGCAACCTTCACCAACTGTTTCTTCCGTCCATTGAATGTTCTGCTTCTGTGGTTCAACTGCTTCGGTTTATCTTTATTCTCTGGCAAGCCGTTGAACATGCCATTGCTCTCCCATTCAATTGCTCTCAATCTTTCATTTGCTTTCGCCATCATCTGCTCCTTCCCATTGACCTAAATTTCTTCCCTCATATTCAAGTCACTGGAAGCAAACACCTTGCGAATAATGTAACTATAAATATCCCAATCATTCATGAACAATGAAGGCGACCCACGTTAGAATAATCTTTCTCCCCCAGACAGACCCGACCCTCCATTTCAGAAAAGTATTTAAAAGGGTAGAGAACTTTAATTGAGAAATCCACAAAGATAAAGAAAAGTCAACCAAAGCCAGCTCCCTTTCACTGCAACCTGGTCAACAGTCAAACATAGAAAGAAGGAGAAATTGTTTTCTTTCCAACAGGACATATCCGCCTGGACATCACCATCATGCGTTAGCTCTCGGCTAAACTACTCTCTCTCTTTCTCTCTCTACTCTGGCACACCCCCCTCTCACTCTCCGCCGCCACCCACCAATGCGCCGCCACCTCCACCTCCACCTCCTCCTCCTCGCGGCGGCGACCACCCTCCTCCTCCTCCTCCACCCGACGGCGTCGTCTCCCTCGTCCGACAACTCGCTCTCCAACTGCAACCGAACCTTCAACTGCGGCCCCCTCGTCAACGTCTCCTACCCCTTCACCGGCGGCGACCGCCCCGACCACTGCGGCCCGCCGGAGTTCCGTCTCAGCTGCGTCGGTGACTCCCCCGAGCTCACCGCGAGCAACCTCACTTACCGCGTCCTCGCACTCGACCAGACTCGCCGATCGCTCACTCTTTCAAGAACCGATCTTTACAACAACACCTGCTTGCGGCAATACCCCAACACCACTCTCAACTCCACCATCTTCACCTTCGATAGCGACGACCAAGGCCTCACCTTGTTTTATGATTGTTCAACGTTTATGACCATCAAGCCCCAGAATCTGTTCAATTGCGAGATCGATGGGACCGAGACGGACAACTATTACTTGATCGGTGCTGTCCCCACCGATCCGATTCTTAACGTGAGCAGGTGTGATGTGAGTGTCACGGTCCCAATTCTGCCGTCCGCGGTGATCATGCTCACCGAAAACCGGTCGAAGCTCAGAGAGGCTCTAATGGAGGGTTTTGAGGTGAATTACACGAATCCGTACGAGTATCAGTGTATGAAATGTGGTGGGATTGGTGGGGAGTGTGGGTTTGACTCTGATCAGGGGGAGCCTATTTGTATTTGTGGTGACCAAATTTGTTCCACAGCCACGGCAGGTACTTCAATCGATCACTTTCTGTCTGTTCAATTGAATCGGATGATGATCGCAGCGTGTGTCCACTACGGAATTGCTGATCTGAACTCGGATCTTTTCTGGGTCATGTATGCTAGTTTCCCCCTTGCCTCTTGTAGTTTAGTCAAGGAATAGCCCCATAAGAGAGAAGCTTTTTGAAAAAGCTCTAGCTAAGAAGAGATAATTCCATTTGTATAGGTAGATGGAAAAGGATGTGGCATTCAAATCCAACCGAAGGGGAGAGGAAGTTTCTTGAAATAGATTGGTATCGCTCTGTGGATAGTTTTTAGACGATTTCCTATATGGAAAAGACTAATCGTGTCTTGAACATGATTGTGCAAATGCGGATATTCAACACACAGACAAGGTTTCCACTTTTTGGATGTTTGCTACTGGGAATTTTTGCATACACTCAAGAAGCACATGCATATCTAATTTACACTTCTCGGATGTGCAATGGCTGCAAAATCTTTACGTTGTAGTTCTGCAAAATCGTCGACTCTTTGGAATTACAGGACCTATCTTTGGGATCTTGTCACCCAAATCGTCAAAACTTGCCGCCCGCTTTGGCAATATTTTTTTGTGCCACTTCTCTCATTCCAATCAATCAGGACCAGTTGCTACTTTGCAATTATTCCCTCAATGGTAATGGGGTTTATGCATGTACATGATTAGATTTGCATTGGAGCAGTGGTTCTGAGATGAGCAAGCATGAGTGCTGCACTCGCTTATAGTTCTGCTTCATATGATCCCTACAACACTATGCACTTAGCGTATTTAAAGTACAAGTCGGATGGATGAACTGGGATGCTCTTTTTCTTTATTGGTTTTTGTATTGTTTTTTGTAGTGAATATTCTCATCCACTCCCTAGGATAGTATGAACTGAGTGTTCCTTTGATTAATTCAAAAAAGTGGGCTTTGGAGGATATATCTGCGTATTAAATTCCTGATCTCGGCATGTTCCAGTTGTTTTCTTCCGTTGTTAAGAGAATTATGCGTCGATTGACAGTTCTTGATTTAATGCTGCAGGGAGCAAAAGTCAAATTTCACTTGCAGAAGGTAAGACATTTGCTTTTGTGTGACTGGTCAAGTTGTGCTAGAGTTACCAGCAAACCAATGATTGGGGCATTTCCTTAATCTCTTGCAGGCCTTGCGTTGGCAGGAGCTGGTCTTGCAGGACTCGGCGTGGGATTCTGGATATTTACCTGTATGCAGAAGAGGAATAAAAGGAGAGCTGCTGCAGCTGCAGAAGCTCAAAGCAAGAGCATTACCCCACCTCCTTCAAGCAAAGAGCTTCCCATTTCATCGACTAGTTTCTCTAGAACCACTCCCTCTTATCCAACTTCCAAATCCGACCTCGACAGGGGAAGCACCTACTTCGGAGTTCAGGTCTTCAGTTACATCGAACTTGAAGAAGCAACTCAAAATTTCGATCCTTCCAGAGAACTTGGAGATGGTGGCTTTGGAACTGTTTATTATGGTAAGACAAACCTTATTAGCTTTTCCTTGTTGTCCATCAAAGTCACAAGGGAAAAAGAAGTATAATGTAATCTTCTGATATGCCATATGCAGTACCAATCATTGCAAAAAGTATGCGGAATTCTTCCTCTTCTTCTTCTCCTTCTGCTTCCCGTCATTTATGTGTACATAGATGATCTCACTACCTTTTAAATTTTAATTGGCTTGATTAATTAGAATAAGATGAGATTATCAATACTTTTCTTGAAGGTCATCTCTTGTGCCATGTTATGTAAGTGTTTGGCCTTTTGCTTCAACAGGTCGGCTCCAGGATGGACGGGAAGTCGCAGTTAAACGCCTGTATGAAAACAACTTGAAAAGAGTCGAGCAGTTCATGAATGAAGTTGAAATCCTGACTCGCTTGCGGCATCCCAACCTTGTGACGCTCTTTGGATGCACCTCCAGGCGAAGCCGAGAGCTCCTCTTAGTCTATGAGTACATTCCAAATGGCACCGTGGCTGATCATCTTTTCGGAAAGAGATCTAGCATGACTCCGATTCCTTGGCGCATCCGATTGAATATCGCCATAGAAAGTGCAGATGCTCTCGCCTACCTTCATGTGTCAGATGTCATACACCGCGATGTGAAGACAAACAATATCCTCCTAGACCACAGTTTCCGCGTCAAAGTGGCAGATTTTGGTCTGTCGCGATTGTTCCCGAATGATGTCACCCATGTGTCAACTGCCCCTCAGGGAACTCCAGGCTATGTGGACCCCGAGTACTATCAATGCTACCAGCTCACGGACAAGAGCGACGTGTATAGCTTCGGTGTAGTTCTTTGCGAGCTTATCTCATCAAAACCGGCAGTTGACACAAACAGGCACCGCCATGACATAAACTTGGCCAGTATGGCCATCAACAAGATCCAAAACCACACATTGCACGAATTGGTCGATCCCGCTCTTGGGTACGACACGGACTACTCTGTTAAGAGGATGACTACACTAGTCGCTGAGCTGGCCTTCCGGTGCTTGCAGCAGGAGAAAGACATGAGGCCTACTATGGAAGAGGTGTTAAAGGCATTGAGGGAGATTGAGCAAGAGGAGATCACTCTGCAGAATGCAGAGGTGGTGGATATTCGGTCCGACGACACTGGGCTTGTAAGGAACATCACTCCGCCATTTTCGCCGGACTCTGTGGTGACCGATAAATGGGCCAGCGACTCAGCAATTCCTTATTCCTTCTAGTTCAATCATCTCAGATACCTTTGCCATACAATTAGCTTAGTTTTGCTGTAGTTGTGGGGAAAGTAAATTGCACTCATTATCCAGATGCATCTGAGTGTCCATCTTCCTTTTTTCCTGTTTTGTCAAATATGATATTTGGGTCCTCCTTGATAATTAGCTGGGCGAGACGCACAGGCACCAGCTGCTAAGGGCAGTGTACATACTAAGTGGAGATATCGAAGGATTATTTATAGACGAATTTTGATGTTTTATTTCCATCTTTCCGTGTGTGTATCTAGTTCTTCTCCTGGATTTATTGTCTCGAACTTGCAAAGTTGGGACTCAGATCCTTTCGTGCTTCTCTCTCTTCTTCTTCTCCTTCCTGTCATTAGGTGCTATGAACAACTTTGGAGCTTCCCAGGTGCATGGATATGGATACATCTGATGCAACATGCAAATGTAATTGCTGTAGTTGCTTTTGTCAATGCTGAACTCCATTGCAGCTCAATTTCCCAGTTCTTCACTTGCTCCACAGTCTTTAGCCTGTCTTTCATAAGCTCTCCCGCTTCTTACAAAGTGCGCTCTTATGTAATCAAGATCCATCTAACATGCAGCACATTCTTAAATTTGCCTTCTTACACCGTCATTCTTTGCATTCGACGATGTAACCCATGCACATCTTCAAATCTTACGAAAAGGGAGAACAAAAAAGGAGGCAATCAAAGTTACATTAGATTAGACTGTTGTTTTGACCCCGTTGCTGGGACTTTGCAACCATTATGGGCGTGCCGGAGCTAGATCGACCGATCAGAGGGGAAGATCTGACGCTACTCGTATTATTATGTCATGAAAATATACATTTTCATTTCGAAAAGGAATGGAATAAGAAGGGGAAAAAATAAAATAAAAGATGTGCGGGCATTACTGGCAGCAAAGACATGGATTGATGTCGAAGCTGCAAAGCGGGTCCCGACCATTCTTCGATTTCGCACATCCAGATTAGGCTTCGACCCGACATTCCATTGTCTCCGAGCCTCAGTACGTGTGCCGACAGACCTCAAAAGATGGAATCTTTTTTTTCCAGGAGATGATTGACGATCGAGAAAGAGAAGAACAGCGAGATAATACGACAGCGTATAATCTCTAAGGAAAAGAAACGAAAGAGAAACGAGAATCCATGGCTTTTCTCTGAGGAGGAGCTTCGGCCGTCAGTTCCAATTCTGAGTCCGAGCGGCACCTCTTCGCCGGCCTTTATATATGGCTAGGGCTGTACGCCTTACCCCTTCGTCCGTAGCTGCGTTCGTGTAGATCCGACGGCTCCGTTTGTGTCCCTGCGATTCCAATCCATCTACACCGTCGGATCTAAAAAGAGCGAGTCCATATCCGTCCTTTTTCCCTTTCTTTTTCAGCAAATTAAGGCCGTCATTATTTAGTCAACACCCGTTACACCCCAGCACCTAAATTTTACGATATCGATTTTTGTAGTTTTCTTATAAAATAAAAGAAAACCTTCGTTAATATCACGCATAATGATTGACGCAACAACTGGAAACATTCTCGGATAGAAATTAAAACTTTTGTTAATCCTTTTGGTCTAACATTTTTAGCAAGAACTCTTCTTATTTGGCCATAACAAACTATTAACCCAAAATTAAAAACGATCAATATATTTTGGTGTTTTTTAAAATTGTAAAGGAAGGAACTGACATTTTGCAAATAATTCTTAGAGTGAATTTGGTTCAGTTTTACAAATGCATATTGAAAAAATGCAAATACTTTTTGCCTAAAGCCCTTTGAGGAAATGCAAATTGCGTTTGATAAAAAATCCTTTGTAAAGTTACTTTGTCCCTAAGTAGTGTTTGGTAAACAAATATTTTGCAAAAGGCTTTTAGGTTTAATTTTTCCTTTTTTTATTGTAAAAATCAAAACCTTTGCCAGAGTCGATGAAGGGCTAAGGTTGCCAGTGAGCCAGATTTGGCGCCAACGGCCACCAAGGTAGTCGCGCAACCTCGTCGGTCCAATCTAGTGTTGTTGGCCCTCACCAGTTGCCCTTACACAAAAAAGATGAACAATAACAACGAGAGGCAAAATCGAAAAATTAAAGAATGGATGAGGATAGTTTTGGAAGAAAAATATAGTTTCAACATTAGGTTTTCAGCCTCTTTAAAATTAGCATTTAGTCGAAAGCCTTTTTGAAGGGCTTATCAAATACTTTAGTATTTTTTTATAGAGTTTTAGAGGTGGAAAGTTCTTTTAAAACGTTGAACCAAATATACTTTTAAAAGTTACAGGGTAAAAGAAAAGAAAGAGAGAAAATGATTCCAAAGTCTGTGACTCGTGAGAGCCTGCCACGTGTAAGAAATATTCCCTCCGAGGACGGCCCCCATTAAGATTCAGACAGTAAAGACGGCATTCGAAGCCGTCCCGACGACAAATGTTCCCTCTTTCTTCCTCATCAGCGCCAACTCCAATTCAATCGGAATCCACGAAAAAAGGACCTGCAAATCCTCCTCCAGATTCCATCGCCCTATACACGACTAACCAACCTCCCTTTATCGTGCTGCATCACCCGCATTCATCAATACTCACCCTCTTCGTCGTGTGCTTTGAGATAGGGAGGCAGCCAGTCGGAGAAGATGGCGACTCTCCGGGAGGTCATGGCGCTCGCGATGGAGACCGCCCCCGCCGGAATCCCGCCTCGAAGCCCCGACGCTCGCCTCCGCCGCCGCGGAACCCTGCGGTCCCTCCTCTTCCGGCGGTTCCAGCGCCGCCGCGACGATCTGTCGGACCGGAAGGACCGGGCTCGTGACGCGCCGCTGGCGGGCACCGTGAGCAAGTACAAGCTGAAGGACCTCTTCCTACTGTCTCTGCCGCTTGATGGTCCGGCATCAGAGAGGAGAGTCGAGACTCGTGGGCATTTGTCGCTGGAGGCTGAAGCAGTCGCCGCCGGTGGCTTGGCCGTGCGACGGAGCGGGTCCAGAAGGCTCCGGCCTGTTGCGGGGTCGTTCCGGTGTCGGATGCTGAGGAGAGCGTGGCGACCAGTGCTACTTACCATCCCTGAGTAGGATCTAGAGCATTTACGTCCGATACTTTAATTTTATTTTTAGCTTTATTTTCGGGACTATTGGCAATTTCCCCCTCAAGTTCGTTTTTATTTTTATTTTTCAAATTTGACCCTTTAGAAAAGAAATTGGCTCCAGGTCCAAATTTCCTGATTTGGGAATCCTAAATTGGGATGTGCCCTAGCCATTTCTTTCTCCAATAGGCAAAAGTCATCTCAAAATCATCCTAATTAAGGAGATTATTTTCACAATTCCTTTTTTTCCCCCAAAGAAACTTTGTTTTAGATGTGAGCAAAGATGTACGTTGGCCACTGTTGGTGTGCTTGTCCAATATAGGGACTAGAACATGTTGGTGTCAAAAGAATTACCATTGCTATTACCGCGTGACTTTGCATATGTGCATACCATATACTTAGAAACACCTAGCAAGTAATCGACCTATTATAAGATTTCCTAATCTAAATAAATCTACTCCTGCTTTTCAGAGGAAATTCAGCTATATGCTAAGTCTCTGCAAATATGCAAGACTGATATAACGATATTTGACCTTAACTCGAATTGACGTGTTTGATTAGGGTCTTGTTTAACTTATGTTCTAAATGCATGCTCAAGACACTTAATACGGAAATTTTCGAATTTTTAAAATCGCTGATTTACACGAACGTTTAATGCGGTGATAACATAATATTTCTTTCATTAACTAATTAACAAGTTCCCACGAGGCACTCATTAATAGATTGCATGTTTAATAATATCATCGACACAAACCAAACACCCTTCCAAATATGATAAACGGCAATCGACCCAGGCCAACCTGAAAATTAACAATTGCATAGTTGTATGCTGTGAGATTTAGCCCAGTTGTAATTCCTCTGCCCAACAGCCAATTTGTTTGCTCATTCCACACCTCACAAAACGCTCTCCAAGTCTAATCACATCAGCAAACCACCAATCAACGTACCAGGAGATCTAATTTGTTAAACTTTTGCCACGACTTCAACATTTTTCGCAAGCCATAAGAACAAGTTAAAAGGAAAAGGGATGAATCACAACGCTCCAACCTTTCAACGGGTTAATTTTGACCTAGCAGCATCTTAACTGGTTAGTTTGGACTTCCCTGCTCTCTTTTTCTCTTTTTCCTCCTTTGTTATCTGGACACTTGGAGCTTAATGCTGCTACCAAGGCATCTTTGAGTTCGATTATTTCTGCCGACAGCCTTCGTGCCTTCTATTCTATACTTTTCCTCTATCGCAGAGGCATGATGAGCTTGGTGAATAACATGATCTCTTGCTTTCTCAGCTCATATTAATCTGCCTACTGAGACAGCATTGAACATGCTACTAATTGCCTGAGTGATGAGTTCCCTTAGACCTAGCCTGTATCAGTTCCGTTGCACAAGCACAAAAAGAGATTGTTATTATTTCCGGTACTATCTTCAGCCTTCTTTTTTTTTTTATTTTGCTAAGTTAAAACCGCCAAGACTGATATTATAATCAGAGAACAGGAATTTATCTTGAGTTTCATTGCTTGAATAGTCTACCCATGATTCGATATATGTTTAGAGGTGGAAAACAGGAGCAGATATCAATCTAAGCTTGTTTAATCCACTTTCTGGATGGCTGATGCACCAGAATGCCAAAGAGGAGCTTCAATTGATGGAAAACCACCAAGCGCTAATAGCTTCGAAGCCTCTCCATTTCCGCTTTGACGGTATTTCTCATGTGGAAACTCTTCTTCACTTTGAGATATATGAAATAAGTCGTTCTGAATAGGTGAATTCTTGGAACAAACTTGGTTGTTGCCGGCACATAACCAATACTATTGCCATGACATCCTTACTATTTGAATAATATAAAATTGATTGTTGGATTTGAGCATGTTGGGTTCTAGACTTGGTTGTTAATATTCTTCAAAGAATGCCTTGATTTATGGTGGGTGTGAGAAGAAGATTGAAGAAGAAAATGCTGCGAGCATTTGACGAGGAAAACCTATGAAGATGAAGACAAAAAAAGACCCATTAAGCTCGTTGAAGAGTTCTTCATGAAAGTTTTCATCTTCACCAATGTCTTCAAGAGCATTTATGTGCATTTATTGTTTGTGTGTTTTTTCTTTTAGCTCGTAAACTTTTGTGTCGCTCTATTTAATGTTGCAGAAACAGTGTTCGAAAACTTTTTAGTTTATTTAATGTGTGTGTGGGATGTTTGTCTTTGTCATTAAATGTATTGTAGATGTTTTGTTATTATATAAAGACGTGAGGTGAGTGTTGTAAATCAATCCATCATCAGAATGCATTCTAAGAATAATTTCTCCTTCCAATTTTGTGCCTTGTTCCAAATTTCCAAAGTTATCATTATTGTATTGGTTCCGACAATTACTCTGTCAAGGATCAAAAGAGCTGTAATTGCTATAGCTCTTGCCTTAGGCTATGACCTTGAGGTTGCATCTTTTGCCGTGTAGTGCCGCTGATGTCAGCATTCTGTCCATCTCAGATCTATGAAACTTTTGATGATCATCTACGTATTTTTTAGTTCTGGAATGGTTAAAATGCATAGGCGCCTTTGGCAACTGTTTCTTTATATTTCGTTGGTCCATCTTCAGCCATGATGTATTGGACTAGATAGTCACCTCTGCTTCTGGTGTTTGCTCCTACTTGAATCCACCAAGCCATCACGACCCAGAGTCCTATATCTGCTCTTTCAATGACATTCAATCAGGTGATTTAGCACTTGCGCTTGCTGAGATGATCCATTCCAAACTTCTTCTTTTTTTTGGGTCGAATGATAATTGCATAGACAAATACTTAAAGGTTCATACAAACTAAGCCCAAACAAGGGGTGTCAACACAAATAAGATCTCAAAGGGGACGGGGAATATTCAAGAGCCAAGAAGCTAAGATATTGTTGGTGCGGTGCGCTTTTGCAATCCAGTGTGCAACCTGATTTGCTGATCTTCTATAGTGGGCTAAAGTAACATCTTGGAGTTGGACAAGCAATGCCAGAATCTCCAAAACATACGTCTCAGCCTCCCAGCAGGATAGAAAGTCATCGTTCACCGCTTGCACAAGTACAACGCAATCAGACTCGACAGCCACTTTCTTCTCTCGCCTTGCGTCAAGATGCTTTGATACCTCGATAATGGCTTGTGCTTCTGCTTGAATCGGGGAGAAAGCTCCAATTTTTCTTACGAATCTGTTGAGAATGGAGCCTGAGGCATCCCATAAGGCGCCTGCAATCGCTCCTCCAGCTTTGTCTTCACCAATCGAGGCGTCCACATTGAACTTCAGGTAAGAGTTTTCTGGTGGTGTCCACTTTTGCTGTAAGTTCGTCTCTTCTTCAGTAAAGGTTCAGAAGCCCTTTAAATGGTAATCATCAACTCTCGCCAAATTACCAAACTCAGCAGCGCTTTCGTTTGTCAGAAACCTGGCTGGACTCGAACTTGTAAGTAATTTCATAAAGATAGACCAATGCAAGACCAAGTCACACATATTCAAATTGACTGTCAGCGGCATCTAAGAATTTCCATACCGAGATTCTCTTTCAACAATTTCTCTCCCTTCTTTACCAAAAAATTCACCAACTTCTATCATCAATCACTAGTCAAGCTTCAAATCATGTCACCATATCGAACCGAGTCTGTCGGGTTCTTTGGGTCGAAAACACCTTCCAAACGATGATCGTCATGAGAACAGACTATTGGAACACTACCTGTCCAACATGTTTCTTCATACCACCCAGAAATAGTTAGCCCTTTCTCATATACCATGAACACCGTGACCAGTAACCAGACTCTGTATTGCGGCTGCCAGGCGAGCGCAATTGTAGCCTCGCTAGTCGTTCAACAGCCAGTTTAACAGTTCTGTCAATGACACCAATATGCTGGGTCACTTTGCCACGAGGAAAGTTAGCGATATCACTCTGCCATGCTAGCCTTGCTAGACGTTGGAGTTGTCAGTGTTTTGCCGTGTCGAGGTCTGTAAGGATAGAGCATCTTGACCATGTGAAATCTATGAAACTGTCGATGATCAATCTTGTATCTTATTAAGTGCCAAAATAGCCAACAAAGGCGATAATACTCACAAGCCCATCAGCGACTCTGTTTTTGCTCGGCAGTCCATCTTTCGCAAATCAATGGACGTGACGGTGTCGCCTCTGTTCCTGGTTTTTGCTCATACCATGAATCCACCAACCCATCTAGTGTCGGATGCTATCTACGGGCTCTTCCAATAGCAGTTGCTCAATTCGGGCTCTTCCAATCCACTAATTCACCAACTCCGGCTTTAATTGCTTCACGAAAAATGAATAACTTGAAAATTATATTTTTAAAAATCGCTCGGTAAAAAAAATGATATTTATCATTCACGAAAATATTTAGATATAAATTATTTTTGGCAATGAGAATACTTCTCATTAACTAATAATTTTAAATGATATACATAATTATTATTAAAAAAATATTTTTTTAAATTATTTATTTTTCATGAAATAAACGGAGCGTCGGTTTGCATGCACCTTTCCAATCTGTGAAATAACGCAGGACCCGATTCAGAGACCAAGACAATGGAGATTGCGTGGCATAGTCAAATTTGGATGAACAAATAGTCTTTGGACCGAGTCAGGGTCAAGCATATTCACATTTGACCGGCAAAGCAATATTTATTCCAACATAAGCTTCTTTTCAGTCAAATTTCTACGTCCCCTTCTTCGTCGAAACTCCATACTAATTTCATGAACATTCACGCGTGAAAGAAAATTATTTCATTTCATAATCCTCAGCCCCACCCTTTTCACTTGCCCGGCCACTTCCAACCTCACTTCTCTCTCTTTCCCTCTCCATCTCACTGAAAAAGTTTCCTCCTCCAAAAGATGATGCATCCCCATCGCCATCCCTTTTGGGATCTTTCCCTGTGCTTCGTGATCGCCACCGCCCTGATCCTGATCCGAGCTCCGGTGACGCACGGCGCGGACGACCCCAGCTACTTTTACTGCAGCTCCACCATCCAATGCGGCGACCTGCAAAACGTTGGTTACCCCTTCTGGGGGTTGAACCGCGCCTCCTACTGCGGCCTGTCCGAGTTTGAGCTGACTTGTCAGGACAACACGACTGCGCTGATCACCATTTCGAACCAGGCCTATCGGGTCCTTCGGATCGATAACACCTCGCAATCTATGACTGTTGCCCGAAATGATTACTGGGATACTCTCTGCCCATCCTCTTTTATCAATGCCACCCAGGAAATCGCCAGCCCTTTCTCTTACACCTCGGACGCCGTAACCAGTAACCTCACCCTGTACTATGGGTGTCAGGAAATCGCAGCACTCGGCAGCAGCCAGTTTAACTGCACCATCAATCAAACCACTGGCATCGGTTACTTCTTGACAAAGAATGCCAGCGATATCATGAGTTCTACCGTCACTGAAGAGTGCAGCCAGAGCGGGGTGCTGGCTGCGAACCAGTCGACCATCCAGAAAGAGTGCAACACGAGCATGGTGGTGGGTGCGGACCAGTCGGACATTACTGGTAACATTGGAGGGTGCAACAAGAGCGTGGTGCTGGCTGCGAACCAGTCGGCCATCCAGGAGATAGAGTCATCCCCGTCCAGCACGACTGTAGTGTCGGCCATCGACAAGGGCTTTGGGCTCAAGTGGACAGCGGATGCTAAATGCACCGCCTGCCTCGGTTCAGGCGGGCAGTGCGGACGGGATACAAGTTCGGAGGATTTCGTGTGCTATTGCCAAGATAAGCCCAACTCTTCCACATGCTCAGGTATGAAAGTTTATCCTAGACTTTACTTCGAACATTTATATGATGATTTAGTCCTGACTGATGGCTACGGGCTGGAATCGAATACTCCTGGTGGGCACAATCTGGACTCGATAAGTATAGCTGATCCCGATTTTGATTATCGCATAGAACATGAAAATCATAAAGAACACCTAATCGCTTTTGCTATTTGATCAGGCTTAGGATGTTAGGATGAGCCAATTCGTTTCAGTGATTCATATGTTGTTGTGCCTATGAAGTTGGGATGGCCCATGTCTCTTAAAAATTCTTTGTTCTGTGCTCAGGCCACCAAACTATTCGAGAAATTATTGCCTAATACTCATTTTATTAGATCAAATCTAACGATATAGAATACCACTTTTCCTACCCGTATCAAACTCTGAACCTCTCAGTGTTACTTATGTTGGACAATGGAGGAATCCAGCGCGGTTCGCCACTCCCTTGTCCAATCAGCGTTCTAAACTCTTCTCTTCCTTCTTTGTTTATACCCAGGTCTAACTCCCAAAAATCCCCAATGATAACACTCTCTTCCTATTTACCGGTAGCTGTAGAACTTGAAAAAGAATTGGGATTAATAGTACGAATAAACCACTGCCCAATGAGTAGTACCAATCCTTTCTAAGCGAATAGAGTATCCACCATGCACATTTATAAACAATACCGGAAACACATTTATCCACATCTGGCACATAATGTACATACAAAATCAAAATTGGGTTGTATCAATTCAACAAAGCTTTGTACATATTAAAAGTACTCGTTCAATCAACGGTATCAAAGCAAAAATCAGTGGTTCAGTCCATTGATCAATCTAATGCTCAATGTCCAACTATAGCCACGCTTAACACCGTGTGACAAGGCCTACCTAAATTTCCCTTCACGTAGGTCTCCACCTATATCAGCTCTAAAATTACTAAAAACATAATAACCAAGATGGGGTGAATTGGTAGTTTTAGTAAAATTAAAACTTTTTTTTAGAATGGCGAATGTGCTGCGATCAAACAAATAATAAAAGAGTCAAAGGGATAAAAGATATGCAAGACAGATTTATAGTAGTTTGACCTTTCACTTGGCCTACTCCACATCCTAGCCTTAAAAGCCAAAACTAAGGCTAGAACCCACTATGTTATTTTTTAGAGTTTACAGTTTGTAGAGAGTGGTGCTTCTACACAAAACTCAGTAGATGATTCTATGAACACAAGCACCTTCCACAACACTATAACTTACTAGCTTCCTAGATTACAGAAGTTCAGTACTCAACGGAGAATCACAATAGAAAGTACTCCATTTTTCAGAAATGGAAGCTAGAGGTTTCATGCGATAAAGTGAGGATGAGAGTTCTTGTTTTCTGCCAATCTTCACAGCCACCTTTGATCTGTTTAAATAGACCTCCAATCTTCAAAGTATCCATTGGAACGAAACTATGTTAGAGTCAATGAGCCAGTGGTCTACCTTCTCTGACCATTAGACTTGCGTTTTATGCAATCAAACGACGATCTGAGGACAAAGTAGGTTTCCAGAAATATGGTCCCCTGCTTCTGCAGTATGCCTAACACTATGATCTGCCTTCACAAACATGGCATAACTGCTATTATATTCTCCGGTTTGCTTTCTGCAGATTTCAAGGCTTGTAAATAGTTGTGAGACACTAATTTGAATTCAAATCAATTTGATAAAGAAAATGGGCCTTCTTTGCCAAGATTGCAGAGGCACGTCTGTTAATCATCTACAGTGTCTGTAGTAGGAGTAGTTACTGCAGGGGGTCCCTCTAAACTTTTCACGTTTGTAGCTGAATCGTTTGTTTACCTTCTACACACCGGTCCTTTCAAGCATATTGACGTCCTCACATTTTACAATGTTGTTCACCTTCAATATAGGAAGGTTTTTAACGGTTCTTGTTGATGGAATTTTGACAAAGGATAAATGTGTCACACAGGTATAAGTTTGAAATTTTTGATGTTACAGAAAAAAGTTAAGTGTAAGTGTATTACAATGGGTATAGTTTGGGATATTTGGTGTCTTTTTCCCTTAAGTTATTTACTAAAGAATCTAAAAGAGTTTCACCAAATTTTTCCAACACAATTTGCATCAGATTCCTGTAACTGCAGTCATCCCTGGAAATAATATATCTTCCTTTTCCAGGATCCAACGGGCGGCTTATATTGTCCCCAGGTAAACCATGTCTTTGATATCACTGAATTTGTATCTCTGGCTTCGGTAAATCACTGATATATTTTAATGATTGAAAAGGATAGCTGGAGTTCTTGCTATTGTTGGTGCTTCTATTTTTGCAATTGCCATCATTTTCATCCTCAAGATTAAAACTGGAATCTTCTCATGGAAGGTTCCACTCTTCGAGAGCAAGAAAGATCACGATGTTGAGAAATTGATGGGAATTCATGGATCTCTTGTTCCAAGAAGATACCGATATATTGATCTGAAGAAAGGGACAAACTCATTTTCAGAGAAACTTGGTCAAGGAGGTTTTGGTGCGGTGTATAAAGGGGAGATCAGAGATGTTGGTCTTGTGGCTGTGAAAATTCTGACAGAGTCGAAAAGTAGCCCAGAGGAATTTATCAATGAAGTGGTGAGCATTAGTAAAACTTCTCACGTTAATGTAATCACTCTCTTAGGCTTTTGTTACGAGGGGAAGAAAAGAGCTCTAGTTTTTGAGTACATGCCTAACGGTTCGTTGGATAAATTCATATATTCTGGAAGAGCTTTAAATATGAGTAGTTCATTGGAATGGAAGTTACTATATCAAATTGCAATTGGCATAGCTCATGGGCTAGAGTATCTGCACCGAGGCTGCAATACCAGAATCTTGCATTTCGATATAAAACCTCAGAACATCTTGCTCGATAGAGATTTTATCCCCAAGATTTCAGATTTCGGCCTTGCTAAACTTTGTCACGGGAAAGAGAGTGCTGTATCAATTTCCGGCATGAGAGGAACGGTTGGGTTTATTGCACCAGAAGTTGTCTGTCAAAACTTGGGGAGAGTCTCTCACAAGTCGGATGTTTATAGTTACGGAATGTTGGTTCTTGAAATGCTAGGCATCAGAAATTCTGACATTGAAGTTTCCAACAGCAGTGAAATGTACTTTCCAGAATATATTTATAGGAACTTAGAGCCCGGCAAAGATCTTAAACTGCCGAGGATTGTGACAGAGGAAGAGGAAGTGCTAGCAAGGAAGATGATTATTGTGAGTTTGTGGTGCATTCAAACCAGTCCATCTGATCGACCTCCAATTGTGAAGGTGATAGAAATGTTGGAAGGAAGCTTTGATTTACTGCAAATGCCGCCGAAGCCTATGTTGTATACTCCAGCACGACCATTGTCGCAACATGGGGAAACGACAACATCGAATTCCAATGGGAGCCATGAGGAGGACAGACTAGTAGAGAATTTAGAGGAAAGCGATAACAAATGGCAAAGTGGTAATGCATGACAGAACTTCTTGAGGTAATTGTCACGCCTTTCTTTAGTTTGAATATGTTTTTCTATGAGTTTAGGCAGATTTTTACTTGGACAGTCGTAGTAATTAGCAATAATGATATGAGAAGCTTAACTTAGCAGATCAAATGCTCTCTATAAGGCTGTTTGTAAACACACTTGGAACTTGGAACTTGGAAGCTCAATATGATCTTTAATAGAACTCACAGAAATGGTTCCCAGCAACGTTACTCTTTCACCATCAGGTAGATTAATATTCTATGAATGTATAACATGACCAACGAGATGAACCACATTTTTGTTGAACTTCAAGGACTGTTCAACTGAAAATGGGTTGTCTTTCTCGCTTATGACTAGCCACTAGGTTCGAGTCACCTCACTTTCGCATTCTCCAGTACTTAACACTATTAATTTTGCTGAAAATCAAAATGTCTACCAAAATTTTCAGGCTTCAGACCAAGTATATGGAATACCAACAGTGATTATCACATAATCAACCTATTTGCAAGATTTCCAAATCTGTACTGATCTGCTTTAACTTTTCAGATGTAGTTCTTTATGCTCTTCTTTGTAGAAAGACTGATACTGACATCATTCAACACACACTCATGAACTTATTCAGGTCTTCAACGCAAGCCAAATGACCTTCCATAAATGGCGTCAACACCAGCCGACCTTAAATTAAACAAATGCATAGTTGTGTACTTTGAAATTAAGCCCAGTTGAATTCCACCTCCCCGTAAGCCAATTTGTTTGCTACTTTTCTTTGGCCGCTGGAGCTGAATGTTATTTAATGCATATATTTGAATTTGACTATTTCTCCCCCACAGACTTTGTGTCAAAGTCCAGTGTATCATCTGAATCCTCCTGAACAAGCCTTTTATTTGGTAGTAACGTCGATGAAGTTACTGAAGAGGCTAAAACTTGCAAATGCGTATATAACAGTGTCATAGACTCTTATTGAGATTGAGACGTTTGAATACGACATTCGCGAATCGCGAGTCTTCGTATTCTAGCATCATCCGTACTCGTTGATGCGCCGGGATGCATATTGAGTTTAGTCCAGGATGCGGTTCGAAATCATCTCCAGGACTGCACAATGTCCAATCTGTAAAATATGGGGTTTTCAGGTCAAAAAGTCAAAAAGAGTGGGGCCCACTTTCAGCTAAAAAGAAAAAGAAAAAAAAATGGGACTCTTATCGTAAAAAAGGAAGAAAGAAAGTAGCGCAGAGAGAGAGAGTGGCCGAGAGCTTACGGAAAGAACAAAAAAGAGAGGGGAAAAGAAAGAAGAAGAAGAAGAGAGGGGATTCGCGCGTTCTCACCACGGAGCCTTGCCAAGCCGATTCAACACCGATTTGCAACATTCGGTAAGTGCTCGCACTCGTCGTTCGTCTAATCGGAGAAATTTTCGGAATTAGCGCTCAAATTCGAATTTAAGTGATTTTTGAGTTGCGATGTCCGTTTTTGGAGTTGAGAAGTTGAGGAATTTTGGAGAGATGATAGTTTAGGGTGTTGTGAATGAGTGGGATTTTACGGAACTTGATTTGGACTCACGGTTTGCAAGAAACGAATTTTTGAAGTTGTGAGCGCGCAGTGAACAGTGCGACCAGCAGCCTTCCACATCGTTTTTGGTCAGTTTCCGGCTAGTTTTGGGTTGGCGAAGTAGTGGGTTTTGTCGTACGTCGAACGATGTTTCTTTTGACTATAAATTTGCTTAAAACGGATTTTGGTGGAGAGAGTTGTGGCTCGACAAAGTTCGACGCGCAAGTTACGCGTTGCGGACAAGTTTGAATAATCGCTTTGGACGAGCAATTTGTTGGCGCTCATGAGTCGTTTTGTTAACTTCTAAGCTTTATATATCGGAGTCGTAGTTGATGTCGCATTTTATTAGATTTTGACGTTGTTTCTCTTTTAATTTATAGAATTGTGAGTTCGACGGTTCGAGTAATTGTTGTTGTTTGGTCGTAGGCTTTTCCCAGGTGAGTGGTGCTATCTCTTCTGTGAATTTGTAAACTCATTGTCTTAAAGTGATAAAAATTTGAGTATCGTATAAGTTATGAAATAGCATTTTTATTGCATAAAAGTCGGGATCGAGCAATTACTACTCTTTGATCATTTCAGAATGATTTGATAAACACATTATGAAAGATGTTGTGAAAGTGTATGTCTGTTTATTACATTGTAAACTGACTTTGATGATTTGAGTAACGTTTATGAAAAACGTTACGAAAGGTTATATATATATTGATTTGCGAATTTGGTTTTGTGAAGAGTTATGAAATGATTTGAGAAATGTTTCTGACGGATGAGTTGCTGTGTGGTGGAAGGATTATATGTTTGTTTTATGAACTAGATTTGTGATATTGATTCTGGATTTGAGTTTTGGTATTGTGGGATGTTGATGTTACTTGTGAGTTGTTGGAGAAACATTTTGGTTGAGATTATGCTCATTCACTATGATTAGAACCCATTGAGGGGTAGTATGCATACTGTCAGGACGTCCTTCTGGGCCAAACCGCCGGCTTTATAGGTGGTAGACCTAGCCAAGAGGGGTAAACTTAATCGCCTTTGTCACGGCGTTAAATGTGACCATAGTGTTGACGATGAGCAATAGATTAGTCGATGGAATGGACCATCGACGTGTGATTTGTTGAGATTGGTCAATGGATAGACCATTGACGTGTAATTTAATGAGATTGATCAATGGACTCGACCATTGATGTTTGTTAAGATATTATTGGTTTAACGAATGTTTTCTGATATGTATACAATTATGTTAAAGTGATAGAACTCATTCTTGTAAGTGCATTATATACTGAAATTGAGATAAGTGACTTTTGATATTGTTTTGTAAAGTGCATAGTAGCTGCTCGATCTGTTTAGAAGAGATACGTACTACTCACTGAGCTGTAGTTTTGCTCACCTCTCTCTTTCCCAATCTTTTCAGGTTCCTCGAGTTTTGGCCAATAGAGCGAGAGTGACATCGACGGGGCTTTTGGGAGGTTTGATTTTAGGTGGTCTTTTGAAGAAAACATTTTTTTTGTTGTCTGTTTGAGGCTGCGTCCTTTGGGTAGAAGGACGGTCGTGTCACCCCCCATTTTTTTGTTGGTTTCGGGGTGTGACACAATCACTCTCTCCATTTCCTCTTCCTCTTCTTCTTCAACAACTTCGGTGGCGGCAGTGGTGACTTTTCGCCAACACGCTCTGTGTCTGAATGCAGTAGACTTTAAATAAGCTACCCTTTCTGAAGCATTGATGGCGAGGACAATGCCGATGCCCACTGTGGATACTCCAGCCTTGGCCTGAACTGCTCCAGCGGCTCCCACCTGCCCATCCTCAGCCATGGCAGCGTCTTGAGTTAGGTAAAGATCTAAAAGTGGCCTGGAATAACGACCATGGAAGAGGGAGAGATCGCGAGGAAATTGGTTCAGATAAGCTTGTGGTGCATTCAAACCATTCCATCGGATGGCCCGGCAATCTCTAAGGTGATAGAAATGCTTAAAGGAAGCCATGAGCTCTTTCCTATGCCACTAATAAAGCCCTTTCAATCTTCTCCGGCGAGACCACCTTCATATTCTAAACACACTTCATCGGCGAAGTTAACCGATAGCAACTGCAAAGAAGAGGAAGTTAGAATTGTAAATTTAGATGGAAAAAGTAAATAGAAGAAAGATTGCATTGGGTGGTTTAGCTAGTGTCAAAGGCTTTTGAGATAGTTGTTTGCAACATAGTTAGTGTTCCGTGAGAGATCGAGGAATGACAGATTGTGACTAAGGTTCATTTGAAGGATTTGAAAATATTATTATTCATTCTCTTTGGTTCTCACTTAGAATGTGCTTGTTTCGGGGAAAGTTCACGATGAAAGAAAATATTTTCCGTGAAAATGACTTTCTCCCTTTCCAGTTAGGGAATTCATTTTCCCTACTTTAAGCATGGATATATTCTTTGATCATAAATGATTTTTCGTTGGCCAATCGTTATTAATAAACTAAACATGTGAAAGTCTGGAAAATGAATTCGCATAATTTTTTTTCACTTAAACAAACACACCCTTAAATATTAATGACCATAGTAATTTTGGACCTCTCTAACTTTAATAGCTTAGAATAGTCATCTTGAACAATTTCCAACCTCTAATCCAAGTTTGGTCGTATTAAATTGGAAGTAGCACTTTGTTTGGCATGATAGCTCACCTGTGAGAATGTCACAAAGAATTTCTTTATGTTGAAATGAAAATGGAATGACCTTAGCATGTACGATTATGGCAAATCAAAAGCATGCTAAAACTGATTTCAACTCGTGCTAAACTATAGAACTGAAATGGCATGGATTCCTAAAGCTTGATGGAGTTTTATTTCACGATAGGTTGCATCAAAATATTGCTTCGTTTATTGGTTTCGCTCTCACGGGCATAATTATATTGACGATGAATTTGCTATGTTATTTTAAGGGACAAGAACCTGCTCATCATACTATCGACCACTCACGCTCCGAGGCCCTATAGATCAACAAATTTCGGGATAAATGAATTAGAAGTCCTAAAACTTGTCATGGAAGTGCAATTGAGTCCTAAAACTTGTCACGAAAATGCAAATAAGTCCTAAAACTTTTAAAAAGTGCAATCGATGGAAGGGCTTAATTGGACCAATTTGACAAGTTTTAGGACTCAATTGCACTTTTTGTAAATTTTAAGACTCGATTGCACTTCTGTGTAAAGTTTTTGGACTCAATTGCACTTTCGTGATAAGTTTTAAAACTTTAAATGCACTTATTCCATAAATTTCTGATGCAAAGGAAACTTGTAGAACTGTGCAGGGTTTATCTGGACAACACTTAACAACTATATCCCACAAAACAAAAACAAAAAAATTAGCCATGCCCTTACGCGGGTACATGGAAATTTGTTTAGCCAAATATAAGCCTTTGTCGAAACTTTGTATCATGGTCGGTGGAACCTTGATTTAATACACTCAGTTAAGATATCAATTACAGTAAATTAGGACCAATCAAAGAAAAAAATACAGAATCTCATAAATATATCACTAACACACTCATCAACCTATTCTTCACACCATAAGTGAATTGAGATAATGCCGTGGTCCTTGGGTCTCTCTTTAATAGAAAGTCATATCTACATTCTAATTATATAAAGCTCGTCTTACCAAGTTGGGAGGACCAAGCCTGTCGTTCTTATTGCGCCCTTCGGCAAGTTGTTCCTTTCTTTACATATATTGGTCCCGCTCAAGTCAACCCCAACTGAATTTTTGACGGACAAAATTCGCCGCTCTGCTTTTGAGACCATTGCAAACGCGGCTTCGTAGTCGTAGGTCCGAGAATTGATCGACTGTTGTTGACTGCGTCGGAGGCTAACGAGAAATTTTCTCCCCACGATCTATCAATTAAGTATGACATGAGTCAAAAGTGAATTTCTTCCGTAAAGAAACGAGCGAATCGGATCATAGTCATCTTGCTCTTTGAATGTTTTCGATTAAGTGGAAAGGCGATGGTCGTGAAAGAATTTGGCGGATTTCAGTATCGTCAATAAAAAAAAAAAGTGGTGGGTTTAGTTTGAAAGCAGAAGTGTGTTGATCCATCTCCATAAATATATCAATCCTTAAATATTTTGGAACATGCCAAAATATCTCATGCTCGAAATTCCTCTCAAAGAATCAGACATAGCCAACTTCTTTTGCATGAGAAATTTTTGGTCACCCTCCATCTCACAGTTAAACTTCTGAATTCTGTTTTCAACGTTAATACATTTATCAAAAAAGTCTTAAACCTTTCAATTGAACAAATTTAGTCCGCAGCATTTTCATATTGATACCAATTTAGTCAATCCAACCATTTTAGACTAGAAACTGTTAATGTAAACATTAACCGTTCTATATGGCACGGCTAACACTGACATAAAATTTTTTTAATAAATTTTCGATTTTTTTAATAAATTTTTTCCCTTTTGCCCTTTTTCTTTTCTTCCTTTCTTTTTCTTTCTCTTTCCTTCTCTTTCCTTTGGCTTGTGGCCTGTACTCGACCATGGCTAATGATTGGCCACAGGTGAGGGCTTGACCCTCATGGCCTGGGCAAGGGCGACCCTCGCCTCTACCAGTCGTTGGCCATGGCTGAGCGCCGGCCATAGTCCAAAGGAAAGAGAGGAGAAAAAAAAAAGAAAGGGAAAATTAGGGCTTGGTGGTTTTTGGGAAAAGTTATGGCTTGGTTTTGGAGGGAACAAATTGGAGCTCGATGCCAAAGGGAGGAATCTTGCAAAGGTAGGGGTGGGTATTTTATTGTGGTTTGCACTTCAAGTATTCTCTATACTTGGCGCATCTATAGAATCTTCTGTTGGGATTCAACTGAGTATAAGATGTTCTTCTTGAACTTCTTTGCCCACAATAAGGATAATATTCAACTTCATCTTCGCTTTGTTGAAACAAATTTGAGCCACTTCTCCTCGTTTTGCTCTCCATTGCAAGATATGGGCGCTTAGTTTTGGGGGAAACCGAATTAAATTAGGATTTGAGATGCCCCCGATCAAAATTAGGGTTTTATTTGGAGCAAAGTATTTAGACAACTTTGTTTGGCCTATTAATGCTGATTGGGCACGCCAACAAGTTACGTCGACCAGGGAAATTGATTAAGTATTGTCATGTCAGATTTCCAGCATCCGAATTGGAGTTGAAAGAAATTCGCTTAAAAAAAGATGGTACCTAAGTAATTCAAAAAAAGGTTTTGGCACAAAAATTAATGTCATATAAAAGTTATGACACTTTTAATGTCTTTTTTTTTTTTCCAATTATATAAGTTCCTATAACTCTTTATAACAAATAGACTCAGAATAAAGTGGAGCCTTACTGTTTTTTTTTTTTGGGTACTTTTGTGGTCCCCAGTTGTGAACATGATCAATGACTATTCACGCATGGAAACCGTGTCCTTTCATCTTCCTCATCCCCCACCCTTTTCTCTTGCCCGCCCATCCCCAACCTCACTTCTCTCTCCTTCCCTCTCCATCTCATCGAAAAAGTTCCCCCCTCCAAAAGACGATGCATCCCCATCGCCATCCCTTTTGGGATCTTTCCCTGTGCTTCGTGATCGCCACCGCCCTGATCCTGATCCGAGCTCCGACGTCGCGCGGCGCGGACGACCCCAGCCACTTGAACTGCAGCTCCACCATCCAATGCGGCAACCTGCAAAACGTCAGTTACCCCTTCTGGGGATTGAACCGCGCCTCCTACTGTGGCCTGTCCGAGTTTGAGCTGACTTGTCAGGACGACACTGCGCTAATCAACATATCGAGCCAGGCCTATCGGGTCCTTCGGATCGATAACACCGCACCATCAATGACTGTTGCCCGAAATGATTACTGGGATACTCTCTGCCCATCCTCTTTTATCAATGCCACCCAGAACATCCCCAGCCCTTTCTCTTACACCTCGGACACAGTAACCAGTAACCTCACTCTGTACTATGGGTGTCAGGCAATCACAGCGTTCATCAGCAGCCAGTTTACCTGCACCATCAATCAAGTCATTGTTGCCGGTTACTTCTTGACAAGGAATCCCAGCGATATCCCGAGCTCTACCGGCGTCAATGTCACGGCCATTGCTGCTAGCACTGGAGGGTGCAGCACGAGCGTGGTGCTGGCTGCGAACCAGTCGGCCATCCAGGAGATAGAGTCGTCCCCGTCCAGCACGACTGTAGTGTCGGCCATTGAGGAGGGCTTCGGGCTCAAGTGGACGGCAGACTCTAAATGCAGCGACTGCCTCACTTCAGGCGGGCAGTGCGGACAGAGTAATACTACGGGTGATTTCGTGTGCTATTGCCAAGATAAGCCCTCCTCTTCCACATGCTCATCAGGTATGTCAGTTTATCCTAGACATTACTTCGAACATTTCTATGATGATTTAGCCCTGACTGATGGCTATGGGCGGGGATCGAATACTCTTGGTGGGCACAATCTGGACTTGATAAGTATAGCTTGATCCCGATTTTGATTATCGTGAAGAACATGAACATCATAGAGAACACTTAATCGCTTTCGCTATTCAATCAGGTTTAAGATGTTAGGATGAGCCAATTCATTTTAGTGATTCGTATGTGGTCATGCCTATGAAATTGGGGATGGTCCATGTCTCCTAAAAGTCCTTTCTTCTCGGCTCACCCCGACCAAATTATTCCAACAAATCATTGCCTAATAGTATCAGGCAATGATTTGATCTAGTAAATTGAGTATTAGGCTAATACTCAATTTACTAGATCAAATCCAGCAGCATCTGAAGAATTATCTGATGATTATGGAACTCCCAACCTCGCAGTATTACTCATGCCGGACAATGGATGATTCCGGCGCGTTTCGCTACTCCCTCCTCCAATTTGTGTTGAAAACTCTTCTCTGCCTTCTTTGTTCTGTCCCTCGATCTCGACTCTTGCAAGGCTTCAACGGTCGCTTTTCGGCAGTCAAAGATGGCCTGCGGGCTACCGACTAAATTGTTTTTACATGTTAGTCTTTAGTTGTTTTTCACGATAAGGAAAGATTGGTCAACAAAGGCCACCCATGAAGAATTAGTGAGACTTTTCTTCATAATTTTCCCTCTTCACAAGTAGTGAGAAGATTATGCAATTGGAAAAGCTAAAAAGCTGTCTTTTGAAAATTGCTATGAGCTGGACTGGAGATGCACCAATTCATTTCATGTGATACACGATACGAATCACAAATCACGAAGAATAATAATAATAATAATGATAAAATTTTGTAAATAGGTGCTCCCGAGACGCTCTTTAACCATACTTAATAATGATATTTTTAAAGTACTTATTACGCACAGTACTAGAAAAACAGTGCGCGAAAGATTGCAAATTTTCTTTAATTTGGTTTTTAACAGAATCCATAATAATAATACTCATTTACAAATACCCACTCCTAAGAACTTTAGGGAATGGGATGCTCCGGTTGAATTTGAAACGTTAGCAGTCAAGATTAGGGAAAGTTACCAAAAATGTCTTAAACCTATTACAATTGTGACAATTCAATCGTAAATGTTTTGTTTTCCAATTTGGTCCTAAACCTTTTGCATTTGTGCCAATTCAGTCCATTTAACCGGCTAGCGTTGACGTGGACATTTTTAAATAATATTTATTTATTTATTTCCCTTTTTTTTTTTACCCCCTTCTTTTCTAGTTGGTTGGCAACCTGCAAGCTTGCCCAATGATAGCGAGGTTGAGGCTCGCCCTCGCCAGATTCGACAAGGGTGAGCCTCGCCAGTGATTGGGCGAGCCTCACCTGGCAATGGCAAGGCTCGCCCTCACCATTGCTAGGCAAGGTCGGCCTCCCCTAGCCATGGCGAGGCTCAACCAATGGCAAGGTTGAGCCTCGCCAGGGGCCAGCGCAAGTGACCTCGCCAACCCTTGCCTCCGGCTGGTGGTCATACCTCGACGACCGGCTAGAGGAAGAAGAATGAAAGGAAAAGAAAAGAAAAGAACAAAAAAATATTGAAAAATTCGAAAAAAAATTACAATATTATTAAAAAATTATCAACGTCAATGCCAGCTACGCCACATCAGCACTAGCTGGGCAAATAGATTGAATTGGCACAATTGAAAAAAGATTTAAGATTGAATTGATAAAAAAAAATGGCTTTAGAACTGAATTGACACAATTACAATATATTTATGACTTTTTTGGTAATTTTTCCGTCAAGATCATGATATTTTACCCACTTCATATAGGTTAGAAGTCTTCCTTTCTAATCTATGCATTGGTTAAGCAAAGCGCACCAAATTCACCTATCTAGTTTGAAGGATTCATGTAGTAAAAACCGAGCATTAGTTTATAAAATTCCAGGATAAGCTTTCGTAGGGAGTTGATTTGACCTTGGTTGGAACTTGCGAGTATAGTCAGCAACCACACACCTAATCCTTTGTTTGCTTCTTCTTCTTCTTCTCCTCCTTTAAGGAACGGAAAACACGTTTGAGTGTCTCCAAACACAAGTTCTAAAGTAGGCTCAAGTAACTGCGGTTCCTGTTGTGAAGTCAAACTTGCCAACAGCGGAAAAACTGGGTGATGCTAATCCTATAAATCATT
>BCNH02000006.1:20203309-20254688 GCA_001662345.2 Metrosideros polymorpha var. glaberrima | reverse complement strand
TAATAGAAAGTCATATCTACATTCTAATTATATAAAGATCGTCTTACCAAGTTGGGAGGACCAAGCCTGTCGTTCTTATTGCGTCCTTCAGCAAGTTGTTCCTTTCTTTACATCGGTCCCTCTCAAGCCAACCCCAACTGAATTTTCCACGGACAAAATTGGCTGCTCTGCTTTGGAGACCATTTCAAATGCAACTTCGTAGTCGTATTTGAAATGCGTTTCCATACCACACCAATTCACCACACCGTGTATCTCAACATCTTTTTTTTTAAAATATCACCAAACACCGAAACTGATTGGGAATGGAGGACCAACAAACCATCAACTCTCATACCATTTGTTGAGAGCGCGTAATAGACAATGCCTTCATTTAGGGAAAGTCGTCAAAGGAGAGCTCAAATCTGAACCTATCAACATATCCTGTTGGACGCATATTCACTCAAAAGCTTTTAACTATGATATATTAACGGCTTCACTCCACACCAATTCTTCAATGTAGAACTCTTCTAACATAACTTACAAGAGCCGGGTTTCTCGTACATGCAGAATACCTTTCTGGAAAGAAGGTACCAACTAGCCTTGTCTGGAGGACCAAACGCGGCTGAATTATTTCTACTGAAAGCAGTGAATCTGTTTAAAATCAGTAAATGGGAACAGCATTTAAAGGCATGTGAAAGTCCAGTAAATTATAACAAGCCTGAAATTAGAAGATCAGGTCAAGGTATACTAAAAAAGAAATGACAGCTTTGTCAATTTTCGTGGACATCGACCGGCATCAGAAGCTTTTGCAATAATATCTACCTGGAGGAGTTCTTGCCCATCAGGGTCAAATCTCACAAATTGGGCATATCATAATTTGATCACATTAATATATTATATATGTGTGTCAACTCCCAAACTATATCGAAACATTTTTTATTATATTATTTCAAATAATAAAAAATGTAGTGAATGTTAAATCCATCATATCCAATAAATATGCTTTAAACACTTCTTTTTTATTTTTCAGGACAAGAGTTTATGAGTCACAGAAGAGATAAGGAAGGCTAGCCCGGTGTTCGAGTTGAATTGGGCATGATAAGATTCAATATAGGATGAGATTCACTATACTGTTATTGAGACCTATTTAGGGAAGGTTAGCCTAGTGTTCTTGGCTCACTAGGCATCACACAAACTCATCCTTAATCCAGAAGCTTTTGGCTAAGGAAAAACTTAATCAGAGCAGGTTTTCCAAACTGTATGGGCGGATACCAAGAAGAAATCTGTTGCCACGTTTTCAACGAGGAGAAAAACCTTTGTTGGTTAGCTAACATAAGGAGAAGCCTAGTTAACGAAAAGAAGTGTTGCCGATGAAGCGTAGTTGGCTCGAGATGTTACCCTTGTCAAGGAAAGCATAAGTGATTGGAGATTCACGAACAGATTTGATTGGGGGAAGCCATTGATGTTACAAGGCAGCCTTCATCGATCGACCTTCAATCTCTAAGATGACAGAGATGTTACAAGGCAGCCTCCAACTCTCGCCTGTAGCACCCGACCTTCACTTCTCCACTGGTATCGCCGAGATATTTTGAAACAAGCACATTGTCGTCGCCAGTGTTCATCAATAGCAAGGGCAAGGAGTTGGAGAAACAGTGATTTAGGTAGGGAACACAGATACCAACATGGCAACATGGATAGCAAGACAAGACCTGAATCTCCTTAGATATCTATCTAGTGTCCGCATCTTTAGCTCAAAATTAAAAAGCCGTTTGCAGATCATGTATATACAGGGAAGACTGATGCACTACTCCTAAGGTGTACAGCTGTTCATTGAGTATAAGTCAACAAAAGTGAGCAAAAGTCGTCACGACACGGGCTGGAGTCCCAAAAGAAAAAAAGTCTCCCCAAGTTTCTAATAAGTCTTGTCAAACTGCTCATCTTTCCAAACCCATCTTCCATTCCAATGATTCATCCCTCATAAACCATCTTTCTGAGCCTGCTGTCTGTTTTTCCACTAGAATGGCTACACATGTTCAGTTATGTGCCGTGTTCTTGGTGTTGCTGATCGAGATCACTCGATCGCGAGGCAATGAAGACTTGTCCTCGGATTGCAGCAACCTGTTCAACTGCGGGAAAATCCAAGACGTCGGCTACCCTTTTTGGGGCGGGAACCGATCCAAGGGTTGCGGCCACCCGGCGCTACAGCTTGCTTGCGAGAACAACACCGCCAGCATCATGATCTCCAATGTCAAGTACAAGGTTCTTGGTTTCTACCGCGACACCGAGGTACTGCAGATCGCCCGGGAAGATTTCTCCACCGGGATCTGTTCCCCTGGCTTCACCAACACCACTCTCGACCCTGCTCTCTTCACCATGCTCAACGGCTACATCAACTCCACGTTCATCTACGGTTGTCCAACTGTGTGGACACGGAATGTTACGGGCAACTTCTCGTGCGCCATTAGTGGTGTTGCTGATAGAGACAGTTATGTGGTTCCCGAGGCTGTAGGGCCAGGAAGTTGCTCGGAGAGCGTGGTGGTCCCCGTCTCTCAGACCCTACCGTCCCAGTTGGGGAAAAGCTGGGCGAGCGTGGAGAAGATATTGCAGCAAGGATTCGAGGTCAAGTTAGGCGTGGATTCTGCGGCGTGTAAAGGGTGCGCTTCAGGTGTCTGCAGTTACGATCTCTCGGCGAATAAAACGGTTTGTTATTGTGCGGATGGATCCTCGGGGTCGGAAACGTGTGCGCCGTCTCCTGCCGGAGGGCCTCAGGGGCAGCCTGGTTCAAAAGGTATGTCTTTCTGCAAATTAATTTCTAATTATTCGATTGACTTATTCATTGTAATTTAGACTTGTCTTCTGTCATAATTTATGTGGGCAGTGTTAATTTCTTTGGAGATCGTAGGCTGACGAGAATTTAAGGGAATGAAAAATCCCCCTGGTTAGCTCAACAATTATCTGGATGAACATCACTTTGCATTGTGACTAAAGTGAAAATTCCACCAGTAGTCTTTCTAATGATGTCCCAAGTATGTTAAACATGACTATAGCAGAGTTGTTAAACAAGCCATTTTGCATTCGATCCAAATATAAGTCATCGAATCATCCTGTGTACGAGGAACAAATTGGAGCTGTTATGATTTTAGCGGAGGATTATTTTCTCTTCTACCTAATACCTTTATTCGTTTTGATGCTTCTCGTACAAAATTCATGTAGAGCGACATTTTCGGTAATGCATCTCGGAGGTAGTTTAAGGCGAGGCAGACTTTGCACCTTCTATTCTTTATTCTTCCTCTGTTGTAGAGGCACGATGAGTTCGTCAGGTAACATGATCGCCTGCTCTCTCAGAGCATGTTAATCTGTTCACTGAGATGGGATTGAATGTTACTAATTTAGTAATTGATGTTTCTGCTTAGAGCTTCTTACCTGAGCTCTATTACATAAGCACAAAGGGAACTTTTAGTACTTTCAGTACCATCTTTGGGCATTTACCTTATATGGACCTTATATGGCCAAGTTAAAAATGCCAAGACTGATATCAGCATTGGTGATAAGGACCTTATCTTGAGTTTCAGCATGAAGATAATTGAATATTCTGCCTGTGATCCAATATAATCTGGAGGTGGAAAAAAAGTAAGCATGCTTAGCTAACGTTGATTAATCAAACTTCTGGATGGCTGCTGCTCCGGAAAGTCCAAAAGGAGCTTATAATGGACTGAGAACCGCCAAGCACCAATAGCTTCAAAGCCTGTTCATTCCCGTTCCGCTAAATTTCTCATGCGGAAATTCTTCTTCACTTTTGAGCTCTATGAATCAAGTCATTCGAGAGAAGCCATTCCTGGGATATACTGGTTGCTATAGCATAGCTAAGCAAGTCATTACGAGAACTGAAGTGGCCAGTAGTTTGTGAAACTCTCAGTGTTATGCAGAAAATACAGGACACTTCAGATCATCAACCTCTGACCTTTATTCAAAATCTTAAGGACTTGCATATATTTATGTACCGAAGCCTCACTTCGCGTGCATAAATTGACTATTCAGTTCATTGTATAACTTTATCCTTCAATATTCCTTTTCAGCTTTCTGATGCTATGCAGTGGCCAGATTTCTAGAGAAAGCATCAGTTAGCTCCATACTCCAGTCCATGGTTCATGTGGAAACTCTTCCTCACATTGAGCTGTATGAAATAAGTTATTCTGAACAAGGCAATTCTTGGAACATACGGGGTTGTTGCCAGAATTTTTGATGCTATTGCCAATACAACTTTACTCTGTCAAGGGTCAAAAGAGCTAAAATTGCTATAGCTATTTGCCTTAGGCCATGACCTTGTAGTGGCAATGTTTTGCCACATAGTGCCGACGATGTTAGAATCCTGTCCATCTGAGATCTATGAAACTGTTGATGACCATTGTTCCCCTCTTATTTTAGGGCATCATCACTCAATTCAAAAAAAGCTTGATATGGCAATTATTGCAAAAACAAATTGTGTATTTTAGGTAACCCTGCACACTTTCTAGCAAGCAATCAAGATGAAAGCCATAGGAGAAGAGGCGACCAAGTGGGGGTAAACCTACCTACCCTTATCAGCTCCGGCTATCCCCTTTTCAACGCCCTCGTCGTATTTTTGAATACCGGAATGGCCAGCGAGTTATAGTGTATCGGTCCCCGTCGGTGACTGTTTCTTTATTCTTCCTTGGTCCATCTTCAACAAATAATGTATTGGGCTGGATAGTCACCTCTGCTCTGGTGTTTGCTCCTACCAGAATCCACTGTAGCCATCACGACCCAGTGTCCTATATCTGCTCTTTCAACGACATTCAATCAGGTGATGTAGCACTTGCACTTACTGAGATGATCCATACCAAACTCAGAAGCCCTTTAATTGGTAATCGTAAAATCCCACCAAATTACCAAAACTCAGTAGCGCTTTTGCTTGTCGAAAAACTGGCTAGACTCGAACTTGTAAATAATTTGATGAAGAGAGACCAGGTCAGACCAAGTCACACAAATTCAAATTGACCAGCAGTGGAATCTAAGAATTTTCACACCGAAGCTTCTCTTTGGACAATTCCTCTGCCTTATTTACCAAAATCCACCAACTTCTATCATCGATTACTAGTCAAGCTTGGAAATCATATAACCTTTCCTTCTCTTCCGTTTTCACTGGGTCAAGTCCAAACTGATATTCTGTCCTTCCAATTTCATCTCCCAAAAGTGATGCATCACCATCACCTTCCCCGTTGGCATCTCTCTAGATGCTTTTTATCATAATCTGGATCCCGATCTTAGCTTCAACATCATACAGTGTCAGCCTGCAAAACATCACTTATCCCTTCTGGGGGTTGAACTGCGCCTTGCATGGCAGCTTGCCCGAGTTTGAGCTGACTTGTCAGGACAACAAGACAGCGCAGATCACCATATGAACCGAGCTTATCAGGTTCTTTGGGTCACTAACACCTCCCAAATGATGAAGCTCGCTAGAACAGACTATTGGAACACGATCTGCGCAACATATTTCTACGTGCCACCCAGAAATCATCACCCCTTTCTCCTACACCACGGACACAGTGACCAGTAACCTGAGTCTGTAGTATGGCTGCCAGGCAAGCCCAATTGAAGCCTTGCTGGCCAATAACAGCCAGTTTAACTGCTCCATCAATGACACCAACGTGATGGATTAATTTTTTACGAGGAAAGTTAGCGATATCACAAGTTGCGCTTGTGTCGACCTCACGTCCATTATGGGCTACTTTGGTGCGTGCAATAAGAGCGTGGTACTAGCGGCAAACCAATCGGCAATTTAGCAGATAGAGTCTAATCCGACCAACATAACAGCAATATCAGCCCTTGATGAGGCTTTGGTCTGCAATGGACGGTGGGTGATTATTGAAACAGTCTCTAGACTCAGATGGGCAGTGCAGACAGGATACAAAGTCTAGCAATTTTGTGTGTTATTGTCATAATGAGTCCTACTCAATACATAGCTCGGGTATGTCATGTTCAAACTCTTCGTTGAGTCATTTGTTTGATCTCTGGCTGAGAAATTCATTAGGCCACTGGAAGTGGAAGCCTGGACTTTGAAAAGCTCAATAATGTTCTTAATGCTGCGCCATGGCTCCAGCTGGCCATGGGCGAATTGATTATGTGGAAATTATGATCAATCATGATGAATTTCCTGGAAAGATTCAATGTAATGCATAAGTCCATTCTCACTGTTTGATTTATTTATAATGTTAGAATAAACTGTACTCATAAGTCATAAGATGATCAATATGGTTTTAGGCCTAGGAAGCTGAGAAGGCTCTACTGTGACCAAACCTTTTGTAAGTTATCTTTATCCAGGAAAAACCTTCAGACTGCAAAACAAAATACTAACAAGTAAGACAGCCAGTAGATTTTCTGTCAAGACCACCAATCCAACAGCAATTGGGTCTTTATACTATCAAGAAATTGAATTCGCCATTCAGTGTCCCTATCTGTTGCCAATGCCTCTTGTTTTACTGAACTAAGTGTTCGATACATGTGTTTTTTACTGAAGCACTAAAAGAGATTCACCAAATTTATTAGACATAATTTGCATCAGATTTGGAAATAATAGATTTTCCTTTTCCAGGATTCAACAGGTGGATTGAATTCTTCATAGGTAAACATCTCTTTGATATCACTGAATTTGTATCTCTTGCTTTGGTAAATCGCTGACATCTTTCAGGTGATTGAAAACGACAGCCGGAGTTCTTGCTATTGGTGTTTCCATATCTGCAATTGGCACCATTTTCATCCTCAAGATTAAAACTGGAATCTTCTCGTGGAAGGTTCCACTCTTCAAGAAAGAGAAGTATCGCGATGTTGAGAAATTGATGGGAATCCATGGATCTCTTGTTCCAAGAAGATACCGATATATTGACCTGAAGAAAATGACAAACTCATTTTCAGAAAAACTTGGTCAAGGAGGATTTGGTGCAGTGTATAAAGGGAAGATCAGAGATGTTGGTCTTGTGGCCGTGAAAATTCTGACGGAGTCGAAAAGTAGCCCAGAGGAATTTATCAATGAAGTGGTGAGCATTAGTAGAACTTCTCATGTTAATGTAATCCCTCTTTTAGGTTTTTGTTTCGAGGGGAACAAAAGAGCTCTAATAATCGAGTACATGCCTAACGGTTCGTTGGATAAATTCATATATTCTGGAAGAGCTTTAAATATGAGTAGTTCATTGGAATGGAAGATACTATATCAAATTGCGATTGGCATTGCTCGTGGGCTAGAGTATCTGCACCGAGGCTGCAATACCAGAATCTTGCATTTCGATATAAAACCTCAGAACATCTTGCTCGATAGAGATTTTATCCCCAAGATATCAGATTTCGGCCTTGCTAAACTTTGTCACGGGAAAGAGAGTGCTGTATCAATTCCCGGCAGGAGAGGAACGGTTGGGTTTATTGCACCAGAAGTTGTCTGTCGAAACTTGGGGAGAGTCTCTCACAAGTCGGATGTTTATAGTTACGGAATGTTGATTCTTGAAATGGTAGGCATCAGAAATTATGACATCAAAGTTTCCAACAGCAGTGAAATGTACTTTCCAGAATATATTTATAGGAAATTAGAGCCTGGCAAAGATCTTAAACTGCCGAGGAATGTGACAGAGGAAGAGGAAGTGCTAGTGAGGAAGATGATCATTGTGAGTTTGTGGTGCATTCAAACCAGTCCATCTGATCGACCTCCAATTGTGAAGGTGATAGAAATGTTGGAAGGAAGCTTTGATTTACTGCAAATGCCGCCAAAGCCCATGTTGTATACTCCAGCAGGACCATTGTCGCAACATGGGGAAACGACAACATCGAATTCCAATGGGAGCCATGAGGAGGACAGAATAGCAGAGAATTTAGAGGAATGCGATAACGAATGGCAAAGTGGCAATGCATGACAGAACTTCTTGAGGTAATTGTCATGCCTTTCTTATAGATTTAAATTGTTTTTCTTAAGAGTAACAACGAAAGCGGAGAGAACAGTTAGGCGGATTTTCTCTTGGGCAATCATAGCAATTAGCAGGACAATTATGAAGAATGATATGAGAAGTTCAACTTAGTAGATCAAATGCTCTCTGAAGGCTGTTTGTAAAAGCACTGGAACTTGGAAGATCAGTGTCATCTCTCATAGAACTCACACAGAAATTGTTCACAGCAATGTTACTCTTCCACCATCATGTGGATTTATATTCCATGCATGTATAACACGACCAAAGAGATGAGCGACAATTTTGTGGAATAGGACTGTTTTTGCCGAGCCTCAAGGGTCGAGTCGCCACACTTTCATGTCCTCCGATATTGAATGATGTTCATTTTGCTGAAAATCGTCATGTCTATCAATTTGCTCAGCCTTCAGTCTAAGAATATGGTATACCAACAGCGATTTTCACATAATCAACCTATTTGCAAGATTTCAAATCTGTACTAATTTTCTTTTACTTTTCAGATGTAGGCTTATATGCTCTTCTTTGTAAAAAGACTGGTACTTAACATCATTTAACACACGCTAATGAACATAATCACTTCTTCAACGCAAACCAAACAACCTTCCAAACATGGGAAATGGCATCAGCCCCAGCCGAATTTAAATTTAACAACTGCGTAGTTGTGTACTTTGAGATTTAGCCCAGTTGAATTTCAATGCCCAATAGGCCAATTTGTTTGCTATTTCTTTGTGTTTTGGCCACTAGAGATGAATGTTATTTAATGCATATACATGAATTTGAGTATTTCTCCCGACAGACTTGAGTCAAGGTCCACTGTTTACTCTGAAGAGTGTAGGAGTTACGAAAATATATATGCATATTATGGTTAGTCAAAACAGGGTTCAAATCGTCCCCAGGACTGTACCATGTCCAATCACTCTCTCCACTTCCTCTTCCTCCTCTTCCTCTTCTTCAACAAATTCCGCGGCGACAGCGATGACGACATGCTCTCCATCTGTATGCAGTGCACTCCAAATAAGCTAATCTTTCTGGAGCATCAGCAGCGAGGGCAACGCCGATGTGGATACTCCGGCCTTGGTGTGAACTGCTGGAAAAATTTTCAATACACTTCTAAACTTTTCAATTTGCCAATGTAGTCCTAAACCTTTGTGCGAAATTTAAATGTTAGTCATTCTGACTAACTTGGCGGTCCTAGCATCGCCGTATATTGCTAACATGACGGTTTAGTCATCTACTTGGCACGGCACGCGATTTAATGTGTACAATTCTACTTGAAGCACGCGATTTGCTTAATTTTCTCAATTTTGTGTTTTTTTTTTTCCTATTTTTTCCTTCTTCTCTAGCGCTCATCTTTTTCCGAACTCTAGTTTTCAATGGCGTTCATCGTCTATGACGGCTCAATCTTGTTTTGAGGCTATTGATGACCACGGTAACCTCACCAGGCTTTTACAAGCTTTCAGCGATGCCATCCATCCAAATCTAGGCTCAATGGTGAGCTGCCAAACCTCCACATATGGAGGCTCGGCCCATGGCCATCAGGTTCTTATTGGGACTTTATGCAGCGCATGGCTGAAGATTTCAATCAACAGTATAATGACGACACGGTCATGTATCTTGAGTAGCCTTTATTCATTCATTTGATGACTGCTTCAATAGACTACATACAATGGTATATGCTAGCTAGCGTCGATTTATCTATCATTGCATAGGAACTACTTGATCCACTAGCTTTCATCTTCCATCCTGATCGGAAAGGCCAACTTCAAAACTCAATATGGTAGAATGTTCCGAGCTTATGACCGAATACATCAGCAAAACGCTCTATTTCCGCTATTGGAGTCCGGTCTTTCCTTTCATATTGATGTGATGGAATTTCGCCTTGGGCGAAACCCTTGTCTATGCTATGCTATGGTTTGGCAAGATGTTTGTGGCCTAGCCCTACCCTACTCTATAAGGCACGCGTTTTTCTTAGGCGAGGCCAGCTATAGAAGCATAGCTTCAATCCTTCCTCTTCACAACGAAGGAAATTGAATACTTGTTGCACACCCAAGCGCCTTTGCTCGATCCATATAATACGATGTAACTATCAAAGAAGTTGGGGCTTGGGTTGGGCGCACTTGGCACATTTAAACCAAGGAAAAATTGTCAAAAAAGTCCTAAATTTATTGTATTTTTACCGATTCAGTCCTAAACCTTTTAAGTTTGCCAATTCAGTCCTAAACATTTTTAGTTTAAAAGGACTGAATTAGCAAATTTAAAAGGTTTAGGATTGAATTTGCACAAACTTAAAAGGTTTATGGTTGAATTGGCAAAAATGCAATAAATTTAGGATTTTTTGACAATTTTCCCTTTAAACCAGCAGATCAAGCGCGTATGTCTTGATTTGAAAACGATTGGTAAGTTGAGCAGTTTTGACCCGAGCTTGTATGGTTGTAATAAACTGTTGGTATGGATTCAAGAGAAAGGACTATTGCTGGTTCAAGGATTGGTCGTACGAAGGTGCTCAAGACAAAAGATCAATCATGGCGAGACGAAGACCCTTTCTATCTAGGTTGAGAGTGGAAGGCCTTCTGTCCGCCACTAAGGAGGATGAGTGAGGATGCATGCACAGCCCCCCCTGATATAGGCAAGGCCTTTCGCCTTTAGCTAATCTCGAATATTGTTACCCAATTCACTATTCCAATGGTTGGGGCTTTACATCAAGTGGAAAACCGGGCACTACTAATGCTGCTCGTTCCACCGTGCTCTGTTTTGAAAAAACTGTGAAGCACTACCCCCCATCTTTTTCTTTTGTTACAAGTATAAGTGCTGCTTTTAGTTCGACTGGAGAAAATGTAATCGGTGCCGCTAGCTGTGGGGGAGCTGAGTAAGCTGTCAGTTCTGACTCCAGCTCCATAAAAACATTGAAGTTTGAAACTTTAATTTTCACGTTGATGAATTTTTTTTATAGTAGGCCGGCTTTTTTTTTTTTTTTTCCTTGATCAGATTGTGGGCCAATTAAACTTCTATTTCTGTAAAATGGAAGATAAACAAAGGGCCCGGTTGTTTAAAAGAAAACTGTTTTCGTGAAATTATTTTCCAACTTTACGGTTTTTAGACGACGGAAAGCTAATTGATTTGCAAAAAACGTTTTTCATGAATTGAAAAGAACAAGTTTAGATCGTGAAAAAATGACCTTCATTTTGGTAAGAAGGAATCACCAAATAAATGAAAACTAATTATTTTTCTTTAAAAAAAATATTGTTCTACATCATGAAATTTAGGGAAACAAACGCATTGTAAGTGGTTGCATGGCGCATGTGTCTTTAATATGATTTTATTTAGGGTTAATATTACGAAAAATTCTAAATTGGTATACTTATGGAAAATTTACCACAAATTAATTTTTTGACCACAAGAAATCCAAAATTAATACACATATGATAAGTTTACTTCAAACTAATTTTTTTACAACGAAAAATTTCAAACTGATACATTTATGACAAGTCTACCCTAAACTTAATTTTTTTAAAATAATAATAACTTAGTTGAAGTTTCGTTAATTAGCTCGTTTTCTAGCTAAAGGGCTCAACTTATTTTCTTCGACAAACTCTAAAATTTAGGGTAAATATATCACTAATATACTGGTTTGAGATTTTTAGTGGTCAAAAAATTAGTTTTAAATAAATTTATCACAGATATAACAGTTTAGAGTTTTTCATGGTCAAAAAATTGATTTAAGATAAATTTTATTAAAAATTCACCGATTTGAAATTTTTCGTGAAAATAACCCTTTAATCCATGGCATGGTTGTCTATTAGCCAAGATCATCCTCACATAGCTCCCCAACAGAAGTCGCCCGTCATGACACGTGTCTTTCACACAGCACTCCACTGTTGTAGCTCGTCGTACCACAACCTACAAAGTGAACACGCTTCATTTTCCAAAAATGTGAAAAATCCAAAGAGTTGCATTTTCCGTCTTGTTCATCCATCGAAAATCAGGACTAACCGAGCACGATGCTGAGACGGTGGAAAAACCCCATCCCTTGCCCACCACGAAACACGTCCACGTCGATTCAGCTCAGCTTTTCTTCACGATCTCTTTCCATCTTCGACTGCAATTCTGGAATCTCTGTTTCCAGTTTGAAAATTCCTCGAAAGTTTGGTCACTTGTGATTAGAATAGCTCCCCATTTTTCAAGTCTTCCCCAACTAGTTTTCATCTTCCAAACCCAGGTTCCACTTCAGTGATCCGTCATCGCTCACGACCCATCTTTCTTGAGCCTGCTATCTCTTTGCGGGACTGATCAGGAAGTCCGTCTTCCACCAGAATGAATTCACGTCTTCTTCTGTTACGTGCCATGCTCTTGGTCTTGATGATCAATATGACTCATTCGCAGGGCAATGATGACTTGTACTCGGATTGCAGCAACCTGTTCAACTGTGGGAACATCCAAGGCGTCGGCTACCCTTTTTGGGGCGGGAGCCGATCCAACAGCTGCGGCTACCCGGCGCTGCAACTTGCTTGTGAGAATGACGCTGCCACCAGTATCACAATAGCCATTGTCAAGTACATGGTTCTCGGTGTCTACCCCGACACCGAGGTCCTACAAATCGCCCGGGAAGATTTCTCCGCTGGAATCTGCTCCCCTGACTTCACTAACACCACTCTCGACCCTGTGCTCTTCATCATGCCTAACGGCTACATCAACTTCACATTCATCTACGGTTGTCCGAATGGGCCAAGACCGGATGTTCACATCCCGTTCTCGTGCACCATTAGTGGTATTGCTAATACAGACTGTTATGCGGTTCCCGGGACTGTAGGGCCAGGAGATTGCTCCAAGAGCGTGGTGGTCCCCTATTGTCCCAGTTGGGGAATAGCTCGGCGAGCTTGGAGAAGACAGTGCAGCAAGGATTTGAGGTCAGGTTAGGAGTGGATTCTTCGCCATGTAAAAGGTGTGCTGATTCGAAAGGTGTCTGCAGTTACGATCTCTCAGTGAATAGAACGGTTTGTTATTGTGCGGATGGATCCTCAGGGTGTGCGCCGTCTGCTGCCGGAGGACCTCGAGGGACGCCTGGTTCAAAAGGTATGTTTTTCTGCAAATTAACTTCTAATTATTTGATCTACTTATTCAATCTAATTTAGTCTTGTCTTCTGTCATCATTTATGTGGCCATTGTTAATTTCTTGTAGGCTAACAAGAATGTAAGGGAATAAAAAATACCCCTTGTTAGCTCAACAATAATCTGGCTGAACATCACTTTGCATTGTGACTAATGTGAAAATTGCACCAGTAGTCCTTCCAATGATGTCCCTTTCAAGTATGTTAAACATGACTATAGCAGAGTTGTTGGTACTGTGACTTTTCTGATAAGCAAGCCATTTTGCACTCGGTCCAAGTAATAGTCATTGAATCATTAAGTGTATGAGGAATGAATTGGAGCTGTTATGATTTTTGGGGAGGATTATTGCTCTTCTACCTAATATCTTTATTTGTTTTTATGCTTCTTGTGCAAAATTAATGTAGAGAGATAATTTCGGTAATGCATCTCGGAGGTAGTTTAAGGCAAGGCAGGCTTTGCACCTTAAATTATTCATTCTTCCTCTGTTGTAGAGGCATCTCAGAGTATGTTAATCTGCTCATTGAGATGGGATTGAATGTTACTATTTTCCTAATCGATGAGTCTGCTTAGAGCTTCTTATCTGAGCTGACAGTTTTCGATTACACAAGCACAAAGGGAATTTTAGTACTTTCAGTACCATCTTTGGCCATTTACCTTTATATGGCCAAGTTAAAAAGGCCAAGACTGATATCAGCATTGGTGATACGGACCTTATCTTGAGTTTCACCATGAAAATAATTGCATATTCTACCTGTGATCCAATATAATCTGGAGGTGGAAAAAATGTAAATTCATTAGGCCACTGGAAGTGGAAGCCTGGACTTTGAAAAGCTCAATGATGTTCTTAATGCTGCGCCATGGCTCCAGCTGGCCATTGGCAAATCGATTAAGTGGAAATTCTGATCGATCATGATGAAAATCATGGAAAAATTCAGTGTAATACATAAGTCCATTCTCACTGTTTGATTTATTTATAATGTCAGAATAAACTGTACTCATACGTCACAAGATGATCAATATGGTTTTAGGCCTTCGAAGCTGAGAAGGCTCTACTGTGATCCAGGAAAAACCTTCAGACTGCAAAACAAAATACTAACAAGTAAGACAGCCAGTTGATTTTCCATCAAGAGCACCAATCCAACAGCAATTGGGTCTTTTTATACTACCTAGAAATTGAATTCGCCATTCAGTTGTCCCTATCTGTTGCCAATGCATCTTATTTTACTGCACTAAGTGTTTGATACATGTGTAAGACATGATTAAATGTTTACTGAAGCACTAAGAGAGATTCACCAAATTTCTTAGACATAATTTGCATCAGATTTGGAAATAATAGATTTCCCTTTTCCAGGATCCAGCAGGCGGTTTAAATTGTCGAAAGGTAAACTATCTCTTTGATATCACTGAATTTGTATCTCTGGCTTTGGTAAATTGCTGATATATTTTAATGATTGAAAAGGACAGGTGGAGTTCTTGCTATTGTTGGTGCTTCAGTATCTGCAATTGCCATCATCATTTTCATCCTCAAGATTAAAACTGAAATCTTCTCATGGAAGGTTCCACTCTTTGAGAGCAAGAAAGATCGCGATGTTGAGAAATTGATGGAAATCCATGGATCTCTTGTTCCAAGAAGATTCCAATTTATTGAACTGAAGAAAATGACAAACTCATTTTCAGAGAAACTTGGTCAAGGAGGTTTTGGTGCGGTGTATAAAGGGGAGATCAGAGATGTTTGCCTTGTGGCCGTGAAACTTCTGAAAGAGTTGAAAAGTAGCCCAGAAGAATTTATTAATGAAGTCATGAGCATTAGTAGAACTTCTCACGTTAATGTAATCACTCTTTTAGGCTTTTGCTACGAGGGGAAGAAAAGAGCTCTAGTTTTCGAGTACATGCCTAATGGTTCGTTGGATAAGTTCTTATATTCTGGAAGAGCTTTAAATATGAGTAGCTCCTTGGAATGGAAGATACTATATCAAATTGCAATTGGCATTGCTCGTGGGCTAGAGTATCTGCACCGAGGCTGCAACACCAGAATCTTGCATTTCGATATAAAACCTCAGAACATCTTGCTCGATAGAGATTTTATCCCCAAGATATCAGATTTCGGCCTTGCCAAACTTTGTCACGGGCAAGAGAGTGCTGTATCAATTCCCGGCATGAGGGGAACGTTTGGGTTTATTGCACCAGAAGTTGTCTTTCGAAACATGGGGAGAGTCTCTCACAAGTTGGATGTTTATAGTTATGGAATGTTGGTCCTTGAAATGGTAGGCATCAGAGATTCTGACTACAAAGATTCCAACAGCAGTGAAATGTATTTTCCAGAATGGATCTATAGGAACTTAGAGCCCGACAAAGATCTAAAATTGCCGATGAATGTGACAGAGGAAGAGGAAGTGCTAGCGAGGAAGATGATTATTGTGAGCTTGTGGTGCATTCAAACCAGTCCATCTGATCGACCTCCAATTGTGAAGGTGATAGAAATGTTGGAAGGAAGCTTCGAATTACTGCAAATGCCACCGAAGCCCGAGCCCATAATTTATCTTCCAGCACGCCCATCGTCGCAACACGGGGGAACGACAACATCGAATTCCAATGGGAGCCATGAGGAGGACAGAATATTAGAGAATTTAGAGGAAAGCAATAACAAATGGCAAAGTGGTAATGCATGACAGAACTTCTCGAGGTAATTCTCATGCCTTTCTTTAGATTTAAAATGTTTTTCTTAGAGTTGCAACGAAAGCGGAGAGAACAGTCAGGCAGATTTTCACTTGGACAATCGCAGCAATTAGCAAGACAATTATTAAGAATGATATGAGAAGTTCAACAAAGTAGATCAAATGCTCTCTGAAGGCTGTTTGTGAAAACACCGGAACTTGGAAGATCAGTGTCATCTCTCATAGAACTCACACAGAAATTGTTCCCAGCAATGTCACTCTTCCACCATCATGTAGATTGATATTCTGTGCATGTATAACACGACCAAAGAGATGAGCGACATCTTTGGGAAACTCCAAGGACTGTTCAACTGAAAATCCTGGTGGTCTTCCTCGCTTATGCCGAGCCTCAAGGTTGGAGTCGCCACACTTTCGCATTCTCCGGTATTTAACGCTGTTCATTTTGCTGAAAATCATAAGGTGTATCAAATTGTTCAGGCTTCTGACTAAGAATATAATATAGCAACAGCGATTATCACATAATCAACCTAATTGCAAAATGATAAGGTCTATCAAGTTGTTCATTTTACTGATATTCTATGCCGAGCCTCAACAAAAAGTTAAACTTTTCAATTCGCTAATGTAGTCCAAAATTTTTGCGCGAAATTCCATCATTAGTCCTTCTGGCTAACATGGTGGTCCTGCATCGCTGTATATTCCTAAGATGACGGTTCTGTCATCGCTGGTCATCTACATGGCACAACCTGCAATTTAATGTGTACAATTCTACTCGAAACACCCAATATGCTTACTTTTCTCATTTTTGTGTTTTTTTGTTTTTCCTATTTTTTCCTTCTTCTCTAGTGCTCTAGTTTTCAACGGAGTTCATTGTCCATGATGGCTCAATCTTGTTTTGAGTTTACCGATGACCACGGCAACCTCACCGGGATTTGACAAGCTTTCAGCGATGCCATCCATCCAGATATAGGCTCAATGGCGAGCTGCCGAACCTCCACATATGGAGGCTCGGCCCATGGCCGTTAGGTTTGCGGAGATCTCGATCGGTACAAGCTCGGCGGCCATGGAGGAAGAGTGGCCGAGGCCAACATCTGTAATACATGGTCGTAGCCCATGCCTCTTAGAGCCCAAGCCCAACCTATTTATTTCTTTTTTCTTCAACAGCTTCAACGCAATTGAAGCGTAAAAAGGGAAAAGAAGAAGCAGCAAGCGGCGACAAAACAAGAAGAAAAAGAGAAGGGCTCGTTAGTGAAAAGGATAGGGGGGAAAGAGGAGAGAAAAATCTTCGCGCGTAGCCAATTCGGACGTCCAGACAAGCCGAATTAGCTGCGTATTGCAATGCCTATTAAATATTCAAGTCTATTATTCGTCTAATCAGAGTAATTTTCAAAGTTAAATCTTAAATTTGGAGTTATGTGAAAGTTGAACTACGAGGTTCGATTGAGGAGCTATTGAGCTTTAGATTTATATGGAAATGGTAGATAAGGGCGTTGTGAAGCTGTGGTTTTAATGAAAATCAATTTCAAAGTATGGTTACATCGGAACGAATTTTTGAAGTTTCGTATGCGAGGTTACGCGTAACGGACATTACGTGTAACAGAGAAAGATAAACGTTCGCTATAAACAAGTTTCTTGGTTAGCATGTAGGAATCGTTTTATTGATGAATAAGCGTAGTTTAGTCGTATTGTACGTTAAAGTAGCATATTACTTGGTTTTTAATATAATTTTTCTAATAATTAATAAGAATATGTGTGCACAGCCCGATTAATGTTAGTTTCGCTAAAAATTAATGATTTGAAAAATATTTTCCTAAAAATGATCGTTTGTATATATTAAAATAATTAGTCAATAACAAAAGTTTTCATTATCGTCAACAATTTATATTTAAATATTTTCGTAAATGATAAAAGTATTTTTTATTCATTCATTTTTTTCAAATGATGTAAGCGATCTTTTTAGAATAATATTTTCTAAATCATTTATTTTCCACAAAACAAACGTATGACTTAGAATGTTTATCTAGAACAAATGCCAATCTCCAATGGAGGTATGGTTGTATTAAATTGGAAATAGCACTCTGTTTGGATAATACATTGTAATGGATCATGCCTCCATAGGTCACTTGTGAGAATGTCACAATTAAGGGGGTGCACGCTCCGAGTTAATCTGATCCTCATATGGATCGGGAACCGAATCAATGGTCTCAGTCTCCATATTTTTTGAATTGGAGACTGGACCAGGATCGGTTCTAGTGGGCCCAGTAAAATTGCGTGATGGCAGAATCATTCTTCCATAATGTCTAGAAAATTTTATTAAAACCATGGACACACGCCAGCAATCTAATCATCAATTCGTCGCAGCCTGGCCAAATAGTAAATAAAGGGGCAATTTAATCATTAATGATCAATTTTCTCGTTGCAGCCCGACCAAGTAGCAAACAAAAGAACTCAGCTATTTCTCTTATGATTCAAAAGGGTGGAGAAGGAAGGCACGAGATTAGCAAATGCAAACCCGTTGATGCAACACCCACAAGAGGAATGTCCAGTTTGAATGGATCGTGACTCATCAGGGCATGAGGCTCCTGAGATTGATACACAAATAAATCAACAAAACCAATGAAAAGTAACAACACTTAGGTAGAGAAAAAGAGGTTTTACCCCTCAAGAATAATTCATGGCCATGCCACAAATGGTAGATTGAAAAACAGATAAAGTAGAAAATGAAAGGAAAAGAAATATATATATACCAATTCAGTCAAGTCCCATCTACTCTTGAAATCGAGAATCAGATTGCTTGGCCACCGGTTCCATTTATAGGAATCGGGAACCAGACCAGTACCTTCAAGAACTGGACCAAACTGGATGATCCGATCTCAATTTGGCCCGATCATCAGTACTTATCCCTAGTCACAATGATCTAAACGATTATGGCAAATCAAAAGCATGCTAAAACTGTATGTCTATTCCAACTTGTCCTAACATAGAATCGAAATGGCATGGACTTCTTAAGTCCAATGGACTTTTATTTCGTGATACATTGCATTAAAAAGTTGCTGCATCTTTTCTTTTTCTTTTTTCTTTTTTCTTTTTTCCAGTTTTGCTTTCATGGGCATGATTAAGTTTAAAATATTTTTGCTTTGCTATTTTAAGAGACAAGTGTCGGATTATCATACTACCAACGAGTCACACTCGAAGGGCCTTTAGATCAATAAATGTCTAATGTAAAAGAGCCTTGTCGAGGTACATGAAAACTTATCCGGACACCACTTGATGCGATATTTTCCACAAAAATAAGAACTTTAGCCCTGCCCTTACGGCAGTGGAAATTATGTTAACACACTTAGACGTCTTCTTCAGACCATATGAACTGAAACAATACCTTGGTCATTGGTTTGTCCCGTTTTCATAGAATGTTATATCTACATTCCGACAATGTGAGGCTATTAATACTATGTCGTCTTCCCAAGTTGGAAGGACCAATCCTGTTGTTTCTTAGTGCTGCCGTCGGCAAGTTCCTTTCTTTATATCCGTCCCTCTCAAGCAAACCCAACTGATTGTTCGAGCTACAGAGTTGGCTGGCTCTGCTTTTGAGACCATTTCGAATAGGGCTGCGGAGTCGTCCTAGGTCTTAGAATGGATGAATATTCTTGACTCCGCCCAAGGCCAACTAAAAGTTTTCTCCCAATGATTTATTGGATTAGGTATGACGGAGTCCAAAGTGAATTCCTTCCATAACCTAACGAAGAAACGAGCGAATCATAGCTTAATCATCACGCTGTTTTATTGTTTCTGAACAGTAGGAAAGGAAGTGATCATGAATGAACTCCCGGATCTAATTTCGCCCGTAAAACAAGTGGTTGTTTCAAGTCTGTAAGCGAAACTCCGTCGATCCATCTCCATCATTGAATCAATATTTTAAACATATCCTACTCCGTTTGCCTGTGAAAATTTTTGGCACCCTCCATCTCACAGTTAAACAGCTGAATTGCATTTTCTAACACTAGTACATCACCAATCAGAGCAACAATTATCTACAGTGCAACTTTGCAAACAGATTCAGGCGACTTCCGGGAGCTCGGGCTTATTTAATTTTGAATCAGGACAAGGCCCGAACAGCAAAAAAAAAAAAAAAAGCTCTTGTACCCAAGAGACAATCAAAGGAGGAGGCTTTAAATCGTAACGAATGAATCATGACTGAAATCAGGTGTTCGAGTTGATTCGATTAACTCCTGATGGGGATTTTTAATCATCGAGTGTTTTTTTAAGCACTCGGAGCCCCTAAGTTTATGTTTGGTGATCTGGTTTTCTGGACCGACTGGAATAGGATACAATACCATAAAAGATAGCCGGTTTTTCTGGTACAGGCAGAATATCTTTCTTAGCAAGAAGCTACCAAGAAGAGACATACCTATCTCTTTCTCTCTCATCAGCTTTGTCATTTTTCGTGGACATTGATCTGCAACAGAAGCTTTTGCTATAATACATACCTGGAGGAGTTCTTACCCATCCCGGCCAAATCTCACAGATTGGTTGGTTACATTAATCAAACATTCATTATCAAATTCTGTTGCTAAGGTTCAAGGCCTACATCATCTTTTAACCCCTTGCATCTGGACTTGAGTCCAGATCCTCCTGTCTCTGTGTGCGTGCGCGCTCTCTCTCTCTCTTTGCACAAGCAGTAGATTAGCAGGAAAAAAAGAATGCATCAGCATCACCATAACTTCCCTGTACTGGGCCTTGGTTTCTTGAACATAATCCTGAACCTGATCCAAGCTCCAATGTCTTTCTGTGCCGATGATCTGCAGTACTTAAACTGCAGTTCGACTATTCAATGCGGCGACCTGCAAGGCATAAGCTACACATTCTGGGGTCTAAACCGGGCGCGTTACTGTGGCCTGTCGCCCAAGTTTCAGATAACTTGTAACAAAAGTGCACCAATCATCACGATCATGAAGCAGAACTTCTGAGTCCTTCGCGTCAATAACGCCTCGCGGGTTCTTACTGTCACTAGGTCAGCCTATTGGTATAACCTATGTGCTGGAAACCTGCATAATACCTCCCAAGTGACTCCTTTCACTTACACTTCGGATACGGTCACTGACAACCTGACCCTCTATTACGGATGCCCATTGAATTCTTCTATAATTCCAGGATCAATGACGGAATCTAGTCATTTCACTTGCACGACAAATCAGAGAAGTATTGTCGGTTATGTCTTGACGAGGAAAGTCGGTGATCTATCCTCCACACTAGATCTTAAAAGTTTCGAGGATCACAAAACCCTCCATTGGTGCAAAAAGAATGGAATGCTGCCCCAGAAACTTGATCTCAAATTGTTTGATTGTGGCAATCTTGAGCACCATCGAGAACCCAAAACTGTCCACAATTCGCTGAAACCAGAAGAACTTGATGAATGCACACACCTGGAAATTCATGCAATCGAACAACAAAAATAAACCAAACAAAATTAAGAAAAAGGACACTGGATTTATGTTTGACCTACTCCATGGGAAGAGCAGCATAGAATTCTACTATAGATCAAGTGATGAAATAGAAATCACAATTACATTCGAGTCACTCAAACACTCTTAATATTTCACAGCTCCCAACTATACCAAATAACTCTCATAATTCCTTACGAAACAATCTCTCAATCTTACAAAAGAATTCACGAGCACACCGCTAAATTGATTGTTGTGGCCAAAAACAACTTTGCCTTAGTGTGCTAAAACCAAAGCCTACTTCTTGCAACATAATATTTGGATCCACAATACTAAACCTCTTTTAACCGACTCAAACTAGAATACTTACCCAAACTAGGAATTCAACTCCAACATGAAAAGTATTTCCAGCATCAAACCACAAGTTCTATTTAGATTTCAACATTTTACTTGGATCGGTTTCCTTCACAAACTTAAACTCGAGACATATTCCAAAAATCTCCACATTTGCTCGACGTTTGAGTCAAGTCAATATCGCAACCTGAATTTTTTTATCTGCTACTCTCTCACAACCCCTCATGGACTCAAGAGCCAAAGACATCTTCCAAGTCTAACTCACACTTGAATTTTGCCATAACTATGGACCTCATCAGAATGCCAACTCCACCTTCATCTTTAGCCGTTCGACAAGGGTTCTTGGACAAAACTTCCTCTATCATAAATAAAGCAAAACCGTCATTATATAGACGTGCACTTTGTTAAACTCAGCAGTTATAACAGCTATTGTTCCTACAGATTCATTTTGCTACAGACCTCATCCGTGTCGATTACCACACAAGTACCCAATATCTCCAGAGTTTCTGGTTGCAACTCCACTTTGAGGTGAACATCATCGAAAATCTCTCTCTCGTCTTCTTTTCCTCTTATCCTTGTCTTTGTCGCCGGTCTTCTTTTTTTTTCTTTTTTCTTTTTTTAATGTTTCAATTGCGTTAGAAGCTGTTGAAGGAAAATGGAGAGTGGGTTACATGGGCTGAGGCCAAATTGCTTGGGCTTGGGCTTGGGCTTTGTCCTTTTTCTTCTTCTTTATTATAAGCTCAATTGTGACAACGTGAGTTTGGACTTTAGGAACGAAAATTCCCAAGAGCTACTTGGACCAATTCTGCCTAGCGGAGACAAAACTCAACTCTATTAAAATCAACATTGTAAAGACAGAAGACATCCCATTTCTAATTCATCTGCACCTGGGACCTCTCTCTCTCTCTCTCTCTCTCTCTCTCCAACTCTCTCGCAAAGGAGTAACAGAAAATATGGATCAGCACCGCCATTTCATGGCGGTAGTGAGCCTTTGTTTCTTCAATATACTCCTCGGCTTGATCCAAGCTCCAACCTCATTCTGTGCTGATGATCCTCGGTACTTAAACTGCAGCTCAACCGTTCAATGCGGTGACCTGCAAGGCATAAGCTATCCATTCTGGGGACTCAACCGGGCCCGTTACTGTGGCCTGGCGCCGGAGTTTCAGATAAGTTGTAAGAAGGCAACACCAGTCATCTCAATAAAGAAGCAGAACTTCCGAGTCCTTCACGTCGACAACCGCACACGGAGTCTCACAGTTGCCAGAACGTCTTATTGGTACAAACTATGCCCCAAGTATCTGTATAACACCTCCCAAGTTGCCCCTTTCACTTATTCTTCAGATACAGTCACCAACAACCTGACCCTCTACTATGGATGCCCATCAAATTTTACCCAGATTCCAGCATCAATTACAAAATCTAGTCAGTTCCCCTGCGATACCAATGGGACCGGAACAGTTGGTTATGTTTTTACGAGGAAAGTCGGTGATGTTAATAGCGTAAACAGCACATCCCTAGTGGATTACATTGGAGCATGTAATACTAGTGTTATAATTCCAGTATACCAGTGGGCAATTCAAACCATAGGGACTAATACAGCCAGAGACACTCTTGAAGCTGCAATCAATCAAGGCTTCGGGTTGCAGTGGGCAGATGACGGTTCCTGTGGAAATTGTGTTGAGTCGGGCGGGCAGTGCGGACAGGATGAGAACTCCGGCAAATTCGCCTGTCATTGCCCCAAGAGGACCTACTCGGCCAGATGCCCAGGTATGCTCTACTCCTTTGTCGCGGCATGTCTTCACTTTTACTCAAAGCATTTCAATTGTCAATCTCTTGGATCATAATTCTACAAGGTACACATTAATCCTAGCATTGCAATTAAATGTGGTGTGCAAATTAGATATGTTATAGAATACCGACATTTCACATAGTTACTAATCAAATTTCACTTCTACTTACTGTTTTTTTCTAAAAATTCTACTACCGTTTGCTTCGACGTGCTCCAAAAAGTTTTTGATTTTAAATAAGTTGAAAATTACATACTTCCTTGACATGCCTCTGCCTCGAACTAGAGTATCAAAATGGGTCAAAAGCCTACCTTTTAACTTATATTTAGTGGGTTCCAACCAAAAAAAAAACTCATATTTAGTGGGATGGTTCTTATATGGATTAGTTAAGATTTACATAATGGGTTGTTACGAGTTTTTTTTGTTTTCAATATGGAGCTCGGGTTAGGTTGGATATGAGCTGATTAGTTATTGGCTACCGAAATTGTATTACATAAGAAAAAGTCAATATGAGTTAAATGGGTCAATTTGAATCGGATCTTTTTTTCAACCCACTTAAATCCAACGGGTTTACTTGGAACCTCAAAGAAGGCTATGATTGGGCATGCATGTCCAAGATTCATTTAGCTTAGAATGATCCATTCTGGTTCCCTAGCAAATGTAATTAGTACAGTATTTAGCAAAAGGGTTCATATTTCCTCCTCTTTTGCAGGACTCAAGTCCAAGAGGAATGCAATAGTTCTAATAGGTAATTGAATCTTACATCTTCCAATTTGCATCTCTAACCCTAGTAAAAGTACTCGCTATTTTTGCTAATAAAAATCAAACGCAGCTATTCCGGTCGCGCTAGGTGCTTTGGTAGCTGTCATCATCATCACATTAATTTTCCGTAAGAGGATCGAATTCTCAATATGGAAGACTAAGCTATTCAAGAGGGAGGGGAATGAAAATGACCATGATGTGGATGAGTTCATGAGGAACAATGGATCTCTTGTTCTGAGGAGGTACAAATACGCCGATGTGAAGAAAATGACCGACTCGTTTTCTGAGAAACTCGGTCAAGGAGGATATGGCGAGGTGTATAAAGGAAAGCTAAAAGACGGTCCGCCCATCGCAGTGAAAATCCTCAAGGAGTCCAAAGGCAATGGAGAAGAATTCATCAATGAAGTCATGAGTATTAGCAGAACTGCTCACGTGAACATCGTCGCCCTTCTGGGTTTCTGTTATCAAGTGAACAAAAGAGCTTTGGTATACGAGTACATGCCAAATGGGTCTTTGGACAAGTTTCTACCTAGTCAAGGAGGTTCAAGTACCATTTGTCCCCTCGAATGGAAGATCTCGTGCCAAATTGCAATAGGCATCGCTCGAGGGCTCGAGTACCTGCACCACGGCTGCAACACAAGAATCTTGCATCTTGACATAAAGCCGCAGAACATTTTACTCGACCAGGATTTCACTCCGAAAATCTCAGATTTTGGCCTCGCTAAGCTGTGCAAAGGGAAGGAGAGCATCGTATCTATCTTAGGCGCGAGAGGAACATGTGGATACATCGCTCCGGAAGTAATGTCCAGGAACTTCGGAGGAGTGTCCCACAAGTCGGACGTGTACAGCTATGGGATGTTGGTTCTGGGAATGATAGGCGCAAGGAATAACTCCAATGACCAACAGCCGGACAACTCCAATGACCAAGAGCCGGACGGTAGCGAAATGTCCTTTGCCGACTTGGTATACAGGCATCTTGACCCGGACAAGGGTCTACAATTGGATGGGATTACCACAGAAGAGGAGGAAGAGATAGCGAGAAAGATGATTATCATGAGCATATGGTGCATTCAGGCAAATCCATCTGATCGTCCCTCAATTTCAAAGGCGATAGAGCTGTTAGAAGGCAGCGTCGAACTCTTGCCTATACCACCGAAGCCTTCCTTGTCGTCTCCATCAGTATTGCCAATCAACTTTGAAATAACCTCCTCGTCATCAACGTTCACCAATAGCAAGAGCCACCAAGGGCAAGAGCCACAAGGAGGAGAAAGCTATGTATCGGTAGGGAACCAGTAGCAACATGCACCACATCGTACCGGGACCGTCAACTGCCATTTCTGCCAGGAAGATTTGAAACCCCTTTGCTTCTGAGGGCCAAAGCTCCGGAGCTGTGGCTTTGACCCCATTTATTCTCATGCAAATGTTATTTCAATCACATTGCTTCTTTGGATCTCAATTGGTAGACAGATACCATCGATGAAACTCTCTCCCATAAGCAATTGTCATAATTTTTATCTTTACACGAAGCAAGCTGTTCAAAGTGGCCTCAACCGTAACAGAAACAACTCCAGACTTGTCCGCCCATTGACACCTCTAGATAAATTCCTCTCAAGACGAGAGGATAACTAACAATCTTGGACCACATAATTCAGAGGCACTCGGCACTTGCGGTGCCTCTCACCATATCAGAGAGATCAAGCAACAAATTCTAACGTATGTTATTGTCAGAATTCACTTTGATAAGATTGCTAATGTTGCAAGTTTTGCAAGACCACGTAATTTTTGTGGTGCATCCAAACCAATCTATCCGGGCATCCATCAATTTCCGAGGTTACCGAGATATTGGAAGTAAACTTTTTACACTTTCTTTGGGAGAAACTAGAAATATCATGTTGGAAGGAAACCCTGAACTTTTGCAAGTACTACCTATCCCAGTCCTGTCGTCTTTAACCATTAATACCAAACCATTTTCAAGGATCATCATAATCATTATTGCTCAAAAGTAGCAAAGCAATCAGGAGGAAAAGACCGCGACACAGAAGGAAACCCAAAGTTATACCCACTGTATTTGGAAACAATATGCATGCAAAACTGCCAAGTTTACACGTATCTCCTGAAAGTACACTTATAAACTGGCAAAAAGTGTCTTTCCCAACAGGCTAAAACTATTAGTGGAAGAAACACAAGGAACTTAGCAGTTCACTGTTTCATTTTCTAATGACCATAGATTTTTCTTTAGGTCCTGTTGCTGATGCCTTGGGATAATTCAAGTTACTTCTGATGGAGAGATAGTATATGAAACAGATCCACCTGATTCTGATACACAAAAAAAGTACTATTACTTGTCACTAACACAAGTTTCTGTACAAATGAATATGAAAGAAGCCATTACATCAAACGTATAAAACACCGCACCATAGCATGCAGCAGCTATAGCCTCATAGACTCATAGCACCAATTATCTTAACAACACACATTTCAACAGTTGGTGTTAGAGAAAGCTATTAATTCCATTTGAATAACTCTGTTTATACAGCTTGACTGACATTAAGATCTCTCTCATTAATAGCAAGTTCAATTAGCAATGCCATAATCACCAAGAAGGAAAGAGAAAAGAGAGATTCTAGTGGTTGTGGGAGATATAATAAGCACCAGTATATATCTGTATTGTGAATGGTTAGACAGGGTAAATTAAAGATAAACCTGAAGGTGTCAATGCCATTTGATCACAACCTTCCAACCGCCCTTATGTTAGTGGGAGTGAATGGCTTTGCTGGCAAGTGAAGCACTAGGCTCAGAGGCTCCACTATACTTGTAGACCCCCACAGTCCAACCCCAGTGATTAATCCGAAAAGCATGCCCTTCATATTCCTGAAGTCCAGAGCCGTGCATAGATCTGAATGCAATTTAACATAGAGCAACGCAAAGCACAGGAAATTGGGAAATGAGATGTAGTTGTAAACAGGATTCCAAGATTTATTCAGTCACTTACACTTGCTCCCCCATCCACGCTTCCAGATAGAAAAAAAAAATTTCAATGATAAAATGTCATTAGACCTATCAGAGAAAGTGGAATCTAGATAACAAGAATTTTAGAGAACCAACATTGCAAAGTCTGTTCAGACAGCTCCTTGACTGAACAGTACTAGACTTTTTCTATGTAGGAATCATTCATGGACTTAAAACAATGTACTGAGGAATATTTAGCCCCGCACAACATCTCTTATCTTTCAACCAAGAAATTGAAAACAAGGCACTTTACTAAAGTAAAGTATTAGATTCATTACACTGAAATTTCCCTTGGATGTTCTGTTAACTCTTAATGGGTTTGAGGGGAAAAGGCTGGTGAAAAGTCGCAATAGAGTGAATTGTTTGGGGAGGGGCAATCTGCAGGCACTTTATGGTGAAAATACCAGAATATGGTAATATCCCTCTACTTTAGTGAGTTAAGTGCCAAACCTATCATGATTTAGGAGGCTAAACAGAAATTTCCCCCGGATTTTGATTAGTCTAAATGTGCGCTTGAGATGGCGTTTCCAATAAAAAGATGGGAAGTCTAGCGCAAATGTTAGAGCCATACCATTGTCATTGCATGCTCACCTGGAGATATAATGACCTCTGCTGTAGGAGGTCCCAAGTAACAAAAATCAGGCACCGTGGAGTTTGTGCATTCTGCTGTCCTCATTTCCACTTTTACTCAAAAGAAGTCAAGCAATCAGGTTGCACAAGGAATCCCAAATGATGAATGAGAACCTTCATAATTCATTTCATGCCACAAAGGAATCCTTGCGCATTTCATGTACTGAAAATCACAGAAATGCCTTCTATGATGATTTACAAACTTCATCATATTATGTCTTTATTGTCCCAGCTGATCATTTAGTTCTGCCTACAAATTTGTCCATAAAGCATCCCATTAATTACACTTAGAAGAAATTAAACCAGATAAATCCCATCTATGCTGAAGAAAGTCAAAATGTTGCTTTATTAAACCTTAATTTGATGCTAGCATAAGAATTAAGCAAATTATATCATTACAAACACTTCAACATGTACCAGTTTCAGTTGCAAGCCAGAGATCTTCCATTGCTTCTGATTTGTAAAAAACTTCAGCGACTGAGAAAAAAAGAAGATTCAATCTCCATAGATGCTGCTAAATACGTGCCACCAAGAAAATGATGACATAAATCCAGAAATGAAATGGTTGGTTGAGAAAGGTGGATCTTTGCTTACACCAAATCGCTGCATTTCAAGAGATCGCAGAAGTGCTTTTCTTTTTGTTAGTAGATGCTCTTTCGACAACTTTACAGGACGTTTGTAGTTTTTGCCACGGTATATGATTATTCCATGGCCATCCTTCAGTTTGTCAACTGAAACTACAATCCCACCAGTTTCTGCTTCGAGCAGTTTGGCAGTACCGATGATCTCTGGATATGCCCTCTGCATAGATATGACCTTGACCACTTCTCTATGCTTCCAGTGCTGATGCATTGCTTCGATAACACCATCGAAGACACCACGCCTTCCTGAAGACAACATGAATGAAACAACCTAAGAGGACTGAAGAGAATAGTAGTGCAAGAAACTGAGGATCTTCTAATCAATGGATGGCTTACAAAGATTCTGCCTCCATTTTCAGTTCTAATGAACAAATGAATGATTAGAAGACCTAGCTGTGGTGGCATGATTGTTTGACAAATCGACAGATCAGTCCAACCATGAGAGATGTGCAGAAGTATTATCATATGATAACATTCAAACTTGAGTCATTTTTCCATTTACCCCAATAAATGAGGTCAAATAGGGCATTCCCAGAGCAAAATGAAGGAGGCAAACTCGGATGATAACACAAATAAATGTTTTTCTCACCAAGCACTAAACTACGGTCCATTTTCAGTCCTATCTTCCTCAAACATTCCTTTTCCTCTTCTGTCATCATCTCTTTGTCTGTGTCCTCCTTGGCAGGTCTCCATCCAGAATTCAACTTTGACAGCTGTTTTGCTGACCCGCTCATCTTACTTTTAAGCTGCACACACACTATTCATGTTATCACAAACAGCATGCCAAGGAGAATTAAGGCGATAACTGTGGACCTTACAATGAAAAGCCTGCGCTCCTCCTTTTGCAGCTCCTTCTCTAACCTTTCTATTTCAGCCACCAATCTGACATTGACCTCCCCCACTCCACTTATCTGCTCCTGAAAATCTGTTTGGATTTTTAGGAATTCTGATAGTGTTCCCAGGGAGCAAGTCTTCGCCAATGGCTCATTTGCTACAGCTAATCTTTCAAATGCCTTAATTCTTGCATCTTCCTCAATAACTTGGCATTTTCTCAGCTCCAGTTCCCTCTTCACTATTGAACTTGTAAGTGTTTGAGGAAGAAAGTCCTTGCCTCTATAAAGTATAATGTAAAACTTGTTCCGTAGCAGCAGAATTCCTCCAGTGAGACACTGCAATGTTCTCTAAGATGTGAATGGATATGTCTATCATTTATTTTAGCAGAATCACAGTTATTTATGACTCACCTTGAGCTCATATGCCATTTGCTCATTGTTAGTGTTAGGTACACCCCACTTCACCGCAATCTTGGCTATAAGACTCTTCTCCCATAGTTTCATAATCGCAGCAGCTAACCCCTGCAATCTCCTGTTTCTCCCTTCAAAATGAAGATGCAACAACAACCAGAGAACCTTAAACACAGACACCTCATGCTGGTGCACAATGCATCTAGCAAATTGCATGTTACTGGATGACTATCATCATGCATCAATTGAATGTTCATTCACCATAAACTGTTCATGCAGCTTAAAGTTAGTGAAGAAGCTCTTGAAGGACCTTTGCTTTACGTCTCAATTACCAACATTTCAGATGATCATATAAATTTGCAGTGAGCAAGTCAAGAGGAAAGAATATTCAATCAGATCTTCTCCCTTTCGCCAACTACAAGACCAACTAAGGATCAACTATCTTTTTTACAACAACATAAGATATCCCTTATTGAAAGCTATTTCCGGAAAAACAAAAAAAAGAGTTACTAGGAAGTTTTCATACCAAGGACGAAATGAGTTGGTAATGGCTGAGCAAGCTTCCTTAAATATGTCAATTCATTGTCAGCAAGCTTTGGCCATTCGTTTGGAGGAAAGAGTCTTAGCGGGGGACTGAAGCCAGGTACCACTTCCGGAAGCAAATCAGCATCTACTGGCAATGGCTTGTGCATCCACCAGTCAACAAAGCGAGGACCCAAACCATCCAGTAATCTATCAGTTTCCCTCTCGTACAGTGAACCATTGACTGACTCAGTGCATGCTTTATAGTCTATTGAGATGGCACTAGACTGCCTTCGTCCATCCTCTCCTTTCATCTTCTCATCCAGAATATGTTGATTATCTTTCACCGGTGTTATAGATATGACATGTTTAGGGTTAGACTGCATGCAGACAAAGGAAACTCTTTCTTGACCATTAGCTGGGATACGCTCCTTCTCCTGAAAGACTTTATAGGGATAGTGGATTCCCCTGTATAAAACAAGAGTGTCTTTTTTCCTCCAAATAACCAAGCCACCAGTCTTCATCTATACACAAGAAACAATCAAGGAATCAACCATGAGAAGCTTCCCTAGGAAAAACTTCCTCATACATAACTGGAAAACATAACCTAGATAAGCTAATGGCAACTATGAGAAAGGAGGTTCAAACTTTTCTAAATATATTTTGGTTACTATCATAACAGTCTAAACTATATACCATCATAAATCAAACAGAGGCATAAGCAAATTCAACAGTGCATCTCATTTCATTTGAACAGTGTCATCCTAGTTATGGCTCGTATATTACTCCACCAAAATTCCAGCCAAAGAAGTGAGACATGTAAGTAAGGAGATTATTGAAATACAAGACGAGTGGGAGAGAGTAATTTAGTCCCTTTTTTTCCTCTCTTTCTTTCAAAGAGGACAAAATCAAGCACGCACAATCCAGACAATGCCCTGGACTGTATAATTTCTAAAGCAACACCAGATTATGAACTCAAAAACACATGAATCTTTTATTCCATAACCACCTTGTTAGTTGATCTCAACGAGGCACCGTCTAATCACAAGGAAGGAAGCCATCAAGATTCAAGAGCAACGAATGTACTCCGACTCATCATGTTGCCCCATCTCATGCACAAGCAAGCAGTCAGGATTACTAAGGACAAGCTCAGATATTCCAATCCCCCATTGTAACAATAGCTTTAAGATTTACAAGTCACGCTCCAAAGCTTCTGATTCCGAATAACCGAAGGACAACACGGAAATTCCCCCTGCGTAAACAAAATAGCACGACAAGGAACAGGAAAGTGTAAAAACCTCGACGATTTCTTGAGCTCTGTCCATGTTGCGGCACAGAGGGACGTCGAATTTCACCATGGCGAGCTCATTCCTCCTCCAAGTCCACTTTATCTCATCCACAACAGCCTGAGACACTCCAATCTTCTTCACCTTCACCCACTTCCTCAGCTTCGCAGCCTCCTTCCTCAGCCTCTCCAGCGACTCCTTCTCGAGGCTCAGTTCAGCCACATTCGCCGCCTTCTCCGTCTTCGTCCTCCTGAACACCACCTTCTCGCCTTCCCTCACCCACGGCATTTTCCCGCCAAAACCCGACTTGGCTCGTTCCTCCACCTCCTCCTTCAACGACTCCAGACAGAGCTCAAATTCGATCTCCTCCGATTGGTTCCCAGCTCCGTCCAACTCGCCCCTCCTTCTAAGCTTCTCGATGCTCTGCACAATCTTCTGCACCGCCTTATTTCCTCTGACGCCGCTCGCTCTGTCGACGAGAGCTCTATCCGACTTCTCGGGTTTCCTACGGCCCGGGCCTTTGTTGCTGCTCCGAGGCCTCGAAAGGTCCAGGACCTCGCGGGGCGGGACGAGAAGAGGGCCTCTCATCCACGGTGCCGTGGGCATCTTGACCGGATCATTCGACCGCGAAATGGGGTCGATCGAGACGGAGAAATCTGGGCTTTTCGTGGGGACATTCTCCGCAATCACTCTGGCGGAACTCGTCGCGCTTGGGGAGGAAGAAGCGAGAGAGCGCGACTTGTTCGTGAATGTGGAAGGAGAGAGGAAAAGGGTGGCCGCCATAGCTATGGAGCAGCTGAGGTGAGGTTCTCGGTGGCTGCGAGTGCGGTTGTGGAACGCCTTCGGTTCAGTCTCTGCAATTGCGAGCGCCAGATATTTCGAGTGGAAGCTCGACGATTAGGATCTCACGTTGGCCAGCTCGGCATCGGACTGAGATTGAGGCACGAACGGTGGGGATTGTTTTCATGGCACGAGCAATCCACGCAACAGATGCTATCATGAACATTTTTAAATAAATATTTTTTAAAAAATTAAATTTCTTTTTATTTTGACCAACGAGGATGAGGGTTGCCTCTCTCACGGCCGACGAGGGCTCGCCAAGACTAGGCCAAGGCCATCAAGGCCTACTGCCCGTCGTCGGCCAAAATGAAATCAAAAAAAGAGAAAAAAAAATAATTTAAAAAATATCAATCATGTCACGTAAGATATTCAATGTTCATGTTAGAGATTTTCGTTTCAATGTTCATGTTAGCGATTTTCGTTTAAAATTAATCGAATTGACTGAATTAGTACCAATGTAGAGAGGTCGAGAATTAAATCGATCCAATTAAAAGGTTTAGGACTAAATTAGTATCAATATAATAACTTATAACTTTTTTTATACTTTTCTCATCATGGACTTGCAATTTTCGTTTTTGCTCACTGCATTAATATCAACTGCAATTAATGATTCAGGTTTCTTGGGCTTCCTTCGAACACCTAAGCCATGACTTGCGAATCTGCAGTTTTTTTATTTTTTAATAGGAAGACAGGCTCTGGAAACTATTAACATGGGTTGACCCCGAGAGCACAATGCGGTGTAGAGAACTCCAATTTGCAGTCCGTATGATCTTGAGAAATCGAAAAGGTAGGCTCGCGGAACATCCTGAGACTAGTTCAGTGCTGTAGCATGCACCCAAATTGGGACGACATACGTAACTCGTACAACAAAAACGATGCATCGGAATGCATCAAGGCAATCGGAGCAAAAGTTCGTGAACAGACCGGGCTTGTTGTTGGAATCAGAGCCCTCTCATTCCCCCTCATCTGTAGGGGAAGTAAAGCTATAGTACCCATGTCAAATCTTCCAAGTTCAACTCCACTCCAGTAGCTCTTCATCATGCCAACTCATTTACATCATCATCATCATCATCATCATCCAGGCTCAGAGCATTTTACCCTTTCATTCTTCCCTAAATTTTCTCGTTTTACACTGCGATTCATTTCATCGGTTCTCCCATTTCCAATTTTCCACCACAGCACCTGGGAAAAGATTCGATCTTATTTTGAGGTCGTTTGAAAATCAGCCAATCCAATAACTTCAACTAAATACACATGAGGTTCCGCTTAAGAGATACAATGATGAACAAAGTTGTCATCTGCTTCCCGGATTATTCCTTCTCAACCCACCACAACGTGTCCTGGAATTATAAGCCAGCACTCAATCCCATCAAAGAGGAGCAAAACAGAGCCTCTTGACGACTGATTTGGGATACAGCATACAACATCTGAAGGAAAAGGGGGAATCTAGTATATCCCTGGGTCGAGACCTAACTGAAAATGGAAATGCTGTCTGCAAGAAAACAAGAGAGTAATCACACTGGTACAATCTCCTTGGATGTGCAGTTACAGATGGAAATTGTCTGCATCGATCAAGTTGTCGGGTTAAGAGCACGTTCAATTTCCTCCAGGGATCTCCCCTTTGTTTCCACAACGTTACCAGCTACGTACAAGACAGCAAGGAGACAGACGGCCGAGAATCCCAGGTACACTGACCCGATTCCATACTTGTTCAAGAAACTCAAGAAATACAACCCGATCACAAAGTTGGAGATCTGGCAGATAGGAAATTCCCTTAGTCTCGTGAGAAATAGTGCAGGTGAGAGCATAAAACTTATTTTCAGTAGAATGTGAATGCATTTTGTTGTTTCGTTATAAGAGTAAGTTATTCAAATGAAAGATAATCCAGAAAACAGTGATGGTGACCATGAAGACGTGATCAAGTTTGTCAAACTCACCCAATGCATGCCAAGTGATAAAGAGACAGCTTTTGCTCTGATTCTAGAGGCAAATATCTCTGGTAGAAGCAGTGCAGGAACAGGTCCAGCACCAAGAGAGAATGACAAGACATACCTGAAGAAACAGAATCAAAGTAACATTACTGGAACAACCCATATAAGAAAATGAAGCCCACAAGATTTGCTAATTGAATAAGAAAACTTACATCACAGTTCCAACTACTGCGAGAGGGCCAGCATAAGGTGCCAGGACTTTCCAGGTACAGGACAAGGAAAGAAGCAACATGGAAGCAGCCTTTAAAAAAGGTGGAAAAATATAAGCATCCAACCAATAGAGAAAGATGGCAAAGAGACCAAAGGAAATTATAGAAGAATCCAAGAAAAGCTGTAGCCATCTACTACGACGACATTACATGGGATCAGGGGGCAGGCAGAGAAGTCCACTAATTATAGCGAGAAGAAAGATCTTATTACATGTTGGACTAAAAAACTAAAATTAACCAAAATATGAATAAACTCTGGCTCTCTGGCCCCATGTTCACATTAGGGGTCATTATAAGCTGGTGAAGCTATAACAGAGTTGATAAGGTCATAACAAAACTTCTTACAAGTGACTAGACTGCTGGCGTACGTGAAATTGATTGATCTTCAGTTATAAGAATCAAACGATAAACTCTCTGGTTCCAAAATCTTATCAACCAATCGTTTTTAAGTTGATCAATAAACAGTAGACTCTGATATCATAAGTTACTTTCAGGATGGAAAAAAGAAAAAAAACAAGAGATTCTAATATCGCATGTAGTTTATTAAGGATTTAACATCAGGGAAAGAAACAGTACCAACTAGCTGGAAAAGGCGATTTACCCCACATATCATTAGGCAACATGCTCCATTACAGGCAATACTCAAAACTATAGGAGAAAGGTAATTAATCCGCTTCTGATTCTTAAGGCAAAGAACTGTACCATTCCAGTGAAGCTTATCATCATAAGACTTTTTCTCCCTTGCTTGTCCATCAAAGAGGATGCAACTGCTGTCCCTGCATACAGAAATATACATCCCTTAGAAACTCATGTAGAATATAGTATATTTGCTCGGACTCATGAAGATGAGACAAAGAAACTTACCGAAAACATTTGCTGCCCCAACTAAAGCACTTGCTGCAACATCAGATGCAATGCCAGCACTCCGGAAAACAGATGTGGAATAATATACAACAGCGTTGATACCGGCCAATTGTTGAAATAGAAAGAGTGCCGCACCAACACTCACAACTGCATAAAGAAATGAGAGCCAAAGCATGGTGAGGTTGAGAATGTGATCATTTTCTGTGAATAAGCAGGAATACAACAAAAGCAACACCAATCTCGAAAGAATGCTTATCTGCTACCAACTATCTTCACCATTTGCTGCTCGTAATCAGCCTTATCAACTACCCACGAAGGATTGGATATCAAGATTATTCTAGAAAATAACTGATAAAGATAAAACCAAGCAAGATATGTATGAAATTTACTAGAATGTAGAATAAATTAAAGGATTGAACAATATGGGAAATGGAAATTTTGGCAGGCATAATTGATAATTCGTATCATGAATCCACATGTTGGACATTACATCCCTAGGCAGCTAAGAAGCATACTACTACTCTGAGGAAGTAACCCAAACTAAAATGCAAACGATGCAAACGGCAGAAAACATCTTATATTGTTCAGAAACTACCGAATTTATCACGTCCACAGCATAACTCAAACAAAAGTAGACCAACATGCTTCAGCAACAATGTCACAAAATGGTGCTGTAAAATTGCTCCCTAGTGGGACAACAGATGAATGGACTAGTTAAAGTGGTGCATGAACCAAATCGTAATTTCCCATTCAACTCTGATCATGCGCCTCAATCAGTATGAACAAGACTAAAAGACCACTATTATATTGGTTTACTCAGATATGACAACAAGGGCCTGTTACACAAACGTGATGCAACACAAACTGATTTCCGACTACATCATTCCACATTGTTACACCAACAGCAGCTGGTTTAATTGAACTGAAGCAAATATATATTCTCTTTTCTGATAAGTGAAGCAATCCTATGCACATCATATATGTCAAAAGAACTTCTCTAGACAAATACATTGGACTCTTCATAGCTCCAGATGGAATTACCTTTCCAGTAGCGGCTGCTGAAGAGGTCAAACCATCCAGCTTCCGGTTCAGCAGAGCCACCCTGACCAGCAGTTAAATCTTGCATAACCTCAGCTACCTTTTCCTTTCCACACAGCGTCTTTATGGCCTTTTCAGCTTCAACAATTTTTCCTTGCTACGAATAGAATACCTATACCTCAGTGCTCTCATCAATAAACTTACTGAAAAACTATGGTTTGTCTTTTGCATTAGAAGCTAGCGCAGGTACATCAATTGCTGAAATAAAGGACTGTCATAACTTGCAGGTAAGCCCAACTCATTACCTGAAAGAGCCATCGAGGACTTTCTGGAGAAAATCCCATTCCCAGTGCCAAGAGAACAGAAGGGATTACTGCAATCCCAAACATTGTCCTCCACCTGCCATAGCACGATACGAAATAAATAGACATTCTAGACTATTCCTTCACAATGAAATTTCAAAATCAGAGATTCATGGCATCTAAGCTCTCAAATTACAACACCTCTCTCTTCCAGACCCTGTCACTAAAGCAGATTATCCTCATTCACAACTAGAAACTACCTCAGATGAAATTGCACAGAAAAAAAAAAAAACAAAAATTATCCCACCAACTTCTTCTTTACTCTTAATGTTAATACGTAAAGTAACAGTATTGAGCAGAAAACTGATGAACGACAACTTTGGAGAAAATTTTACTAATATCTGTTGTGTATAGAAGTACCATAAAGGGTTCCCTGCTAAGGGTAATCCAGCAACCAGTGCGGCAAGAATCCCAATGCATATGCAAAGTTGGTTCACAGATCCAAGAGCACCACGAATCTCGGTAGGAGAGATCTGACCATCACGAAAAAAGTGAGCAGCGTTGGATTTAAATTTTAGCGGCCATACTTAGTAAAAGAAATGTATGTACCTCAGAAATGTAAAGTGGCACGATAGAAGAAGCGATGCCAATTCCAATTCCAGCAAGTAAACGACCAATTATCATAGTCTGCACACTCTGGGCAGTAGCACTTCATTATTGACACAGGTCAGTTTGAATTCAGGAATGCTTATGCATGACAAAGAGCATGAACCCATAATTGATGAAGAGACATACCAAAGATAGGCTCCAATGACCAAAGGGATAGCATCTAACTGAAAAGTCCTTGTCCTCCCAAATTTATCAGCCAATGCTCCTCCAGTAAATGAACCAACAGCGCCACTGGCTAGGAGTGTGCTGACAATCCACCCTGCATGATAACAAAGGTTCAACCCCACAGAAAGTAGAACAAAGCAACATCGTCAATGGTTACAGATGCAGCAGCAATAGTTCATTGAGGATTTAATACTCATTATCGTTGCTTTTATGTTTGTAGTCACCTCTAAACTAAATGAAATGAGAATTCTTAGTTGATCGCAACTAAGTAATTCTTCTTTAATGGGGGGAGCACGGGGGTCCATCACAGCCATAAGGTACATTAAAAAAATAGGGTCGCCATAGGGAACAGGATACGAAAAGGATAAAATATCCATAACACAGTCTGGAAAATGAAATGCACTTGCCTTGTGCAACAGTGTTTTCAGCAATTCCAAGATCCTTTGCCAGGTACTCGAGAGCGCCATTCACCACCCTGCATCATGAGAGAATCATGAAAAGATTCACTGATGCAATAAATTAAGAATTTCACTGATAGTTAGTCCAAAAGTTCTACCAAAAATGCAAAGAATAGCCAAAAGGATCACCCATCAATTTCTATGGTCAATTGTAACATATTAAACTAACCATAAAGAAGAATTTATGTCAACCATACCCTAAATGATAGCCAAACAAGATAGCTCCAAGACAGGCCACGCCAACATAAGGTATGACTGTGCCTGAAGATGTAGTCTGGGGCTTAAGAGGAGCAACATCCTCGATATCTTCTTCTGAACCTCAGCAAAAGAACAAATCAGTGGTAAAGGAAAGATTAATACATATACCAATCATGATTACTTGGAAGATCTTTGATGACAACCATACATCGATGTCCAATAAGCAAGATACATACAGGCATTCTCCAAACACTTGATTCATTCCATCTGTTTTAGAAATCTACTCATAGAACAGCAATCTTTTCGTCCCACGATTGTTTTGTCTTGTTTCTTCTCTGTTTGTATCAGTATTTCACTCAACAGTCCACGATTTAGAAGGAAATCATAAAAGAAACCGTAGCCCACAAGACCCATGAGGGAGAGGAACTGGTTATACTATCATAGACTTTGCGAGGCGAGCAACATATAGCAAGCGCTAAAACTGTCCCCATCCAAAAGCAACAACCTAATACATAGCAGATCTGAAAGCATTCTGAGGTGTCATTTCACAACCCATAAACATCGTAAGTTGAAGCAATCTATATTGCACTTCTCCCACAACAACATAAAAATAAAAATAAAAAGCATGAAACACCACATATACAGACATTAGAAATGTAGCATATGTTTCTAAATGACCAGAGACTTTAACACGCACGCGAACACCCACCCACAACACAGACAGGGAGAGAGAACGAGAGAAGAGAACAACATGGCAGGGAATCCAGCAGACAACTAAGCTCACCAGAAGCTTGTGCTCTGACTGATTTGACCTTGGCCGAGGATCTGAGCAAACTCCCGAAGCCGAACTTGGCGCGCGCGAGCTCGGTCTCCATCGAGACCAACCCGCGACGCAATGCACAGCAACCGATCCTATCGCTCATGCGGACACTCAATTTCGAACTCCTCCGACCTCCGCACTCACCGAATCCAGCCAAGCCCGTCCGCTCCTGCAATCCATACCCTGCCCTCGCTGTGACTACAAGCGTGGCCCCTTGCATTTTTTAAGGTGACGTAGACAAAACTCCCCAAGCCTTTGAAAAGTCAAAAAGGCAATAAACCAAAAAAAAACAAAAAAAGAAAGAAAATGAAAAGTATGCTCAAAAGACGTATAACCTCAAGCAAAGCGAAGCACAGAGAAGTAGAACCGCTGAAATCGACACACAAACAAGTTGAGGAACATCGAGGGCCGGGAATTCCAGGCGAATCTTCACGCGATTCGACCGAGAATCGAGCAATGCGGCGGCGAAAACGATCGATCAACCGAGGGAGAGAAATGGGCTGACCTCTCGAATCGAATCCGAGTTGCTGCAGACGCCGATCGACGGGAAGAAGAAAGCGGCGGTGGAGCTCGGGAGAGAAGCGTGGGTGGGGTCGCCTCACTGTCTCGTCTGGCGCAAATCGGGAGAAGCGTCGGGATTCGTAAGAGATAAGCGAAACAAGAAGAGAGACGGAAGCACGGAAGAATCCGCTGATGCGACCGAGGAGAGAGAGAGAGAGAGAGTTGAGAGTGGAGGGACTGTTGAGTCACTAGCAACAAAGAAGAAACAAGAAAGTCGGTCCAGGTGGCGGTGACTCCAACCCCATGTGCTGTTCTCTGTTCTGCTTCGACCGTCCTTCTTCGTCATTTTTCTACGAGAATTATAACATCGCGAGAATGCAACCATTGTGTACATAATTCAATACGGCATAAAAATAATAATTATATGTATAAAAAAGAAAATAGAAGAGAAAGAAGGATGAGCACGCGGGATTTTGGATGAGATTTGGCAATGCGTTGGACATGTCGCAGCCAATGTGGCACACTGGGTTGCGAAACCCACCGTCAACACGTGTGCACACCAACGACGCAAAAGAGGTGGAAACCATACTCACGTGAAAACCCCCTTCTCTAATGACCAAATTAGAGTTGACCAAACAGGTACGGGGCAAAACTCCTGCTGGTGAAATCGATACAGCAATGTTTGAAATCGCCCGTAAAAGATCAAGAAGCTCATAATCCAAATTCGTCACGAGAATGCAAATCGACAGCTCCGGCTCCGGCACCGGCTCCAGCTCCGGCCCCGGCTACCCCACCCCAGTCCAGTATGGCCGACTCTAATTTGTCTTTGAAGTAGGATGTTCAACTTAAGCGGCAGATCAGATGCAAATAAAAAGAGAAAAAAAATAAAAAGAAACTTAAGCAGCAGATAATTAGTTATGAAACGCCGCACGAAGAGTGCAGAAGATGATGGGCAGCTAAATAGTACCACGAGTACTCACGAGAGGAAGAAGATCAAGCACCATGATTTTCAAGTACAAACACAAGAGGCTTCCAAAAAACGCAAAGGTCTTGTTGTTAGACTTATTTCGAGAAATACAAATGTTAATGAAGCCGCGATATCTTCTTCCCCAACGCCATTGCCATTTCCACTTTCAGACAGCGAGCAGTTATTCCTTCATGATAAGAAACAGAGAAATTTTCCGAGAAAATTATAGCAGTTCAACACTTCTAGCAAAAAAAGTAACCAACCCCCAAGAAGGCCAAGCAACAAAAGGAGAAGAAGTTGCCTCCGTAGGTGGACATCCATCCATAAAACCGGAAACCTAACTAATTCAGCACAGGCCGACCTCGGCTTGAAAAGAATCTTTATTGGTTTTTCTCCCATCAATTCAAGCTGCTGCAGCCATTGGCACAGATCTGTAGCAAGCCCGCTTTGCTGCACGAACTATATCTTCAACCTGCACAATGCATGATGAGAAACCAAAGAACGTCAGGTGCTAAGCAGTGCTAAAAACCCCTCCAACACTTCAAGTAATGCTGTCAAAAGATTTCTTAGCTTTTCGTATACAGATTCACTGAAAATGAGGTGGTGAAATAGAAATAAGGGCATTCTTCAATCAGTCTGCCTCGGGTAACTTTATCAATTAAACTATGTAGAAGAATCTGAAGGAAGTTAATCGACCTGAGGGACAGCCAGCCTCTCCAAGTTGGCTGCGTAAGGCATGGGAACATCAGCACCGGCAATTCTTTCGACCGGCGCATCGAGATAACCGAAGCTCTCCTCAATAACTGATGTGCTGCACAAACAAGTAGCATAGAGATTATTCGTGCCTCTGTAAACTGAAAGTAGAAAATTAAGTAGCAAAGAGAGAGGACGAACCAGATCTCGGCACCAACACCGTGCTGAGGGAACCCTTCCTCTACTGTTACAAGCCGATTGGTTTTCCGGACTGAAGCGTTGATAGTGGCTCTATCAAGAGGTCGAATAGACCTCAAATTAATGACCTGCATTAAAAGGATTACTTCAGTTTACAAACATTTGACGTAAATCAATTTTCTGTAAGGCTAAGCAAATTAATTTACCTCAGCATTAATTCCTTCCTTTGCAAGTATATCAGCAGCCTGAACATAAGGCAAATTTAGATTAGTCTAAATAAATTGAATTTCAGCCTAGTGACTGAAGCAAAACCTAGAGGCATGCATTTCCTGTAAAACTCCTTTGAAAGGGGATCAGACACTAAAGGAGATTCGCAAGAAAAGAGCAAACTAAAGGTAGATACGTTTCCTGTAAAAAGCACATTCCAATTGGCAAGGACAATATATAGCATCTCGGGCAACAGAAGGCAGATGCAAGACAAACCTTGAGGACAAGGCCCACCATCTTTGAAAAAGCCGTTATGGTCACATCCTTCCCTTCCTTCTCAATCTGTTGAAAGTAAAAGGTGGAAAATATGAGAAAATTGACCATACAAAATTACCAGTTTTGAAAAATTCACATGATTAAGAAATACCTTGGCTTTTCCAATGGGAAGGCAAAAGCTGGAATCTAGCACTTCAGCTGATACAGGGAATGACTCACCATATCTGAATCCCAAAATTTACTTCAGAGTTATCCTAAAATCAGAAAAAGAAATGCATACAAATCCAATAGCGAAAAACTACTCACAATAACTCATTCTCGAGGAAAACTACAGGATCAGGGTCCCTTATAGCAGCTTTCAACAGGCCACGAGCATCTTCAGAAGAGTATGGAGCCAATACTTTCAAGCCCGGGCAAGAGGCATACCATGCGGCATAACACTGGACATAATCAACTAATAGAATCAGTCATTATTTATGGCCAAAACAAAACGAATCAGTCATACGTAATCACAAGCAGTGCACATCAAGTGGTCGAGACACTCAATCAATCGATTGTAAAGACACCAAGTGCTAAAAGGTTAGATGATAAAACAGTCATACCTGAGAGTGTTGAGCACCAACTCCTGCAGCAGCTCCATTTGGACCTCTAAAAACAATAGGTACTGAGAGCTGGCCAGCAGACATATAATTCGATTTTGCAGCTGAATTAATGATGTGGTCAATTGCCTGAAGATAAAGCCGGGATTTGTATTAGTAAATGAATTAGAACAAACCTCTAATTACTGCAAAACAAATTATACTTTTGACAATGTAAAGCATTTAAGATATTTAAATCCAATCTGACGCAAAATAACTGGTAAATCCATATAAACAAAAATGTCTTGTTAAGTAAACTTTAGGTTATTGTCTAAGCAAAACAATAGGACAGTATTGGTTTTTCCTTTGATGGTGTATCCACTATTTCTTTATAGTTTCACCATAATATAACTTAAAATTTGTATAACATAAATGATATGACACATAAATTTTCTATTTCGCATGATGTCATACTTCTTAAGAACAATAATATGCTATAATATCTTATGCTATGCTTTATACGTAGTCGAAATTAAGTTATCTTTGTCTTTGATCATGAATTCTACTGAAACTTGTTACTTTGTACTTTACGCTTTTATCCCAGAAAAATTAGTCTTAGTTAACTTATAGTATCTTATGATACGAGTAGATTCTTGACTCATGATTCATGTATTGGAGATTTCGATTCACAGTGCAAATCTCATTTGGACAACTACAAGTACAGCAGAGATATATATAATCCTCATCCTCATAATTCATAGTCAAGACACAAACTAAAGGTCCACTTCACTTCTTAACCTCATAAACTAGTCTGGGTATCTATTCAAACTATCTTGCAAACATATTGTATAATTGATTAACAAAACCCTTTAAAAATACAGACAAGTGTTCATTACATGAATTCCCAGATTTCTTTGATCTTTGTCATTTTGATCATGATATCTAACTCGTTCTTTTGGACCGAATGAAAAACGATGAGCAGAATATGCCAACCCATTGGAAGTATTATGAGATTCCCTAGCAAAAACATACTAGCATGAATGTTATAATTTCGGTGCTTATTATACACAATTTAGGAAAGCACTTAACCTGCATGGAGAAATTAAAGGTCATGAACTCTATAACAGGTTTCAGACCATGGTAAGCAGCACCAACTCCAATTCCAGTGAAACCAGCCTGAAAACAGCACCAAAAGATGAGAATGAGAAAGTATTGCAATAAAAAAAAGGAGTATATTCCTTAGAGAACGTGCAATTGAGAAAAAATCACATAATATCATGCAAAAGGAATAACCTCTGTGATTGGGGTATCAACAACCCTGTCGGGGCCATATTTATCAAGTAGACCCTTTGTTATCTGTACATATTCAAATCAAAATCAAGCAGCAACACATTAAAAATGTTGAACGTGTCGCTTAACCATAACTATAAGGTACACGTTCATCTCTTTGACTAGAACTGACCTTGTATGCACCTTGATACTCCCCAACCTAAATTGAAAGGGGGAAGAAATGCAACATAAGAAACAAAAAAGAAGGACCAGAGAAACACAAAAGTTAAGCATCATCGGATAAATGCGCTTTACTTACCTCTTCACCCATCAAGAATACCCGTGGATCAGCCGACATTTCCTCATCAAGTGCCGAATTTAGAGCGTCTCGCACTGTCATCTGAATCAGCAGGGACACTTTAGTCAGGCTGATGGAAGAGTCCCAACTCAATTAGTTATGAGGAATGGCACAAAATCATGGGATAAGTAAATCTGTGTGGTCCGACACATTGCAAATTGTGGTAACCTTTAAGGATTACACAATCACACGTCCACAAACAACATGAAGAGCTCTCATTTTGAAAAAACTGACAGAAACTGAGTTTATGCACTCAGCATGGAGAGATTGTCAAAGAAATAAGAATCTGCACTCGCCTCTTTAGCTGCAGATGAGTAACTCCTCAATGGTGCCGCCGCCACCACGCGGAGGAACGGCAATGTCTGTCCTAGAATCTGAACACATGAAGGTAGAATTCGAGAATGAGACAAATTGTGGAGTGCTACTATAAGGAAAAAATATTAACAAAGAATTACTAAGCATACCGTAAGAGGAGAACCGCGCGCACTAACCTTTTGTCTCACAAACCCCAACATCTTCTCTCCCGAATGGTACCACTGGACAAATCACAAAGGACATGAACAAAGAAACAAAAGCACATATCCATCTAATGGCAAACGTGAAAGTAAATCCTAGATAGACGTCAGCCTATAAATCAAGTCGCAGCTCACTGTAAGAACAACAAAACTATCCATCAAGGCCCAGTTTCTCGATGCTCAAGATGCATTTCTCAACTTCCGACACTTGGTTCCAACAATAGCGGAAGCAAGAATCGATCTGTAAACAGATGGACCAAGAATCCCATGAAAACGACGACAATCGCTCTCAAAAAAACGAGACACAGATCAGAAATCGCAGGCCGAAGAGCACGCAAGAGACAAAGACGCCAAAATCACATCAATCCCTCTCAAAACTGGGACCGGGCTCGCATCGCCGAAACAGAGCAAAGCAAGCGAGAAACCAAGCTCCGGTCAAAATGGCCAGGAGAAATCCGCGTGAACAGATCGGAAGCAAAACAGAAACCGCATGCCTGAGCCGAATTTGGGCAAGAATCAATCTCCAAACGGAGGTACCTGGAGGGAGAGGCGAGCCGCGACGGAGACGGAGGAGAGGCGAGGCTGCAGAGGACGACCTGCGGGCCGCGACTGACCTGCGTGCGCGTGCGCGCGCGAGAGAGAGAGAGAGACCGAGGCGGATCGAGTTGGAGAGAGAGAGGAGAGGCGGGCTCAACGGAAGGTGAGAAGACAACGAGCGTGCCCGCTTCTTATAATAATTACTAAAAAATTGCATATACGGCCAACGCAAAATTGCAATAATAACCATATATTATTACTTGGAGTTGAACCGGATTAAAGACTTTAAATTGCACGGGTTCGACAACAGCACCAACCTCTTGCTGATCGGGTTTGGCGGGTCGACACGTGATCGATCCGAACGCTCTCGATTCGCTAATTACCCGTCGTGTGTTATCAGATCGAGTAAAACAAATCAGTTTTTTTTTAAAATTTTGTTTCACATTATAAAAACAAATATATGAAAATATCGTTTCGCATTTATAAATAAATAAATAAATTTGATGACCACTCGAGCAAGGAGAGAGAAATGGGTTTGCCAGTGTAGGGACCGGGGAAAAAGACGAACTATTTAAGGCCACCATCTGATTCCCAGGTCAACATCACTATATATTTATATAATGAGCATTTTACTGAACCAGAGAATAATTGAAAATATGACTAAATTTTATTCGAATTTTTTTATTATAGACACCCTTCAAGGCAACGAAAGTATCAAATCTAAATCTTTGACCTATACATATAAGACTCAAAATAGTTTGCACACGGTTTAATAATAACCTCTAATTATTGAGTTGAAATTCCACTCCCATTAATTACACCGACCTTTGGAGTTAATCTATTTGAAATCAGGGCCTATTTTTTTTTCCAACTTAAATAAAAGCAAGAAATACCTCCACATTTTCTTGCCAAAATCTTGAATATATAATCTACTTGAAAAAGAATATGAAGGTTTGCGTTTCATTCATCTTATGAAATTTCGGGTGTATAAAATTCGAGAAAAGTCCAAATGCTTAAGCTGCAAAAACAAATTAAAATGAAATTAAAAGGTGAAAAAAAATAGATCCAAACAGACCTTAAGAAAATTCATAGAATTAATTGATGTACCATTTTTCAACATTTCGTTGGTCATAATATTCAATAATTTGTTTTTAATGCAAAAAATGAGGCCAAAAATATCTGCCAATTTGGGATCAACGGCCAGGAACAAAGATTCCCGAAATCGACGTTTCAACGTCGGGCTAAACCAAATTCCTTCTTGCTCTCTATCGTCGATTCTAGAGAAACAATACGTCTTATTCCTGAATCTCCAGCCGCTGTCCTTCTTTGACTGAATTTGTCTCCACTTTGATTTAGGGATGCTTTAGTAATTGTGCATTAGCAGTGGCACACCATATATCTATCCCACTTTGAAAATGTTTATAGGAATTCATAATCCTTGAAACACTCGTCGAGCACCCCCGTTGACTAACCCAATAAAAAAAACATTTTGATGTTTTTCAATAGGTGTGACCGGTATTTTGAAAATTAAAGAAAAAGAATTCTATGCAACGATAGTCGTCAACAAGATTTATGTACCTATGTGTACCGTTCGTAAGCTAACCACAAACCTATTAGATATCGACGCATAATCACACGAAAAATAGTAAAAGTCGAAAAAGAGAGAAATTGAGATATAATATTTTATCATGGTTCACCCTTAAACTGAGGCTACATCCAATAGAGGATTCCACTATAATTTAGCACCTCGCACCTCTCAATTACACCGCTCAATTACAAGAGAAAGAAAGTATATATAGGCAATAGTTATTCATGGGCACAACCTAAACTATTAATAAAATACGGATCTAAATCATAAAAGTCCTTTGTCTTTCAAGGGACGATGCCCCCTTCAACCCCTGCTGGGCGACCCCCCTGGACTCACACCCACTCACCTGAGAGCGGAACTCCAGTGCTTTCCTGTCAATAAAGAATATGAATCACACCCCAACAAAACTACCATGGTGATTGAGGTGAGGAGTTGGTCACCGTCTCCCAAGGACAGTAATCACCTTGATGGCGACACACCGTTAATAAAAGCTCTTTATTTTCATGCAAATGCTAGCACAAAGATGTGCTTCTCACAAAATTTAGGTCTCTCCCTTCTTTCATTAAGTCGAGCTAGGTAGATTTCATACCAATTGAGTTTATCTTTACTATGAATATAGTGAAAGAATCTGAGAACAAACTCTACATCGTGATATCAAGTTTTTGCTAGAAGAAGGCCAACATCTAACACGGCCTAAGAGTAGGTTTGGTTCAATATTTTGAAGGAGCTTTCGGCCCCTAGAGAAATCCCGAGGCGTTTGGCAAACATTTTCAAGGAGCTGTCGACCAAATGCTGACCTTGGAAAAGTTGAAAGCTCAATGCTAGAGGGGCTAGCATTGAGCATTTCAGCATTTTCGAAATGCTGAAGCCTAGATTAATGAAATTTCTTTAATTGCCTTTTTTGCCCTCAAAATTTTATCAGAAGTCCACAATTGCCCCTCTTGAAAACCCTATATGCTTCCTTCTGCCTCCTTTATCGCTCCTGATTGACTCTCGACTACTTCATTCTCCCTCGCTCTTCGGTTGCTCGTTGTTGCGTCGCTGTCCCTTACTTGCCTTCAATCTTCGTATCTCGCCATAGCTTCCTTGCATCACTCGCCTTCAAAATAAGGGCAAGAGGATTCACATACACAAAGAAAAAGAACATAGCAACTCCAAATGACAAAAGATAGATCAATGGGTGGGGGGCTTTCGCTTTCTCGCAAGATTTGTTCATGTGTGTGGCTGCGTTTTTGGGGAGAGGGATTGAAATTTGAGCTGTAGCTGCCACTTCAACATGCCAAATCCATCTTAGGTCTAGGCGTCTACAAACCTTAGGCTTATGTGAGTTTTAATGGGCTTTGAGAAGCTAAATGCAATACAATGCAACTGCAAGTTCTCTTTGAGTCTGCACATGATGGAGCTATGCCTTTAACTTGCCTTATGATAAAAATCCAAGCAAAAGTCCTATGCCCTCTTTGGAATAGGAGCTCCATTTGTCTAAAGCTTGGTGTGTAAAGTTGGTGTGTCCCAAGCTCCATAAGTCCTATGCACATGATGGCTCCATTGTCTAGTACTTCACCAATCGCAAGAACAAGGTTTTGTGTTTGAATTATATCTTGGGGGAAAAAAAGTGGGTGCTCTTGTCTTGATTCTACATATGCAAAAAAGTATGTTTATATAGATATATCAGCTAATAGTCAAGAAAAAAGAGCATACCCTTGTTTAGACATTATTAGATTGACTTTGGTGTTGTTTGTGTGGTTCTGTTTTGAATATGATCAATACAGTGATTTAGAAAAATTGCAATGTATGCACCGTTTGCTACATGAAAGCATTGTCCTTGTCATATTTTTGCCATCCCCATGTTTAGCAAAGTAGAACAAGCCTGACAAGTTTTTGGTTTTGCTGGCTAAATTAGGCTTTGTTTGTGCGCTTTTATGTTATTTTACTAGTTTAGTAAATGTTTAAGGATGTTTGCAAGAGTACCATGCAGCGTCTGTTCCCATGAATGTTCTGTCTTGATATAGCGTTTGTCATTGTTTTCCCAACATTAGTTTTTTGCTTTTCGTAACTATGTAAGGAACAAGTTGGGGAATCCTCTAGAAAGGCGAGCCGCATTATTTCTTCATTTCAGTGAAAGCCTTGAATATCCATGTGCGTGTTTATGATTGACCCTATTTCAGCATGGAACCTGATTTTACTAATGCAATGTCTCATTCTATTAGTGATACTTTTCTACTCTCCGTATTATATCTTTCTTTTGTTAAGTCACTTGCTCTTATATAGACTACTAGCATAACTTTTACTTGTGTCATGCGTTGCCTTTGGACTTGCCTCGTTTAATAACTATTTTTTATGAAAGAACGGTGGAGGTTTGTCATCACAGACCTAGTTTTCATATTCATAAGTGATACACCTCTATATTCATGTTGCTACAGCTTTAGCTTGTACATTGCAGAACTATTATTCCAAACCAATGCATCCTCTGCCGAATTAAATCTAGGGAGCTAAAAGACTTGCTCAGTGCCATTGTGAGAGAGAATTGTTATTGTTTTGCTAGCTTATGAGGGTAAAGGAAGAATTGGCAACAAATGTATTGGATGAGGAGTGGATGGATTGCTCTTGCTGACACATATAAACAAAATTACCCATCTTTTGGATGGTGTGAAAGCTTCCTAAAACAAATAGCAAGGTTGACTAATCTATGCAGTTATTCTCCATTTGATGACTATATTACAATTATTTGATCAGCATCTTTTGATACATTTATTTAAACGTTGCAGGTTTTAGTATGGAGGAGAACTCCTCCAGGGAGAAGGAGGAAGTATCACGACGACGAAACTGTTATCATGATCATCCTTGGAACAAATCAGCGCACTTCCAAAGCATCAACGTGTGTATAAGATTTTATATATCATAATTTTCTTGGTTGTGTAATACCATTGTAGATAGTCCTTGCTTTTCTTCTGTTAGGAAAAAAAAACAGAGAAATTCATTAGTGTGCATATGGAACATGTCTGTTGGATAAAATGGTTTATCACAAGGCCCGTGTAATTAGCTCCAGTCCTATTTCTGCAAACTAAGATGTTAAATTAAAATTTAGGGTGATTCAATCTTCCCCAATATTCCACTTACCAACGTGAGTGACATGATCAACTAACAAAATCGACACCTGCCACCGAGCACGTATTGCTTCTTTGGAGAAGTAAGAAATTAATAAATAAATAAATAAATAAAAAGCATTGCCAAAGATCTATGGATAGCAAAGAAATCATGCAAAAGAAGAGTAGGAGAAGGAAACAATTCTTTTCAATAAAAATTTGCTGGAACAAATTAATCAATGGGCAAAAGTAAATTTAAAATTTATTAATTCATATCTTTAACATTGTTGTCAAAATTTAAATTTAAAAAGTTGCAAACATTTTTTTCAATTTTAAACCAATTAAAAATTAAAAATCTTAAAATAATCACCCAAATGGGTTTTCCATATGTGTTTCTACCAAATAGTTATTCTCTCAAAACTCCTTCGAAATGCTAAGTTTACCAAACAGTTTTTGCATTTCCCCAAAGAGCTTTAGGTTAAACTGCTTTGCATTTCCCCAAAACTCCTTCAAAATGCTGAACCAAACTCAACCTAAAACTGATTGGCAGAGAGAGTCCCAACCAATCGGCCACTTATTAGAATTGTCATCCTCTCTCAAGGAGTTAAAAGAAAACTGTTGACTTAATTGAACTCGTGAAATTGGAACATTGAGGCATGGAGGATCTCATTTTGATCGTTGTTATGTTAATTAATCCAATTAGTAATTCCATGTGCTGGCTTTTGAAAATTGGTTTAAGTCCGATCTTAGTCTTTTTAAGTATTGTTCTATATTCAATTTGGTCCTCAAACTTTTTAATGAGTCAATGTGATGATCTTTTTTTTTTACTATATGTAAAATAAAAGTAAAGATCTTAGTCTTTTAAGTATTTATGTGGATTAGACGCGTGCGATACATGGGCCACTCTTCCTAACTTTGGCTCGTGTCTCATCTAATTTATGAGGTTCGTGTGGTTATTTCATGAGCCCAAAATTCATCTATCTAAGGTGAGTTCTTCGTTATAAAGAGAGAGATAGAGAGAGACTATCATTCTATTCTAAAAAAAATTGCGGCAAAGGCTAATGAAATAGTTTGTGATTTTGTGCATGTACCTTACTCAGGGAAAAAAGAAGAAAGGCTTCAGAAAGTTCTCTGCGCACTATTTTTGCACAAGGACTTTAGGCTTCTAGAAATGTCATCTCTTCATCTACTAAAGGGTGGGAAAGGGCGCCAACACCCTCGAATTTTACCATAGCAGCTCGAAACCCACAATTAGAATATTCGATTTGAGCAGTATCTACCGCTCATTTTGAACGAGCTCGGCACCTGCCGTACATAGGGTGCAAAGGTGGGAAAAATTAGAGTTATCATACATGTGACGCACAAGCCAAACCTGCGTCGGAAACAGACTAGGATTTTCTTAGATCTAAGGAGCGAAGAAGGGACTCAAATCGCCACTTAGAGAACTTCAGATCACATGAGAATAAGTCTTATCCAATTAGCCTACCACTAGGGGTGAGCATGATTCCCGGGTAAAACCGGGAACCGGGGAACCGGAACCGGACCGCGGTTCTAAGTTCTAATATGAGAGGGTCCGGTTCCGGGTTCCATTTTTTAGGAACCGCCGGAACCGGAATCGGGAACCGAGAACCGGTTAGGAACCGAATACTAAAAAGAAA
>BCNH02000006.1:20123949-20203294 GCA_001662345.2 Metrosideros polymorpha var. glaberrima | reverse complement strand
AAAAAAAAAAAAAAAAGAACCTGTAAGAACCTGGAACCTGTGACAGGGTAGGTTCCAGGTTTCAGGTTCTGATGGGTAGGTTCCAGGTTCCACAAAACGAGGAATCTATAGGGACGGGTAGGTTCCAGGTTCCAGGTGGAACCTGTGAGGAACCTGGAACCGCTCACCCCTACCTACCACCTCGGTGGTTTTCAAGACATGCCCTATTGGAGGTGAGGCAGTCTGCTAGTCAAATTAAGCTTCTGGCTCCAATTAGAGATGCTCACCAGCCTGAGAAGCCAGGCCATCATTTGGGTTGGCGAGGCCCAACTCAGAATTCTTCTAGAAGGCCCAATTCACATGGAACCCACTTTAAGCCTCTCCCCTTTGTTTCTAGGGATATGTTTGTTCACCGAAAATCTTAAAATATGTGATTAAAATACAATTGAGTCTTAACACTTAAAAAAAAAAGATAGTCATGTCCTAAAACTTATCAAATTGATACAATCAAATTCTTCCGTTAACTTCATTGAATTTGGCTAACAGAAAATGTGACTTTTTTAGTATTTTCTCTCACCTATGTGACGATAACATGGCTAAATCATATATAAGGCCAAAATAACAGCGTTTTGGTCCAAATGTGATTTTAATATAAATTTTATTTAAATTCAGTATAAAACATGAGCTAAATTTAAAAAGGGGAGGGGGAGGGGGGAAGAAATCAGGGAGGTTTGTAGGCCTTCGCTACCTAGAACTGTCCTTTTCTTTAATTTAGCTTTTTTTATTTTAATTTAAAATTCAGATTTAGAGCAAAACAATGCCGTTTTGGCCTCGTCATCGCCATGTAGGAAACAAAAAATATTAATAAAAACCACGTCAATATTTTATGTCAACCAAGTTAGGTAAAGTTAATGGAAGAACTTGATTGCATCAATTTGACAAGTTTTAATACTTTATTGTATTTTTTTGTAAGTTTAGGATTCAATTGTACTTTTGTAATAAGTTTTAGAACTTTCTGTGCATATATTCCTTATTTTTATCTATATGTAACATATACACAATACATGTATATATTTTCTTTTTTCTTTTTTCTTTAGTAGCAACTTTTCGTGTCACAACTCCAAACATCTTCTCATCATCTAACGACAACTTGAAAGTAATCCTAGATAGACGTCAGAATTAAGTCGCAGCTCCCGATCAGAAGAAATTTATCTATCGAGGCTCGGTTCGTTTCTCCGAACACTAGTCAATGCGCCAAATGCATTTCTCAACTTCCCACACTTGGTTTCAACAAAAGCAGAAGCAAGAACTAATCTCTAAACAGATACACCAAGAAATCCCAAGACCCGGAAATAACGACAGTCACTCTCCAATACAAGTCACCGATTAAAAATAGCAGGATAATTATCAAAAAAGTTAGAAAATTGCTGACGTGGCGGTCTAATCATAATCGACTGTCCTACATGGCACGGCAATCCCTCGTCTTACCGCCTTAGTCATCCCGCCAACTGGCGTTGACGTGGACAATTTTATTTGTAAGATTTATTGATTTTTTTTTTAAATTTCCTTTTTTTTTCTTTTTTCTTTTTCCAATTTCCCTCCGCCGGTCGCTAGCCACAGGCGAGGGCCGCCCTCTATGACCCTCTCCAAAGGCGGCGAGGGCAACCCTAGTGACTGGTGGAGGGAAATAAAAAAAGAAGCAAAAAAAAAAGAAAAAAATTACAAAAATTGTTCACGTCAATACCAGTCATACCACATAAGACAGCCGGCGTCTACATTAGCAAATTCCAGTCAAAATTGGTAGAAAGGACTACAATTAAAAATCACCAAAAAATTTGGACTAAATTAGTCAAATGGAAAAGTTTATCACTAAATTAACATCCATACAATAAATTCATGACTTTTTGGTAATTTTCCCCAAAAATGTCAAGCCAAAACACGCGCAAGAAACACAGTCAATAAAATTACATCAATCTCTCTCAAACTAGGAAAAGAGTCGCATCACAACAACAGAACAATCAAACAAGAACCGAGTTGAAATATCCAACATTGCTTAATAATGGGATTTATGTGCTCTTTATATATATGTGATTTTCCTTCACCTATTAACTTAAACTTTTGGATTGGATTTTCTAACTTAGTGTCGGAGCTAGACAATCGTGAGCACACCTGAGTGCACACCCAAGTGATACCAAGTTGAGAATTGTGATGAAAAAGAGAAATGTGTGTACATTTCAAAATGAAGAATACAAGAGACCTCTATATATAAGACGAAAATACAATTAGGCCTAAATACAATTAATGTGAATTACAATGAACTTAATCCTAAATAGTAATCCTAATAGAATCTAATAATCCCCCAAACTCAAGGTGACTTGAAAGAAGTCAAGAAGAGTTTGGAAAAGATCCCAAAAAACGCACAGGTTGATGTGTCAAAGTAATCATTTTTGTTAAGGTTCATCAAGTTGGATTTGAAAATCTTTTAGTTATATCAAGTCAAGATGAGACTAATCTTCTGTTACTAAGATGAGACAATATTCTTTTAATGCCGTGGGATCGAGCCAGTGGTTAAGAAACGCATATGTCAGTGTGGATTCGAGGCCGTTGTATTTGGGTCACCCATCCTCACTTTAACTCGCGTCTCACTTAATTTATGAGGTTAGCGGAGTTATTTCATAAATTCAAATTTTATTTTGTTAAAGTTGACTTCCTCGTAATAATAAAAAAAAAGACTCGTTCTATACTAAAAAATCATGATGAAGGCTAATGAAATAGAGTTTGGAATTGTGTGACATGTAGCTTAATCAGGGGAAAAGGTAGAAAGGCTTCGAAAAGTTCATCGTACACTATTTTTGCAAAGGACTTTAGGTTTCTAAAATGGCCATTCTTTTGACAGTGGGAGACCAGCGTCGCGATCCTAGGGCTTTATCATAGGAGTTCCATGTTAGCAGCCGAAATATTTGATTTGATCCTTATCTACCGCTCATTACGAGCCGACTTGTCACCATCGCGCCATCAGTTGCAAGTTGGGATAAAGTTAGAGTTATCGCACGTTTGACACGGGCCGAACCTCCGCGATGAACGAATTCGTGCTCGAGAGAGTTTCAAATCACATGTCTAATTTGGCCAACCGCCTCGGTGGTTCCTAGACACGCCCTTCGGTGGCGCGGCAATCTGCTAGTTTTTTTTTTTTTTGGGGTCAAACTGCTAGTTCAATTAAGCTATTTGCTCCAATTAGAGATGCTCACCGATCCGATGAGCCAGGCCATCGTTTGGGTGGGCGAGGCCCAATTCAAAATCTTTCTAGTGGACAAAATTCCCATAGAACACATTTTAAGCCTTTCATCTTTTGTTTTATCTATACAGTGTATACCTACAAAGGCATATGTATGTTCAAAAAAAAATTTCTTTTCTATAGTTGCAACTACAAGTTAAAAAGACGTTTCTTGTGTAGACTCTCCGGACCGTAACAGCGATTTCAAAGTGGACCCAAATTACTGACTCGGCCCATCCTTGAAATGACAAACTCACCAACTCCTCAAGCAACGACAAGCAAGAGCACGATCATCGATTGATGACCCGTCAATGTTTTTGGCCTCAGCTTGGTAGGACAAACTACTCCAAGAAACAGTTGTTGCCGATGATTGATGAACTACCCAAGTGGAACCAGAATCATAGCATCCCATCATTTCTCATGAGTACCAAATTCCGAGAGGAATAGAAACGATGCTGGTGCTAGAGAGGGAATTCGATGATGTGCATAAAGGGTCATTTTGCAAGTTAAGCAGCAGGCAGAATCGATTGTAATGCTAAAAGTGAACCATGACGCATTATCTGTTTGGTCTGAAAGGAGTTATTCTAGACGAGTTTGCTCGTTTGAGAGAGGGATACTTTGGAATCTACAAATAATGAATTAAATTTCAGTGTGATTTCAAGCGGAGTTTAGATGTCTATGTCCATTGGTTAATGATTATTAATTTAAGATTTTGAGTGGGGGGCATCGAGCAAGTGATATCAGAAAGGAAGAAAAGAATTCTATAGAAAGAGGGAGAGACTTCATTGACGAGTGTTTGCCATGAATTTGGATTAGGTAACACCACCCCCATGTGCTCAATCTTCTCTTTTCTTGAACTAATTTCTTGGGGAAAGTTGCCCAAAACCTTTCGGTTGTATCAATTTTTATTGAGTCATAAACCTTTTCACAATTTGCTAATTGAGTCAATCCGGTCAATTTTGGTCGGAAATCGCTGACATGAGTGCCAACCATCTTACATGGCATGACCAGCGCTAACGTGGATAATTTTTAATAATATTATAATATTTTTTTAATTTTTTTAATTTTTATTTGTTTTTTCCTCTTTTTTCTTTATTTATTTTTAAAAGCCCTCGCTGGCCACTGGGCAAGGGTCATTGGCGAACGAGGGTCCTCAAGCCCTAGTTCGGCCTCTTAGATCTAGGCAAGGCCATTGCAACCGCGAGCAAGGTAACCTCACCAATGGCCACGATGGTCTAGGCAAGGATCGTGACCTTCGCCTTCGCCTTCGCCTTCGCTCGAGGCTAGAGAGGGCTTCGCAACCCTAGCTGAGTGGCCAACGAGGGCTCGGCAACCCTCACTGGCCACGTTAAGAAAAAAAGAAAAGGAAAAAAGAAAAGAAAAAAATTAAAAAAGATGACCGGCGTTTACGTCAACGATTTCTAGTCAAAATTGGCCGAATGGACTCAGTTACCAAAACGTAAAAAGATTTAGGACTGAATTGTCACAACGAAAAGGTTTGAGACTGAATTTGTAAAAGTGCGGACTTTTTTGGTAATTTTCTCTAATTTCTCGTAAGAGGATAGATCTCTCGTCACTTACAAAGGTGTTGGGAACATTGTGTCTCTTTGATTAGGTCACATCACCATAGATTGGGATTACGCAAAGATACATATCATCGCCATATACGGTTAGATGAGAGAAGTGTGTGTAACTTGGAAGCGACCCAACTCATGTTTCGGCCATCAACTTGAGAGGGCGACAGTCAATTTCTTGTCCCCTCGATGCGAAGAACACGAAGCTTTTTCACGAGACCTTTTGTGAGTTAGGTGGGAGCGAGACTCCGTACCCAAGAGCGCACAAGCTTTTCAACCAAGTGTTGCATCATTGTGAAGATCCTTTTCCAAAGCATGCATGCTGTTTCCTTTTCCATCGCTAAGTCGGACCTAATTCTTTGATTAGTGAGGGGCAAGGACACCGGATGAAAGAAAATTTGGTGCGTGGTCATAAATGTTTTGGGGTGTGGAACAAGGAGAGATCAGAGGGGAGACCATGAAGTGATTGTTGGAAAAACTAAGGACAAAGGTGTAGGTTGGAATAGAGCATGCTGATGGAAGAAATCGCAACTAAATTAATAATACAGATTGATGACCATCATGACCCCCCACTCCCAAATTTATTTTAAAAAAAGAATAATGATGAGAAATAGAAAGTATTCACTTAGATTAGGACATGAATGGGCACAAGATTCTGTACATTATCTAGACTACCGTACGAATTCACAAAGATATAAATGAGAGAGTTCTGTTTATGAATAAGTATAGCATAGTACTTCACATTGGCGGCGTATGATCTATTTTTTCGATCATTTATATTATGACTTCGAACATAAACAATAGAGTTTGAATGATTTTGTTAGGTAGAAAAATGTTGCAAAAAGAGATGTTTGGCGAAAATATATTTTAGCGACATAGAGCAAGATACAAGAACGGTTATGCGATTGAAATATTTCAATAGATCATAGGGTGCCATCGCATCAAGTCACCATCAAATCAGTGGAGTCCGCATGGATTTTGGGATCCAATGACGACGCCGTGTTTGATGCATGCGGCTCCACGTCTTTTTAATTTCATATGTAGTGTACAAAAAAAAAAAAATCAGAGAGCTATAGTCAAATTAAGCTACATGGCCAACAAGAAAAAGTTAAATTAAGCTAATTTAAGGGGAGAAACGTAACACATTACAGTGTTCCTCTGCTCAAATAGTTTCCACGTGAAAAGAAATAGAGGGGAACCCGACAAGACAAGACGGCTTGAGCAACTAACGTAGCTGGATTTGATGATTATCTCGACTATCATTCTGATTCAATGAGCGAGACCCTCGTTCATATCTCTATATGTTCTTCATTAGTCATGTCCCCATTAAGCAACATCAAATGAAAATCCTCGTAAAATCCGTGAGTTTGTCATCATGATACATCACTACTTCCCAAAATGATAAAATGATTGAAGATAACTTTAGTGACTATGCGTAGTAGCTAACTATTGTTTTAAATGTCATCGCTAATCAAATGACAGAGAGTGGAAGATTCTCCATCCTTTCAGAGCGTCTTGACATCGCAATGTCCAGGATGTCGACACACGCAATTAACTCTTTTCGAAATTATAACGTCGACAGAACACCGATCCATACAATCATATGCAACATGACGAATACAAATATACCTAGGGGGGTTAGAGGATGATGACATGCATCATCTCTCGGATGGAGATTCTCTATCACTCTACTCTTTCTTACACTATGCCACACACTGCCTGAGATCTACAAGTTTTTAAAGAAGAGACCGTCAAATCCTTACGTGTGGAGGCCCGTGAAGGGGGGTGGATTCGACATTTTTGCAATCCTTTCATGTGGTGCGTGGCATAAAATATACATCCTACAGAAAACAACGGCAGCACATAGGAGTGGCGTGTGAAAAGGGACTAAGGTATGGCAACATCGCAGCCCCCTAATTGATGGTAGTTAGTAAGATTCGAAGAGATTTCCCCTCTATAAACAAAACCCTAAGAACCCGTCGTCAATCACGCCAGCATGCAAAGGACAAATTAAGCACCCATCATTGTGGACCTTTCCCTCTCTTTCTTAACACACAACTCCCCCAAGCATCACGTAAACCCCACTTACTTGACAAAGATGGTCCTGTTTTAGTTTTTCTTGAGCTAACATGTTTTGGTAATAATTGCAACAGCTATTGTGTCGTGGAAGTGTCTCTCCAAACCTCTTGCCTACCTACGAAGTCCACACGATCAAGAGAACTTAGGCAGATGAGAGGTCGTTTAGAAAGATGTAGCTTCGCATTAACTTCAAGTCCATGCTAAAAAGCAAGATGACTTTTTTAGTCGTGTGAGATCGAAATTCGCAGGACCACGCAGCAAAGGTCTATCTTCTTGGTTAAGGCATTTCTCTTACGTTATACCCTCCCTCTGTCTCTATCCATGCTAGCGCGTGTATAACTATAATGTTTGCTTTTAAAGATATACCACATGACGGTGTGCTCATGAATAGAGAAGTAGAGCAATCGCCAATCATCATCCGTTCAAAAAGTGGGTGATGAGTTGAGCTCCGGTGATATCTTCACTAAGTAAACCTTCTCTCTTTGATATTTAATTAGAAACAAATTGGCCAATAAGAAAACGCTAATCTAGCAAACTTGTGGTAATCAGGTCAACGTATGGGCTTCACTTTGTTAGAGTGCCATTCGGTGCAAATTTATATTCGAACCTACTACATTACTTTCTCCCTAATTAATAATATATGAATTAATGCAAATTAAGAATTATTTAGCTAATCGTGCTCGTAGGACCATAATATATCTAATGCACGCCCTCGTGTTTCTTTGTTCTTATGGGTATCTAACCAACATAGTCTCTAGGGTTTCTTGTTTGATGACCCCATACATAGAAGTGTGCTTTTGATGGCTCATCAATGAGTTTTCTTGCACAGTGTCGTCTTCCCAATAACAAGACTTGCTTTCTTCATAACCAACCCTCTCTCTCTCTCTCTCACTCTCTCTCTCTCTTTTCTTGTCTTTCTCAATCATCAGTTTCTTGCAACTGTAACACACCAGTGTAAACATATCAAATCTTTATATATTCAACACATTCAACCACTCAAATCACCTAGCAACTTAGTCTTTCCACATCTTCATGCTCCCTTGTCTCATACTGTTCTTCTAAACACTCTCTCTCTCTCTCTCATGGCGGAAATAGACTGCTCTCTCCAAACCAAGCCGTTTACTGCTAACATCACTAGCAATAATATCACACCACTAAAGCTCTTTGGCATCAACATCTTATCATCACCACCGCTGGAAGAGAACACAAAAGAGAATGTTCTTGGAGATGATTCCAATTCGAATTCAACAAAGTCTTCATCATCCGGATCGCCGGAGTCCGACAGCCGGAAGTTCGAGTGCCAGTACTGCTGCCGTGAGTTCGCCAACTCGCAGGCCTTGGGTGGCCACCAGAACGCTCACAAGAAGGAGCGCCAGCTCCTGAAGCGCGCTCAGATGCGGGTCGCTGCCGCCGAAGGCCGGAAGCTGCACAACCCATTCATGTCCACCTTCGCCCCACCGCAGCATTTCCTGGCCCCGCCCCTGTCGCCAGCAGGGACCCCTCCGTGGCTGATCCTTCCACACACCGGCCACGCACCTTCGTTCCAAGTTGCTAATGGCCTCGGCTTGTATTTCGCTGGAGGGTCTCGCGTTCCCGGAAGGCACGTGAGCGGAAGCAGTGCTGGCGAGACGGCCGCAACAGTGACGAGGTCGTTTTTGCTTGATGAAGTGAGGGATCATGGTGGTCGGTCTTCCTCTCAGATCGAGAAGAAGGGTTTGGGGTTGGATCTGCATTTGAGTCTTGGGCCAGCAGCTACGTAACTTGTAATTTCATTTAGTAATTTTTAAGTTGATCCATTTAGTACCAACCAAAAGTGGAGTTAGAGCTTTGGAACATGTAAAATTTGCAAAGTTTTTTCTTGTGTACTCAAATATCATCCATATCAACTGAGAAAATTGTCCTCTAGAACGATAGAGAACTTTTTAGAGGGAAAACCATCACGATGCTGAAATTATAGTATGAACTTATTTAATATCCATGTGACATGGGATTTAACAAATGTAGATGGAGCGGTCTAACTATAATAATACAATTATTTATACATGAAACAAACCGATTCATTAAGGCAGATGTCAAAGGAGAAAAGTATGAAAAAAATTCCTAAATTTATTGCATTTGTGTCAATTCAGTCATAAATTTTTCAATTGTATCAATTGAATCTTAAATTTTTTTACGATTTGTCAATATAATCCATCCAGCCAATTTTGCCTAGAAATCGCTCATATGAATGTTGGTCATTCTCCGTGGCACGACCTACACTGATGTCAATAAATTTTACAATTTTTTAAATATTTTTTCTGAAAATTTTAGTATTATTTTATTTTATTTTATTTTCGCTTTTCTTTTCTTTCTTTGTTTTTTTTTTTACAACTTCGGGCTAGCGAGGGCACAGAGGCCCTCACCCAGACCTTGCCGGCCCACATTTGGGGGAAAAAAAGAAAGGAAAGAAAAAAAAAAGTAATAAAAAAATTCATAAAGTTTAAAAAATGTAAAAATTATCCACGTCAGCGTCGATCGTACTATGTAGGACGGTTAACATTCATGTTAGCGATTTACAAACAAAATCAAAATGGATTACATTGACAAATCATCAAAAGATTTAAGACTCAATTGGTATAATTGAAATATTTATAAATGAATTGGTACTAATACAATAAATTTAGGACTCGTTTTTGTATTTTTTCGATGTCGGAGTAAGGCGCTGGATCTTTTAACTCTGAATCTTTCCCACCTTATGCGGCCTAAAGGAAAAGTTGACTAAGGAACCTCTTTTTTTTTGGGTCAAATACTAAGGAACTTGACATATATGAAATGCATTGATTATGTTTGGTTTTGTCGCATTGACTTTTCCTCCCAAATAAACTGTAAATTCCAGGGTGGTAATGATTAGCGGGCTCAAACTCCAAGGTTTAAATATGACGGAAAGTTACTTATCGTTTATACAGCTCGAGAGAACTTTAATGGAGGACAACTTAGCCGTTCCGGTAGAGCCTATATTGCTCACAAAGACAAGAAAAGATCACATGTGTAATCATCAACTTTAATTGTGACAGGTATTATTTAACTACATGATCTCGCGTTTGAATATATATAATCGAAATGACAGTTATTTATGCCTCAGTTAGCAAGATAAATTTGAGCCATCATAATGATCGCAACTGTCAAAAATTTTGTCGAATGGGGTTTGTAACGTCTATAATAGCCACTCTAATTAGTGGACCTGTCAATCTAGCGCCAACCGCAACTAAGAAAACGAAGGAAATCGGGGAGAAGTTGAGAAGAAACGTTAGATAAATAAAGTTAATTGACCCTCTACTTGCCCCGGCGGAGCCCAGCTGTGAGCACGTGTCACGGACCGAATTCTTCCGTACTCATGTATCCTTATGAGTGGAGTTTATGACATTGATGTGAAGAGTGAGTGATGCAAAAGTAATGATACAATCGATTTGTAGGAATGGCATCAAGGCATTTGTACTAGGAGTTCTAGGATAGAAAAATTATACTTTTAGGACATTTGAAAGCGGGGTTGGCCTCTCGTGTACAAACTGATCGGAAGCTAATGTCGCTCTCTTGATGCGGTCATGACAGGCCGAAACGAGTTGTTGTGCTTAAGTACTTTGTGTGTCATGCTCGAGAGACTAGATGCCCGAGCGAAACTGGGCGTGATACAATCCGATACGAGGATGTTATTCACCGTACTGTTCTTAGGAACAACTATAAAAAGAAGATTAACCTGGTGTTCTCGGCTCGTTAGGCGCCGCACCAGTTGTTCCGCGACCAAGAACCTGTCAGGCATGACAAATGGCATTAGAGCAAGATCCCTCCACTAAATAGATAATTCGGGGAAAAGCCTGTGGTCTACTCGGTCCTATGAGATGGGGATAGTGAATCGACGGGGCTTAGACCGCTTGAATAAAGTGCGACTCTCATCGAGCTTCTAAGATGGTAATAGGGCATAGGAATAAACCGAATTGTTCATTGAACATGAAAAACGTTCTTGGATTAATGGGCAAATGTCAAGAGGGGTATGCTACCACGTTTCCAACAAGGGGAGGAACCTCCATTAGTTTGCTGAGATCAAGAGAAGCTTAGTAGGTGAAAGAGAGTGTTGTCGAAAGGGACTTGGCTTCGAACGCCACACTTGTTAGGGAAAGCACAAGTGACTGGGGATGCCCAAACAATTTTGATTGAGGGAAGCTACCAATGGAGTGCAGTAGCCTGTTCTATTAGGCAATGTCCACCATTCATGTAAGGCCTGACCGAGCAATGTTGATGGCATCTAGAGCGATGCAGGGAAGCGATAGAGCAGCTCACAACTAGGATGTTGCGGAATTGAGTTGCGGAGAATGTCACAGACCGAATTCTCTCATACTCACGTACCCTTGTGAGTAGAGTTTATGACATTGGGGTGAATAGTGAGTGATGCAGAAATGATGATACAACTAGTTCGTAAGAGTGGCATCATGGCATTTTTCTGAGGAGCTCTGAAGGCGGAGTTGACCTTTAGTGCACAAGCTAGTCGAGAGCTGATACCACTCTCTTGATGAGGTCATGGTAGGCTGAAACCACTTGTTGTGCCGAAGTGCTCTGTGTGTCTTGCTCAAGAGACTAAATGCCCGAAAGCGAAACTAGGCGAGATACGATCTGATAAGAGGTTGTATTCGTCATACTATTGTTAGGAACAACTATAGCAAGAAGGCTGGCATGGTGTTCTCTGCTCGCCAAACGCTCCACGGGCTATTCCGCGGCAAAAAATCTGTCAGCCTGTGATACATTGATTATCAACGTGCTCCATCAACAACCGTCATTGAACCAATAGCTTTTGTCGTCTTTGCTTTTAGACTAAGTTATTTGGTACAACTTTTCTGCTACAGTTGCAACCGTGAAAAAGGGTATCGTAAATTTTATAAGGTATTTGACAAATGGCTCACGGTTGCAGTAACTTTAGAAAGTTTCAACACGTAGCTTTAAGGCGATGTAGTTTTTGAAATACGTATGAAAACACATAGAAAGCTGGGATAAGTGCATTAGAAACCTTAAAACTTATCGCAAAAGTGGAATTGAATTCTAAAACTTTGAAAAAATCCAAAAAAAAAGAACCCTAAAACTTGTCAAATTGATCCAATAAAGTTCTTTCATTAACTCCATCAATTTGGCTAACAGAAAATATAATGTAACATTTTTTTATTTATTTTCTCTCTCCTACATGGTATTTTTTCTTTTTTTAAAGTTTGTTTATTTTGTAATATAATTTAAATAAAAATTTTATTAAAAAGTCAGATTTAGACCAAAATAATATTGTTTTAGTCACGTCAGCATCACGTAGAATAAAGAAAAAAAAATGACATCAGCATTAGTGTATGTGCCATGTTGTTGAATTAGTGGTGTTTGTCTTATCTTTCCCTTATGTCTATATAAGGCATGAGTTGTAACATTTGAAGGGCAAAATTTTCTCAGTAATAAAAACCTTTAGTCGTGGTGTGTAATCATGCAAGGCTAAATCTTCTCTTCCTTCTCTTCAAATACCTATTTGGTATTATGGATCTTAGAATGGTAAGATAGCACATTATCCTAGTAGTGAGGTTAAAAAACCTTATGTTCAAAATACGAATTTAACTGGGTGCTAAAAGTCGATCTCGACAAGGTAAGGCCTACAAAAGGCACAACAATGGGACTAAATACCTGCATTTGCTAAGTTTTGAGAGTCTTGCAAGAGGTCACAAGAGAACTGAATACCTGCACTTGCTAAATCTGTTCTAAGCATAGCCCACTTAGTACAAATTTAACACACTTTAGGACTTAATTGTACATTTTGAAAATTTTAAGATTCAATTGTAATTTTATGATAAGTTTTATGATTTCTAGTGCACTTATTCCCTTTGTCTTTTAGTTAAAATTGAAATAAAAGGAAAAAAAAGAAAAGAAATAATATTAAATTAAGAGTAGGATAGTAAGAAATAATGTAGGCAATTTAATATGAAAGGAGATGTGAGGAGCCCATAAGGAGGTGGAAATAGAGGTGGGCTCGAAAAAATGGTCAGATTTCTTAGACCTGGAAAGTGAATATCGATGAGATCGAATTCGACCTCCAAATTATTTGGCCAAGAGAGAAAACCTCCCGAATATCTTTTGTGTGTGTGTGTGGGTCGGAATCCAGAATATTTTCAGTGTGCATGAAACAACGAACCAGAGCCAGCCTCAAGCAGCTTCGCCTCCTCTCCGCGAGTCATCAGCTTATCGCATCTTCCCTCGAAGCCCTCATTTCAGTGATTCAATGGTAAATCTTAATTCACTATGTTGTTCTTCATTTTCGGGCAAAACCCTCTTGATTTCTTGAATTTTTTTTTTGAAAGTTCTTGTTTTTCTGCCTCTCTGCTCACCGAAGCCTTTTCGCTGTCACGCTTCTCAGCTCACGACATTACCAAATTACTGGATTTACTCATTTAAATTCTGCAATCCCGTGTTGCGTCTGACTGTAATCATGGGACCAATGGGTGTCGGACGTATTTGCTTCTACTGGGTTGCTGCGGAAGTGTTGTTATGATTAGGATAAATTGAAGTGTATCAGGGTTGTTTATATGCAGGTCATGTTTCATTCAGGCTCAGTCCCTAGAACCAACAGCACATATCCACCGAGTCTTTGCCGTCCTCGTTTTCGCCCACAACACACAGCTCTGGCGACGCTTCGCATCTCTGCTTCGTTGCCAGATAGTGACAACAGATTCAAAGTGGAATTTACTCCTTGGTTGATTGTTGCATTGGGAAATCCTGGGAATAAGTACCAGGGCACAAGGCATAATGTAATCAATGACATAGCTTCTTCTTTTTTTATGCATATAGTGATTGATGGCGCTTTTTATTTCTATCTATATGTTTGTCTTTTTATTAGGTTGGTTTCGAAATGATTGAGCGCATATCGCAAGCCGAGGGCATATTGTTAAACACAATTCAGTCGAAAGCCTTGATTGGAATAGGTAGTTGATTAATCTGTTTTTCCTTGTCCTTCTTGATACTTTGACATTTACCTGCAGAAGCGTGATAAGGGGTTTGAAATTATCCTCCAGATTGATCAATTGGACGTCCTTTGATCATCAGTGCAGGTTGTATTGGAGAGGTGCCGTTAGTGTTGGCAAAGCCTCAAGCATACATGAACTTCAGCGGAGAATCTGTTAGTTCCCATTATATTTATCTGGCTCCCTTTTTCAGCTGCCATATTTGCTGGCATAATTGTACCATCATAGATGCTGCATTCTTTTCATATGATCGTAATGTTTTATATGGTTTCTAGGTATTTAGACTTTTTGGCTTCTTAGTTTCAGAGCTCATATTGTTTTATAACTGGCAACTGAACACCAAATGGTGATTTGTGGACAGAAACTCTTAATTTCAGTAATATATTTGCTAACAGTTCGATGATTTCAAGCATGTTAAGACATCATTATCATCCTTTTAGCTTTTCTTTGCGGGTTCTGACTTGAAAATTGGCCTGGAGCAAATTGATTCTCTCGCAATTTCATTTGAACTTTGTATGCTAGGTTTGAATATGGTGACAGACTAAGGTCAATGGGCAGCCATATTCGTTTTTGAGTTGCATGTCTTCTCATGCAGAACGAAATTCTCTTCTATTAAGCAGAGAAGAAACATTAAAAACAAAGAATAGTTCATTACCTTGTTTTATCAACAAGGATAAGTTTCAATGTGACCATCTTCTTGTGAGTCGTAAGAATTTCTTATTATCAATTCTTGGATATCGACAACTAGCTAGAAAGCTTTTCAGGAAAATTTTGGTTAGCCATCCAGAGTGCGTTTGATAACCATCCAGAATTTTTAATTCTGCTCCAAAAGTAATTCTAGAGTAGAAATGCATTTGGTAAAGAATTACTTCTGGAGCAATTTTCTACTTCTGAACGAGAATTGTGTTTGGTAAAAGAAGTGATTCTCTAGGGTCAGAAGTGATTCTCCAAAAGTAATTCTTTTCTATTTTCACTTCTTATTTTCCTTCTCCTTTCTTTCTCACGCTCGTAGACCGCCGCCGGTCACCGGTCCCCGTCGGTCACCAATCCCCAGCCACTAGTTGGTAAACTTGCCAGGAGTAGAAGTAGAAAAATGGCGCGTTTGGTAAACATTCCAAAAATTTATTTCTCATTCTCTTCCAGAATTATTTCTGGCCAGAATCAATTCTTGCCAGAAATTGAATTCTAGAAGAGAATTGTTACCAAACGCGCCCCTAGCTTCTTCTTCACAGCTTTGATATACAATACGACAAAAATATTGATTGTATGAGCTAATCATTTTTTTTCTTTGAAGCGATAATGAGCTGGGAGTGTGTGCTTTGTGTCAAAGAGGACTAGTTCAGGGTAGTTGATCAAAAAGTTGGGCAACCTGGCTGGAGAATATCAGTGCAAAATACATGTCTTCATTTCTATTTAACTGAAACTTTCCTGTGTGGTTGTTGATTGGAGTTGCATTATATGCAAGTATGATGTAGTGCCTCCTATTTTTGGGTCTTTAGGGCCTTCTCTTTCTTCACTGTTGCTCTATCTTGATATATCTTGATTTTTTACCATCTTCAGCTTACTCCATTTCTTCTTTTAAACTATGGACCTAGTGCTTATTTCATCATTAGTCACGACAGATTGGGAGTTCCTATTTTTCAATGTTTTCTCTCCTTTTCATTCAGGTTGCACCACTTGCAACATATTACCAGATTCCTCTTCGACATATTTTGGTGGTAATTATGTGTACCTTTGCTATTTGTGAAAGGACCACTTAATATTACCCTCAGTTTTTCCTCTTAATACTATGTACATTTTATTTGTCTGTGCAGGTTTATGATGAGATGAGCTTACCAAATGGTGTTATGAGGCTACAACCCAAAGGAGGACATGGTCAGCACAGCGGGTATAGCTTCTTTGCTACTATTTTCCACCTCGTCTGCGTTTTCTAAAGCAGCTTTTCTCTTGAGCATCAAAACTTAATTGATCCCTCGGTCTGTCATGCAAATTATAGCCGTTATTAGTTATAATTGCCAAGCAAGTAAAATTGATAGTAGGGAGGGAAAAGCTCCCTTTGAATCTTAATCAGTTTGATGCAATGGGCATGGACGAATGCATGGCCAAACCAGAATAATTTGTATGGATAATGGGTATGATTTGGACATTTTCTGATACCTATGTTGACACTCCTCTGTTGATGCTGGCTGGAATATTTTGCCCTTTGGGTTCATTCTTGTGCTCAAGAAAGGAATAAGCACATCAATGAAGCAAATTTGTGGCTCCATGGGTCGTAACTAGCTAGTTGCAATGCCTGTAGCTGCTTTTTTATGCTTAATAACTAAACTAGGTACTTCTTTTCTTGGAAAGAAGACCTTATCTGATCTAATTGGATGGCATGATCCTTTAAATGGTGCTTGTGGTGCTTGTACTTTGGATTAAAAGGATTGTTACTAAATATATTCCGGAGGTAATTCAATAAAATTCATCTCTTGAAATACTTCAAATAATTTGGCTGTTTGGACAAATAGAAAGGTTTTAAATGTGAGACAAAATACAAATATTTGCACCACTTGGAGAAACAGTGAACACTCAACATTGACAGAGGTTTTAGCGGAAGTGGGATAGTATGAAATAGATACAGGGGTGTGTTGTCTTGCTTACTTTATTTAGTCAGATATTGTTGGCGTAAGTAAGAGTGAATGATTTTAATCTATAGTTGGACTAGGCTATGTTAAATTTTCTTATGCACTTTTCCTTATGCAGAATCAACTATTAAGTTTCTTAGATACCTGGTATATTTCAATTCCATATGACCTCGAGTCAAAGCACTTGTATATGTATCATCGTTGGAACCAAATGAACTCAACTTTTTATTGTAGTTGTATTTTCACATGATGCAAATATTCGATCAAATTTAGAGGTATATCCCTCTGCTATAGTGTTTGTTGGTTCTACAAATCTGCAAGAATATTATCATGGTGCTTCTTATCTTGTGCCAGGATGAAGAGTGTGATGGCTCATCTGGATGGTTGCAGAGAATTTCCTCGGCTCTCGATTGGTTGGTTCCTTGAGATTGTTTTAAGTTCCCCTTGTAATTTATGTAGTAGTGTAATAATTGCCACCCATCATACTTGCAGGTATTGGGAATCCACCCGGAACTATGGATGTGAAAGCTTTCCTTTTGCAAAAGTTCAGCTCAGTGGAACGTGAACAGGTAAATCTTTGTTATTATACTCTGCAAGTTCAAACTCACCTCACAACCAGCAATAAGTACAGTTTTGCCTTGGTAAAAATATATACACATAGACCTATGCATATGTATATATAGATAGTTTTATCTAAAAGCCAACTTAGTTTGTTCTTCTTTTCAGGGTATTGACTCATGCTCTCAAAAAATAGATTGTTAAAGATTAGTCACAGGGTAGAAATAATTCTGCTGAAATGGGACTCTTTAATGAGTATTGGCTTTTCATACAGATTGATGAGGCATTGGATCAAGGAGTTCAGGCTGTGAGGGCATTAGTGCTCAACGGATTTAGCCAGCGTATAAGCAGATTTAATATGGGGCAGAAGTATAAGTATCACAAAGTTTGATATTAGTAATTGAATTATAATGTATCCTTCCATGTCTGGTCAACAAGAAACAAACAATTGCAAAGCCTTGATTACACTAAGTACAGTCAGTTAATACGAATTCTTTCACGCTATTGCGCTAGTCATGCAGCCGAAAATCCCATGCAAAATTCTGTCTGCTACTGACCCATCTTGAAATTTTGTGATGATACGCACTAGCTTAAAGTTTTTAGGCCCAAGTAATTAACAAGGAATCCTCCTTAACATTGGCTGTTTTGATCCAATTGCTTCATTAGCCTGGCAATCTATTTTGGCATAGGTCTCGTTGGTATGATTTCTCTTCAGCTTATTTGCTTCCAAGCGCGCCACTTCATTGCTTATTTTTTCCTTTCCATCTGAACATATTTAGCCAATAAGTAGTGAGATTGTGGAATTAGTGCAAAATACGACACGAAAAGCTTTGATGAGTACCAAGGTCATAGTGTATTCAAGTTTATGCCTTTGAGGCAAAAACTTGAGTTTATGTCTTGGATGGACATCCAACTACCTTGCCACCTCGAGGAACGGTTGTTCGAGGCCTTGTGTATAGTTTGGATTTGTCAGGTAAAGAGTCTTGGTGCATCCAACCACCCTGCCACAAGAATGGAGTACAAAAATGGGTGGTCAAATAATGGTCATCTCCAAGGAAAATCCGAGGAGGTGTCCTTATTTTTCTGGCATGCGAGTTCCACTAAAATAGCTACTTTAGGTCAGTCTCTTTCTCAGCCAAGAGAACCGGAACATGGAAGGCCATGTGTGAGCAAAGACCAAAAGAGGAACAGCATGGGGACAAGCAGCGAAAGCCATTCTTATCTGTCAATTTGTCCTCCAAATAACGCATGTGGCTTCAAGCCTTTCAATAATGTCTCCACCGGCCCCTCCCCTCAATAATCCAACCCTTTTTATTCTTTCTATCTTCTCATTGAAACTTTTGGGGTCTCCCCATCAACTGACCCTTGAAGAGGCAAAGAAAGTGAAAAAAAAAAAAAGGAAAGGGAAAAAATTTAATATAAACACTGTCTTTTTGGCGTCCATGTAGGCATATTTTAACGGTTCTCATTGACACAATTTTGACGGAGGGTCAATGTGTGACATAGATACAAGTTTGAAATTTTTATTTCACAAGAAAAAATTTAAGATAAATGTATCATAATTGGCATAATTTGAGGTTTTTGATGTCACAAAAAAAGTTCATGATACATGTATTACAGCGAGCATGGGGTTTTTTCATCGCTTTTTCCCTAGTTGCTATAGGTAAAAGGGTTTTTCAATCTTGTTCGGGACAGACCGAGTTAGGTTTTCTATCAGTTTAGGTTATTTAGACGCCCTAGTCAAACAGTCTTAGATCACGTGATGATACAAACAAGAGAAGCATCCACAAAGACCTTGAACTAAAATCATATATATATTAGAATTAAAGAGTAAATGCTCATACATAGAACAGATGGCACAAATTCCACACTAAACCAAAGGAAAACAGCAAGAACTGTCCATGAAGATTGAACTCATCCATTCCTCTCACTACTTTGGGCACACATTGCAATTTACAAACAGCTCAGTACAAGAAAAACAAAAACGAAGAAGGGAGAAAAGGGACACGGTCAGAACCCCAAACTACAACAGATGAAGGCCAAGCTCCTACACCATCCAATGCACACAGCACAAGCATAATGGTTGAAACTCCTAAACGAGGCGAACAAAATGTAACTTCAGAAATATTAGATATGCTCGTTCTACTACGAATGATGTAAAAAGAAAAAAATTGTCCCGCAAAGCAAAAAATCACTTCCTGATCTTGCTCTTATCCTTGCCACTGAGGAAAATGGAGCCCAAACCGAACAGATTCCCTGAAGGCACGTGCAAAACTGGATTGACCCGATAGCTGCCATTGTTGTTGCTGATGTTCCCATGAAAGCCATTGTTGCTCTTCCTCAGCGGAGGTTTCTGATAACCCGACGACGAAGAAGCTTGACATGGCTTGAGTGGAAAGCCTTGCTTGTTAGGAGAACAAGTCTGCTTCTGATAATGGAGATAATGGTGGTGGCTCTCTTTACCGTTGTTGCTGCTCAATGGTGACCCGGTGGAGTTACTTCGCGACAAGAGAGGCAAAGGACACAAACTCCTTCCATACCCACTTCCGCAAGAGCTCAAGTTCAGGCTCCTGCTTCGCTTGAACTTCCAGAACGACTTGGAACTGTTGCCGCTCTGTTGCTTCTCTTCGCTCTTCAAGCTCTGCTTCTCGGAGTCCTCGGGATGACCCTCTTGTTTCGGAGGCTGGTTCCGAGAAGGAGGTTTCTTGATTTGGGTGGTGGGAACGATCTTGCCATCGGAGAAGAGCTCGTCAGCGGAGGAAGGCTCGTGGCCGAAGATGTCGAGATTGTTGGAGAAGTTGAAGTCGAAGCTCGGGCCGCTCAGATGGCGGGGGCCTCCGGCTGAGTCCGAGTGAAAATGATGTCGTTGCTGGTCGAGAGGGACGACGGCTTCGGAGAGGCATAGGTCGTGCGAGAAGGAGATTCTCGGGCTCGTGCTTGGGTTCTCGGACAAGAGCTCGATCGACATCTTTCTTTTTGCGGGAACTTCAAGAAACTCGCGTTGGACGAGACACAAACGAGACGAAATGGGAAGAGAATGAGCAGAGCGAGATGAGACAGCGTCGGAGAGAAGGGAATGGTTCATGAAATGATTTGACCCAGAGAGAGAGAGAGAGAGAGAGAGAGAGAAACGTGTGGAGAGATTTGAGCATGCAAAAGCGGGCATTGCAGAGCTGGAAACGGTGGGGTAGTTGAAGGAGCAAGTGGGGCACTGCTGGATTTCGAAAAGGGCATTGTCCCATTACAGATTCATGACATGGAACCACCACGAGGTCAAACGAAAGTAAAATCATCATTCTCATCGTTTCGTTTGATTTTAACTAACCTTTCAATACGTACGTAGCCAAGTCAAGGCGAATCAAAGCGATTTTAATATTTATGAAAAATGTTTTTCAATTAATTATTTTTCTAGAAAAATGACAATATTTTTCGATATTTATATGAAATCTGAAAAAGAATTAGAAATTATTTAATTTTATTGGAAAAGAAAATTTTGATGTTATTTTCTCCTAAAGAGACATGCATTATTCCAGCGCTAGTGACTTGAAAATGGACAGCCGAGCCCAACCTTGATGGACCCCGGCCTAGGACACTGGGGACCCAGTCCCGAGCACAGGCACAAGCACTAGTCCTAGGTCCTTAGAAGAAGGGCTCGCAACCTCGACACCGCCATCGAGGCTAGGGCAGGTCCATGAAGGTTGAGCCTAAGACCACAGAGGCTGGGCTTAAGACCTAAGTGACTATGCTCGGCTCCTTGAAGCTTGGGTCTAGGTCTATTAAGACCTGGCTCGAGACCCTAATGCCCATGCCCAGTTCTCCGACACCCGAACTCAGGTCCATTGATGATAGGAGTGAGTCCATTGAGGCTGGGCCCGAAACCCCAATGCCCATGGCCCAGGTCCTCAACGCTCGAGCCCACAATCATCTAGGTTAGGCTCAGGTCCATTGAGGCGAGGCTTGGAACCCCGAGAGTGTTCCATACTCGGGCTTGATGGACCCAAGCCCAAGATTCGAGGATTCGAGCATGGGTGTCGAGTGCCAGGCCCTACCTCGATGGACTCCGACATGGGCACTAGAATCCCAAGCCTGGCCTCAATGATGAGCACTAGGGATTCAAACACTAGCACTAGGGTCTCAAGCCCAGTCTTTGTGAACCTGGGCATGGGCATCGGGGAGTCGAGCACGGGTACTAAGGTCTAGAGCTCGGCCTTTTGCAGACCTAGGCCTAAGCGCCGAGGAATCAAGCATGGGTATTGGGGTCCCATGCCTAGCCTTTGTGAATCCGAGCCCCGACCTCTATAGGCTCAGCCAAGGCACCCGAGTCCTTGGCCCAACTTCACAGAAGCTAGGGTGAAGCGCCTATCGAACCGAGTACGAGCATCGAGGTCTTGGGTTCAGCCTCGATGGACCTGATCCTAGCCTTTAAACTCGGGCTTGGCCGCCAAAAACTAGGGCCCAAGCATTAGGGTTCTTGTGCCCAAGCATAAAGTTTTTAGTCCGAGTGTTATATCTAGTAATATTTTGTTAAATGATCTCTATTTTTTTAATAAAGAAAACATCATTTTCCTTAATTTAAACATAATTTTTCGATTGACTAGGAATATATCTTTCATTAACTTGTTTTCCTAAGTGATCCAAATGCTAGACAATGAGAAAATTTGCTTTTACAACAAACAAACAAAAAATCCACAGATCATTTGATTCGTAGAAAAATGAGACATTTCTTGAAAATATTTTCCAAGAAGTCATTTTTTAGGAAAATGACAATACTTTCTGATATTTGACCGAAACCTATGTATGAAGTAGAAAATATTTTTCGCCATTTGGCATAGAAAATGTGATTTTATCCTAGGGAAATTACCAAAATTTTCAATTTTTTATTTTTCAATTTCCTTCTTCCTCGACCGATCACTAGCGACTAGTCACAAGTGAGAGATGAACTCACCCAAGGCTGGCAGGCTCAAGCCGAGCCTTGCCAGCTTTGGGCAAGGCTTCAAGCTCGTCCCTCTCCTGTGGTTGGTCAACGACCATCAACATGGTCGGCAACCAACCGAAGAAGAAGGAAAAAAGAAAAATAAAGAAAAAAATTAAAATGATTTAAAATGATTTAAAAAAAATATTTTTATAAGACAAACATTTCATGAACTAAGGAACCGAACCCGAGCGCCAAGGACCCGTGCACAGCCTTTGTGGACCTAACCCTGAGTGGCGGGGACTAGAGCTTGAGCTTTGAGGACCCAAGCACTACTTTTAAGGATCCAGGCTTGAGTGCCGAGGCTTTGGGCACATGCACTAGGACTTTGAGCCTAGCCTCAATGGACTCGGGCGTGAGCATTGGGGGGCTGGTTCCAACCTCAACGAACCAGAGCCTAAACGTCAGAGACCTAGTCCTGAACGTTGGGGACCCAGGAACCAGCATTGGGGTTCCCAGTCAAAGCGTAGAGTTTCAAGTTCAAGCGCCAATATCTAGTCATACTTTTGAAAATTATTTTTTTGATTTTTCAAGAGAAAATCATTTTTTTGAATTTAAGCATAGATTTTCTGTTGACTCATTTTTCTTAGGGAACCAAACGCCGAAAAATGTTTTCCGTGAAACAGACATACAAAACACATTAGCTAGAGATATTTTTACTACTCGAGATCAACTCGACTAAATTATGTAAAGCTCTATGACGGTATCCTTGAGCTGGAGACTCGGAGCGTGAGTTCCAGCTCGATTTTAATCTGGACCGCTAGTCTAGAAATAATCATTGAACAGACTGAGGTTTGTTTAGACCTAGGGCATTGAATTACCAAGCCCCGATATCCAAGACTAATAGAGTGTGGGTCCTTTTCTACCAGCGACAAAACACGTTAGCTAATACAGATGCATCAATTTGGTCTATCGTGAACCATATAATCTTTCGACCAAAGAAAAAAACCATAATGTGAGATTCAAAGAACAAGTGGCAGACGATGCACATCAGCAAACGCATAACTTATAGTGCATTCATTTATCTCATTATATTCGTTATTGCATTAAGGCTCCATTTATTTCACGAAAAATGTGACATTTCTGAAAAATGTTTTCTAAAAAATCATTTTCCAGAAGAATGGACATTCTTTTCGATGTTTGGTTGAAACCTGAAAATAAAAAGGAAAATATTTTCCATCGTTTGAAAAAGAAATTTTTGTTTTTCCTAAATAGACATGCATCATGCCGACATTGGTGACTTGGCATGAATAGCGGAGTACCGGACATGGGCATCAGGTTCTCCATCCCGGCCTCTACGGACCTGGGCCCGAGTCCATTGAGGCCGGAGCGCCAAACTTCATGCTCATGCCTCCCTATGCCTTGGCCTAGGGTCCATCAAGCCAGAGAGTGGAACACTATCGTGGTCCTAATGCCGGCAACATTATAGAACTTTTCCGGAGAAAGTTGTCAAATTTCTTCTATTCGGACCCCATTCAATCCGAAGAAAGTTGGTCCGTGAGTAAATTGATCTACGGACCCAAGCCCGAGTCCATTAAGGCCGAGCGCCAGACTCCGTGCTCATGCCTCCCTACGCCTTGGCCTAGGGTCCATCGAGCCAGAGAGTGGAACACTATTGTGATCCCGATGCCGACAACATTATAGAACTTTTCCGTAGAAAGTTGTCAAATTTCTTCTATTTGGACCCCATTCAATCCAAAGAAAGTTGGTCTGTTAGTAAATTGATCTCCTAAATGATGCTAAAATTCATTCCTTCACCTAAATTTCTCATAAAAAAATATGTAAAGTTGTCAAATTTCTTGTGAAACATATTTCGTGAAACAAACGGAGTCTAACATCAAAATTTATCGTCATGATGCAAGCTCTCTCCTTTCTCTCTCTTTTTTGCATTCTTCTTAATGCACAAATAGTTGTCATCCGTTCAACTTTGACTCGCGCTTTGACCGTTTCGTTAAGTTTTTTTTTTTCCAAAACCGTTTGGTTAAGTTTGCAGAGTGGTTAACGAGGCTAGAGTTATTTTTTTTTGGGTAAAAAATGAGGCTAGAGTTTACTGACGTAGATTTCATGAAAAGAAAATGAGGTAGAATTTTGATTGTTGAAATCTTAAAACTATTGCAAACACTTTACATACAGAGTCCCAAAATGGCAAATAGCTTAACTCACTATTTTCGCACTCTAAATTAGGTTTGAGCCAATTTAATGATATTCCAATAGTAGATATCATGTCATACTGATGAACCAATTTCATCTAAGGGGCAGGTGCAACATATGGAGTAGATGGTGTATGCATTTGATGCATATGAATTTTTCAATTATTTTGCGCCTTTTAACTTGAGTACTTGGTAGATAGTTATTTGACATGATCTGATGACATTAATGCTAAATAATAGATATCTAAGCATATAGGTACTTAATGACTTTAGGGCTTCATTGGAAGGGACAAAGTCGATAGTGTATTCGTCATTTTTATTTACGATATTACCATCAAACACGACTTCATGTTTCACAGATTGACATACTAAGATATGTGTAACCCGATTAAGCGAGCTAAAATACTACGCAAAATCACGATCCGTAGATCGAGAGCCGACACAAGTGCGTGATTTGCAAAACATGGATAAAAAAAAATTGAATGGTTAGTCCATGCGAATACATGACCCTTTTGACCCAATTAATTTTCATCATCGTGGTGAAATTTGTCAAATTTTTGCAAGCAATACACAGATATAACACAACTCACCAAACGATTTTAACCCATCTACTAAGGGGTGTCAATGGTTCGGTTCGGTTTGGTTCTTCAAAAAAATCGAACCAAACCGAACCGTTAAGGATGGCGGCCGAACCGAACCAATTACAAACTTAACCAAAAATCCATTTCGGTTCAATTTTCCTTTTCTTTTTTTTTTCTTCCAATTCTTTTTCACTAGCTTCTCAATTGCACTTCTATTTGTTGACGTCGAAAGGAAGCTTGACACAGTAACTCGTGTGGGCTCGATACCTTCGACTCTTATATCATAGAACTCATCAATCGCTTCCTCGTTCATCCCATTGGTGCGGTTCAGTTCTGACACCTCTAGCGTCAAGGAAGCTAATCAAGAACCCAAAACTTGTGGAGGAAATAGATCATGTCGGTTGTGTCGAATATTGACCATAAAACAGGTCTATGCAATAATTTTTTTTTCCTAATAACCATTTGGACCAACGAATTAAAAGTTATGACATAGCTTCTAAGCATGCTACAGTAATATTCAATTATCTGGAGGAAGGGCTTGGAAAGCGACAACACGAAGGAGTTAGAGTAACAACAAAATATTTGTGCATTGACCCTAAGTATGCTTGATTGGAATAGGAATACTATAAGCCACAACATCAACTAGCTTGATCTATGTTGACACCTATTTTTGGCGGTCCAGTCTTTGTTTTTAATTTAATCTAATTTTCTAAAGAAAAAAAAAAAAGAAGAAAGGCCAAATTAGCATAGGCACAAAAAATAGTAAAAAATGGATAAATAGGTAATTTTCCTAAAATTTTAAAAATAAAATAAAAGAAAAAGCCCACGTAGGCCTCCTCTCTCACTCACGCCCACTCGCATGCATGTGCACCCTTTTTCTTGCTCCTCATGTTCACCTCTCACCACCACTCATTCCCATCTTCACTCTCACCAACACAAGCCAACTTGAAGAGCAAGGTAGAGAGAGGGATAAAACGGAGAGAGAAAAGAGAGGAACGGGGAGCTTCGTCCAAGAGAAGGGATCGGGCAGAGAGAGGGCAGAGGGGGGATCGGCAAAAAGAAAAGGGGGAATAAGAAAAAAGAAAAAGAAAATTTGATTGCATTAGATGTATGCTTAAGGGTGTATGTTGTGAGCAAATGTCGAAGACTCGACACCTCAAGGCGACATTTGTCCTCAGGCGGTCCTAAAGACAGTGATCGACCGATGTCCCTTCCGATTCCTTTCTAAACTCATGTAAAGTTTGTAATTATTAATATTCGACGAATTGCGGATAGTTGTTTGCTTTAAAATTACCTGAGTGTTTACTTTATGCATCGTTCTTCAATATTTTGCTTGTTAACTTCCTTCTTATGATAGAATTAGCCTAGATCTGTTAATGAAAATAATCTTACAAAAATATTTGCGTGATCATTAGCGACCGTGAGACCTTTAGGATTAATTGGAAATCAAGTGTTCATGATCACTTTAGGTAAACGACTAACTAGTTAGGTACCGAAAAGGCACTAATTAGACAATTAGCATAATCAAGTCCTCGACTCTAGAATTTCTAGTTACGTAAGAATCGAGACGACACTCTCGAGTCTCGATTGGTTTCTAACCGACCCCAATAGGCTAGTGGCGACTCTTAATTAATTTCTTAGGTTGTTAAGGAATTTAAAACGAAATCCAACGTCACGTGAGGTATGGACTTAGAAGAGTCCGCGCCTGAATCGATGGGTCATAAACCTGCCTTTTTGGGCAATACCCCTAAACCTATCATTTTCCCGACGCGGGTCGGGCAAAATAGGTCGCGACAATCTATCACTGCTAATATCTCGTGTAAGCTTTTCATTGTTTTAAAGCAAGTTCTGGGATTATAATTTCTTTTGATATCGTTATAAAACCACCATAGTTTATTGACATTTATCTAAAGAAGTCATTTGCCATTTTGTTTATTTATTGTGAGCATGTCTCATCATGTAAACATCTGGATGACTTTAATTAATCTTTTTATTTTTATAAAAAATTTGACATCCTGAGAATTAGGATTGGGATGGTTCAGTAAAAGGTGTAGATAGATAACATGTAATGAAGTTAAATGCAATATATAGTATTAACCTTGTTCATCATGTGTAACTTGTGGCCCGTTAGTTGTGATAAAAGTTAGAAACAGAAAAATGTTTTAATAAGAATGGTTAAATTTTTTTTCCAGTTCAGTTCAATTAACCAAATCGAATCGAACCAAATCGAAAAAAAAAGAATGGTTATTTTTCCCTAACCGAACCGAACTGAAATATATTAATTTTCGGTTCGGTTTTCAGTTCAATTTGATTCTTCAGTTCGGTTTTGACACCCTATACTATGTAAATAATTCTATTTATCCATTCAAAAATAAAAATAAAGGAACCCAATAAAGCCATGAGAAGAAAAGAGCATAAGACGAAGTCCCGAAGGTCCTTCCCCAGTCAAATCGGGCTAATCAGGTTCGACGACGGCTTCTCCTTTCTCACTGGGAAAATTACACCTTCACACACGTACACGCAATTGGTCGGTTGACTTTTCAACGATGTTCAGGAAGACCCCAGCCGGGCAGGCACCAATACCAAATCATCATCAACTTCCTCTTCCTACGGTTGGTTTCTTCCCCAGCAGATTCAATTGAAGTTCTTGAAACCCGCAAAAGCCGAAAAGAGAGAAGTCAGCTTGAGCCCTGTTCGAAGGCATCAGCGACGGTGAAACAATGCCCAATTGGGAGCTCAAGAATTGTTGCCAGCATGACCAGGTCGTGTTTCTGGTCTGCGTCGGAGTCTTCACCGTCGTCATCCTGGCGGTACGCCCAGCTTTCTTTCTCTTTCATATGTTGATTGGCCACCTGGGTTTGGTTCTTGAACGAGCAATCGAGAAACAGAGGGGAAAAACAAAAGGGTGGACTGGCTTTGCTGCTGGGGACTCTTTGTGAGTGCTGAGAAAGAAGAAGTTTAAGTTGACTAAATGAAAATGTTGGGTTGGAAGATTTTTGGGTTATTTGTTTCTTTCCTTTAACATTTTGGAGTATAATTCTTCACTAGATCATGCCCTGTTCATTTGGTCTGACTATATCTTTGTGCGCTTTCACAATGTATATCAGTTTGTCCCTGTCCTTGCCACCGTTGGAGGTTCTTTACCCCCCCGCAATGAGTCATGTTTGAAGCACATTGAGCATAGTAATTGAATGAATGGTCTAAAGAGATTGTTTAGCGTTACTATTTAGTGGATCTCTCAGGGAAAGTTAGTGTTAAACAACTTTTGCGACATATCATGAACATATTGTTTGGGGATCATTCAATTCCAGCGGGTAAAAGATCACTGTCAACAAGGAGTAGATGTGAGACAGAGGGATGATCATCCTAGATGAAGTACGGTTTCCCGATTGGGTATACTGCAACAGTGTTTAGGTGATATTTATACTGCAATTAACTTCCTCAAATTATGTGAATGTGCACACATGTAGCTTACATACCAAGAAAAAGTGTAAGCTCTGTTTCTTTCCTGTTAAAGGATAACTAAGATCTGGCAATCGATCCATTTTACATGCAAAGCTAGTCTTGGCATCTGGTTGATTAATCTACATCATGTTTTGCCAGTAAAATTGGTTGTTCATTTGAGACATAGTGATACAATTGTCCAGGTCTTTTCACTATTTACTGTACTCTCATGTAATGTCCTTGATTTAATTGGAGATAGCTGTGGCGGACATTCCTGTTGACACCTTTTAAGCTCATCACGGTATTTCTCCATGAAGCAAGTCATGCAATTGCTTGTAAACTCACATGTGGTCAGGTAAGAGTCCTCTCCCATTGTTAATTTTCTTCATAATAGCTTGCATTAAAATGTCTGTGGACTACAATTGAATGGACAATTCCAGAACTGTCTTAATGTCGAACCTCTATGAAGATAATGCGTTGTGTCAGATTAGATCCGGCTCATGTACAGTATGATTTTCGTACCTGCTAACTTTGAGTCTGAAGTGGTCTTCTCAGAAATAGTGCTCCTAGCTAAACAGCATAACTAGCTGTTTCATGTTTTTGAACATTTGATGCTAGGTAGAAGCATTAGAAATGTAGCCGAGCCAATGATGCTTGGTATTTCTAAGAGTCTTGTTATTTTGAATGGATTTGGTCTTCTAGATTTGGTAAATCAATGACCAGCTTAGAAGTTGACTTGGTAGGAGTTCATTTTGCAAGCTACACATGTAAGAAGACTGCAATAGTTCTGGCCTGCAGCATCTCTAATGACTCGCTCACCTCTTTTAATTCTCCAAAGGTCACGACACAGAAGACTCGTATCATTCTGAAGAATTAGAACCCAAATAAAAATCTTCTTTTCTAATGTATGCCATCAAGATAGGTTTTTTTCTTTATATATATCGTAGTAGCCTATTGAAAACGATGCAGTGCCGGATAAAGAAGATTCCATTCTTCATGCCACATTTTGGTTATTGCACTCCTGAATTGGATAGCCATAGAAAAGGAAACTATGTGGACTATTGATCCAATAGCCCCTAAGTAAAGGATCTTACTGAGAAAATGGATTTGGTTTATTCAGTCAGTTCTTGGTTTTGAGCAATTAGTACTTAGTAAGCATTTTCATGCTTAGAGGTTTTTCCTTTCTTTCCTTTTCGTTTGGTTGGAAGTATGCTCAGAGTTTTGAAGATAGGGGAAAAAATTGCAATTCTCTGGATTATCTTAGTCCATGTTCGTGCCCTTGAACTAAATTGCAATCGGATGTTGATGCTGTCCAATACAGGTGGAAGGAATACAGGTTCATGCAGATGAGGGAGGGGTAACACAAACACGTGGTGGCATATTCTGGATAATCTTACCTGCAGGATGTAATGCACTATTCTAGCTGAAAGCTTTTCTTTCTTGTAAAAAATATATCCAAAAAGCATGTGAATGACGTAGCTAAGTCTGTGAGACCTAAGAGTAGGCAGCGCATGCTTCTTTTTTTATTATGTCTCGGACCATTTGGCTTTTAGTTACCAAGTAATAAAGTTTTGGGAATGATAGTTTCCAACTTGTAGCTTATTGCTGTTACTATTTCTTCACTTGTTCTGTTGTGAGTCCTGGGTATTTATTTACTTCTTTATATCTGTATTTTCTTTTTACACCAAAACAAGTATATACTCCATTCTTCTGTTATTTGTTTGCTGAGTGGGATTTACAAATTCTGTTTTTCCAGATCTGGGTTCCTCATTCTGGGGAATGGCTTTAATAGTTGCTTCAACAAATATTGTCACTGCGAGAATCGCTGCTGGTTGTTTTGGTCTGGCTCTATTTGTTGTGCTGTTTGTTGCCAAAAATGTAAGGCAATCACATACTCAAAAATAGTCTTACTGGCATTTGTTGTACAAATGCAGATGTTAGAGTATTGGTTTATTAAATTTCATAGTGTCTAACCAGCATTTATACTCTAATTCTTGCTTTCTACCATTTGACAGTGGACTCTTCGGGGACTTTGTATTGGTGAGTACTTATGAACTCCCGGAGACTTTAGTATCTAGATCCTTCTTGCTCTTACTGTAAGAACTTATTGTCTGAGCCTCGCAGGATTTATCATTTTTCTGGGTATAGTTTGGCTTCTGCAAGAAACGACAAAAGCCCGTGGTCTTCGATACGTCATTCTGTTCATTGGTAAATTGAATACTACACCATGAGTTCTTCTCAAATACTATTATTGTCACCGTGTGAGAAGCGTAATGGGTTCTTTTTCCGATTTGATGGACTGCAGGTGTAATGAACAGCTTGTTTTCTGTTTATGGTATAGCTCGTTCCTCCTATATTGTCTAGTAAATAACTTTCACCGATGTCATAAGAGTCTTATATCCATAACTTTTTCATGATTCAGATATTTATGATGATCTGATATCTCGAAGAATCAACTCAAGCGATGCGGAGAAGTTTGCAGAAGTTTGCCCATGCCCTTGTAATGGTGTTGCATGGGGCGTCATATGGTAAGCATGACTTTTCAGCTTACTGTCAACATATGTACATTGACACGATAAATTTCGATTAGTGTTACGAGATTATGCTGTTTTTTTTTTCCCTTATCGTTTTCCTTCCCTGTCGTGCAGGGGAATGATCTCATTTATCTTTCTAGGTGGAGCTGTGTATCTTGGACTTGTCGTCTTATCTTAAGGTATCAGGTAAAATGAGGCAAAATAGCACCCGACGCTTTTTCACAAGCATAAAGATGCTTATCTATCAGATTTCTTCAGTGTCATGGCTGAGATAGAGGATGCAAAAATATTAAATGCCATTAAATAACCAAATGCTGGTGGCATTTTGAGCTATATGACTGATCATGTTTGACATGTATTAATCATTATCGTCTGCTTCTCTTCAGGTTTGTCAAGTTGCATTCGGTTCTTGTTGATATGAGGGAGAGCTCAAAGACCAATTCTTTGTGTTTCATGTGAAACGCGAAACCATGTGAAGAATGTATTCTTGCATTATATTGATGTCTCGATTCTTTCTACCCTTTATTTCTGGGGTCTATGTAGATACATCGAACAGCCTAGTTTTGACCATTAATCTAGGAAATCAAAGTTGAGGTATTGGATTGCAGCGGATTATCGCTGATTAAGCTGTGTTTGATGGTGAAATATCCATATTGACTCATTGCTGCCCTATATACTGGGTTACTTGCTGTCAAAAACACTGCCTCTTAAGATGATCGCATGCACCAAATGTCGTAGATATAGCTCAATTATCCATGTTGTGTTTGATGGAACTTGAGAAACCAATACACTCGTAAGGGTCGCAATCCCACGAGGGTGACCTAACTCAAACACTCGCTATTTACTTTGTTAATTGGAGTCGTAGGAACTCCCTCTTCTAAACATTGACCTAACAACTGAATTCTTAGGGTGTAGAGCCATGGGCGACACAATCTTTTTAAATTGAGCTAAATGGTTAAGAAATATCGGTCATCATTATCCGACTAACTATCCACCTGTGTTTGTCTCGAGTCGCTGGGATTGGCTTTGGGACTTTCCTGCACAGCTTCCTTATCATCCCTTGACGCCCAATCATTTCTGATCTGGTCACTACGACCCGCTTTGTGAGGAGGCATTCCTTCTCCTGAAAATACGAAGCCCTGACGTCACCCTCCATGGATGAACGCCTTGGTAGAGAAAATCGAACTGGTGGTTGTGGAAAGGGGCTAAATATACTTTCTAGGCTTCATGCAGTTGAGTTTTAGCCTGCAATACGAACCAATCAACTGTTGTGCCTAATTCGAGTACCAAGCGTTGTAGCGCTGAAGTAACCAATATGTCATACTCCCAAGAATAATCGTTACTCGAACATCTTCACCTAGTCGGGCGGAAAAGGGGAGAAAGCTCCTCGGTATTGGTTTTAAGAAGCTTACGATGCAGCTTAATAACAAATGTATTTTTTCCCCAATCTTAAGAGCACAAAAGCTTCAATGCTCGACAATTCTGTAACTGAAACCAAATTCCACTCCAATTGTTGTTTAGTTTTCTCATCATAAATATGAGTTTTACATTTTGCAAAGGTTTTTACAACCTAATAAAATTCTAAAACACCCTTTGGACTACACTATAAGCAAATAAACCTTTCGCGACAAAAAAAATCAGTGACAATCAGATTTAACCGCTAAAAACACTTCTCGCCATCAACATAAGTTTGGTAGTAAGAAATGAAACTTGCAATCCGAAGCGAAAATTTAGTCATGAAAGCATGACTCTCACCACTAAGTTTAATTAGTGAAGATGTTTTCATTATCGACAATAATTTATGTTTAAATATGTTTGTAGAAGATGAAAAAAATTCGTTCATTCAATTTTGTAAACAATACAATGACAATGTTAAAAAAATTATTTTATAAATTATTTATTTTTTGCGAAATAAAAAGAGCTATACCACTATTTCGACCATATTGACGTTGGTCGCCAGAAATGATAAAGAAATTGCTATGTACGACGAAACTTCTAGCGACGACAGCAACGACACGAGCCCATCTGATCGCTAGAGGCCTTTAATAAAAAATAAAAAAAAAATTGGGGGGGTCTTACCCTTTAATAAAATTCAGATGGGCCCAAATTTTGCACTTCATCTCTCTCCTCCAGTCCTCCTCTCCTCTCTTACTCAAACTGCGCTCGGCCTCGCCCACACGATCGCCACCCACCGTCGCCCTCCTAAGTCAACCTCCACCGTGAAGCAGCTCCGCCGCCAATCGCCGAGGTGAAGGTTTGTTCAATTTTTTTTCTTATTTTACAGCCGCGACATTGAAAATATTGGCAATGCTTTTGGGTGGCTGTGACCTGAATCTCTCCACCTTCCATGATTCTTTTTATTCAATCTGAATTTTTTGTTTGTATTTAAAATTAAGCAGTACTATAGATATAGGTCCGAAGGTTCTTGAGTCTACTACTACTAGTACTAGTACGTAGTTTACGTTGGTTGAAAACTTAATTAACCTGACTTGAGGTACACTTTTGTTCCATAAATTTGTTGTGTTTGCTTCCTAACTAGTATACCATATGATCTAGCAAGATGCGCTCGCACAACATGTAAAATATTTTATCGTTAATCATTCATGTGCTTATCAAATCACTACATCTAAACCGTAGAATTCTTCTTAAGGATGGCTTGTGAAATTTGTGTTAGTCTTAGTCATGTTTGTTTTTCCGAAGCACGACCGTACTCGATTTTGCATACAGCTCTTGCATTGTGCTCGTCGGACTGTTTGCGAACACAGCAGGAAATTTACTTTGTCTGTGAATGGAATAGGACCCCTACTCTTTAGGAAGGTGACAATTTTAGAACATGAATTATTGGAGATGAATTCCTTGTAAGTTTGTTGATGATTGTACATAAAGGAAGGCATGGATAGGAGTAGGATGTAATTTACAAATCACCCAATAAGTTTGTTTATGAATTATTGGAGATGATTGTACATAAAGGAAGGCATCGGTATAAGTATATTGCGGGTGTGAATCCGTTCATCGAGATCATTAGAAATCACGGAGGGGATGATGGGAAAACTCATTGTCCATGCAGCCACTGTAGGAACTTTTATTGGCTACCTCTTTTGGAATGCAAAAGCGTTTATTTGATAGTGCAATCAATACATCTTATAAATATTGAACTCCTCGTGGGGAAAGTACATATAGGGATCCGGGTTGATTTAGAAAGGGATTGAGATGATAGAGAAGACAGAGAAATATCGCATGACTTGTATCCGACCTTATCTCACTCGAAAACACATGAAGGGACATCAGATCAGCCCTTTGCTTCCAGAGGACCGTCAAAGGATGTACCGACGATAGGTGAGAATGACAATAATGATAATTCTGAGAGAGGTTATCCAGGAGTGTCCACGTATGATAAACAACAGATAATCAGCCGGAGGGTGGAAGAGGAAAGATCAACTGCTTGTGTAGGTCCTGCAGGATCGAGGAGATTGACTTCCTTTTTTCAAAAACCTCAGCTTTCCATGCATTTCATTCTGTAGGAATAGTGTCTTTTTCTCGGTATGATTCACAAAAATTGCTGAACTCTCTTTATCTGGTCTAGCCGTTTAATCTGATTTCTCATTTCTGAAGGACTAATTTGTATCTAAAGCTCTTGACCTTGCTAATTTGTATCTGTTAGTTTTATTAGAGGGCTATTGCGTACGAAGCAGTAGTTATTCTTTGAGGTTCTTGCTTGTGGCTTTCATTAGGGCGGAAATTCAGCACAGGAGCACTTCTGTGGACTGCATATATCATAGGCCTCAAATTGATTAGGAATACGATAGAGGAAGAGTTGTTAGTGAAAGGACTTCTGGGCCAATTCTTCACAATTGTTTTAGGGCTTCATTGTTTAACATATAATGCATGAACTAATAGGAGAAACACGTGCATGAAGAATGAACTTATTAACTGCTGGCCTACAGCAAGCTGAGTAGAGTCAATGTTTTCGATATGATCTAAGATATTATGAATAAGGAGAATAAGAGTGTGGACCGATTTGATTCTGTGTTTCCCAATGTTTATCATTCAAAGACCCCAACAACAAGAAAATTGGCATGTAAACATCTGACATTCCTGGATTAACTCCCTTGAGAAATCATCCGCTATAGCCCATCCCATACCATGCCTCTCTTTATTGTCCTTTGGCGTATAGGCAAACACTTTCCTTGGAGGTTACCCATCCCAATAATGCTCTAGCCTAAGCATGCTTAACTTTGAAGTTCCAAAGCAAAGCTTGTCGTTGCATCAAAAAACGCCTCCTTGAGTTAACTTCAATTCACATATATATCTCAGAGATGCTCTCCCCTTGTTCGATGTGCAATTTAATTCATTCCGACCCCCTTCGTCATCCTAAAAGCTAGGAGCCACTCCTTGTCCAAGCCCTCTAACCCCGATGACCTTTCCCTGCCCTCGTCAAACCGAGTTGTTACAAAACAATAACTGGTGCCCTCGATTTACAAATCACCCAATATGGCGTAGATGATTTTAAGGACTATAACTTTATGATCCATTGGAATAAACAAGGGTAAGCAGACCTTTTAAAATTAGAAGTTAGGACATGCACTATGTTAACATTATGAATGTATCCGACAATTGATGCAAGTCAAATGGCATGGAGATAAAGAGAGATGAGAAAGAGAGAGAGACAACAAATTATACCTGCTGATCCGTTGACAATTAGCACTCGCTTGAATCCCCGAGAGAAGTATTGTCCGTGGAGTAATTAAAAACGAGAATGCACACGCAGCCATGCCATTAGAATTGATGCCTATCATACCTGCTCATCAGCTCCAGAGAGTTGAGACTCTAGGGTTCCGTTGTTCTATGTTCTTTCATCACCATGATCGACCAACTCAATCGGAAACGATCCTTAGCTACATGGAGTAAGCCTTCAACATCCCAAAGAGGCAACCAATATTGCAATATATCTGATGGAATATTGGAAGCCTCAGAGGGATAGGGAGGACTTCACCAATTCACTTGAGGGTTCCATTTTTCTAGCAAGCCTTCAAGATCCGATCGAAGCCTTTGAGGGACATTGAAGACTTCGCCACTTCTCTCCACAACTCTAAAGTCCTAAATAATCGGTGTGTATATATAGAGATCTCCCCTTTTGGTTGGCTGCAAAATCTGATCGAATCTCACGTCTGGAATCGCCATATCCGTTTTATTCTAATTCTCGATTTTATTCAGTGTTTCGCATATTTTCTGTCCAAATAAATTCTACGTATATCAAGTGACTTTGTTTTAATATGAGCAAAGTGCGCGACTTTGCTGGAAGCGACAACAACATGTGTTTGACTTATAAGCTTGACATTCTCTTGAGGATAAATGGGGCCAAATCTTGGATGGACTGATTCCACATCTGAAGGGCCAAGCAAATTTGATGTGATTTCACCCTTTCGTGAGTACGATAATATTATTCTCACATAAGTCCACCCACCTCCTCCTACAAATGTTACCATTCACTAGCCCGTAGGAATCCATAGCATGATATAGCCTTTTGCAAAAGTTCTTATTCCCCATGTTTCATGAGGAATAAAGGGGCTCAATCCATATATGCACACTTGGCTATGTGATCGAATGCCAAAACGGGTATTCGGTATGGACACAGGAACTCTATACACTCTCAAAACATACACATCAAGGTTCCACAGAGCTAGTGCGATGCCTGTTGCAATTGAAGAGCCATTATTTTGTTTCCTCGGGTACAATCAGAGAGGTCAAGAAGTGGTATCAGTATTTTGATTGATCAGAAAAGAGTAGGAGATGTGTGATAGGATTGAGATAAATAGATCCCATCGCCACCATCTTCCACGTTCAACCATGACGAAAACGAATTAATCTAAGCACACAGTGCAAACCATCTCAACCTAAACTAAACCAGGAAAATAAAGAACTAAGAAAAGCAGTTTTTACTGGTTTCTCCACATTTGTTTTCCATGAATGAAGTGTCAAGCGGCCAAACACTTCGGTATTGGCAGCAAACAGTGTGTTGGTGTTACTCAATGAATTGGACCACACCGGGGTTATTCATTTTTGCTATATCTCTCCATTCCGAAAGTGCAAAGACAATGGTCGATCTCGTGCAAATCGACCAACATAAAAAGACTGAGTGGTGCATTGCAAGCTGACTTATATGAACACAATCCAACATTCCAACTCCTAGCGTCACGAGAGCTACTGCCCTCCATTTATCCATGTAAAACGTAAAATAAGTTGACTACCATAAACACGAAACACATTTGCAGGTACCAAACTTTTCCCAAACAAACAAAGTCGGGAATTCCAATGATGGTGAATTTACTGTACAATTTATTAGAAAGATGCTGATTTGCTCCGCTGCCCTGGAATTTTCCTTTTAAGTCTGGCTTTTCTCTTTATCACGTTCAGCTATACAATCTTTGGCAGGATTTCTCACTCCAAACATACTGATTTTGTAACGACCCTGTCCGACGAGGGTGGAAAGTGGTCACCGAGGCTAAAGAGGGCCTGGACAAGAAGCTACTCATGGCAGATTTCTAGGGTGGCGAAGGGAGCAATAATGAACCGAATTATGCACCGAATAAAGGGAAAACGATTCTAAGATATATATGTGACATCCCAAGATCAATTTACTGAGGTATTGTCCGTTTTGGCCAATTCCATACTGAGCCTCACGGTTTTGTCCTTTGGCGTGCATGAAGGCACTTTCCCAAGAGATCAACCATTTTGAGAGTATTCCAACTTGGGTCGTCGGGGCCAGAGAAAGCCTAGACAAAGAGCAGCTCCTGACAAGCTTTCAGGATGGCGAAGTTCGTAAGCACTCATACTCAATTCCAGCTTTAAGTGATTTCCTTGATGTATTCTGGAGCCAATGAAAATCCATACAGCTATCTGAAGAAGTCAAAATATTTTCCACTATTGCTATAACTGTTGGCCCAATTGGAGACAAAATGTCAATCAACGGTAATCCTATCAAGACTCCTAACTAAAAAAATCACCGAGGGGCTGAACACGAAAAGAGAAATATGGATCTATAAGGCTTGGAAAGATGGGAACGGGAGGTTTGGAAGATATCAAGGCTAGAGTGGGATCCTCAATGGGAATTTATAATCCCCCAGGGAACCTCTTTACCAAATGCAAACAGCCCTTTATTTGGGAAAAACCCACTTCCCCTCATACAAAGTGCTTATCACTTATCACAACCATTTTGGGTATGCAGATGTAATTCAGTTAGCTAATCAAAAGCTTCATAACACATTCTGTGAAAAACAGAAGGATAAACTACATCATCATGAAGGGCAAAATATTTAGATTTTCTGAAAAAGTGAGATGTCTTTTTCTCTTTTGCATTTCTGGAATGCGCGGAGGCATGGTTTTGATATCAATAATAATTTGTGTTTTGATGTGTGCAAGTGTACGTGTGTATGATATTTTTGGTATAGGATGGACAAAGGGACAAAGTAGGATAATTCAAGGGATATAGGCTTATAGGAGATGGGATAGAGAAAATATTGTTTCACTAGATTAACAAAATGGTGTTACATGATTGTGGGAGGAGATGGTGGTGTTGGTGGGGGAGTACAAAGGTATGGAGTTTATTCTCAACTCTCCCACGCACTTGCAAGAATGATTCCTAGCCTTTTTATACTAGTGCTAATTCGGTGGAGGAAGTTACCACACTCTCCTAAATATCTCCTAAAGTAATCATTACATTACAACTTGCTTTGGCTGATTCTATCTTTAGAGAACTCTAGAGTGGCGTAGAGAAGTCTTCTTGACAACTTGTTGGCTGCACAGGGCTACTTCTAGAAAAATGAGAGAGAGATTTCGTAGAAAATGGATCACAAATTCCAACATAGTATTTGCCCAACTCTAACATGTAGGGAGTCGAGGAGAATCAGTGAAAGAAAGCTTACCAGATTGTCGCTCCTAAAGTATCAAAACTGGTATTGCAGATAAGATAATCATATATTTCAATCAGCGTTCGGGTCCTCATCCGAATCTGGCATCACATCAGCTGAATCCTGAAGATATATTATCTCACCCTTGCCAGAATCTGCTGTTTGCATTGCTCCTGCGGCCTCATTATTCTTGTTCGCAAGAGATCTCCGACCATGATATATCTCGATCAGTTTTCCATTTCCTAGAATGAAAAGCATAGGTTTTCGGTAAGTATTTCAGCTTTCAGAAAACATGTAGCTGAGCTGAGTTATGCGATGGAACCCAACGCAGACTCGGTCTTCATCGGATTGTATTAATACCTTGGTGTTTGGATGGAAGTACGACCCGTGCTCTATATATCTGCTCCTTCACTGACAGTCGTGGATTAAATTGCACCTACCAAAACAAGCATTTCCTGAATGGACCATCAGCAAGAACCAAGCAGTCAGTTCTCTCAATTAAAGCAACCAACTAACCTTAGGCAAAATGCTTTAAAACAGCAGCAACCTTGTCTTCAAGAAGGTCCGAGTGCAACAACCACAAGACACAGGAAGCCAGATCTGCGGCCATAACAGGTACTTTAAAACAAAAGCATGCGATAAGGAACAACCAAGAACGGCGTAAGTTGATATCAGATTGTTTATTTACTTAACACCCCAAGACAAATAATTACTTTATTTGACGTCTTTAAAAAAACCGAAATTTCACGAAATCAAGAAATCTCTTGGGCGACTCTGCTGACAAAGACATGGATCAGGAACAAAATTTTACATAAAGAGCTCGGGTATACTGCTAGCAAATCAAAGTTGAGGTATTGGATTGCAGCAGATCATCGCTGATTAATCTGTGCGTGATGGTGATACATCCATATTGACTCATTGCAGCCCTAAATACTAAGTTGCTGTCAAATTACTGCCTCTTAAGATGACCGCATGCACCAAATGTCTAATAGCTCAATTATCCAAGTTGTACTCAATGGAACTTGATTAACCAATAAACTGGTGAGGGTCGCGATACCGCGAGGGTTTGCTAACTTCAAAAACTCGTCCTCGGCTCTTTGCAGCCTTGGGCTATAGTACGATCCAAGTGCTATTTACTTTCTTTGTTGGAGTCATAGGAACTCCCTTTCCTATAAAATCAGAGGTAAGCTAACCAACTTCTAGGAAATATAATTGACTGCAGTGATCTCGGTACCGACACTACCCACGGAAAGAGTCTCTTGGATTTTTCCATGGTTTATTTCTTTCTTATTACAAGCAAGGCTACTAGGACTTGGGTTTCTTTCTTAGGCGAGGTATCAAGTGCAAGCATCTTTACCACAGTCTCTTCAAAGTGAGGCGAATTTTTTAGAAATCCCAGTCATCATTATCCGACTACCTACCCACCTGTATCGGTTTCGTGTCCTTGGGATTGGCTTTGGGCTTTCTTGCACAGCTTCCTACTCCTCCCTCTCGGAAAGTAACAACATGATATTAAGTCACCTACATACAGTTTACGCCCGATCGTTCCGGATTTGGTCATTGCGGCCTGCTTTGTGAGAAAGCACCCCTTGTTCCGAAGTTACGGCTCTGACTCACCCTCCATGGATGAACCCTTGCGGAGAAAATTGAATTGGTGGTGATGAAAAGGGGCTACAGATAGTATCATGCAAGCGAGTTGCAGCCTGCAATGAGAGGTGTTTAACTTTTTGTCATCCTCACATTGACTGTTGTGCCCAGTTCGAGTACTAAGCGTTACTCCGATGAAGTAACCCATGCCATACTCCCGGGAACAACCCTTACTCGGACATCTTTACCCAGGTGGGCAAGAGAGTGGGAAAGCTCTCCGATATTGGTTTCAAGACGCTTACAATAGAGCTTAATAACAAAAACGAATTTTTTTTCCCCAATTCCAAGAGCACAAAAGCTTAGATGCTCGAAAATTCTATGGCTGAAACCAATATCCACTCCAACTGCAATTTAGTGTTCACATCATAAATGTGAGTTTAACATTTTGCAAAGTCATATACAATTTAATAAAATCCTAGAACACTCTTTGCACTACACTCCAAGAGAATGAACTATTCGAGATAAAAAAAATCGGAGACAATCAAATTTGATAGCTAAAAACACTTCTCGCCACCAAAATAAGTTTGGTCGTTAAAAATGAAACTTGCATTCGGACGTGAAAATTCAGTCACCAGAAGTATGATTCTCGCGACCAAATTTAATTTAATTGGGAGAGATGTCATTCTTTCGACCAAATTGACGTTGTTCGCCAGGAACGATAAAGAAATTGCCATGTACGACGAAACTTTTAGCGACCAACTCAGCTTGGTCGCTGGAAGTTCCTCTAGCGACGATAGACGACAGCGACCACGTCCGATCGCTAGAGGTCTTCAATAAAATTTAAACGGGCACAAATTTTGCACTTCGTCTCTCTCCTTCGTTCCTCCTCTCTCTACCGTGAAGTAGCTCCACCGCGGATCGCCGACGTGAAGATTTGTTCAGAGTGTTTTTAGTTTACAGCCGCAACATTGAAAATGTTTGCAATTATTTTGGGTGGCTGTGACCTGAATCTCTCCATCTACCATGTTTTTTAAAATTCAATTGGCATTTTTCATTTGCATTCAAAATTAAACAGTATTATAAATATTGGTCCGAAGGTATTTGTGTCTACTAGTACTGGTACGTAGTTTACGTTGGTTGATAACTTGATTAACCCTACTGGAGGTACACTATTGTTCCATAAGTTTGTTGTGTCTGCTTCCTACTTAGCATACAATATGATATAGCGAGATACGTAATGTTTGCACGACATGAAAAGTATTTGATCGTTAATCATTTGCGTGCTTATCAAATCAATACATTTAAACCCTAGAATTCTGCTTAAGGATGGCTTGTGAAACTTGTGCTGGTCATGTTTGTTTTTAATAAGCACAACCGTACTCGATTTTGCATACTGCTATTGAATAGTGCTCGTTGGACTGTCAGGGAACGCGGCAGGAAATTTATATTGCCACGCACGTAATTTTATTTTTAAAGGTTTTCCGTCACATATTTTCTTTTGTTCATGGGTACATACTAGACATGGAGTACGGTGGTCATTTAACAGCAACCCTGCTATGCCATTTCCATCTCATGTGTCTGGAGGACTCAAGTGGAATGCCGTCAAAATTACTTAAAAATGAAATAAGTGAGCGACAATATAAAATCTTTGGTGATTCTAAATGGGATAGGACCCCTACTCTTTAGGAAGGTGACAATTTCAGTACATGAACTATTGGAGATGAATTCTTGTAAATTCGTTGATGATTGTACATAAAGGTAGGCATGGATAGGAGTAGGATGTCAGTGCGGGATAGGCTTCGTTATAAGTATATTTTGCGGGCGCAAATCAGTTCATCGAGATCGCTAGAAATTACAGAAGGGATGATGGGAAAACTCGTTGTCCATGCCGCCATTGTAGGAATTTCTATTGGCTACCTCTTTTGGAATGCAACAGCGTCTATTTGATAGGGCAATCGATACATCTTACAAATATTGGACTCGACATGGTGAAAGTACGTATAAGGATCAACGTTGATTTAGAAAGGGATTGAGATGGTGGATATATAGCATGACTTGTATCTAACCTTAAGACTTTGGAAATTTTGGAACGAGGGCACAAAATTGGAGAGAAATTGTTCTTAGAATGCTTTCTATTGGCTTCAATTTACAACACTCGCCCTCATGTTCTTATATAATAGCAGAACGGCTACAATACATTTAACCACGAAGACAAACATCCCACACACTTAAAACACACATTAAATGAGCCATAAAGTCTTGGAGCGCTCTTTTGGCAACATTAAATAAAACAACAAAAAGTCCACAAAGCTAACAAAAAAGTCAATACAATAAATGAATCTGAAAACAAGCGTAGCAATCTTTGGAGAACTCTTCAGTGACTTTGTTGGCATTCTTTATCTTCATGCTTCCGTAGCTCTTCATTATTAAATGCTTGCAGCTTTTGTCTTCGTTACCATGAGTCGAGGCTTTCTTTGAAGAACACCAAGAACCAAATCTAGTAACCAGGAACGAACGTGCTCAAATCCAACAATCAATTTTATCTTATTCAAACAATGAAGAGAATAATACTTCTGAGAGAGGTTGTCCAGGAGTGTCCACGTACGATAACCAACAGATAATCAGCCGGAGGGTGGAAGAGGAAAGATCAACTGCTTGTGCAGGTCCTGCAGGATGGAGGAGATTGACTTCCTTTCTTTCAGAAACCTCAGCTTCCTATGCATTTCATTCGGTAGGAATATTGTCTTTTTCTCAGTATGATTCACAAAAATTGCAGAACTCTCTTTATCTGGTCTAGCCGTTTAATCTGATTTCTCGTTTTTTGAAGGGCTGATTTGTATCTAAAGCTCTTGGGGTCCTTGCTAATTTGTGTCTGTTAGTTTTATTGAAGGGCTATTGCGTACGAACCAGCAGTTAATCTTCGAGATTCTTGCTTGTGGCTTTCATTTGGAAGAGTTGTTAGGGAAAGGACTTCTGGGCCAATTCTTCACAATTGTTCTAGGGCTTCATTGTTTAACATATAATGCATGAACTGATAGGAAAAACACGTGCATGAAGAATGAACTTATTAAGTGCTGGCCTATAGAGAGAGAAGAGAAAGAGAGAGAGACAACAAATTATACCTGCTGATCCATTGACAATTAGCTCTCGCTTGAATCCTCGAGAGAAGAATTCTCTGTGGAGTTATTAAAAAGGAGAATGCACATGCAGCAATGCCAGTAGAATTGATGCCTAACATACCTACTCATCAGCTCCAGGGCGTTGAGACTTTAGGGTTTTCAGTCGTTCTGTGATCTTTCATCAGCGTGATCGACCAAACTCGATGGGATACGATCCTTAACTACATGGAGTAAGCCTTCGATATCCCTTAGAGGCAACCAATATTCCAATAAATCGGGTGCAATATTGGAAGCCTCTGAGGGATACCGAGGACTTCGCCAATTCACTCGAGAGTTCCATTTTTCTTCAGACACATGGTGTAAGCCTTCAAGCTCCCAAAAAGGCTCCGACATCTTCCAAACTATTGTTGGAATATCGGAAGCCTTTGAGGGACATTGAAGACTTCGCCAATTCACTTCACAGCTCTAGAGTCCTACAAAACGATATGTATATATAGAGATCCCCATTTGGCTGACAGAAAAAACTGATCGAATCTCAAGTTCGGGATCGCCATATCGGTTTTATTCTAATTCTCAGTTTTATTCGGAATTCAGCATATTTTCCTATCCAAATAAGTTCTACGTATATCGAATGATTTTGTTTTAATATGAGCAAAGTGCGCGACTCCGCTGGCAGCGACAATATGTGCTCGACTTATGAGCTTGACATTCTCTTGAAGATAAAGAGGGGCAAATCTCGGATGGACTGATTCTCCTTCGGAAGGGCCAAGCAAATTTCTTCATGTGGTTCCACCTTTTCACGAGTACAATAATATTAATCTCAACAGAAGTCCACCCACCACCTACAAATGTATCCATTCACTAGCCCGTGGGAATCCGTAGCATGATAATAGCCTTTTGCAAAAGTTCTTCTCTCTCATGTTTCATGAGGAATAAAGGGGCTCGATCCGTACATGGATAGGGTTACACACTTGGCTATGCGATCAAATGTCAAAACGGGTATCCGGTATGGATACAAGAACTCGATACTCTCTATCAGAACATTCACGTCGAGGTTCGGCTAGTTAGTGCAATGCTGGTTGCGATTCAAGAGTCCTCATTCTGTTTCCTCAGGTACAATCAGAGAGGTGGAGCAGCGGTATCAGCTTTTGCATTGATCAGAAGAGACTAGGAGATGTGTGATAGGATTGAGATAACTTGCCTAGAAATCTTTTGGCTGAAATAAATAGATCCCATCACCATCATCTCCCACGCTCAACCATGAAGAAAACGAAGTAATCTAAGCACATGGTGCAAACCATGTCAACCTAGACTAAACCAGGAAAATAAAAAAATTCAAATAATAAAGAAAAAAACAGTTTTTCCGGTTTCTCCACATTTGTTTTCCATGTTGATAGAAAGACATTAGTATATACTTACTATTTCAATTTAAGCCCTTCGGCTGTCCTAAGCCCAACTCTCTGGTTCAATTGAGCCTAAGCAAGGCACCTTGTCTTGCCAAACTCCAGTTCCTATGGGTTGGGTGCATCTTGACTCTTAAAATAAGTGTCAAGCGGCCTAACACTCCAGTATTGGCAGCAAACAGTGTGTTGGTGTTGCTCAATCAAATTGGACCACACCGGGGTTATCCATTTTTGCTATATCTCTCCATTCCGAAAGTGCGAAGAATGGGGTCAATCTCGTGCAAATCAACCAACATAAAAAGACTGAGTGGTGTATTGCAAGCTGACTTATATGAACACAATCCAACATTCCAACTCGTAGCGTCACGAGAGCTGCTGCCCACCATTTATCCATGTAAAACATAAAACAAGTCAACTAACATCTAACATAAACACGAAACACATTTGCAGGTACCAAACTTTTCCCAAATAAGCAAAGTCGGGAATTCCAATGATCGTGAATTTACTGTACAATTCATTACAAAGATGCTGATTTGCACCGCTGCCCTGAAATTTGCCTTTAAGTCTGGCTTCTCTTTATTGCATTCAACTATACAATCTTTGGCAGGATTTCTCGCTCCAAACATACTGATTTCACTGTAAGTAAATAGCTGGATCATTTATCGAACAGAGGTTTTAACATAATGAGTAAGAGGTAATTTCTAGATAATGGCAATAAAGAACAATATGTTTGCTAAACCTTACCAAAAAAAAAAAAACAATATGTTGGTTAAATATTCTTGTCAATACAAACCCATTTGCTGGCTAGTTCTTGGGCAATCTCCATTTTCCACTACCAAAACAACCTTGAAGCATAGTCAAAGCTGTACAGATCCAAGAATATAATAGCCGACACCCTATAGTCTTTGATTTCGTGACCTTTGATGGTCATCTAATGAAGTTCAAGTGCCAAGATTCCCTATACAAATACAAGCTAAGTTTCCTAAAAGTTACCAACACTAGTACACAAAAGCTTTCGTGACATCTTCTATTCTTAAGAACTCACACTCGATTACCACTTCAACTGTTTTCCCTGATGTATTCTGGAGCCAATGAAAATCCATACTGCCAAAAGAAGAACCTCCTATCTAGAGAAGTCAAACTGTTCCGCCATTGCTGTAATTGTTGGCCACATGGGTGATATGATAGAAGCATATCATTGGAGACTAACTGTCAATCAACGGTAATCCGGTCACGAATTCATCCTGAAAAAATCACAGAGAGGCTGAACATAAAAAGACAAATACGGATCTATAAGGCCTGGAAAGATGGGAACGGGAGGTTGGGAAGATGTCAAGGCTAGAATGGGATCCTCGATGGGAAAATATAATTCCCCAAGAGCACGTCTTTACCAAATGCAAACAGTCTTTTATTTGGAAAACCCACTTGCCCTCATACAAAGTGCTTATCACTTATCACTTATCACGGCCACTTTGGGTATGCAGATCTAATAAAGTTAGATGATCAAAAGCTTCATAACAAATTCTGTCAATATCTAGACCGGAAAGTACTGCAGAAAACTCAAAACAGAAGGGTAAGCTACATCATCATGAAGGGAAAAAAGCATAGATTTTCTGAAAAAGTGAATGTTTTCTTTTTTGCATTTCCGAAAGCTAAGAGATCGCCATTCAGTCCAACCCAAGTGCATAAAACCACACAGTAATTGCCCTAATCTAACATGTAGGGAGTCGAGGAGAATCATAGAAAGAAAGCTTACCAGGTTGTCGCTCCTAAAGTATCAAAAGTGCTATTGCAGGTAAGATAATCATATATCTAAATCATCATCAGGGTCCTCATCGGAATCTGGCATCTCATCATCTGAATCCCGAAGATAAATTATCTCACCCTTGCCAGAATCTGTCATTTGCATCGTTCCGGCCACCTCATTATTTTTGTCCGCAAGAGATGTCCGACCATCATATATCTCAATCGGTTTTCCATTTCCTAAAGCGAAAAGCAGAGGTTTTTGGTAAGAATTTCAAATTTCAGAAAAAATGTAGCTGAGTTATGAGATGGCACCCAACACAGACTATCAGTCTTCATCGTCATAGATTGCAAACCTATCACTGTAATAATACCTTGGTGTTCAAATGGAAGTATGACCTTTGCTCTATCCATCTGCTCCTTCTCTGACAGTTGTAGATTAAATTGCACCTGCCAAAACAAGCATTTCATGAATGGACCATCAACAAGAACCAAGCAGTCAGTTCTCTCGTGTTAAAGCAAACCAACTAACCTTAGGCATAATGCTTCCACCCATTGTTCCACAGTCAGTTGAAACGGATGAAAAAGTGATGCCAGACCTTTCAATACTAATTTCTTCACTCTAGATCACATATTCAAGTAATCCAATAGTCTTTTCAGGGTCAATCACAATAAATCAAGGGATGATGCATATAGAAAGACACACACACACAGAGGGGTACCATCAGCCGCACACGACCATTCCGGCGCTTAAAACGGACAGAAAACTTTGCCCTTCTAAAATTCTGTTCTGTCAGAGATAAATTTTCCAAGGAGATCCTCAGTCCATTGGAAGCTGGAATTGCAGATTCTAAGCTGGCCAGCATAGAGGACATGTAATCAAAAACAGCAGCAACCTTGTCTTCAAGAAGGTCTGAGTGCAACAGCCAGAAGACACAGGAAGCCAGATCTGCGGCCATAAAAGTATCTTAAAACAAAAGCATCCAACGCGCAAGTTGATATCAGATTGTTTGTCTACTAAACACCCCAAGACAAATAATTATGTTATTTCATGTCTTATAAGAAACGAAATTTCACAAAGTAAAAAAGTCTCTTGGGTCACTCTGCTGACAAAGACATGGATCAGGAACAAAATTTTACATAAAGAGCTTGTTTCCATGTCCATATTACGATCACCAGACTACAAAAGTAAAAACTTCAATGGAAAAACAAAAGTAACATGTTCCTGCATATGCCAGTGCAGAGAGAGAACATACCATGGCTCCGAAGGTCGCTGAGAACACGTGCAACTGAGCGTACAGATGCATACCTCAACATCTCATTCACCTGATGAGAAAAGCAAATAGACCGTTATAAGAGTAAAAGATGAAATTCCACCACATGGACATAACTGCAAAAAAGACAATACTGGCATGCAACTTCTTTTTCTGGCTAGAACAGAAAATATTCATCATTACCGACCGATCCTGGCCAAACTATTCCCTCCGCATGGCAATACATTTTTCAGCAACCAAGCCATATAGCTGACAATAATTTCATTTCAATGCAAGTAAATTTTCCATGAAAGTAAAATAGTTAAACTTCTCACCTTCCAAAATTAATCTAAACTACAAATTTTGCAGGTTTAATATGAATTCATCTGCGTGTAGAGGAAATAACAAATTTGCTATGTACACAATAAACGGAGCATTTGACCAAGTCAAATAACGATCTGGCCAGTTCCTATGACAAACATCTTATATGTCACTTTTGATTTGCACTAATAATTTTTTGTTAATCACTTGCTGCCGTTACTCTTCAGTTTATTCATTGGCAATATGTCCATGCTAGTTCAAATCCAGATCGGCACAAAACAGTGTTTGGCAAAAGAAAAGTTTATACAACAATCGCCAAAGTATTGGTGCACAGATTATATGTTCATATAACTATTGCCACTTGAAATTGTACATTTTCTTAAGAATTTAGAGAGAACATTTCATCACAAATATAATTAAAAAAGATCTTTTGTAGGATATTGCTCAGCTTGTGCCACTGAAATTTAAACGCAACAATCATTTTTGCTTGGAGAGAAACATAAGTCTGTTTGTTCCAACAGCCATTGATGTTTCTGCTGCGGATCAAATTTCGATTTTCATCTCCACTTGTTCCTCAACAATTTTTTTTCCCTGGTTACAGAAATTAATGTCCCAAATCCATTATTAGCTATTCTCTCTTTCATTCAAATATGGGTCAGGGACTTAGATGCTTGTGGGAAGATCCAGTGCACTGGTAGAGTCTATATCTACTGTAAACAAAATCCTCATAACTATTATATATCCAATGAAGATGGAAGCTTCCCATATAGAACTTGGTCTAACAAAATACTGTGCACTCAACCCAGAAAATGGCCTGTCCAAGGACTCCCATGCAACATTCTCCTAATCCGCAAACATTGCTAGTACATAAGTCATTGTAATTATAGTACAAACGATATGGCAATTCTTTTGTGCAACAATGACTAACAATTGCATCAAAGGTCAGGGCAATTTCCAATAATTTGAAACTTATAAATTATACCAGTTGATCACTTTACCTAGAGATGAAAGTAAAGATTGTTACGCTTGTCCTTTGAGACAAAAGAGTATAGCAGATTACTACTGCTACCTGAAAAGGGCTCAATCTAGGGAAACTGCTTTCAGTTGAAAAAGGAAAATGACATGGAACTTAAAAATCAAAGGAACTAAATAATCACTCTATGCAGGTGATGAACAATGACCATTTAATTTTACTAGCTGAAACAAGACTATGCTATTCATTTTCACAGCCTGCCCTGAGTATAATAATGTCAATAGGCACACCGTTATGCATGCTTCAGAAAGGGAAAAATATAAATAAGAAGGCCTATGATTGTGCTTGATAAGAAACTTCTAGGCACCAAAACAAACAACTTTTAGTAGACCCATCGAATAGAGCAAATTGCCCAATCTTTCTGCTTGGTTAGTACTTCATAGGAAGTCTCCAAGCATCATCCTCACAACAAACAAGTCCTCCATAATGATATTCATAGAACAGGATAACCTCATTTATATCTCATTATTTTCGCATTCACCTGTACCTAAAGTGAATGGTCCGCCTTAAAAGTGTCACCACAACAGACAATAGTCCTAGGTCCCCTATCACTTGAAAAACAATTTCATACGAATGAGGGCCTTTATTTGAAACACTCTCAGCAGGAGAAGTACTTATTTTACATGAAAAAAAATGAAGACTTTGTTACCGAGTCCAATGCAAAAGAGAAACGACCTTTCCCTTCTCCAATCAAGCCTGCGATGATAAATGGCCAACCATGAGACAATGTCACCAAACGGGACAAATAAACAGTGGCAATTAAGCTTTGGATGCTATTGATGAAGTTACCTTTCCCCAGTTCAATAACTAAAGAACAGAGCTTATCCATGTCCTTCACATCCTTACAAAGAATGGACACACCAGAAGCTTCCTTAGTAACATCATTAACTTTTCCCCGCCCCAAAATGCGATCCTTCCAACCATGGGGATCCGAATAACAATCCAATATCTGAATCCTACAAGAAAGTGTCCGGGGGGTCCGCATTCATCAACATCAACACCATTTCCTACACGGGACAACCCTATGCCAAATTTATAATAGAAAAGCAGTGCGGGTTGAGCTATCGAACTGCAAATGAGGTTTGTTCTTACTAATCCCACAAATACTCCCAGATATTTTGGCATTCCAAATTTTACTTTCTATCCCATCTCCGCTACCGAATCCAACCAAGCAATCAAAAATTAAAATTAAAAAAAAAAAACTTAACAAGTTCAAAAATGAGGCAATCACCATTTCCGAGAGGAGTTAACTTCAAGACCTCTTTCATTCAGCAAATTCACATAAAACGATGGGCTTCGGGTGAAAGCGACCAGCACGAGCCCTCTGCGGCAAAATCAATTAGAACGTCGAGAGTCAAAATCACCGCGCAAACGCAATTTCATCGCTCAGAAAGTGGAAAATTGCTTGGCCAAAAATATGAAAAAGGAAGCGGGAGCAGGAGCAGGACACCGAGATGACCTTGACTGAGACTTTCCCGCCAAAATGTGGGAGGAGAGTTGGGCGAGGACGTGAGCGAAGACATCGAAACCGAGCGGCGAGTGGATCGAGTCCTTTATAGTGAGAGCCGGCGCGTGTTCACCTTCCAACGCGCCGTCTCGGAGAGCTCTGCAAATAGATTCCGCCATCGATGCTGGGGCAACCTCTGGAGCTGATTGTCATGGACATCAGCCCTAATTTTGGAGATGAAAAGTAGAATTGTTTGCCAAAAGGTCCTAATCCTTTCACTTATTCCCAAATGGAGCACCTCCCGGGGAGGTTCTTTTTTCATTTGCCCCTCTCTCGCTTCATGACAATTACAAATTTCATCGTTCTTACTTTTTAGTTTTTAGGTTTATTGTATTTATTTTGAAATTGACCGCTCTATATCTAGGGGTCTGTTTGGTAATAATTCTATTTTCAGGAATAATTCCTAAATAGAAATGATTTTTTCTAATTCTGTTCTCAATAACAAAGAAGTAGATTTTTTTTTCTTCTTTTATTCGTTTCAAATTTATTCTCGAGAACAAATATGTTCCAAATCTGTTCACAGGAATAGAAAAATTAACTAACGTTACCAAACAGATTTTTATTCTTTCTCTGCTCTCGATAACGTAAGAACGGAAATCAAAAAAACAGGAAGGTTATCAAACAGGCATGTCCTGAACCTTTCTTTATATTTTTATTTTTTTTTCGCCATCAAACTCTTTTATTGATAGATGGAGAAAACAAATGTCGGGTGTTATTTCAAACAATTCAAAATTCATTTGGCAACCTTTCTATTGTCAATATTCTTTCATTAATAGCACCATTAGTACTACGTGACTTTATTAATAAATAGGCCGTGAAATTTTATTTAAATGCAAAATAAGAAATTGGCAAGGACTCCAAGCACCTTAGGGCGCGCATGACAAAATTTCTGTTCCAAAAGTCAATTTCTGGAAAGAAATTGATTTTTCTATTTCTGTTTCAGAAATCAATTTCTAAGAAAAGAAGTGTGTTTGATAACGACATAAAATTTCTATTTCTGAAATAGAAATTCGTTTAATAACAACATAAAATTTCTATTTCTCGGCGGCCGGCGTCCCGCGTCCGGCGTTCGGCGTCCGCACGGCCAGCGTCCGGTGTCTGACAGGGGTGGCGACGTCCGGCATCCGACGGGGGTGGCGACGTCCAGCGACCGGCAGTGGTGGCGGCGATTGGTGGGAGGTGGCGGCGATTGGCCACGGAAGGCGGTGGGGGCAACCGGTGGCGGTCGGTGGCCACCGGCGAGTAGCAAGGGGCGGTGGGCGGCGATGGGTGGTGAGGGCGGTCGGCGGCCACTGGCAGGTAGCAAACGGCGGTGGGCGGCAATGGGTGGTGAGGGTGGTCGACGGGCAAGCGGTGAATGGCCGGCGGCGGGGGAGCGAGCGAGCAAGCGGCGGACGACGACAACAACGGGGAGCCATGAGAGAGAGGAGAGCAAGTTGTAAAGAGAAAGAGAAGAGAGAAAAAATTTTATTTTTGATTTCTGTTTCAGAAATCAATAAGCTGAAAATTTTAACTTCTGATTTTTGTTTCAGAATGATTTCTGGAATAGAAAGTTGTTCCAGAAATAGAAAATTGAAGTTGCGTTACTAAACGGATTTCTGTTTCAAACCTGTTCCAGAATAATTTCTAGAACAGAAATTGTGAAACAGAAGTGTTGTCATGCGCACCCTTATACGATCCCTCTTGTGCACAAAAAGAAAAGGACGCTCCCCATTATAGCTCGTGGAAAATTTATTATATATGCTCTTGAATAAAGTATGATTTTGCTTTTCAAATGTTAGAATGGCACACAATTGGCATGTGCCAATTATATGTGTCATTGAGCGCTCAACAAAAGATATCAAAGTGGGTCACCTTTGATGTTCTATTCTAATGTGTTATTCTCTATATGGTGGGCCAATATACTTATATTTCTATATAGTATTGGTAGGACATTGAATAAGAATTGAGAAGAAATTCCATGTCAGTTGGGATTCGTATGAACATCTCTTTTATATATATAAAATTAGGAGTTATTTGATGGTAGTTGAAGAAATGTAATACAATCATGCCATTCCATAGTCCAATCATATTATTTTGGTATTCACTTAAATTTGGACATTTTTGCTAGAAAACTATAGATGGCATGAGCATTTGGACAAAATGTCGGTCCCATGCTCATTATAGACTTTCACAAGCTTTATTCGAAGTGAAGCCTTCACGTTAATCGCAAATTGCTATTTTGTACTCAATCTAACTCTATCAAACCTGTGGAATGATTTACATTGGTAATTTGTCTATATTTAGTTCAATACATTCATAAAGTGTTTCCTACAGATTTCAAGCATTGGAGTTCTATATTTTTTTTAGAGGAGGTTATAACACTTGATTAATGCGATGGTATCTCCTTTGATTAATTGTTAATATATAATAGCACATCTGAATGGGGGTGCAAATAAAAAATTGAAAGCCTGAAACTCCAGTCGGCCTTAACCCGATCTATATTCGAGCAGGGCTTTATGTTTAGGTTTCGGATCAAGCCAAAAGAATGACCCGATTAGAAACATTAGTATTTTAATACATATTTGATACTGTGATCAAATAAATATGAGAAATATTTGCTACTTTTCATTTTGAAGTATCAAAATTAATTATCTCGATAAAAATAAAAATAAAAAAAGGTATCGCCATGTGAATTCAAAAAAGTGGCTTGAAACATGTCAAAAAGTGACTTTTTTTTCTTTTGGCATAAACAACCTCAATGCCCCTGGGCGACAGACTCTGAATAAGCTTTTCGAATTGTAGGCCTCATGACCTTATCTTAGGGGTGAGCGGTTTCAGGTTCTGGATAAGTTTCAGGTTCCAGGTGGAACCTACCCGGCCCTACAGGTTCCTCATTTTTTGGAACCTGGAACCTACCCGTTGAAATCTAGAACCTGGAAACTACCCTGTCACAGGTTCCAAGTTCTTACAGGTTCCTTCATCAAACAACAAAGATGTACTAATGCGATAAACATGGACAACAAAAACTAATGCGACGCCAAAATAGAGTATCGATACTTAAACGCTGTAGTTATCATTCTCAATGCTGTAATTTTTACATTATGATACTTAAATGCTGAGTCTGGTGTGGGTTGATACTTTAGTAACTGAATAGAGCAACATGAAAAGAGTGCACTCGGTGTTCTAGTTTTGCTTTTCAGCTTTGTGAAGTCTTCTCAATGTTAACAAATGACAGGGTATGCAATTCTTCATGAAGGGCTTCAACTAAATCAATCAATCATGGAATATTCTTTTCTCATCAATCTCTCCTAGCCAAATGCAGAACTTAATTTACAACTATGATGTTGTTAATCAATTCACACATACACAACAAGAACATAATAATTAGAAATTTCAAAATAAAGATGAAACATTTATATATTAGCAAAACAAATAATGCAGCCATATAGAGCTAGCATGGAAGATGCTTCATACATTTGAAGTTTTCTTATCCTAATTTGCATGCTCAGTACTAAATGACTAGCTAAGCACACTATGTAAAAGACTAAACAACAACAGAAAGATATAAAAAAAAAATTACTAAACAGATGAGTAAAGTAGGGGAATTTAACAATTATATGACTTCACCCATAACCTATGTAGGGTAATCAAGAACAAATATAATAGACATTGCAAAAGAGACTAAAAGTTTAAAAGTGAGAAGAAAAAGTTGAATTAGGATTTTTATTTTTTTCTTTTTAGTGTCCGGTTCTCGGTTCCGGTTCCGATTCCGGCGGTTCCTAAAAAATGGAACCGAGAATCAGACCCTCAAGCATTAGAACTTGGAACCGCGGTCCGGTTCCGGTTCCGGTTCCGATTCCCCGGTTCCGGGTTTTACCCGAGAACCATGCTCACCCCTACCTTATCTGGATCGAAAGTTATGCTTCCAAAAGTTATGCTCTGTTATGAGAATTTCGATTTTTTTTTTTTGGGATAAAATTCGCACTTTAAGCAATTTCATGTGACTCTTGTATTATTGTACATTAGATAATTAAGACTATTTTTTGGAATAATGAAAGAAGAATTTGGGCTTTAGCTCGCGCTGGCCGGTGCCGAAACAAATAGTTCAACCCAGGCCATCTTCTTTTCTTCTTTTTTCCAGGTCGGGCTATGGAGTGAAAAGTGTCAAATTACAAAATTGAAGATCCAGGGCAAAAGTTTATGCATAAGAAACGTAAAATTCCCCCAACCCAAGTTGTGCTATTTTTATTTTTTTTAATCGATATAAAGTTCATTATTTTGATTTAACGTGGTGCGAAATAAAAGTCGTGCTAATTGACAATACCCGCTAAGTAAAGGAAAGGAGGAGGCAGAACATAGAAGAAGTAGACATCAACCCTAATAACAATTTTTTAATTACAGAATAGATCTTCGAAAAAGTCAAAATCATGATCCGACGACACCAAAATCGAGAAAAAAAAAAAAAAAGGTGCACATCAAAGCTTGCACCCCCAAGCAAATGCACGTGCACGAATTTGACACCTTTCCTAAATTCCCTCCCCCGAAATTAATTTAATTACTATTTAACTATTTTTCGTGGGAGAATATACCTAAGGATATAAAATGACAAAAATGCCTCCCGCATAGTGCTGGGGCCAGTTAGTAGAAAATGAAACATTATTGGCATCAATAATTCGTAACCGACGATCTCCACCGACGCCTCGCGGCGTGAATCGGGACGCCGAGCAGAACCTACGTCACGCGTTCGCGTCGATTAGTGCAAAACGGCGTGCGGATTGCTTTCGTCATTTTTTTTTTTCTCTGTAAATACATAAATGATTTCGAAATCAAATGCGAAAATAATATCTCCATAATTTGTTGGGTGAGGTTAGTCCATCAATGAGCATTTTATATCTTAGGATAATTACACAGATGATCCTGAATTGTGACCCAATATATGATGTCGTTCATGAATTTTAAACTTTGACTCAATGTGCAATTTCGTTCATAACCTTTTTAATTTGTTCAATGAGGTATATTAACTTTTAGTAGGTGTCTAATCTAGTCTCTAAATTATATAAATTTTTTAATGTTGTCCCAAAACTTGTATCCAGTCCAATCTAATCCCTAGACTATATGAAAATGTTGTCCGTAAACGGAAGGACAATGCTGAATATCTTCATATAGTCTAAGGACTAAATTGAAAATGCAACAAAAGTTTAGGGATCACATTGAGCAACTTAAAAGTCCAGGGATGATGCTACACATCGGGGCAAAGTTAAGAGATTATTCGTGTCATTTTTCCTTTTATCTTTACCGTAGCGAGAAGTTCGAAAGGGATTCATTGCCATTTTTCCACCGTATAAAATTATTGAAAGGTTTTAGATATTTCGTGTTAAATAAAAGTCAAATTGCGTGGGTTGTGGAATCCAGTAATAATTGAAAATAAAAATAGCTGCCAACAAATGGGGAACGAAATTGATTACGAGGAAAGAGAAAAGATGTGGGGGAAGGGGGTTATGGATGTGGATTAAGAGGGAGGTGACTATCACTGGCCGGAGGCCCCGAATGCAATGACAATCGTTGCAACCGAATAAAAGGGTCAAGTTACTCGCCGGAGAGTCTAAGTTCAGTTTCACGATTACACAGTATCTCGTCGAGTTAAGCTCGAACCCTCCGGTATCTCAAGTTAAGACTCGCGAGCTTAACTGAGCTTCCATTAGATTTATTCAAATATCTATAGTTGTGCAAGCCGACATCAAAATCTTCATAAATTACGTTGCATACCCTTGTATTTAAGAATATAAGGAACAAGCTCAAGTTCTTACGGCCCAAGCTCGACCCAATTTTCAATTTGATTGTATAATCGAGTCGAGTTAAGCTCTAGCATTCAAATTTCTATCCGATTCGATCTCTTCAATACTCAATCAAACTGTCGAGCTCGAGGCTATCGCTGTGTTGGCCCAAGTCGACTTGATTGCACCCCCAGTTCCCACGATGGTAAAGAAAGTACTACGGCTTTTCCATAGACAGCAATATCGGGGACAATCTTTGCAATGAAATTGCAGCATCAATCGATTGATGCTAGATGTAAATATTGTTAGGGTCACTTGAGGGGTGCAAGACTGCAAGGTGCTTTTGGTAAGATGAAGTGCAAACACAAGAACATGTCCGGCGGATGGAGATCGATCGACCGGGAAAATCGAAGCGCGTGTCGATCTTTTCCACGCAGACGCCAAATGGGGAGGATGACGAGGTTAATCCTGAGGAGAGAATACAGCAGAGCACGTACTAGTTCTTATCCAAAAACCAAGAACAGAATTTGTCCTCGTCTCTTTGAATACGGAGGGAAAGCTCCAATTCTCTTCCTTTGATTCGACCGCCACCACGTGTAAAAAGGAAAAACTATATTCTTTATTTTTCTTTTTTTCTTTTTTGCTTTTTGGCTTTTGGAATAAAGTGCATTTTGAAAAATGGGAATAATTCCTAATTGACTAAAGCCACTCGAAACACCATTTTTGTTTAGGATTGAGTGAGAGTGAATGGCCTGTCGAACTTGGAAAGTTGTATAAATTTCGAGAAATGATGAAAATACCACGAATTGAAATTTATAGGTTGTGAATTGTTTCAAGTTAGAAGAACAAAACTCAAATTAAATAAACAGTAAAAAAGTGAAAGTGTACTCAAACACGCGTATAGGATTGAGCGTTTGAGTTTCGATAATAACTCGTCAACCACGCGAACCCCTTTTGGGTGAATTGCCTGCGCTGGGGAATCAAAAGGTTGAAGAGAATCGATGGGTAAGCTAATTGGAATTGAAATTGGTTTTGACCCACCCACAACACTATGCAAGTAAAAGTAGTCTTCTTACGCAAATCAATGCATTTGAAAGAGATTTTGATGGAGAAAGTCGGTCAAGCTCCATTCCGAAGTTGGTAGTTGCTTTTCTGATTAAACTCATTGCGCATCACATGACATTTCAAGTTTGAAACTTTATGTACTCTTTAGGATGGATTTGGTTCAGTTTTACAAATGAATCTTGCGAAAATGCAAATGCCAAAAGCTCAATACTAATCTTTCCAACATTAAGTTTTCAGCATTTTCAAAATTAGAATTTGGCCAAAAGCTTCTTAACAAGGCTTGCTAAATATCAAAATATTTTTTTTTAGGGATTTTAGAGATCGAAAACCCTTTGAATATACTAAATTAAACCCACCTTTTAATCCTTGCAACCATATATATATGCCTAAAAACGATTTGATGTGTAAAGATTTCATGCGGGTAATAAATTAATTTTGAAAGCATTCGCTTTTTGTGTGTTTGTGTGTGTGTGTGGGTCAACAACGAAATTTACAATTTCAAAATCTAGTCTCGAAGATCAATGTCATCCGCGTGGGGCCCAACAGGAGGAACAGAGAGGATGCGAGCGAACAACGTGAAATCTGATTTCAGAACAACATCCCATCCCATGCCAGACATCGATGCGGACACGTCCCTCTCGCTTTTTGCAGAAGCATCTCTCCATCTCTCTCTCTCTCTCTCTCTGCGCAGTGCGCACGCAATTTCCCTCTCTTTGGCCTGGACTTTCAAACGCTTCGCATAGCAAAAAGCCATTTCCCATGGCACACATTCTTAAATACCCTCCTTCTTCTTCATCTCTTCAGCATTCCTAGCTCTTGCTCTCTCTCTCTCTCTCTCCGCCCCTCCCGCTTCCGCGTCTTTCGTACGTCGGCAACCTCGAGGCGGGAGCGGTGACGGATGGAGCCTCAGTCCCCGAAACCGAGGAGGCTCCGATGCTCCGTCCAGAACTACGATTGGGGTCGTAGAGGGAGGGAATCGCAGGTCGCCAAGCTGTTCGCGCTCAATTCTGGCTCCGAAGCCGACGTGGAGAGGCCGTACGCCGAGTTCTGGATGGGCACGCACGAGTCCGGTCCATCCTTCCTGTTACCAGCCGGTTGCGACAATGGGGGCTCGAAGATTCCTCAGGACGTCACTCTGAAGGCTTGGATTTCGAGCAATCCCGATGTTCTTGGTGATAAGGTCGTGGCCGAGTGGGGCTGCGATCTCCCTTTCTTGTTCAAGGTAGGATTTTGCTCACTTGGGCTTGCCTGTTGTGGGTTGGAAAGGATCGATTTGTGACTTTTATCTTTGTGTGAGTGTCGGCGATTAGGTGTGGTTGGTTCTGAACTTCTCAGCTTTAGACACGTGCGATGGTGGGTATTTTTTTTTTCTTGTTTTTGTCCTCTGTTTTGGCAGAATTTGAGTTTAATGGTTGGAGATCCTGAGATTGAACTGTAGTTTATATTGGTCTTCTGGTCTGCTCTTCTTTCCGTGAAATGTGATTGGACTTTCAATTGCACGAGTCCATCATAGTGTGAAAATTCAGTTCTTTTGACCTCCTTTGATATTTGGTGTTCTTGGGCGTGTATTAGGTGCTTTCAATCGCAAAACCATTGTCAATACAGGCTCACCCAGATAAGGAATTGGCAAGGGCTTTGCACAAGGCACGGCCTAATGTTTACAAGGATGACAATCACAAGCCCGAGATGGCTTTGGCCATAACCAAGTTCGAGGCCATCTGTGGTTTCGTAAGCATGGAGGTAGCGTTATACAAGAGTTTTGGATTTTGTTTTACTCCGATCATTGAGACGAATTCATGTGGTTCATTAGCATTGAGGTATACTGACATCCGGGTTTTGCATTTTATGATCTTTTCTGCCTTGGTTTGCTTGGACAATGTAGATCAGGTGGTTGTTGCAATTCCTTTTGTTGATGAGAGTCTTCTTGGGCAAACGTTTGAGTACTGTCATTTTTATATCCTCCTCCTGAAATCTTTGTCCATCTTCTTGGATAACTGATCTGATGGCTCATATTCCATATCATCAAATATTCTATATGTGCCACTATACACTATAGTAACATTCCCTAGACGAGCTCCATGAAAGTCTGAGGGAGGCCAGATAAATGTGGCCTAGCACTGAATTTGAATTCTGTTTGAGTGATCCAGTATCATTTGGGGGAAAATGGATGGTTGGGTTCTTGATCTTGGCCAAAAGAATATATAATAGGTTTTTGTATTGATTTTTTCCTTTTGGTATATCTTCTTGAAAAATCTCTGTTGGACATCCTGTCTGATGCCCTTTGCTCCCCTCCTACCCCTTCTTGATGCAGTAAAAGAAAACAGGACTTATTTGTATGCCGGATTTGCTGAGGTCAGTTAGAATATGAGAAGATAATTTGACAATGCAGATCCTGGAAGATTTAATCTAGTTTGGTCAAAACCTGCCAGAACTTATAGTAGATAAGTGAACAGTTTCGTTCATATTCTTAGCGTGCCTTTGGACCAGCAGAACAAGTAAATGAAAGAGGACGATTGCTTGATCTCATAATGCGTACTAGATTTACACGTTTCTCTTATGGGGAGCGTCGGTATGCTTTGATATCTGTCACGGTACTTTATATGGGAGGTTTTAATTTTTGAGTGAGCTAAAGCATGTTGAGCATTGGTCGGATAGAGTTCCTTTTTTATTCACATGGAGGAACCTGCAATGTTCTGTGCAGGAACTTAAACAAGTGCTGTGTGACATTCCAGAGATCGTCAAATTAGTTGGCAGTACGGATGTGGAAATATTTATAGGACTGTGTGAACAAGAAGAGGAGAAAGCCAAGTCTCTTCTGCAATCGATTTTTACCAAACTCATGTCAGCTAGTGCAGATATAGTTGCTTTGGCAATTTCCCAGATAAAGAGTCGTTTGGAGTTGGAGAGTCAGGTACTTCCAGAAGTTCTGTATATTCTGTTCCTCAATTACGATTCTTCAGCTTTGACGAGGTGATCATTTAGTTGTGAAACAGTAGTCAGATCAATCAGATAGTTTGGAAATCTAGTAAAGAGTAGGAGCACTTAAGTTCTTTTTTTGGCAGTGAAGTGGAATGTCCTTTTCTTTTGAGATCTAGTATCATTGTGTTTCAATCAACAATTCAAAACTGTGATTCTTACCTTTCGGCTATTGGAGAACGTCAACTAGGTCCTCTAATAATTGAGTGTATCTTACTTCCTTTTCTAGTTGCAGAATACTTGACACCAATAATATGACTTATATGGAAACTGGCTTCATGGCAGAAGTTGGAGGCATGCGCTTCTTGAATAGGAGAGTTGTTTGGTCTAGTGCACATTTTCTTATGATTATAAATCTTCACTTCACGTGACCTGTTCCTTGCACATGTAAGTGTAGTCTGGTATATCCATTCTCAGTTGCCAAGTGTCAGAATGTGGTTGCTACCAGAATAGTTTGGCGTTAGAGCATTGGGACATTCTGCGACCCTTTTTCGACTAAAGTTTCTGCGACCAATAATTGTTTGGATATCCATGTTTTTATGTTTTCAAGTACTATCATAAATTCACGGCAAGATGTTCGGCTCTATTGGATACTGCAACTTCTCTCTCTTTTTTCGCGCTTCTCTTCTCCTAGTTTCCGAAGTTCCCATAGGTAATAATCATTGATTGTTCTGGACTTACTTTTCTTTACATCAGGCGAGACCATTGACAGATAAGGAACAGCTGGTGCTGCGGCTAGAAAAGCAATATCCAGCTGATGTGGGGGTTATTTCAGTATTCTTTTTCAACTATGTGAGGCTTGATCCAGGCGAGGCTTTGTATCTTGGGGCAAATGAACCCCATGCTTATGTATCTGGTGAGTGCATTGAGTGCATGGCAACATCTGACAATGTTGTGCGAGCTGGCCTCACTCCTAAGAGCAGGGATATCCAGACACTTTGCTCCATGCTCACTTACAAGCAGGTGTCGAGTTCTTTCTATCCTATATGCCAATGAGATGCTCTTGCTAATTGTGCTTAATGCATAGGTGTTAAGATATAATACATTGGTTTTATTATTTTCTTCTTTCCTAATGTCAAACATGTCTGCAAGATGTACTTTGCTCTGCCCTTAAATCAGAATAAAGGGATCAAAAGTTTTTTTATCTACAATTAGTAGCGCATGAACAATGTATTTTTAGGGAAGTTCTGATTGTACGCATGAGATGCCTTTCTGGTAAAAGAATGATGCATGTTCTATTTTACCAAGGTTAACATGGTAATGAGATCTCTTTCCGCAGGGCTTTCCCGACATCCTGAAAGGAGTACCTCTGAATGCGTACATAACAAGATACATTCCCCCATTTGATGAATTTGAGGTTGACCGCTGTGTACTACCCAAGGGCACATCAACCGTGTTTTCCGCAGTTTTGGGTCCTTCCATTTTTCTTGTGACCAACGGAACAGGAACAATAATTGTGGGGTCTGTGAAGCAAGATGTAGTTGCTGAAGGCGATGTTTTATTTGTACCTGCGAACGTGGAAATTCATGTGACATCTGTGACAGAATTGCAAGTGTATAGAGCAGGAGTCAACAACAGGTTTCTTAAGTCTTGTGAGTTGGAAAATGGCACGAAATCTCAGATCTGAATCAAGTGTGTGACAAAAGATTTTGGTACGCCCTCCGTCGTCAGTCTCTGTTGCATATGTGTATCGATCGTTTTTATCTCATCTTGCATGTACATGCATGAACCTTGAGATCAAGCGAGTCTTACGGGGAATTATAACATAGTTCTCCATAGTAAATGTAGATTCTCTTGATCTCAGGCAAAGAGAAGCTCTTGCTGCAACCTCCTCAGGTTAGAGTTCTAGAGCAAAATCCAATAACCACTATCCTTTGCCTTCCATAGCTCCATCTAGTCGTGGAAGCGTAGTCTGTTTAAGGTTTTGTATCTAGCCGCACTATTTACAAGGATCGTTCTGTTTTGCATCATTGCATGCACGAATAAATATTGAAAAGGAACGTAGGGAGTTCCATGTCCTTTCGAAGTTTTATTCAAGTGTGATTGGCGATGTATTTGGATTTGTTAAAACACTCCTTTTCTGTCTTCTACATTGTGTTTGATGGCGGGGATGGTTACTGCCGATCCGATGGAATCACAGGCAGGTTCAATCACCTTTCGGTCGTGATTCCAATCACTTCAAAAGTCTCATGAATTAGATCGAACTTTCATTGGAAACCCAGTCGATCCATCCATTCAATTCGTTTAGTTTGGAGTAAAACGAACTGGTAGCTGTAGCTCATAGTCACAACAAACGCTACTTGATTTAACATTCAAAGCTCTACTCAATTTATTTGTTTTTTTGGTCGAAAGCCCTCCTCGAATATGCACAGCGGTATCTATTTGCAATTCAGAAATAGCAGTTTTCTGTCTGACTTTATTAAAGAATCGGACATTGCGTACGCTGCACTGCTTGAACCATCCCTTTTCTCTTTTGAGATACCCGTTCCTCTGTTTTTCGGCTTAGCTGAAAGTGAGACCGGCTTAAAATGGAGACAAAAAGTTGAGAGGAAAATATTTGTAACAAGATAACAAACGATAGCTAAATTTCGAGAAGCCACTTCATCAAGCTATTACTCCAATCAGAATAAATTAGTCGACATTATGTTACATTCTTCCTTAGTAGACTAGATTATGGTACGAGAACTTCAGTATTTAAAAGCAATTTAGGAGGAGAAAGTAATTATGAGAAGTGCCAAACCCAAGCTTCATTTCTCCAATGTAGGATGCAGAATCAAATATTAAGCAGTCAAAATTGCAAATGACATCCTATTCAATGCAAACTAAACTCTCCAAAAAACATCAGTTCCACAAAGATAAGCTCCTCAAGCCTCTGTAATCGGATATTCGAACACTACATCTTTTCCTGTAAGTTTCCTGTAAACTCCTCCAAAGGTCTCCAATTTGTTCTCGGTGTTGTTGCGCTCCTTGGGATCCAAGAAAATCTGGACAAGCCATGCAACAGCCATAAGTTAGAGCAGCTCCAAGTCTCTTAATAAAACTATAACGAGTGTTTTTTGGCGGTTGCCTTTCATTCAAGAGATTTGTGGAATTACCTTCATTATTTTCGATCCATCAAGGCGGTATCTGACACGTTTTCCCACAATCTCGGCCGGATACACCACATCCTCCAGCATAGCATCGTGAACAGCAGTTAAGGTGCGGGTACGGGGTCTCTGAGCAGCAGAGCCTTTCTTTGGTGGCCGCACTATTCTGCGGGAGGCAACAACTACAACATCCTACAAAAATAATGACGACTTCAATGCATGCCAGCCAATTTCATACCCTAAATTGCATAAACTTCAAGCAATCATCAGAACTCACTACCCTTTGACATCCCATGCACATGAAGTTTACTTTAGAACCCAATACTAGAATTCGCGATATTAACATGACTGCTCACAACACAATAGACTTAGCAATTGTGATGTAAAATCTCCATATACTCCCAAATCAAATGAAAGGAATGTTCTCTTTAACTGTAAGATATTGAAAGTTGAAAATTCCCCAATCTCATAACTATCAGAAGTATGAACTTGCCCCATCGACAGCATTCTCACCTTACCAAAACCAATTACTGAGACACATCATCATTTAGCACAGATAAGTCATTTTCTAGGAATAAAAGACTGACATGTGCTTGCTGTGTTACAGCAAAAAACAGGAAGCATCCATTATGATGCTACCTTATTTCTCTCCTCAAGTTGAACAAAATTTCACTCCACACACCGCCAGAGTACAGCTATTCCTTTCAAATAACACATACCTTGCCACTGAATTTCTTCTCCAGCTCCCTAACAAGACGCAGGTGAATCTTGCGGAAAGCTTTCCTCAGTCTGAAGGGGACAAAGATGACAACGGCCTTGCGGTTCCCAGCAATATCCATTTCGCTAGAGAGAAAATAAATGAAATCATTCAGATCATTGACACACCAATAAAAGGAACAGAATTAAAAGCATTGTTTCTGACAGCCAGGTAGTGATAGTCATACACTGCAGAATTAATGAAGAGATCTTTCAATTCACTTTTCAGCTCCTGGTTGGTGTTCTCCAAGTCGAAGAATGTCTGCAACAACAATCAAATTGAACCGTGAAATCACATAACGCAACATCGGAACACGAGATAAAGTGACGCACATCTTCCTGTAACTGACCTGCGCGACCATCTCCTCGAATTCAGAGGGCTCAGCATCCTTGTCCTTATGGATTTTCCTCCTGGAGGTGTACATCTTGACAAATCTATTTCCATTCAAAGCAGTCAAATATTAACAACAATATAACAAGCTTATTAGAAATTCATATCAAGGGACATTGTCATCTGGCCGATCAGAAAATAGATACCATTTTGTTGAATTCTTTTTGGCACATGCTAAGTAACTTAATCAATTTACACTGGACATCAAATTGAAACACATGCTATTAAGGGTATAACAAATAGCAAAAAATGAGAAAAGCTGTCTAGAATTACAGACGGAACTAATGGGAAGAACAAAAACATCGCAAAACTCGGACTTTCTTTTTGCGGCACAATGCTTCCAATCTCCAGAGACTCGCTCTGTCGAGCCTTTATAAGTTCTCTTAACTACCCCAAGAGTCTAGATCATCAGCATCATCCCAAATGACAATTGAGAACGCTTCAAGAAACTCAGCATACATGAAGCACCCAAAAGAACTAGAATTTACAGAACGGGAATGGTTTCACCCAAGAAAGTTCAAATCTATCCACAACAGACACAAGAAAACAAAAGGGTGAGTCTCAAACACATCAATGACCACTTTCCCTTCAATCCAATCGGACTGAAACTATTCACCTGGAGCCACTACAATTGTAACGAACGAGGAAGAAGAAGAATGCATCGCACGAATTGGTAATCTAAACACGATAGAGGAATTAGTAACCAACACCGAGTTGCTAAGAAGGAAGAACTTGATTTGAATGTACTCACGTTCAAGAAGGTGCACCGAGATTCGGCTCGTCGAAGGCAAGAAAGCTCGAAGGAAGCTGCTCGAGGTGCCTGACGGAAGAGGGAAGATGAAATGGAGAAGAAGGTTTATAAAGCAAGAGAAGCCAGTGTAACCCTAGCCCTCGTGATGGACGGTGTAGATTCGATATCCATAATAAGCTCCCTATAATTATGACGAGTTAATTAAATAATGGTCCCTCCTACCCTAGTAATTTTCATGGAAATATACCGAATATTATTTTTGAAAATAATTTAAAGCAACTCATCATTTTTCAAATGCATTTATTTATTAAAGGGATATGTATACTATAAGTCCTAAAACTTGTTGCGAAAGTACAATTGAGTTCTAAAACTTTCAGAAAACGTAATTAAGTTTTAAAACTTGTCAAATTGATTCAATCAAGTCCTTCCGTTAATACTGTCAATTTTACTAACGAAAATACTAATGTGACATTTTTAAATTAATTTCTCTCTTCTATTTTTCTTTTTAAATTATTTTTATTCAAATTCTATTTTAAAAAAAAGCTACTGCCATGGAGGGCTTATGGTAGTAAGAGAGGGAGGGTTCGGGTTTGGAGGAAGAAGCTAAAGCTACCATTGGCAAAGGTTGATCAATCGAGAAAACGCCAATGAAATAGTTTATTAGAGATTTTAACTCAAAAAAGACTACACACAACACAACTATCAATTATGTGGAATTTGCGCGAAGTCTTCTTTCATGTCCAATTCACACCCACCAGCAAGGACTGCAACCCTTGCCTGTGGCCGGCGAGAGTGTCACCGGCAAAGAAGATAAACAATGGTGTTAAAAGAAAAGAAAGAAGAGAAAAGGAAAAAGAAAATTTCGAAAGTTAAACAAAAAAAATTGCAAAATGATGTCGTTTTGATTCATTTTGTCCACGTCAGCCCTTGACCATGCCATGTAGGACGGTCGACGCTGACTAGACCGTCATGCCAGCAGATTCCGACCTAAATTGGCCTGATTGACTACATTGAAAAATTGTCAAAATATTTATGATTACATTAATCAAATTAGAAAATTCATGACCGAAATGACGGCCATACAATAGATTTATAACTTTTTGGACAATTTTTCAGGCCTTAAATTCGCCGAAAACATTCCGGGAATGGTGAGCAACACGATTTACATGAGCGCCATAGCGTATGGACAGGTGATTCGCGCACTTGACGTGAATGTACCATTTTCGGTTCCTTTCAAATGCATGAAATGCATATTATTAGTCGATTTCAAGTTGGTCTCCTGAATTAAAGAACCGATCCAAACTTAAGTCAATGCAGAACCAGAACATAATCCACTGCCCTCATCGTATATAAAAGTGCTTTCATCTGATGATTCATCATCTTTCTATGCTTCAAGGAGACAGCCAATGTTCTTGATAGAAATTGCCGCGAATGAGGGGGAGTTTAAGACAGTCGCAGAAGTGACCTTAACTCCGGCTACCGGTCGTGGCCCTTTCACGATATGAAAGACTTGGCAGCGATCGTTGCAGTAGCATTCCCCGCTGCAAAGCTCGCCGGACTCTGCGAGGATGAAGCGGCAAGAGTACATGGAAAGGTCGATTAAGGATTCTTATATTTTTCTTGCTTTATCGAGCAAAGCCATTGCTCGCCTCCTTGGGGCTCGAACTATACGCAAAACCTTTGTCTTTTCAAAGTCCGTCCAGTTAACTAACTGGGAGCCTTTCAGTCATTCCAATTGATATTGCAGTAACTGTAGTTTCCGCACGTAGCGAATCTATCCCCCATCCTTGTGCTTCACACACAGCAGAAGAACTCGCAGCCAAAAGGCAAAAGAAGCGCCAGGCGCCAGCTCGGGTCTTTCTTTAACCCCCTGATTCAGGAGTCGCGACCGCAACTTTGGTTGAAGAAGCAGGCCCGAAAGGTTAAAGAGTGGGAGGGGCGACAGTTTACACAAAACCTGCGAACTTCTTCCTAACTGTTGGCCCCTCAACCTCGCTAGACATGCTCGACCTCTTTGCCCTGGTCAAGGAGGAGGTCTGGAGGAAGTTCAGGGTAAAGTGAAAGGAACAAAGCCTTAACTTCATTGACACTCACCAGTAACCTCAATGCTCTACATCCAGAAATGGGTAGGCAATGATGCATAAGATGTCAATGAAGGAAACAACGAGAATGATAGTGTTGGCAAAGAGAATGTAGATGGAATTTCAATGATGCACCAAATGAAGTTATTCCGTTAAAGCTTTATATCTTGTTTGTTTCCTCTATTTCTTGGATAATTGAATTTCTTGATCAGTCACTAGTTCCCCTGGTCAGTGCTTTTGTGACGAAATGAGTGGCGATTCCAATGGGACAGAACAGCAAGCAAAGAGATACTGAATGCCGTGTCTCGATTTGGTTTTCCAATCCATCGTGGAAGACCTGCCTGCATTTAGTACGTTGCAACTGTCAATATTGTGTGTGTGTGTGTGTGTGTGTGTGTGTGTGAGAGAGAGAGAGAGAGACCTTGCAGCAAAGAGATCTACAGCCAGCAAGTGAATCCATCCAGAAGCTATAGTCATTTCATTTGTGAACAACTTTGCAATCCCAGGAAGCTGCACAATTCACAAACAACATTGAGATCGGAAGAAAATAGCACGCTAGTTGTCTGAGAAAAAGGATAGATAGATCATATGTACAAAGAGCACAAAATAATAGAACCAGCTTCTTCTAATTGAACACACACCTCTGGCATGTAATATTTGCTTGAAAACATTGCCTTTAGCGTGTCAGGTGTCCAGGAGAGGTATAATAAGTATGCATAGAAGAGCCCGAGCACTATAAAAGGTACACCGGTCTTCATGGATTTCTTAGTCTGCATTTTGCTCATACATTATAACCCAGATATTGCAAATTAATATCATTGGGCCAGTTGAAAACAACAAAGATCAAGCTTAATTACATGGAGAAAACTGAAGATTCGGACCCACTGGTTCGCACAACAGGTAGAGCAAGCAAGAATTTTCCAAAATAAAAATTCACCACAGGTTTATCTTGACGGACAGACAATAGCAAACAATGTGCATAATCAACTGAAGTGAATCAGTTTTCAACCAAAAAAAGAAAGTGAATCCATCACGCAATTTTAAGTTCAACTGGACCAACATGCAAGCAGTAAGACTGCAAGTTGGATAACGGCTAATAAGTGAAAAAGAGACATTTTCCCCCCTTACGAGAACATTTCTAAATTAGATGTCATGAGATGAACTTTCTAGATAGAACCATAGAATTTGCAGGAACCTTAAAACAATGCTTCAACATCAGATATTAAGTATTTGACGGACTATGCAAATGAATTTCAAACGGTTAAAGAAAGAAGAGAGGGAGGAGGGAAAATACCAGTTCGGCATTAGGAGCCACGACCATGAGAGTGTAAAAAGGGAGAACAGCCACGGTTCCCCAAGTGAAAGCACTGCTAGCGATTTGAGATGTTGTCAACCCTGAGACAGGGTAATTGTCTGAGATATGGCGCTAAATGTAGTGTGAAAAATTTTAGGTGCTCCCAGATTGAATCGTTTTTTTTCTCACTCCACATGTAACCTCGACCATCTGTTTTGATTTTATTGTGGGTCCTACTGTTATCTTTTTCTCAGATTGATGGTTGTGATTGACTGCTCTACGAGTACCAAAAGATCAACTCCATCAATTCACCATACTTGCTCATTGAACCATCCAATCCTGTTGTAATTTCTCAGGAACCTAACTTTCCTTGACAAATTAAAGATTCACAGATGAAATAATCACTTCTTTGTCTCAGATTGCGTGTCCTGTGGAGCCACGACAAGTGAAAAGTTATATTGACTCATCACTACAACAAGAAAGCGTCAAGTTTTGTGAAATTTACAAGAAGCATGTACTCCAAGGGCTTTCTGGTTTCGCATAAATCTTGCAGAGTGTGGTATTGCAACAATTCTTGATCCTCGGGCAAAACTCCACTCCCTGCGTATGATGTCTCCTGCCCTCAGAATCTGTAGGCCTAAAAGCTCAGTGTTACAACCTTTCAGAGGAAACAAGGATCTTTGATGTGCTCCAATAGAATTTTGATCTGAAGCGTTTTTTATCAATCTTGAACTGCCAATCTGTCCAAATGAAGTTGAAAATGTAAGAAAGCTCTCAGCCCCTGACAAGGTCCATCCAATTGTGAACAAAGTTCTTCATGGAACTGAGGAATTTAAATCATTATTTCAGGTTTCAAAACAGATGCAAGAAATAATCTTTCTATTTATGGTCCTGCTGCAACCTCAAACTTCCATTATCGGATATATCCATTATGAGAAACATGAACTGAATACGATGCAATATTCCAACTTATCTAGGAGAATGATGATAGGTAATCTTGATGTCGATGTTTATAAACTTTCCAGTTCATCCAAATTGTGCCATGCATCCTAAAATGCCCTTTCAATTAACCTAGAAATGGGAAAGAAGCAACACCGATTATATGAGTTTCCTATCACAATAAGTTGCACAAACCATCTATATCCTGTTTTTAAAGACTATTATAGTAGTCATATACTTTAGTAACATGATGTCAACAAGCATGCACCAAAAAATATGACATGAAATTGAGCCATTGCAGGTAGGAAGGCATTATATTCCAATCTGATACAGTTGACAGTTCATGGCCCATCCTTGTACAATACATCAGATACAGCCTCAGTAACTCTTTAATTCCAGAGAGGTATTAGCGGTTTAAGAGAGGAAAGGGCGATATGCAATTAACAGGAGCAACTGATCGGGTAATCAATCATGGCGTGCGTTTGGGATTGCGATCCTCCCGACAGAGGTCCACATTGAAAGCAAAGAAATAGCTTTTAGGACCACGACATTCAAGCGGCCTGCTTGAATCCCATGACAGTACCAACACTTGAAACTTTCCCAAATCAAGCACAAGAAATCACCCAGAGGTACACAGTAACAGAGAGTTACAGATAAGCACACAGGACATGGCAAAAACAAGAGAGGCAGCTCGCAAGTAAGTTGAGGATGTATATGGCCAAATTTCAGGACATGTGAAATGTTGATCAGAGAATGGAAATGCTGATCTGACTGCATTATTCTTATCATCTGCTGAACGAATCGATGCAACAAGAAACACGTATTTCATTTCCACTGAAATTACCCTCAACGAAGCAGACTAAAACTCGAAAACTTACTTTCTTTCTTTTTTGTCATTCCATTTTAGTCTCTCGCCATGGGACACCAGCAAATACTCAATCCACAATCAAACACAGAACAGAACAGTTCGAGCAAAGGGCCTTTCAAGAACGCCCGGAACATTCAATATTTGGAACATGGAAAGAACCCACACAACACAAGAACGGAGCTCAAATTGGGAATCCCAAGAAAGAAAAGGGCATTTCAAGAAACGAGAACAGAAAAGAAAAGGAGATCAGATTGATACCTGGGGCGGAGTGAAGTGGGCATGGCAAATGCAAGAAGAGAAGCCCATTTTTGCAGCAAGAACGAGATGTCCAAACCTGGTAATGCCTTCTTCATTCGCTTATGCTTTTATAATGAATAACAGCTTGAGCCTCCGAGAGAGAGAGAGTGAGGTGGGTATTTTCTATTCCGAGCAAAGCAAGCGAAGACCCGCAGCTCCAAGGACGAGAGAGAGACAGATAGAAAGAAATAGTGGGAAACAGGAAAGGTGCTTTCTTGTATGAAGAAGGTCCATCAGTAGCGCACTGAGTTGAAGCACCCAAAAAAAGAGGAAGCAAGAGCCGTCCACGTGCACCGACACATGTGTGTCGAGTCCCATGGAATGACATCTCCCCAACCTTTTGAGTGAGTTATGGTGAAATTGCCATTGGCTGGTTGGATAGGATAGACCTCAGTATCAAGGTTGTCTTCTTTCTTACTTTCTTGTTTGACTCGTTCATTTATTAGGTTTTCTCCGACCACTCATGTGTCAGACCCGTCGGAGTACTTGCATCCAAACGGGATTCGTACAATCCAACTTGCCCAAAGAAAGAAAACCTTGAGATGCTCGTGTGGGTCAGGCTCACGTGCATCGGGAGCGGCCTACAGTGAAGGGCCAAAATCTTGTCGGGACCTGACGGATGGATTTAAGTTCAACTGAGCCGTCGGACGGCTGAGATCTCCCGCCGCCATGGATCGAGTGCAAGAGCCGTGCCCGGTGTAGGGCTTCGTTCCGGGTTTCTTCGCTTCATGAAAGGCTAATGTTGCCCACGTTTAGGAAAATGCAACGCTTACAACTGTTAGGTTTTAGGAAAATGCAACCACAAAGGCCATTGAGAAAACCTCCTAATCTCTCGTTGTGAAGGGTTCTGCTGCATACAGAATACATACTCCCGTTCAACTTATGCCAGGCTCTGTAATCTCCTGCCGACTACAACGTTTGATTCAAAATAACTAGCAGGACTACACACTTTCTTTATTCATCAGTCAATACGATCGTCTGTACAACTAGCAAGTGCATGGTCGTCGAACCCCCGAACTTTGTACAATATATTCCCTCACTTCTCCATCACCTAGAGGCAGAAGTTGGTTGTATTGACACCCAAAGTTTTACTCCGGTAACAGAGTATTATTAAATACGTCAATGAATCAATGTGGATTTATTGTTACATAGCATACAAGTCCGTCGTCAAGCGGTGCTTTTCAAGCTGTGCTCATCGAGCCAGGAGATGATATCGCCGAAAACACGAAGAATCGTTTCATCAGGCTCGCCCTCGAGAAGAGCATGATAAGAATCAGGATACATGATAAGCTTTTTGTCCTTACTGCTAGCCTTCTCGTACAGGGCCTTGCTCACCGATGGATCAGTTACTCTATCAGCCTCCCCGTGCAGAATCAGAAGCGGAAGCGAGACCTAGCAAGTTCCAGCAAGATAATTGTAAGTTAAATTCAATTAAATTCTTGTCAATCGACTCAAAACTGAGACAGAGTCTTTAACCTAACCTGGTAGGCCTACAAATAATTATATTAAGAGCCAAGGTGAAAGCGGGACTATACATGCCCATAGAAAACCAAGAAAAATCAGAACTCATGCAAACACCCTTGCTATCATGTATAAACAAGGTTTTCTAATGTACTAAAAAGAGTTGCACAGAAAAGCCTCAATCAGCTCCAAATCCCACTATACAGGAGTGATCAGAAAAGAGTGATTCATATCAACGTTAAAGCAATCCATCACTGCATACGCATGAAATTGTTGCTAGAGTACAAAGATTAAAAAAGAAAAAACAACTCAGATGTGAGCTCAAGATCATATGAATACACATGCAGATTCTAAAACAAGCACAGAGATTAACTGTAACAGTGATGACTTCAGTCCAAAAAAGCTTATTGTCATCTCAATTCCTTCCGGTTAGTTTAAGTTCGAAAATTGAACCATGAAACTTTCATATAATATAAACTGAAAATATTTTTCTTAAAGTGGATATTTCCTCAAGTTTTACAAACTCGAGATTTAGTAAAAGTACCAACTAAACATAGCCAGTATTTTAATAAAATGTCTTCATGGATATTTCACATATTTAGAGTATCCTCAAGTGTGTAACTCAAATTTTCAGAGATCCTGGAGTATACAACTAGTATCTAGAAGTATAAAAGTGTATCATGTCCAACAGAGGCCGAAAATTACCCGATACGTGCTTCTTGGAGAACCCAAGTTTCATAGACACGGGATGCATCTAATTTAAATGACTGAATCGACTAGGATTAATGGCATAGAGATACCTCTTGCAACCGGCGCTCTATCTCTTGGGTAGTCCTTAGCAGCTCTACAGCAGTCCGTAGGCGTGGTTTGTGTTTGTAGGCAATAACATTATAGGCAGTCTGCAATAGGAGAAGTTGTCATATATCATAGCAGCATGTTAAACTGCATTATGCTTTGATACAGAAACAAACATACAAGATAAAAATGTCACAAAGAGGACTGGTGGTGCTCGAGGCATTTAAAGGACAGAAGAGAAACATCAACACAGCAGAAAACTTTGAAGCATCACTACTAACTAGGAATATGTATCTTTCCATAACAATTCTTGCATGCAAGAAATGCTTGCATAGAAACAAACCTGTGCTCTCTTCTTTGGTTCCCTAAAAGCTGCTTCAGCCAAATCCTTCTCTGGAACTAACTTCTGCTTTGGTAGAAACTTGGCTACACCAATTAGGATCTGCGTGACTATCCATGGAGGGACCATATCATCTGCAATCTAGACAAATTGACTTTCATTACCTACCCATTAAATGCCACAGACAAAATGAACATTAACATAAGACTGGCTTGAGAGACATACTTTGCACATAGGTGCAACAAGGACAGCCCCATCCCAAGCATTAGGCTGTTTTAAGTGCACCTTCAGGGCAACAGCCCCACCCATAGACTGCCCAAAGAGGAAGCTTGGAAGAGCACGGTAATCTGGGTTCTCTGCAAGGAATTTCACCATGTGTAATAAGATTAGCTTGCATAAATATGAATTCCGATGATGTGCTCTTAGAAAGCACAATAATGATAAGATACCCGTGCATGTATACCTAGCAAAGGGGCAATTCTTTTATGAAACCACCACCACTAGTGTGACGCAAAATACAGAGAATGTTAGGGATTATTTATAGGTAAAAATTTCCCAGGAAAGCATGATGAACTTCCTTTCTGGCTAATGAATGCATTTCAGGATCCATGGACAGAAAAATCTCAGACTTCAAGGAACTAAATTCAGGTGCTATGCATCTTGATTATTCATTAATTTATGAATTAAGATTGAACCATGGTAAAGTTTCTTCAAGAGCGTTCTATGGCTTATCTTGATGGGGAAGGGAGCATTTGAACAGGAATGCACATTCAAGAAGCCGTTTCTTACGCCATAATGTGTTAGATCTCTTTTTTACTAAACCATCTGAAGGAAGAAGAGTGATCCCAAAAATATCCCCTTTATCAGCCATGTGTAGCAAGTGCATATACTTTTCATCTACCAAAAGGGCTTCAGGGTTGAAGATGGCCAATAAGCACATTTATGGCCCATGGGAGAACGATCTCAGATATGAAGGAGCTAACATGAAATGCAACTAGAAATGAGTCTGACACGGAATTACAGGGGAAAAATATCATTGAACGAACACCAGCATGTGAAGAAGCATTTGGAATACAAATCTACGCAGCAAAAGTTTCTGTGATAAATTAGCTAAATCATTTCCGCTCATCAATTGCGATACAGCAACTGGCAACATCGAAGTCATTTGACACGTGATTTCTACACCAACACATTTCCTAGAAAGCCTCAGGGAAGAGATAGCTCTGATGTAGTTGAGAAAGAACAATTCGAAAAGGACCATAAGTAACCTGGAATGATGCTTCATTGGACGATGAATAAGATCATCCACAAGGTATGTTAAGATCATCGTCATTTGTCAGTCCACGACTGCGCCGAATAGGTGACATATACAATGTCCCAGTCATATGCAGACATGTTGCCTTTCACCAGTTCTCTCATTTACGCCTGAGGCAATAGGGTGCTCTGAGTTCATGTAGTCAACAATCTAGAAAACGCTCTCTTCGGCCAGAACTTTTCATCGAGAACCAAGAGTTTCACTCAACTTAGAGGCCAAAACACTTTTTATTCCTCATCGGCTCTGAATTCTAACAGTGCCATCTAGTGGTTAAAGTTCCTTCACAACATGACCCAAACCCACCTACCTGCTACCACAAAGAAATTGCTCTTTTCCAAACCATGACATTGTAAATCAGTATAGCGTTCTGTCCAGAAGCACCAATAAATCTCCACGATGGCTTGGAACACCATGCCAAGACTCCTTTGAAAAAAATTTCAGATATTGGAAACGTGTCTGCTTCACCCAGAAAAAATCCAGCTGGCAATATGCTTTCATTATCTACCTTCTAAACAAAGCACCTAAAGTTTGCAAGTACTTAATGAGGCTTGATAGCGTACCTTTAACTTTGGAGAAATGTTCGATTACGTCATCAACTATCCTGTCAAAGCTTGGAATGTAGCAGTGAAGACCTTCTGAAAGGCCTAATCCTGGGTAATCCATGGCGAACACACCATATCCTTCTGATGCCAATTTCCTAGCAATTCCTGCAAAAAAGTGCATTGACTAGTTTATTTACATTATCAGAGGAGACACTAGACAAAGTTGATTGCTTCCACTTCACGGGAAATTACATGCCTTCAAAGAAAAAGGTGCAGGTGTCTCCATAACCATGGCAATAGCAAACAACTGCTTTGAGCTGAGATGTGTCTGGAAGCCAGCTTTTTGTGAAAATCTCCAGTCCTCTAGAATTCACCTCATATTTCTGAATCAAAGGACGTGAACTGATTAACTTCTTCGTGCTGGTGTCGGGAAGCCAACTCTTATTGGAATAAAAAGCAACATGAATAGCTGATATCAGACAACTCCTTAACTGAGCCGCTTCTGCTGGTACTGAATTGGCCAGAAAGTAAAAGAAAGAAGTCTATCCTTTCACTTAGTCCTATTTTTTCATGAGGAATAAGAATTGGCATTCTGCGTGTAGTTGCACCTACATTTAGGTGTGTTTTGGGTCTTGAAATAGAATCTCTGCAAGTTAAGTTCAACTAGCAACAGCACCCTAAAAAGATTAATGTCACATGTCAGAGTAGGGGACCAAACTGATACTCCACTTCTCCATTCGCATAGCATGATACACATTAATTAATAGGCTTGGATGGGTATATGTAGTGGGTTGCTCCAAGGAATAATGGGAGCTACACCAAAGAAAGAAGGCTCTGAGAACCAAAGAGCGCTTAAGTTTTGCAACAATCATCCTCAAGTAGATGAGGGCTTCCAAATATGTAAATGGAGTACCTAATATGGACCATAAGTTTTATTATTACCTCCTCCATTTTCAATCCTTCAAGCGGCATCTGCAACAAGAGAAAACACAAATAAATCAGATGTCCCCTGATAAAGAACTCGACTCTGTAATTACAACGTCAGCAGCAGCGGAAAATTGTGTGACAAATAAAACAGTGAATAAAATCATGGCAGCATAATGACAATAGTAATCCCAAACAAGAGTCCCAGGGAATAGCAAGTCCACAGCAGTTTCACACAACGCTGACTAAGATAAACAGCAATGTGCTTTCTGTACAGTGGACCGTGAGATGAGCTAATGTGGGTAGCATGGTTAACTAAGTTTATGTTTGTTCAATGCAACAAAGTACAGAACAGACGCAAACATGAGGCCAATACGGACAACCTTGAACTGTTGAAACCAGCTAACAAAACAGATAGAAAAGAAAGAAACTTTCTTAGGATTCCATGCCTAGAAGTCAACACCAATGCTAGTTGAATTAGCAAATTCTCTATATAACCGGACTATTTCTCCTGCCCTTCACGAAATAAACAGAATTTGACGAGAGCACCTAATTTGTAAGGGGAATTGATTACTACGTATGAAAACATCCCACGTTAATCACGAGATATCGAAATATATCTGGAAACATCAATCAATGCCGGAGCACCTAACTCTGCGATCGCCCAATAAATGCGAGAAAGGAACGAGATAAGACATTATCTGAGTTCAGACATGACAGATACAACGGCAACGACAACGACAACGACAATGCCTACCTTGAAGAGAACGTGATCAATCCCAAGCTGAACATCCTTAAAAGCCTCGCGAGCTCGCCTCCTCGCAGGCACTTCATCCATGTTGGCGTCAAGAACCTTCTGCACCTCCGCGCCCACCTCCTCGAACCTCACTGCCTTCGCCATCGCCGCTCTGCTCTCCCTCTCTCCCCTCCTCCCCCTCAAAAGCGAGCAAAACCTAGCACCAAATCCTAGCACGCCATTTCCATGGCGGCTTCACTTTTCACCACGAATCGCGTGCGAGAAAAGCAATCAATGACCAGCGCGAAAAGAACGGGAGGTACCCTTTGGAGAGTGGCGACCCTGGAACTCCATCACGGGTTTCAAAGCCCTGTACAGTTCCGTTTTGAACACGGCTTTGTCGGGCAGAGTCAGAGATGAAGAGAGAGAGAGAGAGAGAGAAAGTGCGGAGAAGGAGCCAGAGAGATGACACGCAGTCTTCGGGACTTCGAGATGGTGGACAACGGGGGTCTCAGTGGAATCTTGGTCTGCGTTCTCCTTTTTCCCTTCTGGGTGGAGTAAAGAACAGATTATATTCCGATTTCAGCGCGCATGGGATGGATTCCTGTGGAAAGTTTCCGTCTTTTCTGGTCTGAAAAACTTGGGTCGTGGGCTTTGAATCTCGTTATTGATTTGTTCCGATCGATGAGTGCGAACGTTGAACACGTCGTTTTTCATCTGGACGTGTTCTAAACTTCCAAACGAGAGAGAGAGAGATTATTCAATGTTTGCACCAACTGTTCCAAGCCCGGTTCAGTGGCTCACCACCGTGATCGCAACTCGTTTGAATCTGAGGATGGTGGCTTCTCACTTTCCGCCTTCATTCCATGGAGTGGTGGCACAGTCATAGAATTAGATTAGCTATTCGGCTCTGATAGATCATAGAATAGAGTGGGACCAATTATAGATTGTGTTTAGTCTTTGTGAATGGATATGGTTATTATTGCTTTATCCTTAGTTTGAGGATCGAACCGCAAAGGAGCAAGACTTGCCCTGGAGGTCCAGCCACTTCGTGAAATCTCGCCTGTGGCTGGCGAGGGTTGGCCGGCGACCATTGGCGACCCTCAATCCAAAAAGAAAAATATACATTAATAATCCAAAATTATTAATATATTATTAAAAAATATTCATATTAGTGTTAGTTGTGCCGGTAGGATAGCCAGCATCTGCTCAACAATTTCTAGCCAAAATTGGCATTATGAACTCAATTGGCAAAATGTGAAAATGTTTAGGACTAGATTGATATAATTGAAATTTTATGATTGAATTGATACAAATGCAATAAGTTTATGACTTCTTTGGATTCCCTCGTCACCTCACACGCCAACAATCCCAAACTTATATCTATGTGACACATTTACCCTCCATCAAAATTATGTTAATGAGAACCATTAAAAATATGATTACATGGATGCTAGAAAGTAAATAGTGTTGACATGGTGCCCACATGGCTTAGATGAAACAAAAACGACGTTGTTTTAACTGAAAATTCATCTAACGGAACCTTGATGGAGGGTAAATGTGTTGCTTAGATACAAGTTTGAGATTTTTTATGTCACAGGAAAAAGTTTAGAATAGATGTGTCACAGTAGGTATAGTTTGAGATTTATGAAGTTACAAAAAGTTCAAGATAAATGCGTCACAATGAATATACTTTATGATTATTTTTTTTAATGATTTTTCCCTAATTTTAACCATAATAGAGTTTACAAGTGCGATAGCTATTAGGGCTAACCATCGCTAACAAAAATGGTATCAATGACGTTAGTAGCCTCTTATGTTGTTGTTGTTCCTAAAGCAATATCTTTCATTGACGTAAGAACATTAGAAGTGCTAAAAGTTACGTGCGGTGCTCACTTTAATGTTAAAAGTTTTTGCCGGCTCACTTAAGTGCCAAATCGAAAAAAAAAAAAACAATCACTTAAGTGCCTCCATCTAGAAATTTCGGCCAAAAATATTACGTGGCTTTTCCAAATTAAACTTTAATATGAGTTGGCAATTTTTTTTCATTAAAAACCATTTCATGTGGAAGCCTAAACGACGTTGCACGAGTCAACTTGGTTGGGTTGTCAAAAAACGATGTCGCATGCTTAAGTCTAAAAAAATGGCTCAGTCACCGTCGTTCGTTGTCACTCCCAAGCGAAAAAACGACTCATGTCACTATTGTTCGCTTACCGTAACCTTCGCTCGTGTGCCATCTCTATCGCTCTCACTCGGTTAGGTTCGTCATCCTCTCTCACTTGCTCAACTGGCTAGAAAAATTATGGCGGGGGGG
>BCNH02000006.1:20113449-20123899 GCA_001662345.2 Metrosideros polymorpha var. glaberrima | reverse complement strand
AACAATCACTTAAGTGCCTCCATCTAGAAATTTCGGCCGAAAATATTACGTGGCTTTTCCAAATTAAACTTTAATATGAGTTGGCAATTTTTTTTCTTTAAAAACCATTTCATGTGGAAGCCTAAACGACGTTGCACGAGTCAACTTGGTTGGGTTGTCAAAAAACGATGTCGCATGCTTAAGTCTAAAAAAATGGCTCAGTCACCGTCGTTCGTTGTCACTCCCAAGCGAAAAAACGACTCATGTCACTATTGTTCGCTTACCGTAACCTTCGTTCGTGTGCCATCTCTGTCGCTCTCACTCGGTTAGGTTCGTCATCCTCTCTCACTTGCTCAACTGGCTGGAAAAATTATGGCGGGGGGGATTAATGCTCAGTTCTTTGTACAATCGTGGGAACAACACTATTAGAGGAGGAATCGCACAATAGTGAAGTTGCAATAGTGAGTTGTGGTTGATTTACGGTTGTGGTCAATTTAGGAATTTCCTTGTAAATTGCGATTTAGGGTTATTTTTTGGACAAAACATGTAGATGGCTTCGTTTAATGGTATATATGCTAACTGGGCACGCCGGCAAGCCACCTAGGCTGGAGAAATTACTGTACAGGATACTTGCCAATGCACGAGTCAGGCGGAAAGATCCTTTGCTTACGAGATAATGCCATTTAGCCAATTACGTAGACAGAGAGATAAGAATTCGACTTCATTTCAATATTTATATATTTATTTCTTTGTAATGCTAGAGCAATCATATTAAGTTTGTGTCGGATTTCACGGATCTCGATTAGTCTACCTCTCTAACGACGATCTGCATTACCCGCAATAGTACGACAAATTTAGAATTTTTCTCCCAGCTCGAACCCAAGACTACGATGGAAAGAGTAAACTCTTTTGCCCAGCATCTTCTTGGTTATTCTTTTATGTTGTTTTTTCGGCCAGAATTGTCGCTCAACCTGTCAAATTGGAATCTTGGATGCTCTCCATCCAAGCAACCAGTGCTAGTCATAACAGATTATGAGCAAATCCATCACTTCATATACTTTGGAAAAGGTTTTCGATGTACAAAAGGAAGAACCTTGGTTTTGTTAAGGAATACATTCGAGACACTTTTCATCCGATCCAAAAAAAAAGCATTCAAAACATTTTTCCGAACATTCTTAATTTTATTTCTGTCAAGACTGTGATTGCACATAACACGATAAATATTTTGTGAGACCACTGTCAAATGTTTTAAAAATTTAAACTATTAGAAGACGTAATAACACTCCACTTCATGTTTAGGATGGAAGCCTGAAAAAATTTAAACTCGAGATTTTCTCTTCAAATGCTATATTAGAATGTCCAATCCAACTGCATCAAGACCACATGTATAAGAAAAAGGTGTATAAACCCCATAATTTAGTGATGTGCGATATTTCAACATAATACTTTCCAAAACATCTTTAATAAAGAAAATTGAAATTCTTCTTAGAAATGAAAATAGTGAAAATTTGAAATAATAGAAATCTTTCAAAGGAAAATGAAAGCATCGTATTCTTTTGCGAACCAAACAATGTTTTCCACGTGCAATAATTTACATCCACAAGATCAAATCATTGGTCGTCTACGGATCGAATCCCCCACGACAACAAATGACAGCGATGCAATCTGAAGCCCCAATCAAATTTTTACGTCATAGATATCCAAAGGTCATTTAATTACTCCATTGCCAAAAGTGATCATCAAACCTCCAGGGCCTAGCAATACATGTTAGGCTCTTTTGAGCCCAAACCCCATGTTTGAACTTCATGACTGTCGATGGTTAGCGAGATAAGAAAAAATTGCAATATCCAATTCAAAGAATCGACATTTAGAAATTTTTATAAGGAATTCAACGAAGAGAAAAGTACCAAAAAAATCTTAAATCTATTGTGTTGGTACAAATTCAATCCTAAACTTTTTAATTTGACCAGTTTAGTAAAAAATCTTTTGCATTTATGCTAATTATGTTCATCCGACAAACTTTGGCTAAAAATTGTTGGCGTAGACACCAGCTGTCCTATATGGTATGGCCGATGCAAATATGAACAACTTTTCATAATTTAAAAAAAGTAAACTTTTTTTTCCTATCATTTTAGCTTTGCCGAGGGCCTGCTAAAATGAAAGGAAAAAACAAAAAACAAAATTTAAAGTGTTATTAAAATATTATTTAAAATATCCACGTCAATGTCGGTAGAGCCACATAGATGGACAATATCTATGTCAGTAATTTTTTTGTCTAAATTAGCTAGATGGATTCAATTGATACAAATTATAAAAGATTTAGGACTAAATTGTTATTTCGTAAAATTGCATTGGACATCAAGCGGTTAAGGGAGACGCCGGCTTTTATTTGCTCCCGCGATTGAGTCGTTGGTGGCGATTCGATGGGTTCCTAAAATAAAGTCGTGGTCAGATGGAGGGCCACGTGGATTTGCGGAATGAGTTAGCTTGGATCTTATATTTGATTTGCCAAACACATCTTGTCTTGTCCGTATTTCCTTTTCCATCATTTTTGGCTAAAAAATGCCGAATTGCATTGTCGAGGATCCACTATCGGCGAGGATCTCTTAACGAAAAATCGGTGCCTGAAAGAGAATTGTCGTGATGAAATGATCGAAAGGAGATTTCCATCACATTTCATACGTCCGTATATGTGTCGCTGATATTCTAAAAAGTCATGAACTTTGATGAAAATTGAGATGTAAAAACGAACGAAAAACCCATCAACAAAATGAAGAATTCATGTGCAATATAATAACACAAATCGGATAGAATACTAAATAGCGTTAGTATGTTAAGATCAAAATGCTAAATTCATATGTTAAGTGAAGAGATTGGTCATGAAATGGACCTTTAAATTAACTAGTCACGAAAAAATCGATCACACTATTTAATACATTAATCTAACGGATCATTGTCATTATAATTAGCATTACAACGGTGCTATTTTCACTTTCATTATAATTAAAAAAACAAAATTACTACATTCAGCTGCGTTCATATTAATATTTTTAAAAAATAAGATTATTTTCTCGAATTTTTATCGAAATAAGCGGATGTAACTATCATTATCATTTTTCTGTGGAGATATTCTTCTGTCGTGATTCGTGAGGCGTCGTCTAACAAGCCGTGGGGCATCACGCCTGACAAGGATCCAGCAAGACAGCCTTTTTTCCTTGGCGATCCCGGAAAAGTGGCGCACATGTCCTGCCTCTTCCCATTGGTTCCCGCGGGCTGGCCTGCCCGGAAGTGGAACTCCATATCATGCGGACACGTGTCGCGATCACCGACCATGATCGGGGGGTGGGACCCGCTACGGTTGGGCTTCCTTGCACGTTGGCTTGTGGGGGGTGAGCGTCAGCGTCAATTACGGTTGTTGCCCATTCCGGACAGATCGACGTGATTTCGGTGTGATCCGTTCCTTTCGGGGCCTGATCGACAATATATTATACACATCTGGCGTGGACCCACCTTTGATTCATGAAATTAATCGCATTCCAAACAAAAATACTAATATCGTCGTTGCACTTTTTCAAAGAAAATTCGTGAGTACTGAAATTTGAAAATAAAGAAGTTAGATTAAAATCAGTAATCTCTTATTAAGTATGGATTAATGAAATTGTTGGAAGGTTTTCATGATATAACCGAGAAGATTTTAGTTTCTATTGAATATGTTAACAGGTCGCCGATTTAGTAAGTCTTGATCCTCCTTGTTGTAAACAACTTTTTTTTTTCAAATTGTAAACAACTTAATTGCTTGTTTTAAGTAAAAGGTCGTCTAATGTACTAGGAGAGGAAGGTAATAAAATGATCAGTGAAAATTAAAATTTTAGCAATTATGTTGTCCAAATCCTCTAATAATGCTTGCTATTTCATATATGTCGAGAAACTAAGATTTTTTTATTTATGTAATTCACATATATTATCACAAGACTTTTTTTTATGTCATATTTACGAAACAAGTCCACTCTGATATTTATTAAACAATTTACGAAGTTATGTGTAGTTGGAGATTATCAAACACACCTAATTATATTGGATGTTGAAGAGTTTACTTTTCAATGCTCGATGTGTTATCAAACATACCTAGTGTTACTATCTTCGCATTAGTTGTGCTAATTATTTCATGCTATCGCTAAAATGACTTACTGCGTCGAAGAGTTGGTTTTCCATATGATTTGAATCAAAACAATGTCAATAGTAACACCGTGTTGATGATGCCCTTATTAAAAAAAATCAGCATTTAACGAGATTAAGCCTATTGGATAGTCATTATTAATATTGACTCGAAAGATTTAATTAAGTAAAAAAAATCACTTCATTGGGTAAGTAAGGAAGTAATTACTTGATCACCATTAGAATCTTGCCAATCATGTTGTCAAAACCTACCAACACCGATTACAAATCGACGCACGATAAGAAATTAATAATATATGGTGATCAATTCTCAATCTTCATCAAACAATTTTTTATTTCAATTGTTTCAGCAGTATTAAAATTATCAAAATTAAAAATTCAATGCTTAATATTTCGACCCTTGCTATTCATTTAATCGAACAGATGCCGAATCCTTTTGCTCTATTTTTGTATGGGTCGTCTTTTCTCTCGCCCTTGATCGAAGGAAACTCTCGTTTGGTAAGTCACAAATATTGGCACGACACCTTTTTTCTTTTTGGTCTTTGGCAGTCGTGCTATTTTTGTCTTTGGCTAAAACTGTCGTGTATACTTTCTTGTTTCGTATTTGCAATTTACGTTGTTAATTGCGAATGAATGAGATATAATTAAATTATAACATAAAACCCAAATTAAAATGATATTTTATGGTAGATGTCAATTTCTTGGAAAGGTCAAAGACGAAACTTGGGGGATGTGTGGAAGCCAGCCTAGAAAGCGAGTGCCAGGATTCGGTCTGTCCAATGTGCGTCCGTGGGTTCGGGCTATCGCCTTCGAGACGACGGCGGGGTCGAGTCAAAGTCAAAGACTCCAATTGCCGACTCTTCACCAAGGGATAATACCGCCAACCCTCCTTTCCCAACTTTATATTACCTTGATTTGACGTTTTATTTAATTTAATTAAAATAATCACAAGATACTTTTGCCCTCGTGATATTTCTTTTATTTATTAATTAGGAGCGTGCAACTCCAAAGAGCTTTCTTTTAACATAGAAACCTCCAAAAATTTGAGAGGGTGCTCCAAAGCGTATAGTGATATTACCCATATCAATTATGTATTGTACATTTAATTTTCATTGCAGTAGTTTTGATTTCAACAGATATTCCACGGTATATAATCCAAAGTGCTATTTTTGAGATACAATACATCCGCGCAAAGACCCCGATAAAGAAAACTGTCGAAAAAGAAAAATTAGGTATTTTTTTTATCTGTCTATGTACACGATGGATGCTATTTTCGTTACTTTTGGCCCTCATTTCTTTTATTTTTTCCACTCTACTTTCCTCATGATATACTGTGAATTTACATGGTTTAAGCAAATCTCAAAACTAACATAATCAAATAAATAAGAACGTTATTCTATTCGAGCTGCAAATATACAAAATTTTGCTTTGTGTAAGACACATGATTTTGATGTAAACGTCGCTTGTTTCTTTTGCTGGTCGAAAACGTCACTCGGTTGAATTGACTAAATATGGAAAAAGAAAACCCGAGATGTGTACACACAATCAATAAGCATCACTAGGTGAACCATAAATCCTAAACCCAGAGAATTGAATTACTAGAAATAACACATGTTACGCTAATGCTATATCATAGTTCAAACATGGAATATCAGTTTGAAATTAAGGTACATGAGAGAAAAAGTCTTTGAGGAAAGTGAGTCCACTAGTAAAATCACGTTTCCTTAATTAGGCGATTTACTTGTAGAATTAGATGAGAAAAGGGAGGCAGACAAGGGAATTAAATAATCAGTCAATTTTTTTAATTCCCTATTAGAAAATGACCATGAAGATAATGGCAACATGCCAAAAATCAACCCACCTTCGTAGAACCCGAAAGGCATTGAAAAATCAAAGAGCGAGTAGCTGTCACTCATGCAAAGGCCAACAAAAAAAAAAGAATATAATAAAATGTTTATTAAGGAAATATATTAGGATTAGGACCACATGGCCCTAATCCAAAACGACGACGTCCCGGTGCGTTCACACCTCCACTTCACCTAATCTCTGCACCCCATCCCTTCCGCTCTTGCTCACTAATAAATTCGTTCAAGAAAGCCTTTTCCTCTCCTTCTCCTCTCCGTGGCGCATCCTTCTCCTCTCTTTCCTCGGCGGATCCCTAGAGGTACCTCTCTCTCTCTAGATCTCGATCTCGCCGTCGATGATCTTCGTGCGTTAGGCGTGTCTCGTCGCCTGCTAGCTCCGGTAGCTCGCGACCTCGTGCCGGATCTGTTGCTTCGTATCTGGCTCTGTCGGAGCTCGTCGCTTCGCTCGAGCTGTTCCTGCGAAAGAGTTTTGCGTGTTTTACGTTGCTTCGCATCCGCTTTGTGCGTGCTTTGGGCTGTCGGGCGTCGGTCTCAGCTCAATTGAGCCACGGATGCTTCCTATTTTGCCATACCGTAGTAGAAGTTGTGTGCGTGGTGTGGAGCGCTGGGGGATAAACCTGATTTTCTCTAGATGCCTGCGCCGATCTGGCGATACCGAGGGAGAAATTTTGTATCTATTTTGTTTTCGGAGTTTAGAAGAACTGACGGGCGCTTCTGAGCCATTTTTTTTCGGATTAAACTGGCCTCTTCGATCAGATCTTGTCTAGTTGTTTAGCTGCGTGTGTTGATTTTGGTGTTTTGGATATGGTTAGGCGTTCTACTGCGGGCTACATCGGTTTTGAGAGATGGATCATTTCCGAAGTGTTGAGCAGAACGCCCTTGTTGCCGCCTTCGAGGAGATGAGGGGCTTTGTCTCTGTCGCTGACCGGAGGGAATCGGTTGTTTGTCCGAAGCCTCGCCGAGTCGGGGTTTTGTCGAACAACCCTTTGAGGTCTCAGATAAGGTATTTCTTTGTCTTTTTGTTTGGATGAATTGATTTGGTGACTGAACTTTGAAATAACACTCTGTGGTTTCTGATGAACAGCCATCGATCTGAGATTTGCAAATCGAAAGCCGGGGCAGAGCTTCTGGACCTCATCCTTAAGAAGGTAGTTTGATCTGTCTCATCAATCCACATATGATCCTGTCTGAAGTGGATGGAATTCTGGCCCAGCCTTTTGTTGCTTAATGGTCAAGATCTGATTTCAGTTATTGAATGTTTTGGTTCTTTGAAAGTATGAATTGGTTTGTTCAGCTATTTTGCTTCATACGAAGTGTCCTAGTCCTATTGTTTTGTTAAGTGGATCTATTCATGCTTTCTTTAGCAATTTTTCGTAGGGAAAGAGAGGAATAAGAATAACTTGAAAACAGCTGCTCCATTGAAACATTAGGGAATCGTTAATAACTGATCCGGCCTAAACACCTTTTAAAGTCAAATTTAATGTTTTTGTCCATGTCTGCATTAGCATTTAGTCATCAGATTTGGCTTTTTTTCATTAGCCCGTCACGTTAAAGGAGGTTTAATTTATTGCAGGAGGATTATGAGTTGGAGCCGCAATCTCCAATGCCGATTGCGTCGACACCCCCATTTTTCGCGGGATCTCCACCAAGAAGGGCTGAGAATCCTTTAGTACAGGATGCCCGCTTTAGGGATGAAAAGATTACTCCAATTATGGTGTTGCCAGCTATGTCGCCATCAGGTTTACCGTCTCCATCAGCTTCTGCACGCAAAGGGTGTGCGAGGATGAAGTTTGGGCTCATACCTGCAGCTGTTAGAGTAGAAGGTTTTGATTGTCTTAACAGGGATAGCAAAAATTCTAGCATTCCTGCTGTTGCATAAAAACTCCACCGAAGAAACTGTACATAGAAAGGAGCTTAATGCAGAGCATACTTCACATAGTCAAGCAGACAAGCGCGAGTCTCAAAATATTTTGGAAGGAGAGCATTCGAGTACCTTTTAGGGTTGTAAATACCATCTGTTCTAGTCGGCAATTCGCATTTTAGTATCAGTGTAAGTAGGTTGATTGAACAAGAAAAGAGCCACCAAGTATCTGTTCTTGCAGCAGGTGCTGAATTAGTGAGAGTTCTTATGTAATATAGGGAGGATTCCTAAGAGAGATGATTTCTTGTTGGAAATCATCCATTGCATGTTCTATACAGTCAATGATTTTGGGTCAGATGTAAATTTGTGGATATTTTCTGATTGATCTCGCCTGCCTTATTTTGCGATATGATGACCTACTCTTTTGCGAGAAGTGGTAAAACATTCGTGGTGATGCTTGAGGAGTTGATTTGCTAGACGATTTTGAAGTGTAAGGTCTGATTGATTCTGAAAGTATCACTCTTCACACTACTTCAAAAGTAGATCTATTTTCTGGAAAAGTATGCATTTCATCTCTTATCTGCTATGCATTTCTCCGCATCGTCAAAGCAGTGCAGGGAAAAATATACCTATTTCAGCGCATGTCTAACTATTCCCTCTACTATTGAACTTGTTTTTAGTAGTACTAGTAGGTAACTGCGTCGAGTCGATCGTCATTTGTATTGGTTTATCGATGCTTTAAAAGGATTTAGGTTTTGCGATCTTCATGTACTGTCATCACCTTCGCTACTTTTATTTTTTTCGGTCGAATCACCTTCGCTACTTGAAAAGGGTTATATGTGATGGTTTCGATACAAATACCGAAATGGTCATCGGCATTGGATTGCAAAAGGAAAGATGTATTCTGATGCTGTGATTCTTTTGTAAAAAGGAGTGCCGAACGGTTTATATCTTGATGATTTAATAGCTTTCAAGGAGCAACGTAATTCTTATGCATTCTCTTGTGCAGTGGTAGACAACCTGATAATTTGTTCTTTTTGCTGAGCATATTCATAAATTGATAGCAACTGATTCCCATTTCATGTCATGGTTCGAGTGGATTGTCTTGGTTGTACGAATATATTATTATGTTGAGAGGAAATTAACGGCCTCTTTTCTGATTCGTACAAGTACAGGCATGCAATTCTCAAGTCGGTGTTGTCTAATGTAGAAATGGTACTGAAATTGGACCCAAAAGCTATCTTATTCGTATCCAGTGGTCGGCCCATCTGAATTTCAGCTCACAAGATCTGTAGCAGTACAAAAGAGAAAAAGAAAGGATCATGTTCTTCTATGTGTAAGTTGAAGAGGCTCACCCGAGGGCTCCAAGCAACCATTTTGTTTCTGATTGAATTCACCTTTAAAATTTGATAGATCTTGAGTTAAATCCACCGAGTAAAATAGATCAGTAGAATATAGGAAGGTGGAGTCGCTAAAAGGGCTCTAAAAGGGTCCATTTTGAAATTTCGAATGAATAGGTCCAAAGTATCTAAGACTAAAGTCTCTGTTTGTTTCACTTATAAACCGTGGTATAGGAGCCGGGCAAATGAATAAATGGAAGAATACATAAAACCAGCCTCTAGTTTTGCAATTTCACTCATTTGCAATTTGGAAATACAACTTTAGAACTTAGGAAGGAATCCAAGACTGAAAATGACCAATTTCCCTTGTTTAAAGGAAAGAAACACATATTAGGCTCTGTTTGGTAACATTTATGTTCTTTTGTTCCTTGAAACAGAAAAAGAATAGAAACTTGTTTGGTAACGTTACTTAAATTTATGTTCCCTGAAACAAAAATTGTTCCCGCGAATAAATTTGGAACAGAAACAATAAGTAAAAAAAGTTTGCTTTTTTTGTTCCCGAGAACAAAATGAGAAACAATGTCATTTTAGAGAAAAAAAAGTTTAATATAACTTAATGCTTGTTTTTATACTGACGAGTCCACCCGCCGTCGTTGGTCATCAACTACCATCACCCATGCTAGCCACCGTCACTGCCGCCGCCTCTGATGGCCGATCACCGCAACCGTCGATCGCCGGTCATCGCTGCCAATCGCCAATCACCATGGCCCACGGCTACCGGTCGTCGGCCACTATCGTTGGTCACTAGTTTTCGACTGCCACCCATCGCCACTGCCTTCGATGGCTAGTCACTGTGGCTGCTGGCCACCACCACTACCGTCGCCTCCGATGGCTGGTCACCACCACCGATCAAAATCACTAAATAAAAAAAATTTGGAATAGAAATTTTTTGGGTTGTACAAAACCCATTTTTTTTTCAATTTTCTGAATATAAATTTTGTGTAATTATTAAACGTGTTCGTATGCTTAGAAGCTCATTCAGGAAATAAAAATAGAAAAAATTATTTTTGAATAGAAATTGTCCCAGAAGTTGAAACTTACCAAACGCATCCTTATGCTCCGTTTGTTTCGCGGAAAAAGTTTTCGCGGAAAATATTTTCCCCAAATTTTGCTGTTTGGCGGGCGGAAAATGAGTGGTCAACGGAAAATGTTTTCCGTTGACCAGAAAA
>BCNH02000006.1:20079026-20098678 GCA_001662345.2 Metrosideros polymorpha var. glaberrima | reverse complement strand
AAAAAAAAAGGAAAAAGAAAAACTCGTGTTTAAAACCGATTCCGAGCCGGACGGTCTTAAGAAGAAAAAAGGGCGACTGATCTTCCTCGAAGCTCAAATATCGGTTATCGGTAGGTAATAGGAAGAATTCGCGATCTAATCGAAGCAGAAAATTGAACATATGTGTAAGATAACGACATAAGAACAATAGAAGTATGTTTCTGTTGATTTCTTGCGCATCTGGTCTTTCCTCTTTCCATTGGTATTATCTAATTAAGGAAGAAAGAGGTGCATCCAATTTCTGTTCTAGCTGACAAAAGTTCTACATATGCAACAGCCTTTAGCCTGTCTAAAAGTTTTCCTTGTGGAATTGGAAGCGAGTTGATGACTCTAGGCTGAGTTCTTGACATAGCTTCCTCAGTGGCTTGGTGAGCGTCGAACTCCCACAGTAGAAAACACCTGCAGGCAAATTATTACTGACATATTAGACCCGAGTTCATGGAATGTTCGAGTTTCAAACAGTTGGAAAATTGCAGTTTCATCATTCAAACTGACTAGAACGACCGTATCGAGTGCCATTTTGTTGACGCGTTCATCGGACACGATGTCGTACCTATACGAGATGACTCGTGCCGCGTTGCAATTTCGGAGAACACCTTTCTCCAATTAGGCCTCGCAAAGTGAGTTTTTATCTGTCGATCGAGCAACGTTAAAGGACAGGCTAAATAGGCGCATGTGCTGCGAATGTTTCTTTGTTTTTCTTTTGGGTGAGTAATTGAGAGTTACCCGGCTTTCCGAGAAGATGTCGACGCCGTTCTTCGCATGCTGCAACTTTTGAACCATGGCAATGAGTGCTGATCTTGCATCTCCTTCCTCATACACAGAAGTCAAGTAGTTGTGCATCTCTATTACATTCTGCAACAATCGCCAATACCCGAAGAGAGATTTTAGTCGAAAGGCTATAATTAAACGGAGGATTCATCACACTCGGTAGTTTTGGAAATGGCAAACCGACATGATCATCGACTTCTGCAATATCATCCATGACGCCCTTAAACCACTCGAAAGAGCCTTGTTCCCTCGTAACCCAGTAAAAGTATGCTCTTTTAGGACCTTTTTTCGCTGCTGATGATTGACTCTGATCCCAGTCCTGCATCAATAAGTTTTGACAAATGCTCGTGCTAGTTGAACTTTGAATTTGCTTGTGTGTGTGTTTTTTCCGCTTCTACTTACAGTTCGGAACTTGTTTAACTTGACGTGATTCAGGATATCTTTTAGGATGCTGATGAAAGGAGTCGCTCCGATGCCGAGACCGATGAGTAGGAGGATGTCGTACTTCTTGTAGTCCTGAGCCGGAGCACCATATGGTCCCTTGATGAAAATCTTTGGAAACCTTCGACGACAATGAATATCTATTAGAGCGAAAACATTGGCATGGAAGGTGTGGACGGAATTTAGCGTGAATTTTCACTCACTGCTGTTGTAATTCTTCCAAGTTGTGGGATGCTCTCGTGGCCATCTTCGTTAGACCTCCACTCCTTGGTTTTGTACTTGGTGGCTCACAAACCTAAAAATTTCTCATTGAAGGAGATGAACATTGAGTTCGACGCTCGACATAAAATATGCAGCGATTTTCTTTATGTATCTTTCGACTAGAGTACATAGGTTGTGCAACCAAAACACAAACGAGAAGATCAATAGAATATACCTTGGCGAATCTGTTCCGGAGCTCTGTAGTCCAATCGCCCAAGGCTCGCATGTGAACGCTCAAGAAGGCATCTCCCGGTGCGGAAGTAATGGAGAACGGATGCCTGTCACGAGCCAAAACACTGACGGATTTCAGCAATAAAGTCATAGCGGCACGACAAGTAAGTAGGTTTCAGCGATTATGTTCTGCACACCATTCGAAGTTCGATATATCGGTGCATTTGACGAAAAGGTACATTCCGCTGTTGTACTTGAAAGCTGGAGGCTTGCTCATGTACAATGCAAGGACGTTTCCAGAATAAATAGTGGCCTGAAAATTTTCCGAGCCGAGCATGAATTTAACGTAGCGCCAAGATTTGTGTAAACAAAAAGGAACGTGGAAGAAAGCAGTTCGGTCAAGTGAGCGATACTTTGATGATATTAACTCGATGTTTGATTTCAGAAGTGTGTGAAAATGCTCTCTCACTCGAATAGATTAGGATTGGGATCATCACATACATCCATGCCTGCATAAAGTCCAAACGCATGTGTTTTCAGATGAATGATGGTAGTACCGGAGAAGTCAGGCCTCATGAATTGCCGGTGAACAGAACAAGGAATTAGACCATTGTATACTTACCGTTTTCGTGTACCAAGGCCGATTGATTATGAGGAAGTAGCCGTGAAGTATGAAGAAGACATAGACAACAGCTAGCAAATGATGCGCATACCAGAAGGCGTTAAATCCTGCTAAATGATGGAGCTCCCACGGTAGCTTGACAACGTTTCTCCGGAACCAATGAGTTGCCAGTGTGAAAGAGAAGGCCATCAGCACGACCATGAGAAGTCCGGTGATGCTGGAAATGTTATTGACCAAATCGATGTAATGAGGTTGGCTACCATGGAAGCTTGGGCCGAGAATTTCCATGAATTGTGTTTTTGGGCATGAAGTTATCCTAGGGAAGTTGCACATAAAATGCATTGTCACGTGAACGATAGATCCAATAGCTATGGCCAGCGCGATTATCTTGTGGAAGTTTATGTTGTCGTCGAACGGTATGAAGGTGCCAAGGAAGGATGACCGTAGCTTCGTGAGAGTTCTTCTGCAGACGGGGAGGAGGATGAGAGCCATGTTGAGATTGAGGGTCTCGGCAGAGCCCTTGGCGAAGCAAAGACAATAGCCCTCGATGTTAAAGGCGGGGCTGTGCCTCGTGTTATTAAATTTCCAACCGAACAAGATCATGTTTATCACCAGCCACAGCCCGACAACCCATATTCGCCTCCAATTCTCAAGGATCCTTTCGATGGTCTTGAGCACGAGCCGGCTCATCGGGTGTCTGTATCCTTTAGGAATCATGGTTTTGGTCAGGTTTTGAGACTTCCCTGTCATCTTGTTCGCTTCATCAGAGTTCACCATTTCTTTCAGTAGAGTTTCTAATTGCCACATCTGAAAAACAAAGAACTGACGAACAACAACATGGGAGGAACATGAACTCGAACAGGACATGATGGACTATCTGACTTACTACCTCGATGTATCCTTGATGGTCGGGATCAAGTCTTTCCATGATCAAAGAAGCGTAAGATGTCGCTTGCTGCTGGAGATTCGACAGCCTATTCGAGGTGGCGCTCAACACTATCACCTTTGAAAAACCTTCCAGTCCATCATAAAAGAAAATCGAAAGGACACTCTAAACAAGAGATTCGTAAGTCTCCTTTTGCCTTACCTCTTTTACCTCATCCTCAGTTAGCCTCCCATCACCATTCTTGTCACACCTGCGACATTCGTCGTGAAACTTCGTCACATGTATTACTGGCAATGCAGTGTACGCTTTAAGGTTGCGAACAAATAGAGGAGTTGGATAAGAGTTGCTTTACATATCGAAGAATATCTGCAGTCGGGATTCGAGATCTCGATTAGTCATGTCTTCCCAGAATTGTCTCAATTGGCCTTTTGATATTCCATTCTCGACATTCACTTTCCTCCGTCTTGATAAGGCGTCAAATAACTCTCCTGCAAATTCCTTGGATTCTCCCATTCCTTCCAGGCAGAATGAAACAATGTCACTTTTCAATCGAATTGTGCAATTTTTATTTTTTTTCGAAAATCACGATTCTGATAGCAGCAAGACTTTCTAAGGATCAACCAATGCAGACTCCAAATTTGTCCCTGGAGAGTTGGCCGTTCATCGCATGTTGATTGAAACGCTTCTCGATCGATCTCCAGGCATCTCCTTCCTTCCCGGTCACCGTCCTATCGAGAAACCTCAAGCTCATGAGGCCTCGAGAGGCACTGGATGCTGTTCTTTCCATCCTAGGGATGCCGCCGTACGACGCATTCCTCTTCCGTGTCGTGCTCGTGGTCCGGCTCATTGGTAATGGTATGTCATTAGGACACGGGGAGGCCGAGCTGTCCCTGGTTTCCACGGCAATGTCGATCTCAATGCTGTCAAGTGACCATCTAGAGGAACTTCCTTTGTAATCATGATGAACCCTCATTGAAACTATGCACAATTTATGGTTTTGGATGTATTCCTTCACGGGATTAAAGGAACTGGGAAAAGTATGAGGATGAAAGATGAGAAGACGATAAGTTTCAGAAGAGGACGAGGAAGGTTAGAAGAGGAAAGCCTGCCTAAAGATAGGAAATGAAACAAGAACAATTATAACCAACGCGCACACCACAGTTACCTAGAATTACAATGCAAGAACAGTTTTTCGTACCTAAAATTTTCTTTTTACCATACTTGAACATAATGCTGTTGCAAATTGTAACTGAAAAGCAAACCAATTTTTAAAATTCTCATATGATCAACGGAAAACAAAAATTATGTTCTTCCAATGTAAAGCACAACAAAAAAAAGCAATTTCCATGCGACAACTTACGATATCTTGTGCTAAAATAATTTAACTTACCTAATAACCCGCGTTTTGTGCAGGAACATATTCATGTGTATTTCTCATCATCTTAGTATGCAAATCTTATGTTTTGAGAATATATCTTTTCACTTTAAGAGATTCTATTCACAAAGTAGAATACAAAAATATACAGCAAAAATTAAGTGAACTTTATGTCAAAGCTATTGCAATTCAAGTATATACAACTTGATGGTATGATTTTAACAAAATGATAATTGTAAGACTCCGGTTGAGTGAGAATATATCTTATGATTATTACGGAAAATGTGTAAAAGACCACTCAATTACGTTCTAAGTGCAAAAAAGAAAATGCAGCGTTGGTCTGATAGTGGCCTTCTTCACGTGCAAAAATTAACTTATCAATCTTTCTTTTTTGCTAATAAATTAGCGGTTAATCAATAATATGCGCACAAATCTCAGCAAATAAACATAAAACGGAAACAAAACCGAAAAGAAGAAAATCGAAAGTTGGAATTCAGTAACTAAAAACCCATTTTGTAGTTGTAGATGAATGTGCAATTATCAGCAGCCTTTTGTCGATAGAACTTTTTGCTAATACATCAGTGGTTAATCAAATAAAAAAGATAAAAATCACTATCTGACCAATAGAAGATAACCAAACAAAAATCACAAATTGGAACTTGGGTAATTAAAAGGGAGAAAAGAAATGCAACCAAAATTTAAACATCTAACATGCTCGATTTTAGTAAAAAAAAAAAAAACTATACACTTACCTAAAATTATAAAATTAAATCCAACTATTATTATGTACATGAATCATAACCCAATTCACCGAGTCCCAGTGTTTTATATTTTTATACGATGCTCTCAATCATCCATACGCATCTTTCCAACTTTTTACAAAACTTAGCCGCCACAACAAAGGTAAATTAACAACTCTTGAACCTATCTAAGGAAAAGGATCAATTCTTATGCTCCGTTTATTTCACATAAAATGAATAATTTGAAAAATATTTTCATAAAAATGATAGCTTATATCGCTTTAAACACTTTCCTGGACGACAAAAATATTTTTCTTTTATTTATTTTTGTAAGTGAAATAAGTGATCATTTTTATGAAAATATTTTTCAAATCATTTGTTTTTCGTGAAAGAAACGCACTCTTATATTCCATCTCTCTAAATCTGGTAAAAGTAATCGTTCGATCAATTAATTAAAACAAGTATAGGTAGGGAAAATGACATCTCTAATGAAGAAAAAGAATTAAGAGATGTTAAGAGTTACGTAATTGATTCTTCTTCGGTCAAAAATACTTCATGAATATTTTTGTAATGCTTATGTAGCGTCTTAGATGGTAGCCCAATTTATGGAAGATGTGGCAAAAAGACATCTCCAGTTATCTAGAGTTTTAGGTGTCAAATTTCTAGACAACCCTTAAGTAAGGTTTGTAATAATATATTTATATAGATATGGATTCGATCAATTATCCTAAAAATGGAATGATATTTGAGCTTTGACTACTGACATGGAGGAGTTAATTTCCTTTAAAAAGTTGTGATTTAAATTCTCAAAGAACTTATTTTTTGTTTTAAGCTAATCTAGTAATTAACAATATAGTGTTCATGTCCACACTTACATATGTTGTGCAACAAAAAGCTTTACTTTTGGTGCTCTACCATTTAAGTTATTGTTCGCAAAAAAAGAAAAGAAAAGAGAGAGAGAGAGAGTAATATTTTTTAAATATAATCCATGTGAGATCATAATAGGTTTCTGTACTTTTCCTCAGACTTAGATTGGATTTTTTTCACTATAACAGGATTTACTGTTTGGTGGATTTTGCAATATACTTAGATATTTACTTTTTGATTTCGAACATAAGGCCTCTCTAATCAATCAAAGTTTCACATCGATTTGTCTAACCAAAGTCAATTATATTTACTTTTTGATTTCGAACATAAAGCCTCTCTAATCAATCAAAGTTTTACATCGATTTGTCTAACCAAAGTCAATTTACTTCATATTTATGCATTGATCGGGTCTGGCAAACGTAATAGATAAATTAATCTCGAACAAAATATATTTTCCATCTTTAATGGTCAATAAAATTGACATTTCTTATATACGAGGAATGTAATTTGTTTTTTGAAAATGAAGCTTCAACATCAATGTCCAACAAAAAAGTGGTGTTTGGTTTGGTTTGGTTTTAAAAGTAGATTATATTTTCAAAACGAAAGAAGAAAACTACTTTTATTTAAAAAATGGGATTTTTGGATGGTAATGAAATTTGCTTATTTCAGAAACAAAAAAAAATAAAATGAAATAGTCCTTCAAAGTCCAATGGGCTCAAGCAAAAGTCCAAGAGTCCTTCAGAGCCCAGACCTCCTCGTCGACTCTTGCTCTGCAAGGGAGAGACTCTCTCTCTCTCTCTCTCTCTCTCTTCGCTGCAGATGGAGAGCGCCATTACCATACCCGGCGAGAGTCGCCAACCCCTGCAAATTCTTCAGCTCTCTCTCTCGTCGCTCGCCGAATCCTGTTGCTAACCGTACGCTTCTCAGGCGTTTCTCCGCGCTGTTTTTGGTTAGGTAAGTTCTCGTCTCGACTCGCGCAGCCTTCCGTTGTTTTCTTGCATTCCTTTTGGCGAACCCTAGCTTCGCTTGCCAATTCGTTGTTTCCCTTGACTTTTAGTTCACCGCGGAGGTTGTCGAGTGGTGTCGACTGGCGTGATTGGTGTTCTTTTAAGCTTGATATAGATGAACTGAGTGAGTGAGCCCCCCGCGCTTTTCCCTGTTCATTGTCCGACTCGTGTCTTAGATGGGAATCATTTGTTCATTGTCCGACTCTGTGCTATAGGAGCTTAGAGTGTTTTGCTGGAGCTGCTATACTTGAATTTCTAGTTTTTAGAGGCGTCTATGCTGGATGAGGATTTTCTAGGAATGAATGTTCCTTGGTCAGTACTTGAAGAACTGTTCGGGATAGTTTTTTTAGCTGGCAAAGGTTTCTTGTGCTGTTTGTTGGTTGGTTTACCTTGGAAGCAACTCTTGCGGGGGTACTAAACTTAAATGACGCCTGAAGTTGATTAATTGCAAGTTGGACCCTACCAGTAATCTGACTTTTTTCAGGTTGTCTCGTCTTGCTGTACATTAGCATATCGAAGTTTCATCTTTGGTTGCAATATGGATGAAAATAGGAAAAATTTCTTCAGGAAACATTCCAGTCCTCAATTTAAGAGAAAAGGGGTTGGCAGCAAGAAAGGAAGATTTAATAATTCTGTCCATGAGCTATCTTTTGGGAGTGATGACGCTGCTGACACTGTCTACCGCATACTCTGTCCGTCAAGAAAAATTGGCGGTGTTATAGGCAAAGGTGGTGGCATAATCAAAGCCCTCAGAGAAGAGACCCAAGCAAAAATTACTGTCTCTGATTCTGTTCCAGGTTCAGACGAGCGAGTAATAACTCTCTATAGTTTGTCTGCTGAAATTTCGAAGGGGCGAAATGACGAAAATTCGGCTGAGGGAGACATGGAAGTACATTGTGCTGCTCAGGATGCGCTACTGAAGGTGCATGACAGAATTGTTGAGGAAGATCTTTTTGGTGGAATGACTTTTGATGATGAGAATGACACGACTTCAGTTACAGCACGACTTCTAGTGCCAAACAACATGGTTGGCTGTGTACTAGGCAAACGGGGTGATGTAATTCAAAGATTGCGAAGCAAGACTGGTGCAACAATTCGTGTTCTTCCTCCTGAACATCTCCCTACTTGTGCTATGAGCACCGATGAATTGGTGCAGGTAAAATTTCTTATGTTTGTTTTGTGCCCTTCTCAGTGTGCTTGCGGTGCTTGAGGTTATCATGTTTGCTTTCCAAATAGTGTATCAAAGGATAACTGCCTTAGATGAGAAATTTAACAGAGTAACTATTGGGACTCGAGGTTCTGGGCAATATGGCAAATTGTAAATATATGCTAGAACTTGGATTAGGTTTTTTGTCTTGGGCGAACTTTCTGGAATTTAAACAAGGACACATAGTTTGTTGTCTTTTGGTCATTTTGGGATGGAATTATGGATGATGGACAATGTTGAAGCCTCGATGGTATAAAGTCAAATTGAGATAACTGAACTGAAGTTAGACAGATGACTTATGGATGCTTGAGAAAAGGCATCTGCGACACCTGGCACCTGTTGCGAGCTGTTCATTTTGCCCAACTGCATGATATTCATGACAGATCATAACGCGGCTTGAAGGCTTGAAGCGGAACTTAAATCCATCGTCTAGGCTATATTGATGTTGTCTTTTGCCCTCAAGAAATTAAAGAGTGGTTGAAGATAAACATTGCTCATTCACAAAGAATGAGGGTTTTTTTATTGCTGTAGTTAGTAAATTGAAGAGCCATGACTGTGTCTGCTGCTGTCAGTGGCCTGGCGGACCATGTATGAAGATGCTTTTTACTACATTAATTGTCCTTTTGCTTATATCAGTTATCTTCAGTTGTTTATATATATCCGTTGTCCAAGCAGTATCATTCATCAACTTTTTGACCAATAATTAGAAGTTTGAATCTAAGCCATGTTGAAATAAAACAGCATATATAACCCGAAAATTGATCAGCACAATATCCTGCAAGCAATAGTTGGAAAAAGAAAACTTAAATATGGCCAAATTAAGTGAAATTAGAGGAACAGGTCAGGGCTGATTTCTGGGAGGGTCCCTTTAGAAGAGTGAATGAGAGAATCCAGTTAAGAATACACTCCTGATTGGTGTTTATTCAAATTATGTTTTTCTGGACGGGTTGCTTTTATTTAACCAAATCTTATGTCACAATGTGCCTTTTCTGTGCTGAATTGCTTGCAATTTCTTTTTCAATCCACCGTAGTATTTATTGCAACTTCCTTTAAATTGTAATCCCAGAAGGTGTAATGCAGATATCTGGTAAACCTGATGTGGTGAAGAGAGCTCTTCATGAAATCTCCACTCTATTGCACCGAAATCCTCGAAAGGGTGAACCACCGTTGAATATGCCTATGCCTCCTAGGGGCCAAGGTTTCCCTCCAAGTGCTCCCATGCCAAATATGCTTCCATCCAGAAACCCGATGTGGTCCCACCATACCTCGGATCCCTATGATATGCAGCCACCAATGCCTTGGGCTGGCGAGTATGGAAACCAGCCTCCTCGCTTTACACCAGGTAGTTTTAATGGTGTTTCCCCTGGACATGCAATGGAAGCTTCTGCTGAGTTTTCAATGAAGATTTTATGCTCTGTTGCAAAAATTGGAGGAGTAATTGGTAAAGGAGGGTATAATGTGAAACAGTTACAGAAGGAAACTGGAGCAAGTATTCATGTTGAAGAAGCATTGACAGAGTCAGAGGAGCGAGTCATTCGTGTCTCTGCTGTTGAGGTATGCACTGCACTTCTTCAGCAATAGCAGCTCTCGTGTAATATCTCTGCAAATAATTTAGCGACACCGTGGCTTGTTTTCTTATATTGGTGTAGTGCAGATTTTTTAGCTAGCAATGTACTTCTGAATCATTGTAGTGGAGTTGTTTCAGATTCTTGCAGATCCTAGATCACAGACCATCGAGGCTATTCTTCAGCTTCAGGATAAAGTGAGTGAATTTTCTGAAAAGGGTACTATTACGACCAGACTTCTTGTTCCTTCAAGTAAGGTTGGATGTCTTCTTGGACAAGGAGGCCATGTTATCAATGAGATGAGGAGGCGAACTCAGGCAGATATTCGTGTTTTTTCAAAGGATGATAAGCCCAAGTGTGCATCTGAAGATGAAGAACTTGTGCAGGTAATTAAGATAAAGGGTGTAGTAATTAAATTTCGCATGGGAATTTGACCTGATTCATGCTTTTTTGATTCTTTAGGTATCTGGAAGTTTTGGCGTTGCTAAAGATGCTTTGGCAGAGATCTCTTCGAGACTTAGAGCGAGGACACTTCGTGATGAAAATGCTGGAGGTAAAGCTGATTCCATAGGACCTCCTCAAGGATTTGCTTCTGAAGGAAGCTTACGTGCTAGAAGGCTCCCACTCTCTGGACCTGTTGGTGCTGGCAGTTCTTATGAATATGAACATTTCAAGGTAATGTCATGTTTCTGCCTATTTTCCTGTATGAATTTCTTCTTCTGCTGGCTGATAGATGGTGTGCTATATAGCCTATATACTATTCTTTGTGCCAGTTCGTTGCTGCAATTTATATTTTGCTCTAAATTCTCCCATCTCCCATTGGCAATGCAAATAAAAGTTTAGGGCAAAACGTCTTATTGTTACTGTGAATTCCTGCTGCCAATGTACATTTTGCTCTAAAAGCTCTTGTTCGCAATGAAAATTAGCATAAAATTTTTGAGCAGCACCGATGATATCCAATCTTTTACAACTGTCAGATTGCTTGGAAGAAGTTGATTTGTCATCTCATTATCTATATAATATATTCTGCACAACTAACCGTACCATAATTCCGTTAAGCTGGATCATGATATTGGTCTCTTACTCAATCTTTTTTAAGGAAAAAAAATGGAAATACGATTGTCTTGGCTTCTCTGGAGTTCGTTGGATGGGGAAGTCATGCATGATACTAACTAGATACTCAGTTGATGATGTAATGGAGGAGATATGTTTTTTCAAAAAGGATAATATTAATATTCTTCCTGTTCTATTCTTATTTGAAGGGTGGTCAACCTGAATATGAACCACTTGATTATCTGGGACCACGAGCTGCTGCTATTGGGTAATACCTATGGTTCTCCTTCATCGTTATAATACCTAAAAGCTACCTGCAAGTCCTTTGATTAATGTTTTTTTCTTTGAGCCCTAGATACCACACTGTCAGCAGCGATTGGGAGACTAGAATTTCTAGAAATGTGGTAGGTCCTGGTGTTGGAGGCAGCAAGATTGCAAATTTTGGTGAGGTAGGTTTTCTACATCTCGTGTTTTGTGCGAGGCATTGGTGAATTGATGCTGCAAGGACGAAGTTACGGACATGAACAAGATATAAAAGCTTTCCACGTAGTGTGATAACGAGCTCCAAAAGGAATAGTTGGGGAAGCGGTGATGCACTTGCTGTTATTCATTAGTTGACACCAAGAAATCCTTTTGGGGCGTGACTGCACTCATTCCCTTGGCAATTTTGTATATGAGCCTGTTTTAGCATGTATTCATAGTCCATGTTATGGTTACCAATGGAGACAATCTGTCTTCCTTTGTGTAGACCATGTCAAAATGGTCTACTCAAGTTGAGTGTCTTGCTTGGTCTCAGTTGGCAATCTTCTCTGGGATACTAATTGGCTTGAAAGCCTTGATTTGAGGACACATAATCTCTTCTGAATTTTCCTTAATCAGTGCTTAATTTTCCAAAACAAATCTAAGTTGGACCTTGCCACACTGTTGCTAAAAAAAGGTTGTAAGAATCTAATACTTAGACTTATTGTTGGAAGAGTTTCTTGCAACGAAAACTGAGTTTTTGGGTAAATATGGGTTTCAACCTTGGAGAGAGGTTCTTGAATCTCAGATCTTTGAAGGATATGTGGGTAGAAGAGATGCAGTGTAGCAGAAGAATCCAAATCACCAACTTAGTAATATGGATAGGACTCATAGTGGGGTCTCACAAATTGGCGTATTACTGAATCATGCGCCTAGCCGTTGACATGTTTCGCTTTGTTGCTCTGTGACAATATTGTAATCCGGGAATAATTGAACTATTCATTGCTAAACCAGACTGATGCAGCCGTAACTCTAAAATGGAGCTGTGAATTCTCTTTCCTGTTTCAACGAGTTCTCAATTTCCATTAGACTGCATGTTAGAAATGGTTCTACCTATTTCTAGAAGTTGCAATTATTATTTTCATGCCCTTGTAGAAGAATGTAGCATTGTCATTCTTGGTTTTGGGATAAAGAAGTTTGTCATCAAAGGATGATAAGATTAACAAGTGGTGTGGCTGTTGTGAAAGAGGCTGGCAATGTGCTCCCTAATTTGGCCATAAAGTTAAAGTAGAAAGAGAAACGTGACTGAATTTAGCAGAAAAAATAGAAGAGAACCATCATTTCAAGGATGTTACTGAGTTCTGAAACTGGAAATTGAATTCCACCCAGGAACTAAGCCCACATCTGACAGTCGTTGCTATTCCCAGTCTGGCTTTGGAGGCGTATTGAGTCAAATATAGAGCCATATGCTCAAATTTTGACAAGTCAAATACATACATGATCTCATCCTTCCAGATGACATTACTATGTCTTAAATGTCTTCTAGCACAACATCTCCAGACCTGAAGAAACAATCCTTACTGTTTGCAATGAGGGGCCAGGCCAATTTTACTTTCTTGCAATTTTAATGACATGTGAGCTGCAAGCTACTCATGAACCACTTAAAGTCGACTATGAGTAGATCAAGTTCTAGGGCCTTAGAAATATTTTGCAAAATTAATCAAATAGTTTAAATTGTTGTGTGTTTTCTATATTTATACACGAGTTTAAGGAACATAGATATAATGACTATTCATTGGTTTTATTTTGATCATGTGTTGTCTTCCTTAAAGTGTGTGTTATCTATTCAAGTCTTTTGATGTGGAATGACAGTTTAGTATCTCGACTTTGAAATTCAGGTCCTTGGAGGTAGCATGAAACTTCAGGATATGCAATCTGGTGATCCACAGTCTGCTCGGGAGAGTCATGGATCTAATCCTCACTTTCATTCCTTTACGAGGTCTGGTGGGCAAAGCATGACTAGACAACAAAGTGTCTATCAGAGCACAGCTGCTCATCACGGCTCTTACCAGAGTATTAGAGATCAACCAGGCATCTATCCTCCACAAAGCCCATATACCCAGCAAGAGGCATCACCTTTCATCGGCACACCCCAAGGTGCCTATGGCTACCAGAACATAAGGGCTCAAGAAGGCTCCTTCCGGTACTGATATCAGTTCGGACATTTTTGTATATTAATTTACTTAGTTCTTCTCACAATGGTCAGCATCGTTTCGGCAATCTGGCGGTTATAAATAGAGGGAACTGTTCATTGAACGGGATTAAGCTTAGAGAGGATAGTCTTATGTCGGGCTATGGCAGATTGTTCACCTGCTTCTGCTGCTAAACTTGAACGGGCTTTTTCCAAATTGTTGGGTTCTTGTATTGTTGGATTATGTAAATTTCTCATTGTTTTAGGAAAATGGAGGTTAGTGAGTTATGTGTAACACTCTAGGTTTTACAGATTTTTCCAATTTGTGGCAAAATTTGGTTGGAATGAGCAACTACTGTTTGCATTTTTTTTTCGTGTCATCTTACTCCCGTGCATAAGTAAACATTGTCGCTCCAGCCTTGAAGGGCCTTCCTTTGTGAAATGGGAGAGCAACTTTATATGCCCAGACAAGAACCCTCTTGATTCTTGAATATATCGAACCCTTTCTGTGCTATTACCCGAATACTTGAGCTTTGTTCAGGGGTCTAGCAACTAAAATTGGACTCTGGATCGAAATGTAAGATTGACCATTAACTTTGCAATGCTCGACAGGATCACGCATATTCTCCATGTGTTCAGGACTAAGTTTATCTACGGGTGAATCGTCTGGACTTCACACATGATTCAACGGACAAGAGTGGTGTTCAGACCTTTTACCCCTTCTTCAGGAAATGACTCATTTAAGACATTAACCGAAAAGCGAATTAGACTCAGATTCAGGGAAGGCATTCTTCTCCTGCCCGTCAAGATGAGCAAGAACTCTCCAGGGATGGAGAATTTGTCGATAAGTCAACTCGAAATCAATTTACGGCCATTGCTCGAAAGTCGTATCAAACACCCTCTTCATCCTGTCCGGCTAATACTCGGAATACGACCTCCACGAAATGAAATCCTTCATGGAAGCTGTATGATTTTTTCCAGCATGATCCGCCCATCGCGGGAGTGAAATCACACGAGCAGTGTCGCAGTGGCCGATGCCAAAATTGTGTCCAAACCACTGCCGACATGTCGCGTCCAATCTGCTTCACTTTCCTGTATGTGCACGTGAGGGGAAAATACCACTCCTTAGCCATACGTTCAATTTTTTTTTTTTTTGGTGAGAGCCGTTGACCTTAGCCTTTGGTCTGTGTGATTCACCATTTGGTAAAGAGAAAGTACAATATCATTGCCCAGGTTACGTCAAGTCATAGGTTGACTCCGATACCATGTTCACCCACTTTGAAGTGCCCCGGCGTGGATAAGCCTTCGTGTTCCAAATTATTTTCTCCAGACTAAGTTAATCCATGTCACTGTGTACAGAAATCATGCGGGGTCCGTCTCCGATTTTGGTGGATTTTAAACCGCAGAGCCTCCAAAACTTTATACACGTGAATGACAATGGAATGAAATTATGGACGGGATAAGAAGTGCTTCCTTGCATTTTCTTCTGCGATATCATTGTGAGAGTTTCCGAGAACCACCCAAAAGAGCACGGATGTTCAAGGCGTGCTAGCACTATCAACGATATTTTACAGTGGCGTGAACCCTTTATTAATGTGAACGAAATGTAGCTTTTCAAGTGATGTGGGATAAGCGAAAACACGGAAAGCAAGTCTTTTAAAATATTGTTCAACGATAGATATATTCGTGAATTCGAGTGGCGGTTTATCAATTTCGTCTTTTGGTTGTGAGGAATACGATTCGAGACAATGCGAGTCATACCATTTTGGACTAAGTGTACAATATTGGAATTGCTTAAGAAACTAGTAACCTAGCCAAAAAGGAAACAAAAGGGAAAAGAGGAGTAACATGGTTATCTCTTCATCCACCACACAAGAGAAGTGCTTCACCCACTTGGCAACTTGGCTTTAGGGCTTATATGGTGGTCTTTCCTGTGTAGAATTTTACTTTTTGGGCTTCGTCCTCATCATCTCAATCTCTCATTCCTTGTCCTCGATCGCGTGGGGGAAGGAAAACACACACACTCTCTCTCTCTCTCGCCGCCCATAAATGGAATTTCTGTGGCACTGTGATGATCATAGCCACTGTCATTTCAAGAGCGAGACACACGCATATCTTGTCACATCACAACAACAGCAGCAGCAAGAAGAAGGACATCGTTTCGACATCTCGTTGACAACGTGTAATTTCCTAGTTGCGTACTCCGGTGATGTTCCCATTTCTGTATTCGCCCTCGTGTCCATAAGATCGTTGGGTGTTTCCCATTGTCCACCACCTTCCATGGACAGCTCAGAACTGATTTTGGAACAAAAATAATATGTATAAAATTTTTACTTTTTATTTTTGAAATAGAAAAAAAAAAACTCTTTTCTCTTTCTTCATGACTTGCTTTACTCTCTCTCCCGTCGCCAATCACCATCGATCGCTAGTTATCAAACAAATTTATGTTCCGGGAATAGAAATTTTATGTCGTTATCAAATACGTTTTTCTACTTAGAAATTCATTTAAATCTATTTCTATCAACAATTTGTTCCCATGAACAAAATGCTTATCATTTGCACAAATATCCAAACTTTTTTTTGTCATAAAAAATCCTAAAATTATTTTAGTGTGATTAATATATCGTAGATGAAATTGAAATAAATTGTATATATATTATAAATATATACATTTAGGTTTTTTCCTGACACAAAAAAAGTTAGGAATACTTGTGTCATAGTGGATAAGTTTAGGATTTTCTGTGATACAAAAAAAGTTTGGACTTTTTGTATTACAATGAGCATAGTTTGTGATTTTTTGTAGTATTTACCCACAAAAAAACCCAAACCTTCGCCGGTGAGCCAGATTTGGCACTAGCCAACCTTGCCTAAGGTTGCACTACCTCAAGCGACAGTGGCCTGGTTCACGAAACCTAGGCAAGGTTGGTTAGCACTAGATGAGGCCTTGCCGGTGGCTTGAACTCTTTCCTGATGATGCCGTGCAAGATGAGGGCATTTTCGGAATCATGAAAGTTTAAAGAGGGCAAAGTTGGAAGAAAAAAAAGTGTATTACCATTCCAGAAATGTTCAAAATCCAAAGCTCCTTTGGCCCTGCCTTGGGCTAAAAACCTTTGAAAATGCAATTGCATCCCCTCAAAACTCTCCAAAAAATTTGCCAAACACCATTTGCCTTAAGCCAAAGGCCTTAGAGCCCTAAAGGGCTTTAGCAAAGCGTTGCCAAAACGAAACCACACGTAGTCCCCTGTGCTAGCGTGGGTCTCATCAACACATTGTTTGGATATATAGTCTTCATGTCCATCCAACATACAAAATAATCGTAACTCGATACAATTCACACCCCAAGGGATACCATATAGCAACACGGGGTTCGTAGGGTTTTGAGCATTACGAGAGTGAACGCTAAGTTCCAGTAATGAAGAGACCGTTTTCTGTGAGGGACGATCTAGGTTCTTGGTTTAAGCGTACTCACTCGAACCACGTTCATCTATGATAATCGGTATCACATCGATCTTGCACAAATATGAATATCCGCACCTTATTAAATGGAGTGTTTCTAAGGAAAAATATAGACGTTTAGAACATGCACACATTTCATATCATTGGGCATGTTGAAAATATGTCTTGAGTTTCAGTTCAAAAAGGTAACATTCCTAATTTGAATAGGTTTCCTAATCGGAGTTGGTTTCCTACTTGAGTGGCTACCAAGTTTGAGTAGGTTTTCTATTTTGGATCCAACTCTCTTCTATATAAGATTTTGGCTTTTTCTCGTGAACAACATCCAAGGGGAGTTTGTGCTCGTGAATACATCCCGAGTGTTTGAAACCGTGAAAATCTTGTGTTAAGATTTTGTGTATTTCCTTTTTGAGTTTGAGAGAATATTTTGTGAGAAATTGAAATGGCTAAACATTGTCTTAGATATTTGGTGTAAGGCTAGAAAACATTAAGAGTATTTGAGTTACTTCAGTGTGGTTGTAATCTCCGTTGTATCGCTTGATCTATAGTGGAATTTTTTTCTGCTCTCTTTATAGATGTAGGTCACACATACCGAACTACATAAATCTTGTGTCTGATTTATTTTTTCATTTTGTCCATTTTATCGTTCGATTGCTTACTTTCCGCAACACGGCATGGCATTTGTTGTTGGGTCCTCTAAGAATATCAACTATATATATTGGAGCAATAAGAGCCAGCCATACTAGGAGTCATGGATGGTCATCAACGTTTCATTGGATAAGGCATGTTCATATCACGTGTGATCCTCCAAAACAAACTCAAATTTCATCAAGTGGCGAGGCTGCTACAGGATGCTGATAAAAGTGCACGGGGCAGTGGAAAGATTGGTCGACGCGCATCATACAAACCCTACATACTTAGTAATCCTCGAGAATGTTTTCTGCATTGATTTATACGTGGCTATAGTCATGCTCGGGCATAGGCCACTCATGTACAAAAGCCAAAACTCAACGTCGGTAAATACCATCTTATCCTAAAAATCACACCCCACTACCAAGTTCAACAGGATGTCGAGTACTGACATGGTCTCATTATGGTCTGTTTGGATCGGATTGGAGTCGATCTATCGGATTCTCGAACTGTTCAATCGGCAGGACGGGTGCCTATCTATACGGTCGATTTCCGGCACGGTTTCGAAAGCAATGGACAATAGTTTCGTCCCTAAGTCAAATAGAATCTATCTAAAATGGAGGAGAGAGGTCAGCATGCACTCAGCCGCCTACTCCCAATGGACGTTCACCTCCGAAACGAGATTACTATAATTGCGGACATCAACTTCGATCGAAGCTTCAAGTTGCCCTTTCTAATCAAGATGAACGATAATCTTTTTGAGTGAAAGCTCATGATTGATATGATAAACCTGCGCGTGCTTATCTCACAAGGTACGGGACACTTTACAATAAAGTCGCCCTCTTTTTTTGGTTATTTTTATCTTTTCGACTATATATCTCCATAAAAGTAATAGAGAGTTAAAATTTCCCATCATATCATAACATCGAATCATCTGTGCCGTGATGGATTCAATCAACAGCTTATCTTGATGTAAAAAAATATTGGGAATTCTCAAAAGAATGGAAAAATTCAATAGTTGGGGAAATAATTATTAATTAGTTTTAGAAAGTAGTTTGTTTATTTACAAGAAAACCCACAGAAAGTTCTAAATTTCATATACTGCATGCAACTGACTTTGAAATTCCGAGATCAGTATAATCAAGTCGTAAGCTAGTAAACCATTTTAATCATTAAATCCTTTTATTATTATTTACATAGAAGGCCTACATGACAAGCATAAATTTGGAAAACGATATTTGGAAGCACCTTGGTTGCACTTTCATGGAAAAAGATTAGGGCGAATTGTTTGAGACGCCGCGGTTTATAAAGAGACTTTTGGTGAGTTTTCCTCATTTTCTCTTCAATGATTTTGTTTGTTATTTTTAGACGAGCAATAATTTTTCTTTTGTAGTCTTAATAACCATCTAAGCCCGTTTGTTAAAGCAACTATGATTAGTTATTTCTTGTTTATCCTCTTTCTTCTCACATAATTATCGATTATACAAGATTGAGAATCCATATTTACTTGAAGAAAGGAGCACATACCATATGTATCTAATAATTATGGGATCAGCTTTTGCCTTTTGAAAATATGTTACGGCCTAAAATGGATGTTGGACAAAGCTTCTTCCAATATTCACGTTGAGTCGACTCATTTATCTCTGGAAATATTGTGAAATTTTTACGATTAGGTTCCTTAACTTCTTTTGTGCAATTAGGTCCCTATATAAATACTTTTTTCGTTCGAGTTGATCCTTCAATTAAAAATATAAACGCGGCTGTTAAATGCTGACGTGTTATTTGACATGCGTCATACTGGCAATCAAAATATAAGAAATTGTTGTCAGGAGTTTAGAAAAATTGAAATTTGAAAAACATTTCCGGAAAAAATGAATCAAAATAGAGGAGAAGGGGATTGGGCATCTAACATTCACGTCGGTATTTCCATCTATTGTTTAAAACGGAATAACTGACTCGAACGAAAAAGAATATAATTTAGGGGTTCAAATTGCACAACTCTTTTTTAAGGGACCTGAGTGAATTTTCTACGAAAGTTTGGCCAGGCTTTATCTCGAAAGTAAAGTGTACGACAGGTTGAGTTGACCGGTAATAGACCCAACTCCAAAGCCTAACGTACGTGGATAATGAAAG
>BCNH02000006.1:19999389-20070114 GCA_001662345.2 Metrosideros polymorpha var. glaberrima | reverse complement strand
TTTATATATATAGTTTATTTATTTATATTAATTTTTGCGAGAGAGATAGAGAGAGACCCACTCTTTCGTGGCCATAAAATGCACTCGTGCGAGGAGGAAAAGGTTCCTGTCTAATCATTGTCATAGGTCATAGGATAATGACTAATATAAGTTCATGCCCGAAATTTGTATTATACTAATGGGTTCTAATTCCCCACTACCACATACCGATCTAATGGCCAAAACGGCCTTTCTGCAATATGGAAATTCACGAGGGCCAGATTGTTTGCCATTAATCGAAAATTTAAATGTAGGTTTTAATGTTCTTGACTTGCCATGACAGTTTGAACATCATCTGAATTTCAGGAAATTATGAAAAATGATTTACGTTAGCGTACGCGTTAATATTTATATGTGGTTTAAATTTCCGGCGCTTCAAATTATAAATGAAAAAGTCAAAGTGCGCGAGCCACAAGATCTCGTAAGTATGCAAAAAGAAGTTTGATTCAAACAAGTCTCTAATCTCCTTTCTTGGAATGCGTGAATCCATAGACAAAAGAGTTGTTGGACTTGGAACTCATAATTTCAAAGAAGAGAAACCCAAATAATAAATCCGAAAAAAAACAAATCGAACATGAAGCCCATGATTTACATTCCAAATATCTAACTCGAGGTAGATCAAATATGGAAGCTTTATATGAACCTCATAAATTTAAATTATAGTGTATATTTGCAAAAGATAAGTGGCAGGTGCTTGGCGGCCGACTACTCCGCCAACCCCTCAGCTCGTCATCAGTTGTGTTTATCTCCGAAATCAATTCCAAGAACATTATCCTTTCCCTCCAACAAAAACAAATCCCACTACCGGTTCCAAATTTCACTGTGACCACTGCCTCGGTGGTGACTGATCGAGAGTTTGGATAAAGTGAAAAAACGAGACCATGACAGATCTAAGAACGAGGGGGAAAAGGAAAACGAGTAGTGGGAGGAGCAGTATCATAACATAACGATGGTGTAAGCAGACGATGGGGGATGACTGCAAAAGAAGAGGAGAAAAAAGAAATCCTGACCTCTCTCGCCTTTTTGCCAAACACAAGCTGGCCATTTTCAATTCGAAAGCTGAAGCACTTTGCCCCCATCACTACTTTGTCTTAATGCCCTTTGATTTGTTTTATTGCCTAAACGATGGCCCTATGAGCAAATAATGTGTATCGGTCCATCGATCTTATGGCAAAAAACGATGAATTTCTTGCTTTCTGGTTCCTTCATCTTTATAACCTGTGAGATTTTGTAAGACCACTTCTAATTGTTCTAAAAACTTAAGTTGTTAGATGAAGGCGTAATTTAAAATTTAATTACTCTAACACCCCTCTCACGTTTAGTCTGGTCTTTTTGCTTAATACTAAGCGTTGACATATTTAATTGGGGAGGCAAATGTGGCCTATAAAGATTTGAACTCAGGATCTTCTGCTTTGATACCACGTGAGATTTTATGAGATCACTGTGAAGTGTTCTAAAAGTTCAAGTTGTTAGATGAATGCGTGATTTAAAATTTAATTACTCTAACACCTCCTTCACGTTTAGTCTGATCTTTTTGTTTAATACTAAGCATTGACATATTTAATTGGAGAGGTAAATGTGGCCTGTAAAAATTTGAACTCAGGACCTCCTGTTTTGATGCCATGTGAAATTTTATGGAATCACTGCTAAGTATTCTAAAAGTTTAAGCTGTTAGATGAATGCGCGATTTAAAATTTAATTACTTTGACACAACCATCATTCTCGACTTTTCTTTTATCTCTTTATTGCACAAGAAAGAAGGTGTCGTAAACTGTGCCACCAAAACTTTCCTCTTAAAAACCTCAAAAAACTTGTGTGTTCCTATGGGTTTAAGGGCTTCAAGCATATTTGCACCCCGTACTTGGGTTTTATGGTGAGCACGATGACTGGGGCGTGGCGGTAGCTCTCCGAGATCGTGAAGCTGAACCGGGATATCAACATGGCCAGTATGATCTTGGCCTCCATGAGGGCGAAGGACTGGCCGATGCAGTTCCGTGGGCCCATCGCGAAGGGTATGAACCGGCCCGGCGCGAAGGACTTGGATGCGAACCGCTCCGGGTTGAACTCGTTCGCGTCCTTGCCCCACAGCTCCTTGCTGTGGTGGATGGCGAGAACCGGGATCCAAATCGAGAGCCCCTTCGGGATGTGGAGGTTGCCCAACTTGATATCCTCGAACGCCATCCGGGGGAGCACTGAGGCCGGTGGATAGAGCCTTAGCGATTCATTGATCACCATGTTCAACTGTAAGCAAAATTGAAAAGGAAGAAAGAAACGTTAGTAATTAGTAATAGTAACCTAGGAAATGATAGAGCAATAGAGAAGAGAAATTAATTATTCGGGTGGGAACGGCAGTAAACTTATCGATTTCGATGTCATCTTGTTGAATTGATAAAATGGGATAAAAATGACAAGAATGTGGCAGGAGACTTTCAATTGGCCGTGTACTATAACCACACATTGGTCATGAAATCGTGCGACTCTGTTGCCACGATTCCCGGAGGCGAGTTGTATTTTCATTTAGAGCAATATGCCACTTGCCATAGCATGCACCATTTATAAACGTTACGTACAACTTTTCTGTCCATCCACCAAAAAAGTCGCTTGAATTGGCGGCAAAATTCTTTATTTTTCCCCTCACCAATATCAAGACCACAAACCCCATGAGACAAGGAAAAAAGAAAAACACAAATAATTCTGTCCTCTAATTAGTGCAGCACATTCTAGCTAGAGCGGATCTGAATATTTACGTGGCCCGACAGTACGACTCGATTTATAGAAGAGAAAATTCGAATTTGACCTTTTTTGCCCCTCGTTTTTCCTAGAATTTTTATACGAAGAATCAAATTACCATCGACGTGAAACGTGATTGATTATTTACTGACACTAACGTGATGACACAACATGAAATGAGTCGCCTATTGCAACCTAGTGAATTGTTTGCGATTAGAAAAGGAGACACGATACGAGGGACAGAATTTCAAGCTTACCAGGGTGAGCTTGGAGAGGTGCTCAACCGAGGGATTGGCACCATTGCAGACCTGAGCGACCTCCTCCCTCACTCTCTCTTGCCAGGACGGGTTGCTGGCGAGAAGCATGACCGTCCACGTCAGCAGCAGTGCGGTCGTGTCGTGCCCGGCGAAGAAGAATGTCTTGCACTCGTCCATGATCAGCTGGAGATTCAAGCTGAACCCACTGCCCGATCTCTTCTTCTGCATCTCGTTGAGCAGCATCCCGAGCAGGTCATTCCCGTACGAGCAGCTCCGCCCAACCTCGACGCAGTCCTGCCGGCTCTGGATTATCTCCATCAGCAGCCTCTCCACCTCCATCTTCAGCGACTTTATCTCCCTATTGTACTTACTTGGAAAGAACCTGATAAATAAACAATAATTGCCACTGGTTAACTCTCAATTCCTTCCCTTTTCGACGCGTTTGATGTGGTTGCGACCCGATTTTCAGCGTTTCATTATTACAGGAAAAGTTGGTGAATGAGTGATGTAAGTTTTAGAAATTTATCGACGTACCGGCTACCGGGAAGGCACAGGTGGCGGCTCGCTTGGGCACAGAGGTGTTGGAGGAGGGTGAGGAGGTGGAAGATTTGCTTGCCCTTCTCGTAGCTACTGTCGAACTCAGTCCTGGAGATGATGTCAGCGGTGAGCCTGGCCATGTACTCGCTGATCTCAAACTCGGTCTGGCCCGAGTCCACTGCCTTCTTCAGCGATTGGAGCATCTCTTTAGTGCACTCCACCATGTACCCCGCATAGCTCTGATAAAAAACAGCCAAATCAAGATTAATTTATTTGTCTCCAATTGGATCAAAGCGAAATGAAAGTTCGTCACATTGCCAAAAACCACGAACTAGCGATAAGCACGCGATTGCGGATCAGATCGGTCTCGCCAGCAAATATTGATGAGTACCTTGAGTTTGTCTCCCATGAAGGCAGGGGCGACGATGTGGCGTTGGTGGTACCAATCGTCGCCGTTCGCCATCAGGAGTCCCTTCCCGATGAAATGCTTCGACCCTTGCTGTTGCAGCCACGACTTCCCAGAGAGAGTGCTGTATTTGGACAGGAGTTCCTTGATCAGCTCGGTCTCGGTCAGGCACATCCGTGGCTCGGTCCCATTCCAGTATATGAACCGTTTCCCTGCGTCGAAAAAATCGTCAGTTCGGCACCGATTAACATGTATTCTTGTTCACAAGGAACTCTGGTCCACCCCTCTGAATCCACGCTGGGAAAATCGTTATTAAGGAGCATGTGGGAGTGTGTGTAAGGAATATTATACCGTATTGCTGGGACCAGAGTAGGTAATGGGGCAAGAGGCGGGGAACGACGTCGTGGCGGATGGAGTCCATGTCGTCGGAGGTGGACTTGGCGACGAGGGAGGCCATGTCCAGGATGTTGCCGACCAGGAGGCGAGGCGTCGGGCCTCGCACGCCTTGCCTCTCCATTATTTTCTTGATGCGTCTCGGCGTCCACCAGTAACACGAGATGGTCTCGTACGCACCCTTGATTAGCAGACTCAACAGGACGACCAAGATGGCTGTCAGGACCACCATGGCCATGGTGGTGGCGATCAGGCAACACTCGTAAGTATCAGAGAGGGAGGGAGAGAGAGAGAGAGAGAGAGAGAGAGATTGCGATGGAGAGAGAGCTCTTTGCAGGAGGAGGGTATTTATAGTGAATGAAACGCCGCACGCGGTATGAAGAGGGAAAAGACATTCTGCTTATTGGAGTTTTTATTCATTTATTTATCTTATGTGATGGTATGTGGGATCAATCTTTGGGCCCCATATTAGAATGGCATTTTCTTCTGTCCTGTCAAGTCAAAAAGTTGAACACTGCACTCTGAAGTCAATTTCGTCCACACCCACGATCGGTTATGCTAATAAAAAAAATTCATTAGGCAAAACATTACAAGGAGAGCGTTCTCTCCCTAAGTTTTCAAAATTGAGAAATTTTTTTTTTAATCTCGAGAATACCAAACACCCGCTTCCACATATGGCCATACCTAAAGAATCACAAGGACATATAGGTTAACAATGGCTAATTTTTTAACGTGGGGATGAGATTGCCCAAAAGATGGCAAGTTCTCTTGGGGCAATATTTGGAAATATCAGCTGGATACCTAAAATGGAGAACAAATTGAATTCAATGGCTAAGACAAGAGGACGTGTCACGAGCGTGTTAGGAAAATGATTAATGCGGCTCTTAGGATAAGTTGACTATTACTTGTTATATGGGAAATCAAAGTCTCATCGAAATTCCGCAATCCATCATTAATTAAATGACCATAAAAGGGAGTAGCAAATGCCAAGTTGGTCAATCGAAATGCTCATCCCTTATGGGGTTTCCTTAGTTATGAGCATCTCAAAGTGGGCACAGTATCAATCATTGCCTGGTATGCTCACTTCGTTGCCTTGAATTGATCTCACAAATTACCAAAGAAGAATAAGAAGGAAAAGAAGAAAGAAATCTGAAATCTGAATTTCTTGTTCATTCGTGCATTTTTACCTTATTAGCTCGAAAGATTGAAGTACTTACAGATTTGACCGAATCTGACAATACATTACTTATTAATCTAAGACTTGGATAATTTTTTTGTTCTCTGATTAATGAAGTCGAGAGAGAATTTAGCAGGCACTACCATTGCTAAAGAAGGTCTAAGAAAGAAACCAATCTTTGCTAATTGATTCGTGGTTAAATGAGGGGATACGTGGGGGCAGAGTTAAATTCCATCGGTCACACCGATGATATGACGCTTGAAATGTGTTACCATGCTAATTTAGTCTCATTCAAAGCATATATACAGCATTTTATATGATTTTCTCTATATATAATAAGTTCTAAACTTAACGCCAAGTCGTAATTTACAATGCCATCAATTATAAGGCTATTGTGAATTTGCCACCATTCCCTTTTTGTATACTTCTAAGTTTTTCATTTTAACTTACAAGTTTATCTAAAATTTCCACATTGAATTTTGAAATAGGTAAGAGAAACATGAGTCATGGCAGCAAAAAATAAAAGTCTAAAACTTATTGGATGGCTGTCAATTCAATTTTAAATATTTTAATTTGGCCAATTTAGTCTTAAACCTGCCAATAGAGTCCTTTCGGCAAATTTTGACGGGAAAGCGCTGACGTGGACGCCGATTGTTCTCTATAGCACGGGCGACGCTAACGTGTATGATTTTTGTGATTTTTTTATTTTTCCGTTTTCTTTTTCCATCTTTTTTTTTTCTTCTTTCCCTCCACTGGTCTATGGCCTTGGCGATGAACATAGTAAGCGTCGCGGCCTCTCCAGCCCACAATTAAAAAGAAAAGAAAAGAAAAGAAAAGAAAAGAAAAGAAAAGAAAAGAAAAGAAAAGAGAATAAAAAAATTTATAAAAAATTCAGAAAAATTAAAAAAAAAAAAGTTGTGACATGCCTACATTAGAGCCAACCTCCATGTCACGTAAAACGGCCGACGTCCATGTCATCGATTTCCGGCCAAACTTCAATGGCTAAGACAAGAGAACGTGCATAAATTGACGCTTACTCGTCCTGGGAAATCAAAGTCTCATCGAAATTTGGTAATCTATTATTAATTAAATGACCATAAAAGGAGAAGCAAATGCCAAGTTGGTTAATCGAAGTGCACATCTCTTCTAGGGCGACCTTCATTATGAGTATCTCAAAGTAGACCAGACACAATGTCTATCATTGCCTGAGATGCTCACTTCGTCGCCTTGAATTTATCTCACAAAAAGGAAGAAAGAAAGCTGTCAGATTTCTTGTTCGTTCGTGCATCGTTTCCTTAATAGCTCAAAAAATTGAAGTACTTCTAGATTTGACCGAATCTAATATTACATAACTTAATAATCTAAGACTTGGATATTTTTTTGTACTTTGATGCATGAAGTCAGAGAGAGAGAGAGAGAGTATCTAGCAGGCATGGCCATTGCTAAAGAAGGTCTAAGAAAGAAACCAATCGTTGCTAATTGATTGCTGGTCGAATGAGTTGATTCGTGGGACTACATCCGTTAATCATACTGAAAATATAACACTTAAAAATGAAAAAAATTACCAAAAAGGTTCTAAATTTATTGTAATTGTGCTAATTTAGTTTTGAACTCTCTCTCTCTCTCTCTCTTTGCAATTGAGTCTTAATTCTTTTTCATTTGTGCTAATTTAGTCCATCTGACCAATTTTAACAGACCGGTGTTGACTGGATAATTTTTAATTTTTTTCAATTTTTTTCCTTTCTTTATTTTTCTTTTTTCCCCCGCCGGTGCTCATCCTCACTCAGGTGAGGCTCAATGAGGCCAACCCTCGCCGGCCATGGCCTGTGTTGGTCACCGGGGAAAGAAAGATAAAAAAGGAAAGGAAAAAATAAAAAAATAAAAAATAAAATATTAAAATATTATTAAAAATTATTCACGTCAATGTCGCTTGGCGTCCACGTAAGCGCCAGTCGGTCAAAATTAGTTAGATGAATTAAATTGGTACAAATGCAAAAAGATTTAGGATTCAATTAGCAAACAAAAAAAGTTTGGGACTGAATTGACTCAATTGCAATATGTTTGGACTATTTTGGTAATTTTTCACTTAGAAATTTGTCACCTTACAATTTCGTCTCATTAAAAGCATTCGTGAAGCATTTTATTTGATTTTATCTATATATAGATAGTTTTAATTTTGTGCTAAGTCGTGATCTACAATATCATTAATTATAGGGCTATTGCAATTTCGCCACTACGCCCTCTTTTTTCCACTTTTATTTATATTTTTTTCTTAACTTACAAGTTTATCTAGTTTTTTCAGACTGGATTTTGACATAGGCAAGATAATCACTCATGAACCATAAACTCATCGTGCGTCCTGGCAACAGAAAAAAAAATGATAATAACTTCGATAGGTGTTAATTTATTTTTTTAAGCATAAAAGCTACGAATACCCAAAAAAAAATTGATAATTGCCGAAAATGGTGGCAACAATCACATCATACGAAAAAGAAACTATTAAACTTTTTCGCGTTTGCAGTGAAAAGCAAGAAAATAATTTGTCCCATGATCTGTTTCTTAAAAAATAATATATATGAATTTTTTTAGCTTATGGATAATTGACAATTAATATCGTAGAGAACTCCGATCTGATGTGAAGATTCTGTCGCTATTTTATTAAGATAAAATATATTCCAATCAAATCTTTCTTGTGTTCTTGTGAATCTCCACAAGATAGCCAATTAAACACGTCCCGAAAACGATACACTATGTATTAATACTAAACAATCATGCACGACGATAATCAACCGTACCAAACGATCATTAAACACCAACTAATCTTGCTGCGGTGGATCCGCAATTCGACATAGACCTAATCATGTATACATAATTATCGATTCATGCTTTTACCAGGTCGAAAACTCATTGAGTTAGAAGACGGAAATTGAAGTTATGGGGTTCGAATTTTTTGCTTGCTAACGCTCAATTGTCCATAGGGGTAAGCGGTTCTAGATTCAACCTAGAACTTGAAACCTATCTGTTGGAACAAGTTCCTCACTTGCTGTTACAATCGACTTACCACAATTTATATTTAGACACACGAAAAATATACAGTATTAACAAAGTAAAAATTCAAGTCATAAATATTGCCGGAAATGAAACTCAGACTAGTGATTGTAGATTATACACTAGACGACATGGAATACCGTAGGATTGTGCGAAGACATAAACTAAGAAAAACACAAAAACTTTGTCCAAGTTCTAAATTCCACCTACCTAGAATCGGAAATTTACCCGTCGAAACAGGTTTCTTAATTTTTGAAATGTGAAACCTATCCTACATATCTTGAAACTTGGAACCGAATAGGTTTCTACTGGTACACTTCTCAAGTTTCAGGCTCTATCTTGGAGTCATGCTCACCCTAATCATCCATGCACTTTGATCAATCGTCCGATTGCATGCGCGAAAAGACGTATATATAACTCAAACGTCTTGGCATTCTTGCACGTCACCTTCCTTGTATCCTCATCGGTACTTGTCGACTTATCAAAACACAAGAAAATCTGATGTTATTCTCTCGTACTCCGTCTTGCCAAGATAATCACCCTATGATAAGTATCACATGGTATTATTATATGTTCAGTTGCTGTGGGGTGTATTAACCCAAGAAAATGGGGAAGAAATTTGAGAACGACGCAAAAATATATGGTCGTACTTACCTTCTCAATCCCCGAGGATGGTCATAGGGGGGTTGAGTATGTTGACTGTTCAATGGATTCTCAGTTTCTTATAGAAAATTCCATTGGAATTGATCTTTTGTTGAAGATGAAGAACTTGTTTATGCGTGCGCACGTATGCCTATCTTCTTGCCCAAGAGTCCTCTCCTTCGAAATGCGCACCAACTTTCGAAAATACCAAGGTTAATGCTATGCAAAACGACGAAATATAAAATCGAATTCAGAGAGATGATGCAGCAAATGTGCATGGTTCTGGACCAAAGGACTAGTCCACGGGCAAAGCAGGTGAATGTGTTCACTCGACTTTGAATTCCAAGTACAATCAACCTTTGGAATAGTGCGTACAAAGTGTACAAAAACCCTAGGATGAGCATGCACTTAATCATTTCTACAATTTAAACATTTAGGAAACATGCTTTCTACCTTAACACTCTTCTAAACTGAAGGGACGCTGGTTATTAACATCGCAGAAGTTTGAAACATGCAAATCCAACATGCTGGACCTCCTAACTCTAATAGGGAAAATGACATAAATGGTTCATGAACTTCGGCCCAATGTGCAATGCGGTCTATGAACTTTCAATTTGACACAAATTATTCTTGAACTTTAGCTCAATGTTCAATGTGGTCCTTGAACTTTCAATTTGACACAGATGGTCCCTGAACTTTTGACACATGTTCAAACAAGTCACTGAACTATATGAAAATGTTTAATATGGTCATTCAATTAATTTAAGTTCAAGGACAACATTGAATATTTTCATATAGTCTATGGATTAGTTTGAACATGTACCAAAAGTTCAGAGACCATTTGTGTCAAATTGAAAGTTCAGGGACCATTTATGTCATTATCTCAACTCTAATACTATGTTTAGTTTTAGTGAAGTATTTCATGCGAGCAATCTTACAAGCTCTTTTGAACTATTGCGGATCAGCACAAATTGGACAGGCAGACTCATGCCAAGAACCGAAGTTCAAAGAAGAAATCTTTCAAAAGCTTGTTTCGAGCCCTATCCTACGTTAGATATAAAAACTTGTTCGAAGTAATTTCAGCCTCAAAATAGATCATTCTTGCACAAATCTGATCGATTAGGCTAATTTTTTTTTTTTTTTTTGCGGTCTTTTCATTAGATTCCTGAATCCATCATGTTCAATTGACATTAGCAAAGTACAAATGATGGTTACTTTGTAAGCTCACATTGTTAGAGAGTGACATTGAGTATATATCTCATGCCTCCACACTCAAGAATCACACTTTCTGTGAAGAGAGATGCATGACATGGCCTATAAATAATACGTGTTCGAGCATGAATGAGACAAACTCTCCCGCACTACTCCTGGCAGACAATCAGTGATCTGGACTGGTATAAACAAATGATGGATTGATTGATGATCATGTGAGTGCACAACTACGCTTAATGTTAATACCCACCTTCTTTAGCTGGGGCTTCGCACTAGGATTTGCAAAAATCTGTGTACGTTCAATTTGCACATTGTATATGCACTTATGGCCGTTCATCCTCTCAAGCTACCGCTCATATTTTTTCTGCAAAGGGGGAGTCTTGGGGAGTCAAATTTACTTCAAAATGCAAACTTAGATGCCTTCCTTCCACCTCTGCAGTCACTCAGAAGGGGCTTGTTTATTTAATTAGAGAGAAGACAAAATGCTTTTTTGATTTGTTTATAATTTCTATGATTAATTAAAGAAGTCAATTCGGTGTGCGTGGATTCTAAGGCAAATAAGAAGCAAACGTCCTTTAATTTGCAACTTGGGAGACAGGCTTAAACATTGCTATGCGTGTAATCTCTGTTTTAGTATTTGTTTTTGCTGGTGCTAAAGATGCATGAATTTCAACCAAAGAACATTTCATGCAATGTCCCAAGTGTGAAATTTTGTGGTGGCTCCATATTTTAATGAAGAGCTTCACGCGCGGTCGCCATTCTTTACAAGAGCGCATGAGAGAATCGCCGGCTTCTCGAAGTTAGTTGACGTATAATACGATTAAACTGGTCTGAACTCAGGACCTAACTGTATCATGATGCCGGTTGTTCTGCTATCACTGGTCCTGAAACGAGCGGTAAACAAGTAGAATGTGCTTGGACATGGAGCGTCATTCTAGGGACATGTTTGATGCTGCAGTTCATTGACTAGAGATTCAAAACTGAGCAGATTGTTATATAATAGACTAATATTAACGATAAGGCTTCAGATTTTGGCATCAAATTGAATAAATATGCGTGCGAGTTACTAGTCCTCAAGTCTTGTGCTGGAGAATTTTTAAATTGGCACTGTTTGCAGAGGAACTGTCATATAGGAAGAGCCGAGGTATCCACCAATTGGCTGAGTTGTGTATGTGAAGTTACTAATTAACGATAATTAAAAAAAAAACAAAGGGGGAAATATATTGTCTGCTATAGACGACGACCCTAGCATGACACTTTGCCTTGGAAACTTTTATCTGCTATCAGGTACTGCGAATATTTTTCCCTATGCCTTCACCAATAATCGTGAAGGTATCTGCTGTTGGACTCGTGAACCATTCATTCACCAGTTAAAGGCAAACAAGAAATAACTAGCCTGTATCCGTGAAATACGCTTCGTCGAGGCTACAATTAAATGGCGTAGACAACGCCAATATCATTTAATATATGGGACTTGGTTTACTGCTATACATCCTCAGATGGATGCATATGCAGACTATTTCCTCGGATTCCACGATCAAAAGATGATATCTGCTGACTTCTATGCACTCTTCTATACCCTTTCACATCATTCCCATTTCTATGGTGATCAAGCAGCTTGAAAACAAGTTAGTGACCACTTTCCTTTGAATGAACGAACGGATTGGCCTGGGATACAGTTGACTAGGGCAATTCTGTTCTGAATTAAAGAGCTACATAGAATAGCACACGAGCCATACGAGAAGCTGTGACATCAAGTATAGTGATCATGGCTTATTATGAAGGGTTAAGGGTTGCATTTTCAAACCCCATAGTTCAAGAAGTGAGAGTATTCATAAACATTCAAATCTTCCCATTCCTTCTGCAAGATACTCATGTCAAACATTCATGGTCGAGGGCTTATATACAACCAAATATTTTGCAGTGCAAGCAATATACACCGCTGATAAGTGTGGTACACACCAAAGAGAGGCGCTTTCTGCACACTGTTCTGATTTATTGCACCCTCACACATGACATTGCCAATATCACTCAACTAACAGTTGTGATTTAACTGACCCTCCCTACTGGTAATTCTACCATCTCGCTCATTGTCGTTTGAATTTGAACCTATTTCGCCATTACCAATTCAGTCTCTGTATTTTTACTGGGTGGCAGCAGCTCTGATTAATAGAGGGCTAAAGCAAAACAACACTGAAAGCACCAGAGATTTAGGGGCTTTTCCCCAAGTCCGGGAATGGACCTGTGCAGGGAACCGATCAAATTATTGGCCTAATACCAAAATGTCAAAGTTAAATCAAAGCAAACCTACTCAAATTTTTAGTGTAAAAGGAGAATTAAGTAATGGAAGTGTTATGTGCACATTGCATGAAGAACATACGTTATCATTTACTTTTCCCATTAACCTTTGTAAATTTAAATTTCAACTAGCTAGGTAGTTCTTGACTAATCCTAAACGAAGTCGCTTTTGTTTTGATCCTATTCAAAGCAAGGCATAAAAAAGCTCCAATCCACCAAGTCTTTGTAAATGAAAAATTATGTCCACAAGACAAGAAGAACGAGCTTAAAATACATAAATAGAAACGGAAACCAAATGACCAGGCCTCCTGAGCAAAATCAGCAATGCAGGAATTGTTGACAGGTTTCACATCTCAGGGACATTACATGCCACGACAATGACTAAAGCCAGACTAATTGTGGAAAAGAAACACAGCGAGCTTGCTTGTATTGCAGAAAATTTCTGATCATAGAGATAACAATTCACATGAAAAAAGCGAACTTAAAATCACATTGGACGTTCCTCTAAGTTATTGGCAGCCAAAAGGTCAATGCAAATATGCCAACTCTTATCACCTTTCCAAAAAGCGAAAAAATAAAGAAGAATCATGAACCTAAGTTCAATGACAATGATATTAAATAAGCTTCTTTTCCTTATTCAACAACATTGAATGCTTGGACAACGTCCACTGCTTTTTATTGGTGTAAATTGCAAGCAGAGCAAAGTGGAAAAAGCAAAATATCATAATCAAAGCTTCAAAGAGGAAAGGGTACTTCTCAGGGGGATGCATGGTTAAGTAAATTAAATGAAGACCAAAATAGCAACAAACAGAAAAGGCGCTCAAAATTGGGTAAGCCGCAGAAGAACTTGTGACCTCTGAATCTCGCTTGTCCCTGGGCACATGGCAGAGAAGAAAGTAGAGAGCATTGAGGGTGATATATGGAAGTAGAAGTCCGTCACGACGTAGAAGAGGAAACATAGACAGCAATCCATAATGGGTTAACCACTTGTAAAGAGAAGGATCATCCAGAGCAAGCAAACTGGCCGGCAGAAGCGGCAGTAGAATAGACTTCTCATGCACTGCATATACAACACAAGAAGAAGGGGCAAAGATTCAAACACACGTTACTTTGAAATGGTAAGAAAATAAGTGAAAGGGACAGACGGCAACTCACCTTGAAATGAAAACAAGTAAAAGGACAGCGAACTGTTCAGTAACCCATAGAGGAAACCTTGACTGCTTGGGAAAGATATTTGATGGATCATAGAAGGCAGGAAGGTTGACACAGTCATAATGAAGCTAAAAAGCTTGAGCTTAGGAGTCAAAAACAACCTTTTCCACTTGATAAAAACTGACGTGGCGCACCAAAAGTTAGCTACATAATCCTCATATATCCCCCTCTCAAACGGAGCAAGACGAGAGAGAACCTACAGAAAGCACCAAAATAGAAGGTATGGTCACAATTAAGCCAATTTATGTAAAATCAATGAACAAGAATAAGAGTATTATAACAGAGGTACTAAATATACTAATCTTCCCTTAGAAAACTACATATAGCTTCTATTCAAAAGCTTCACCCCTTGCAGGCAAGGGGCTTCAGAGTACTACCATTGATATGATACCAGCACCTTCAGCTCACAAGCTAGGTCTACAGTCTTATGGATATTGTCTACTGTCATCCAAGGGAGTGTCTGGGGTGGCTAGACGTACCGCATTAGATACTCTGTTGACTGCATTGATTAAGCCCTATCAATGCTTGAGTTTATGTCAGGACTACTATTCCACCTTGTCTAGTCTACCTAAGGAACATGACCAACTAAACCTTAGTACAATTTATTTAATGTAAGTCATTGCTTCCTACAGATATCCAGAATCAATATTCACTTCGGTAACTGAAGTACCCTGTCCACTTGTCACTGGATAATCTTTAAAAGCAAAGTGAAAATTCTGATGATCTAAAAAGTCAACCCTACCATTTGATATTTTACATAAGGTAAAATGCAACTCGCAACATGTTCTAGCTAAGCATTAACAGAACAAAGGACTATTTATATTCATGGCATGTAAGAGATAACGCGGTAGGCTTGTTCTCTGTTCTTCCCTAAAAGAATATACAAAAAATTACCTGCAAAAGGGCATCTGATGAGTAAAGGTACGGCCACCAAACAACTGCAAATGTTCCTATGACCACCAAACCCAGCCTTGACACCTCAAAAAATGGATTCTTCTGCTTGAGGCATTTTCCTAAGAGATGACTGAAGAAAGCAGGCGCAAAGTATGTACTCATCTGAAGAAAGTTCCATGAAAAGGCCAGAAATGGATAAGCATAAATAAATATCTTACCATGACAAACATGACCAAACTACCAAATGAGGAATTAAGGTAACTGCACAGCCATAGCATACAACTTTATTACTAACTTTACAGTTGTGTGATATTGACACACGAAAATAGCCAAGAATATCAAAACAGGTTGCAAGTATTTGATGCAATGCCTTTGATCAATTTTGTCATCTTAATGCAGCAAACAATCTCATCTCCAATCCTGTAATTTTATGAGAAAATTGGTGATGACAACACCATTAAAACAAGATGCTACAATTATATGAATTGACGCTAAAATGGCAGCGATGAGTAGGAGAAAATACAACTACCCTCAAGATTCAATATGGTTATGTGAAATTAATTACATTGGTGTTGGTCATTAACTAAGACAATTGTATTTTCTTAGAGTTTAAAGATAAAAAGTAACTTTTAACCATTTTTTCTTTGTAGGATATCATGAAAATATAGATAGATAGTTATCAATTAGATAACTCCAAATATTGCAAGAAATGAACAGAAAGCACAAACAACTGTAGCAGCTTTCTAAGTCCAAAGGCTTATCTCAGCTCCTTTGGAAGGCGAGGAGGTAGATTAATAGGAGACTTTTAGGAGTGGAAGATTAATTTGAAGGAAACTTGGACGCCTATAATAACCCAAGTCAAAGAACGATTAAAAGAAATCACATTTTGCCCTTATTAAACTTCTATTCACTTCCATCATATAGAATTGTGAAATTTAAGACTAAGGAGGCCACTTTCAGATTTTAAGTTACAGATGCCCAGCTCAAATGGATGCTCCTCTCTTACGCGTCACCTCATTCATGACACCTCACACCTCATCAAGAACTAAAACCCATATAAGGGTCCAGTCCAATTCCAAAGAGATTATCAACTTGGAATGCTCACATCCCATTGGTACAGCACTAAATTGAGGCCAAGCATAGAATTAAGGTGAAACAAAGGATCAGAGAACTGTAGCCCCTCACAAAGCCTGTAACAGAGAGGATATTGCAACTAAATAGCATTTTGAGTATAAAAAATGTCGGATTAAATCTCAATCATATCTGCAAGTGTCCATTCTGTAGAGAAGCTTTGCCAGATACATAATTCCTATAACCAGGGACATTATAAATTGTGCCATTATATGCAAGTACAACTATTAGAAAATTGTCTATTCAAGGATAGAAACAGATATAGAGACTGGAACGGAGAGCATACTAATGGTTTACCCTCGCTAATGTCGAATCCTTTATGCTTACGAGAAACAACTAATTACTATCAAGATGAACACGAACCAAATCAAATTAGCAAAGATAGTGTGCCACTATGACTAACTGTACACATTCTAACATACACTCTGAAGGTACTCAATATGAAATCTAAATATGCGGACTATACCTGTTTATGATTTAGAGCAAGAGAGAATAAAGCACAAGCAATGAGGTCCTTCTGAGAGAGGACAGCAGCGACCGCTCCAACAGTAAGTCCCAGGCTAATACAGTTATACTGAAACAACAATGAAAACAACAATGAGATAGCGATACACATTCACAAATGGACACTAAAGCAAAGAATGATCCAGGAGCTGCCAGGGGCCATACCTGGAAATGGCCATGGTCGATTAAGATCAAGCACGGGTTTATCAGAAGCATAGCTATGTGCCATGCTGTGTCGCATCTCTCACCACCTCGGCTGCGACCATGGTTATACACAATCCAGAACAAAAACACAGCAGGGAAGAACACCATCACATCAGAGGACAATACCGTCCACCTCATGAGCAGCTTACTGCATCACACAGCACATATTTAATAGTTGTGTTAATGAATGAAAAATGATCAAACTTGCAGCACCAGAAAGGCTACACTACAAATGACCCCCAAAAATCACCACCTGAAATAAGTCTCATAACCCCTGGAAGAGAGGAGAGCGACGGAGTCAGGGTCGAAGAGCTTGAGGAAGAGGCCATGGACGTAGCTCTGGTAGGCGGTGAGGGGCGGGTAATCGAGGCCCCAGTAGCGGAGATCGTTGAGGGTGCCATTGACGTACCAGTCCTTCGCCGGAAGGTTGGTGGTGATCTCCATCCAGTGCCTCTGGGCTTCAAAATCGCCGTACTTGGGAGGAGTCCCGGCGCCGGAGTAAGGGTGGAGCGACACGGCGGCTCGTACCAGGAGGCCTAAGAGGGATATGAAAGAGAAGGTCGGGACGAGTCCTCGGTGGGTCAGCCACCTCCAAGGTGCATCGGCATCGGCGCCGTCCCTCGCGGCGTCTCCGACGCGAGTCGTCTTCTTTGCTTTCTTCTTCTCCATCCCTCTCTCTCAACCAGCCGGATCGATGGTGCCCAGATTGCTGATGTAGCAAGGAATGGAGCGTTTCCAAAAGCTGTGCTTCTCTCAGCTCAATAGTGGGTGAGCATGGTCAGCGAGGGTGGTTCACACCCTAAAACTGAGAACTATCTACTAAGAATCGATTTTGAAAAATTGAAATCGAGAACCACCCGTACTGAATAGCTCAATGAAACTGATCTCACCAAGCTTCACTCGTGATGTTAGAAGATGTAGAAGACCTTGAGCCGGTTTGGTCTGGTCCGATATCAAATAAGTTGTGTTTGTAGCCGATAGTGCTAGGGTTTTTTTGTTCCTCTCGTTTGCAATTTTCGCCTCAATTTCATAAGTTTTCTTCTCATTTTTATGAGGTCGGGGGAACTAGTATTTGATAAGTATGATTTCTTCTTTCAATCAATCCTCGGAATTGATTTCCTGGACATTGTAGCTGAACCATTAAGCCCTAAAACCTGAATATGATATGGTTAGAACAAAATAAGCTAGTCCTATGGTTTGATTATATGATTGTTTTTGCTCGGTTTTGCTTGTTTCATGTTCAATGGTTTGTCGAGAAAGATTGGACTTAGGCTATAACATGTGGCCCAATGGATAGGAGGTTTTATGCTTTTTCGTTGCTTCTCTGTTGTGTTGCTTCATTACCTACTTGAAAGGTGTCTTGCTTGGATAGAAACATCGACACGAGAAGAGAACCCTACCAAGAAATTCAATTGCCGAGATTAGGTTGAAGAAAGGAGCATGGAGAATTCAAGTGTGAAACACAAACAAAAGGGCATCTCTTGAACTTCAAGATCTAGGATAACAAGTATAGATATAGATAAATTTACGCAAGTATATTACATGTTCGGTCCATGTGAGTAGGTGGGTGGTTCCACACTTCCTTTAGGAACCACCAATTCTTGATCGTTCTGGTTCTGTTTTGGGCAATTCCAGTTCCTTTACACACCCCTACCCCAAAAAATAAATACACACACACCAGAAGACCTAAAACTTGTTGCAAAAGTGCAATTGAGTTTTAAAACTTATCAAATTGGTGCAATTAAATCCTTTCATTAACTCTGTCCAACTTGACGAACTAAAAATGCTGACATAGCTTTTTTAAATATTTTCTCTCCCCTGCGTGGCAAAAATATGGAACATAAGACTAAAACGACGTTGTTTTCTTTCAAATATGAGTTTTAATACAATTTTTATTTAAATTAAATTTGAAAATAAGTTATTTTAAAAAATAATAATAATTAAGATTCAAGCGGCAAGGGCTTACATAGCTCTTGCCATCGCCACCCCACTAACACTGATCTTGCTGACGATGGTAGGGGATAGTGAGTGGGGGTTGGTCGTCGAGCCCTAGCCAATGGCTAGTGACCCTCATCAACTGTAGGAGAGGGGTGAGGGTTGTGCAAGCCCTCACCGCTGGCTCTCAACCCTTCTCTCTCTCTCTTTTAATTTAGCTTAATTTTAAATTTAATTTAAATGAATTTTGTATTGAAAATCATATTTTGGCCAAAATGACATCGTTTTAGCCATGTCATCGCCACATGTAAGAGAAAGAAATATTTAAAAAAAGCCACGTTAGCATTTTCCGTCAATCAAGTTAGACAGAGTTGATAGAAGGAGTTGATTGCACAAATTTAACAAGTTTTAGGATTTAATTGCATTTTTTTGCAAGTTTTAGAGATTAATTGCAATTTCGTTACAAGTTTCAAGACTTCTGTTGCACATATCAAAAAGAAAAGAAAAAGGTTGCTTCGCCTAGTTGAAACAGAGTAAATTAAGCAGATGGGATTGGGATTTTGCATGGTTTGGGTGGGTTATTAGTTGCACGAGAGGCCCTTGTGTTACTCTGTGGTGGGCCTGAAGTTTTGCCGATCAAGAAATTGTCTTCCTCGCCGAACTCTGCTGGTTCTCATCATCGTTGCACAATGGTCGCTCGGTCAGGACCAGTTTTGGCCACTCTGATCACTGCTCTATTGCTTCAGATGCCCATCATTGCCAAGCGTGTATCCTTCTTTCGACCATAAGATGGTGCCTTCTCAATCTCTTGCATGACCCAGATGCACCCGAAATGAAAAAAGCGTAATTCCTCGATGCCTTGTGTTAATATGTAGCGCAGCATACTTTTTTGGTTTAATTGGAGATGACCTCAAACCATGCTTCAATGCAAAACAGTATGCTCCCCTGAATCAGCAACAAGTCATTGCAAATCAACATCTTCGATAGGCCGGGTTTGGCACATATACTATTGACATAAAGACATAGTCATCAGACCATATGAATGACGATAAACAAGCAAACGACGAGAAGACATGGCAGATAAATCCACACGGCCACCCACGCTCGACGCAAATGCACCAGCGTCAGAAGTCAGACATTTTTGAGTTCAAATTGCAACTCCTTATTTATGAAGACACTGAAAATAAACTTAAAGCAACTCGCGCATCAGCAATGACAACATCATCACCTTGCACATTGATTGGGGCACATCCACTAAAGTGGCTTATGAATGAGACCTACTATCGGCTTAGAGGCAGTTGCCACTCAAATGGGTGTACCCCAGAATGGGTTTCCAATCTCTAAAAAGATCTGCTATAGCTACTCGATCTCGACCAAATGACTTTATATCTCTCTCTACATCTTGAGCATCCGTAACAGGATACAGAACTCGATGTCGATCCATCTTAAACTCGAAGGGGTGCTCCATAGCTTCAACTGATACTGCTTCTCGCCAACATCAGCTATTAAAGAGGAACCAACCTAGTAAAGGGAACCGGAAGGGATGCTATTGGTGCCAGAATTGGTCCCTTTATCGCCGTTCAGGCACTTTCTTTTTTGGTCAGTACCCCACAACTGTGGTCCCAGGGGTGAACGACGTTCCGAGTTTTTTCGCACCGGAAAGGTTTTAGATATCAAAGAGGACCTAAGAAAGTCTTATCTTTTAATGGTGCTTGGAGTCTACGCTTTGAAAATCCATGCAGGGCATTGATTAAAATCAAACTAGCCGGAGAACAACCAGGACTGGTCTTATTTGGGGACACCAAACATGATTTTTTAAGCATGATGACACTTGGCTCAAAATTAATGTGAGAGATAGAAGAAACTGGAAGGCGCTCAATGAAGGCCACTTGTTCATGAAGTTTATTTAATTGTTCAGACTTTTTTTTATAAACAAAGCAAGGACTTTCCCTTGCTGACAGATTTCTAAGAACGAAAGTCTTTGTTTTCCTCGGAAATTAATTGTCAGGGAGTCCAAGCAATACAAGTTTTTAGCTCCTATACACCAATTCAGTTGGATGGTCATTTTCCTTTTAGCTGTATGATGCATACCTTTCTCAAACATGTACGGAGATGTGCCTTTTTCTTTCAATGCGCTGAAGATTTGTGACGAGAAAATGGTAATGCCAGTTGAAATGCTCGACTTTTTTGAAGTTTATATAAGCTTTGCACAAACATGGATTAGTATGAAAGGAGTTAGACCTTGAACAGGAGCAGTCGAGAATCAAACATGGGTAAGAAGCTAGACGCTTTGCTGGGAAGAAACTTCAAGACATCGAAATTCAAGAAGCTCGTCAATCTCGCAATCTCGCGCATTGCCTACCTTGAGAAGGAGCACCGCACTAGGTGTTCCCAAGCTCGGTCCGATGTCATTCAGCTTCTCGACTTGGGTCAACAAGAAAGAGCACTCCTCCGCGTAATTTCTCACCATGTTTCTTACGACTCTTTCCATCTCTCTCTCTTTCATTCTGTCTGAGATACACACTTTCTCTTTGACAGGTCGAGTATGTGATAAGGGAGCAAAACATGCTCGATTCATATTCTATGATAGAAAACTACTTTAATCTGCTGGTGGAAAGAGTGGTGTTCATCGAAAAGAGCAGGTTTTTGTTTGTTGAGTTTAGTTCATGTTATATTCTTGAGGAGTTTGATCTCGGTATCGTCTCCTGGCCTATCTGTTCTCGTGGTCATAGTTTCTATGTTACTTTATCTGCTACTCAGGGAATGTCCCGAGGAGCTCAAGGATGCAGTAACGAGCTTGATTTTTGCCGCTTCAAGATGTGGAGAATTGCCAGAGTTACAGAAGATTCGTGCCTTGTTCACGTTGAGATTTGGAAAGGAACTAGCCTCTCGTGCCGTCGAGTTACGTACTAACTGCGGGGTGAATTCTAACGTAAAGCTAAAGCCATAATGTTATTAAGCTCTTTCATTTAGTATTATTTAGCGGCTTAATTGTACACTGTAAGAAGTTGCTCTCTAGTACAGATTGTCAAGAAGCTCTCAACCAGGAGACCGAGCTTGGATTCTAAACTGAAGCTGCTAAGGGAAATCGCCCCGACAAGTGAAATTGTTCTACAGTTTGAGAAAGAACCACCTGCAGTACCACCAGAAGTAAGACAGTAATGATACGAAAATTTTCACCTTTTTTTATTCTTTTCTTGACTTGTTCTTACAACACTCTGAATCATTCATGGAAAAGGCGGAAGCAAGTGAGCAGCAGAGCAGCCGTGCACATAATAAGCCTTCAATCAGAGAATCTCTCGAACCTGAGAAAGCGGCTCAAGTAGATTCCGAGGAGCTAGAGTGGGACAAGAAGCTCTTGGAAAGAATGAAAGAAAAGAAGTACAAAGATGCAGAAGCTGCAGCTCAAGCTGCCTACAGTATGGCGACTAACGCTGCAGCGGCTGCTAGAGCAACAATAGAATTCTTGCACTCACATGATGCTGACACTAAGAAAGAGGATGGGTATGAAGAAAAGCCAAATGAAAACAGTGGAGGCCATGGAATTGAAGAACAAAGCACTAAACATACAAGGACAACGACAGCTTCAATAACATCAAGCCAAAAGCTAGTAAAGGACAAGGATGTGGTAGAAAAGAACCACGAATCTAAAATGGAAAAGGTCCAACCATCGTGGATGCCCGAGAGAAAGATCAGCTTGGCGACAAATGGATCGATGAAAAGCAAGCGTTCCAGCTCGGTGGCTGATGAGAACAGTGATGTTCTCAATTACCTTATATCCTTCGAGAACATGATGAGGCTGGAAGCTACTCCCCAGGCAAATCCACCTGAAGAAAAGCCTATGCAGGAGGAGAAGCGACAGCATCAGAGTGTCGGAGAGCAAAAGCATTCCAGAAACGCAAGTATGGGGAGGAAGCCACTATCCTCGAGGAGCAGAAGAGCGAATCGGGGGTAACATATAGGCATTCATGAGCTCATTCATTACCTATGTTTCAAGTATTAAGGTACTGTATTGGACTGAGTTTTATCTTCTTTTTTGTGGAGTGAGTTGATTACTTTGCAGCTTATATGATGTTATGTGCTACTACATCAAGTTCAGCAACTAAGGAATATTGCATATCGAAATCGATTATGTTGTTCAAATTTTCTGGCAATCCAGCGCAGTGTTTTTCAAAGATCCACATTAATTATAATAGACATCAACGTCACACGGTTTCAATTTGAATTGGCAGGTCAGAGGCCATAGAATGAGGTTTAAAGACAAACTAAAATGAAAAATTATACTTTCTTTTTATCTAAATGAGCAAATTGTGGATTATCTCTGAATCGTTAAGGGATAATTTCTACTGTCTATGAGCTTTTTGAGTCCATCTTAATGGCGAAACAACAGCCTGCAAACCCAAGCTAATAATCGTGCCCATCAAAGGACGCATATGGGCAAATCATGTTATGGTCTCTGCAACTTCTTCATGGCCATCGTTCAAGGCCCTAGCCGACTACTTTTGTCATGCTGAGAAGTGTAATTACCCTTCTAGCGTACTGGCGTTTCATTCCAGCGAACACGTCTTGTATGGGGCGGAAAACTACAAGATTCAAGCCACGTTAGATAGTAATATCAAACTGCAATAATACTACTGCAAGTCTGCAAGGCGTAATCATTTTGCACCATCAACGTGATCCGCAACTAAAAAGCCTATGCGCTTGTACAATGACAATCTTGGTATTCTGCCATCCACGAACAAGACACTAAAGGAGACGCCATCAATTTGCTGTTTTGTGGAAGGCTGTTTATCCGATTCAGGACACAGAAAGGTTGCCATGCAATAGTAATATAAAGGGTTAATACCACAAAAAACCTCAAACTGGTATACTTGCGACAAATTTACTCCAAACTATTTTTTTGACCATGAAAAACTCTAAATTGGTACATTTGTGACAAATTTACCCCAAACTGATACACTTATGATAAATTTACCCTCCCTCAGTTTCTGTCAAATTGTTGAGTTTGATAACACGTGACATTTGACGGGATGTACTAGTTTTGGATTTTATCCTCCGTTTGTCTCAGATTTGCAATTTTGGGATTTTTCGTGGTATTAATCTAATTTAACGGAAACTAATTAAGAGTAAATTTGTCATAAGTGTATCAGTTTTGGGTAAATTTGTCACAAATATACCAATTTGAAGTTTTTCGTGGTCAAATAATTAATTTGGGATAAATTTGTCACAGACGTACCAGTTTGGGGTTTTTCATGGTATTAACCCTAATATAAAAGTATATTTCATTCGAAATGAACAAATAATAGTATAATTTCAGTTCTGTGCCTTTGGATGTATGATAGGTCTACTCCTTGGTAAAAAAAGAGAGTTGCACATACAGAAGCCAAATTATGACTTCGAAATCAAAAGGCTCAAATTAAACTTACTTTAGCATTAGTTTGTTGGCATCTCGATTAAGCTAAATCTAGCATACAGGGAAAGGGTTGAACTAAAATTGACCAACATTGCGCCAGTTCCAACCTAAGAAAAATAATGATTTCTGGATAGGAACAAGTGCCAACGAAAAGCAAGGTTGTTACCTTTTGCTCATTGAATGGATTCTGGATCACAGCAAATCTGGAAATTATCAATTGATGACATCAATCATATGCTGCACAATCCACCTTTATGATATTGCATAGATGCCTAAATGCTTCTGATATGGCACCACATGTGCCCTCGCAGTTTGTCTTTTGAGTATGATCAAATTAGTCATGATGTCTTTGTACACACGAATATAGCTACTAAGCCCAGATAGAAGAACCAAAAATCAATCTTTACCCATAGAAATATAAAGCTATGCCACTATAATCACTAAGCATTCAAGGGAACAATCAAAAGACTGCAGTTCTAACATTGGTACTTGCATCCAGTAGGTGGAAAATGGAGATGTGAGCTTGGAAAATATTTCTCCATATGCTATATGTGCTTCGCTTTAATGAAAAGGCTGAGGAAGCACAGTTACCAGGGGCTGGTTTCTCCTGCTAGAAGATGGGAAAAAGGAAAGCAGATATTTACTTTTGTAGTACTTCATTATCTACACTATGGTCTGTCAAATCTTGGCGAGAGATTCTAAGTCTGGAGCATCATCTTTTTCTTTGACAGTTGATGAACCGTGGCCAACATCTTGGTGCTTCTCATTCCTACTCTCCTTGTCTGGAATTTGGTTCACAGAATCTCCATTGACAGGCACATCTAGATTGTCAGTTGTCATGCCACCTACATCATTGTGGGGTCCAATATCAAGGAGATTAGAAGATGTGGTAACTGAAGAAACTTCAAGACAAATTGGACTAGCGTCATCCTCTCTCAGTCTGTGACCTTCCCCAATGTTGCTCTCATTTGACTCCTCTGTATGTTCAGACTGTTGAAGTTGAGTCACCTGCTGTTCACTTGAATGATAAATATCATGATCTTTCACGAGGAATGAATCCTGACCAGCATCTTGTTGATTATTTCTCCTCTTCTCGTCCAGAGTTTCCTTTTCACTGTCTTCATTTACATTAACAACTGGATCAGTATCCTTCAAGCCCCCTCCATCACATTGTTTTCCAATATCCAAGAGTCCCAGAGGCGCATGAGCTGGAGATACTTCAAGATCAGCTCTATCACTAGTGCTATCATTTCTTAGTCTCTGATCTTCCACAGAGTCGCTCTCATCAGATGCTTCCGAACATTCAGATAATTGAACTTCGGTCAACTCCTTCTCTTCACTTGGTACTACCTCATCTGTCCCATGATGATGATCAAACGGTTCATCCACATTGTCTTCCCTTAAAAGATCAAGAGATTCATCCATCATGTTTTTTTCACCTGCCACATCAGAAACCTTAGTAACAACCTCTTTATGCACCATGTTGCTTAATGCTTCCACGTCACCAGCGGCTAATGTTTTATCTTCACCATCTCCAGTATACTTCTCAAATTCGGAGTTCTCAATTATGTCACCTTCCTCTGGAGTACTTCCAATTCGGGGATCAGTGGCGGTGGCACTGCTAGAAGCAGGAAAAGATTGGAAAGTGTCCCAATCATCTTCTTCCTCATCATTCTCTTCCAATGAACTATCAAGGGAGTGACTTTTAGGGAATGATGCTGGAGAATCTTTTTCCTTAATTCCTTCTGCTGAAGCAGGTAATTTAATCTCCAGAGACAGAGTCACTGATTTTGTCTGCATTGCATTGTGATCTTCAGTCACTGATGCACGGACGATGTCCTGAAGCTGCTGCCTTTGCGATGCAGGCATTGATAACAGGACATCCTTAAAGTGAACAGCTGAGGAAGGAATCTGAACAAGATGAGAGACAAGCTTTATGGAAATGCTTCTTATATCAACGGCACCCTGTTCATTAGCAGCAAGATGAGGAAATCAGTCATCAGGAGGATGAACAAAACAAACAATTCTCTAATTTAATTCGAAGGCCAACAAAAATCCTACCTCGGAATAACCACTGCCAGCAGAGAAAACCCGGAGAATGACTTCCACAAGCAGGGTCATATAACCCCTTTGACAGTTGGAAGATTTTGACAGGGTTTGTAAAAGTACAAAGATTCTCAAGCATTCGGCGATGATAACTGCAGATTCCTTGGTTACATCTCTCTGCATCAGAAGTAACATCACTCTCCTTTAAATAAATAAGCACCAATTAAGCATGATGAAGAACATTTAGAATTATTTTTCGAACCTTCAACATATTCAGGGCCATGGAAAAGATATCCTCAATGACCTCCCCAGTAAAGAATGTCAGGAAATTAATGTTCTCTGAACTGGTTTCTCTCTGTAACATGCCTTTCAGCACTTGTAAGCCAATTGCTTGAACCTGTAAATGAAAATATGCAACAGTCAGAGCAAAAACAACTTTTTTGCATAATGAATGGAGAGAACAGGGAAATTAGCCTTGCTAGTAAATATATAATCACCTGCATATTAGTATCCCCAAGAACATTCCTAATGCATTCTGTACAATGTTTGAGAAGAGTGAAGTGCAGCGGATCGCCATCTGTTCTTTGTGCTAGACATTGATAAGCCAGCTTCGCCAGAAGTATAGTTTGTTCAAAAGAAAAGGCAAGCTTTGTCTGAATGAGTTTTCGTGAATCAGATTTCTTATTGTCAAGTAGATGAATGCCCTTTATGCAGTCTTTAATCAAACCAATAATCACATTCAAGCTGGTTTCCAAAAATCCTGGGAAACAAAGGACTGCGTCTTCACCAGGTTCGCGTTTGTCTGCAAGTTGATATCAAGAAGATTTGTATCTGTCATCTCGTTACTCAAAACCATAAGAAAAGATATATCATGAAAAATCTTTAAAAGCGAAATAGCAATGAAAACCTATATGTTAAAAGTTTCATAACCAACGGAATCTAATTATGGTTAATTGAGTTCCCATTATTTCCTTCCCCTTCATCCTCTAATGCAATCACATATTTTATCTGTATCTTGTGATGGCTGATGCCAGCTATGCTTATGGAGCAAAAAAAATACTCTCAACAAGAGTTCTTGAGTGGGAGCTTTCAGTTTCTTGAAACTTAAACCTCTAATATACATGAACCAACATATGAAACTCTCATAAAGACCCAGCATATAACCCACACGCCTTACACTCTTCCAAACAATCTCATTTGAAACTTGACATGCTATACACGATAGACCTCACTCTTACAGTTGAAACTAAGAAAAAGGGGATACTGGGCAGCCAGCATTTAGTGAACCGGTGACATAGAAGCCGAACGGCTTTGTTGATAAGTCTTTTGTATGGGATTCCGAGAAGTGTGATCACAGACCAGCAAAACCTTAAGTCCTATCAAGATACTTGAACAGTAAGTATCAACCCACCCACCCATACGCACACAAAGAGAGACATACAGACGACTGAATGCACTACACTTATTGTCCGATGCAGTGAAAAATATTCAAGAACAATTTCATCAGTCGAGTAGAATTAAGATTCTAACTGATATTAAAAGAGTGGATAAGAAGGTGAGAATTGAAATGAGATAGCACTAAATGCAACATCTAACATCAAAATGAGTGTGACCAAGTCTGTCATCATTCTCTTACCACAAGGGAGATTTTTCAATATGGAATTTGCAATCTGGACGTAATCATTCACTTTTTAGAAGCACTACCTTATTGTCTGATGCAGTAAAAAATATTCATGAACAAATTTCGTCAATGAGGAGAACACAATTAAGATTCTGCCTGATATAACCAGAGTGGATAAGAAGGTGGGAATGAGAATGAGATAGCACTAATTGCAACATCTAACATCAAAACAAGTGCTGACCAAGTCTGTTATCATACTCTTACCACTTGGGAGATTTTTCAATATGGAACTTGCACTCTGGACGTAATCATTTACTTTTAAAAAGCATAACTCAGTGGGAGATGCTCTAACACAGTGGTAACTAATCAGCAGTATGGCCAGTGCCACTGATTTTAGTTGCTTCTGCAGTCCATTAAAAAAAATTGGAGGTAATCAGCATACGAACAGAAATGGAAACATCCAGGAACTTCATATTGCCAATTACTTATGGCGAACCAACCTTATGCATGAAACGTCTCACAAGTGTCTTTGCCATAACCAATATTGGAGATACCAAGTCCTCCCCGCTCAGATCTGTTGAAACTGCATTTGCACTGAAGAAAAGTACACATATTGGCTAACACAGAGTGGCAAATGACCAAATGAAATTCCAAGGATGAAAAGGGTCCATTACCACTGAAAGACATTGAAAAGGTAAGCCAAACAAAGTTCAACAGTTGCGTAAGTAAAATTCTCTTCTTCTAGAAAATCTTCTGGGCAATTTTTCACAATCTGCATGAACACAAAATTTAATTCATAGAATTTAATAGTCTTGAACAAGAAAGCCTCGCTATTCTTTTTCTTGTTTTGACTGTGGTGAAGCTAAGAAGCATTACTTCTTTTTTGGGTAAAATTCATGAATGCTCACAGCGATTATGTTTCTACAGCAGCAACATTATATACAACTGAGAGGTCACAATCAGTCTAATCTTCAAATAATTGATTATTCAGTTTCTTTGCACATATGCACCTACTACTGGGAAATTAATAATATTTGAACAGTGTTTCATTCAAGACTGTGTGGAGTTCACGATCATTGCAATTATACTTTTGTTTGAACAATTGTGTGTTCCTAGGAAGAGGAAGAAGCAGATTTAGCAGACTCTCTTTTCATCAGGAATCATCCCCAAGCTGCTCCACTATTAAACCTGATAAGCTATCTTTACTAGGTGAGAGTAGCAGCTTATATGTCTGGAATCAGAATTCTATCAATCAATTTTAGATACTCTCTCTCCCACTCGTAAATATATATATACATATATATATTTTGATATCTCGGCCAAGCATAATAATAAATGTGCAAGTTCAGCATCAGAAATGCCAAGCATAATTTATCAACAGTAAAAAATCATCAAACTTAGATGAGACTTGGCTAATTTCCCAGAATTAGCTGACACTTACCTGGGACAAAACAGATATTGCGAGACTGTTCCATGAATTGCCCATGTAAACAGAGAACGTGAAAACCTGCAACACGTTAAATTGTCTCATGTTCAGCAATTTTAAAGAAGAGAGGTCCCGTATTCCAAATATATAAACAACTTGCATAACTTCTGAGATAAACAGGATAACACTTGTGACCGAGTGATTTAGTAATTATCATAGTAGTGGGAAGGATCACATCAATATCTTTACTGTAGCACACTCAAGATATGGGACATGGTTGCAGTAGGTGGCATCTAGTGACCTAAACAGCAGAACAAAGTAGCATCTATAATAAAGCATCTTATGTTCACTGGCAATATGTTATGGCACAATCAAGTTGCTCGATTTAACCAGTAGCCCATTACAACACATAATGATGAGAAGAAGAAATACAATATGAAGGATCACAGAAGCAAATAAAAAGACTAAAAAGAAAAAAAAAAGTAGCAATTCATTACAGTTAGACAATGATGACTACGAGAGAGAACATCATTTGGTGCTAAGTAGTAGACAAAGGAAAAGGCAGGGGAAGTAAGCGAACATGACAATTCTAGAATGAGTAGAGAAAACTACTGGACTATAACATGTTCGGCAATCAGTTGTCCCACAAGTATAAGTTGTCAAGAAATGGATCCATGATGCAAAGCAAGCATGTTACGTCAACATTCCCTTTCCTGTGTAAGCAGGGATATAAACATGATACATAGGATGCAAACGCAACTAGGTGAAACTAATCGAAGAGCAAGAGCTTGAAAACACTGGAACAAAAGATACATGACCCAAAGGAATGTCAAGATTTAAAACCACACAGGAGCCCTGAAACTACATCAAGCACCCTTTGTTATAAAGCTTGAGTTAGTTGGGATTCAAAGCAAAATGAATGACAAGCACACCATAACAGAATGGTCACTCAACACATAAGTTATCATTGTTTACTAGTGCAAGACGACATTGCTGTTGATTAGACCCAAACACAAAGAAGAGAACCTTTTGTTGGAGCTGGACAACCATTCAAAAGACAAGACAATTGTTGTATGAAATCCTTGCGGGAGGAAATCAAGTATAGAAAGGAACTCTTTCCAAACTAAGAGAGTAATGAGAAAGGAAGTTGAAATTCTTTCGACGAACAACAGACAAAAGAGTGTTTTCTTTAATAAATTATGTTAACCAGTCAGCCATTTCCAAAGCATTTCTTCTTCTTCTTTTTGTCATGCACAATCATTGTGTTGAAAATGAATTTTTTTTTTACAATTTATAGTTAACCAGTGCCATGGAGGCACTCGTGAACAAGACCATTTTTCATTAGAATTTGAGGAGTCGCATAATAACATCATGAAAGCAGGTAACAACACGCAAGCAAGCCAAGAAAGTGGGTCCAGCCTTGAGTTTGGCTGGGAAAGATATGTCAAGGTAAAGTAACTGCATTATACATGTCAACAAGACATCTAGAAAGTGCTCAGCAGTCAGTCCTCAAGATCCAACATATAAAGAAGTGATGCGCAAACAAAGCTAAAAAACCGAACAAAACACCAAAATTCATACTCAAATAAAAAATAGAATAAAAGTAGGATGAGGTCAAGACCTGCAGTAGTTCTTGGCAGATTTCCACTGTCACATAACCAGCACTAAAAAATCTCTCGCTGGACAAAAACTGGAATACTGGCAACACCACCTCGTACAAATTGAAGCCTGGAGGATTTGTATCTTTAATTGTTAAATCTTCAGGTGGACAACCTCGAGCAGGAGCCCACAAAGTAATTCTTCTTTCAGGCATTGTATCTTGCCCACAGAAAAGAACAAGAAGTGAAAACCCCCAAAGGAATCGATATTCCTCGGAACTCAGTTTAACCATGCCATATCCAGATATTAAGTTATCCTTTGATGTGAGTTGAACATTTTCGCCATCTCCACTCGAATTAGCAGGAACTGCATCGAGAGCTAGTGCCTGCAGAATTACTGGCCAGGCTTCCTCTAAACAAGGTTGTAACTTTGAAGCAACCAATGGGGATTGCACTCCATCAAGAAAAGGACTCCACTGTCAGCAAACCACCATAATAAGAAAGGTCATGAATAAAACACGTTATTTTCATCAGTAAGAAGTTTCAACACGTGCTGTAAAGTTTGAGAGAAGATAAACACGTATCAGTTAAATTGATCAGGCTTACTTTCTTTCTGAGATGCAATCGCAGGAACATATAGCTATAGTCTTTCAGAATCCTTATCCAAAAATTTCCAAGAACCCTTGAACCCTTTGCAAATAGTGGAAGAAATGCTGCATAATCTTCAGGAATTTCACTATTGTGTCGCCTCAAGAATGCATACGTGTAACATTTGAGAGATGCATGAGCAGCCAGGAGTCTGACCTTGATCTAATTTGTGTCACAAATGCAATTGACAGGAAGGTAAATACATGTCAGAACAATTAGAAGTGGTGAAAATTAATACAAGAAGAAGGAATCCTACAGATCCTTCGCTCTTTTCAATTAAACAATATCAAAGAATAGTCAGACCACCTAAACACACCTTGCAGGAAACCCATTCTGCAAATGAAGGATAATAGAGGTTGTTGAAATCATCCAGTGGGCGAGAAATCAATGAATATATACGTCTGATAGCAGCTTGATCACTAGTTATTATTCCACTTGTTAGAATCTGAAAAATATTAAATGTCAGTATCTCAATAACTTTCAATGCCATTCCAGCACAGGGTTAACAAGATTTACAATTCCTTTGGGGAGGAGGGCCAGATGCTAAAAAGAAAAGAACCTTTGTAGCCAGCTGCAACCCTGCTTCCAGAAGAATGGGGCCTGAGGATGTGTCCAAAGCAGTACGGACAGCAGATACTAATTGGGCCTACAAACAGATGAATCAGTCAAGAAGATATCACTGGCCAAAAGAAAAGTAAGGAAGATATCTTCTAGTGACTTAGCACATCTGCACAACAACTATCTACGACAAAATTGGTTTGGGTGGCCATGACACAGTTACCAACATCTTTTAGGTTAGCAGCTTTTCACTTTTGATGATAAGAAAGTTGGAGAAGGCATGAAAAGACCTGATACTGTTCCAGTAGAAGATGCCCAGGAAGCTCAGGGTCAGGGATTGTTTGGTACTGCAGTCCAAAATTACAAGATAGAAAATCAATTATAAAGTCCCATGGATAAAGAATAAGCAGAACCAACTTATCCAAAAGGGTTACCTTGTCTATGATAATACTTAAGAGTTCTACACCAATCGGCTGCATTCTTTCAAACTGGATCGTGCTTATCTGTTGTACAAAGGTGAGCATGTAATGTCAATCTCAGCATGTGGAATAATTCATGCAGTTTTGTCAGGTAACTGTGATAGTATATTCCAAGTACCTGATAAGCTAGTGATATTAGCTCTTGTACATGGATGACTAGCCAATCCCCCATAGCATGACCTCTGGAGGACCGGGATTTAGCCAATGAGAGATCAAAATGAGAAGGGTCATTTCCTACAGCTGCAGGTAGATGTCTCAAGCACCTGGATCCAAAAGATGGATAATTAACTTAAGGTTTGAATATAATTATAATGAGAACTTCATGTCCAATAAGGTCCTCAAACTGATTACTTAGGTTTTCAGATAAATAGAAGGAAACCTTCTTTTCGAATATGTTTGCGTACACATACTTGCATGTTCATGCAAGCCCTTGAGCTCATATTCAAGCAACCCAGAAGTACAGTTAGAAACAAAACAAAACTTATCAAGCAGTTGTCTTCATATTAAATCAGCTCTAACATATCATTGCGTCAGCATAGAGAAGGAATGTGTACAAAAGGTTCAAAAGAAGAAAGAGAACATACTCAGCTGCAAAAACTCTTGTTCGATATCTAAGATGCTTATCACGTTTAGGATAAACATTAGATCCTTCGTAGGCATAATCTTGCATGGACATGCCTCTAGAATGAGTAACCATGGTTTCATCATCTCCTCCAACAGCCAAGCTTGTTTCACCATCTGTCCCAATTGATATATCATTCTCTGCAGTTCTCTCGGATTCGGTCTTTCTTCTTGACGTCGAAAGAACCTGTAGAGATTTTTACTGTGAACGAACATTTCACAACCATAAAACGAACTCTGTTTCAGGGAAGACCTTTGTTGCTACTTAAACACTTGCATAATTGGAAACAGCGAAACGGTCTCCTTCCCCAATTTACAGAAGTGCTGACAAAAGGTCTAACTTGTACAAATATTTCCAATTTGCAATTCATTCGGGAAATAGTTTTTAATACTGATTTTCCATTCTCCACAAGTTGTGGAGAAAGACCAGGAACATGCATAACCAACATCATTATACGTAACCTGTGCACTCAAAAAGTTAAATACACAACAGCAGAATTATAACAGCATAAATAATGTATGGAGCACATCAACATCCTGACTCATGTCAAAGGTGAAGGTGAAGGAAAAATCAAAATTATATGATGCAAAGATCCTCCTTACCAAAATGAAAGCAAGAAAATTCAGAACTTGTATAACCAAGAAGTTGGTCAAGAAGAGCAAGAAATCAGCTCTCGACAAAAAACTCAAGATGATGGCCAAGTTCAAGGTAGTGAAGTTGCAAAGGTACAATGAAATATTTGACTACATACATTACTTGCTTGAAAGAAATGAGGGACTCATTTGTGGAAAACAATAATTCTTGAACTTGAATTCTTAAGCTGACAATCTCATTAGTCCCTCGTCTATATAACATGACAGTCATAGCAGTTGCATGGTGAGAGTAATAAGCTTCTGAGCGATCGATAGCTGCTGGAGTTGCCATGGTACACATGGAACAAGATCTCATCGAAGTTGCAGGAAAGGATGTGGTCATGTGTATCGTGACGTTTTTTTTTTTTAAATGCACCACGCCTGTGAATTTAGTAGATTTACACCTAAATGCGACACAAATACTACTGCAAATCAAATAATTTACTAAATACATGTCCAGTGGAAGCAATGAAGACCCACATAAGTGTCAAGGGGAAAAACATCCAAGATAGAAGGGAAACACATCACCTTGTCCCTGGCAACCATCAACCAATTATATGAGAGCAGTGGGAGTAAGACACAACATTCTCTGTGAAAATATCTTACCATGTTACGACAAACTGAAATCCAATGAGATGGACAAGAAGGGCATGTTGCATAAAGGAGTCGCGTGATTGTAGATTGGACCAAGTTCCCAATCCTGTGAAGGCAAATGGATTTAAACCAAACAATTGCATCAAATTTTCCAAACATTGAACATCAAAATGAATTGCAATCTGAAAGATGAACCAGACAAAGCACATTGACAGGTAAAGCATAGTAATACATGGGCAAAATATGGCCAAGTACAATTATCAGATCGCTTTCATCCACATCTTTGACAAGTATCACTTTCTGAATATCAAGAATTCCAATCGTTCCACATTAATGTCGTAATCAAGGTTATGTTAGCATGACACGTTATCTTCAAATTTGACCTGGTTAGTGATTCTGGCCATCTTTATCTAGATCACTGCAAATTCTTTTCAAGGTACAAATGCAAGGTACTCTATGCAATAGGGAATAGGCAAGCCGCAGCAGTCAAACGTGTTATAGGTGAGGATTGTTCGCAGTTGGCTATTCCAACCTCAATATACTTTCAAAACACTTGTCATGTGTTAACATCTTGTAGCAATGAAACAGTTCCCCTGTAGATGTTGCTGCCAAAAGCAAGGGTTAATTTGTCAAACTCAAGCCATAAGTTAGGTTGCAGAGCATAGAGTATTAACACTAAAATAATCTCTCACAGTCGTAATTACTGATTTCATCCACTGCAACTATGGTACATGTTAAAATCAACACCCTTGACTATCGTTATGATGCAGACATCATCCTGACAATAATGGAAATTCAAACAGCCCCAGCTGACATGAATCTTAATTTCTTGTCATGTGATGTTAACACAATGATAGTAAGAGGGCATAATCACAAAGCCAACACCGCAGACTGTAGTGTATGTTATGTATCTCAGCACTTCCCTTTTCAATTTTCACGGTTGACAACCTAAATCACCATCAAATGCTCACAGAAAAAAATTCTAACATAGACGAGGACGAGGCGTCCAAGTGGCACTGACAGTATGTGGTAGATCCATGCAACCACACTATATATACATGTACATAATTTAACCAAAGTACTTTGACAATGCTTGAGTCGGGATCTGGACTAAATAGTTTGAGATGAGAATTAAGTCAGATATATTCGAGTTCTGAAATTTAGAGCAACTAGGGATGACTGATTGAATTCATGTGACCACATCCAGGATATCTCACATGCAGTGCAGGAAATTTTTCCCAGGAGACCCAAATCCATTTGGTTGACAGCTACACTCCCTCTCACCTTGTTTGATTTTACAACCAAAACCAATCAAAGAAAAGTTTTAGTGACTAGTTGCCTCTTAGTCCTGCTGACTTCAAATGATAGCATCTAAGATATAAGACACATGAAAAGGACAAGCTAAAAGAAGAAGAAGACAAACTTAAATATATAATCCCCATGGATATCTTCTTTAATTTAGTTTTTATGAACACAAACAAATAGAGAGTTATATGATATTACTTATATCTCTACACTTAGATCACAAACTGCGGTTATTATTATTTTCGAATACTTGTGTACCATGGTATTGAAGTAACATAAGTTGCAATTTTTGGTACTTCCAGAATAAATTGTGTCTGCAAAGAAAGGCACTGCAATTTCATATCGAGTAAGATGAGTGAAGTGCTTTAAAAAGACGGTGCATAAATGAATAGACTAAGTTCATGGAAAATACAACAAATGAGGCCTCATAGCCTGAAACTCAAAATCTGAAGGACACAACCCAAGAACTCATGCAAAGAACTTTCACTAGATATCATTTCACTTCAATTGACTTTCCCAGCAAAAATAAGGTATTCTCACTTATCTACTCAATGCAAAAAAAAAAAAAAAAAGGACTGCTGTTAACAGGCCTTCCCATGCAAAAAATAATTGCCCAGACTATAAATCAGAACACACAATACTGCAAGCAACTATATAAGAAACTCATATATATCTTAATTGAGTAAAAACTAGACCCATAGCACATCCATTTCTTAGGAAAGGATCAATACAACCAAAATACCAAGCTAATATTCAAAACAAATAACAATGATTACGCACTCGGAATCAGTTTCTTCATCCAGCATATGAAATAAATTTTCTTCAATCTGCTCCTCCTTTATTGACTCCTGACAAAGGAAATTATTGGCGCAGCATCCAACTCATCAAGACAAGGCTCTGATGCATAGAGCAAGAGGTAAGAAATTTCCAAAAACATAATTTTATACTTACTGCGTCCTTGTCAATGAGGTGTCGCAGGGTAGAAACCGCAAGATGCCTTAAGATGGGCTGTTTTAATATAAAGGAACTTCTTTAGATACCATAATCATCCATAAAGGGTAGGGGGAGGACGTATGGCGAAGCAGCCCTGCCCCCTGTTATGTAAACCAGCCACTTAGACTTTTTTTTCTGGGGGGAAGTGGGGTTGTTAATTATGCACCATGAGTGCTCTTCGCCACAATTTTTCTCTTTTTGGCTAAGCACCTAAATCATTGAGGATAATAAATAATTAGAAATCCAGGAAGAGAACCTGTCTTGAGGAGAGAGTTGGGAGAAGACTTTGCACATGGGAGTGCACAGGAACAGCTTGTGGTGCAAAAAGAACAAGTTGCTGCGAGAAGCGGACACTCCTGGTGCACCAATAAACTAGATTACTACATCCAGATAAAAGCTGATCCACAGATGGACTATAGGCAAGCCCCCTCAGCTGTAAAGAGAAGGTCTACCTCTTGATTTTAAAGGAAATTTCCAATACTAAAAGTACAAAAATTAAAAAGATCAAAAGGAAACGTGGCATACTCAAGGAGTGTGGCTGTTTCTTGCCAGGAGCTTATCTCTGCAATAACAGACTGAATGCCCAATTGGTCATATTAACGGAGAGAACTAACTACTATACGCTAAAACCAAATCAAGCTATGAGAATAGGCTAATATTCAAATTGCTTAATTTTAGACTTTCTTCTGCACTAATTCACAAAGTACCTTAGAACGTGAAAAGAAAATGCTCCCAGGGGCCAGTTCTGGACCAAGAACAGCAACAATAGCATTTACAAGGCGGCCAACACCTTGCTGAAGGTCAACCCATCCATTTTCCTCAGACAAAAGAATTTCCATTGCTAGGCCAAGTGTTGCCTGTGCATGTGGACAAAGAAATCAAACTCAGTCACGTGGTGTCTGAGTCTAAACTGACATAATGGGAAGCTTTATCAGAGTTTCAACTTCCTGGTACGACACAATGCTGGACCATAACAGGTCAATAAAGTACCTCCCACTAGAAGAGCAAAAAATCATTTTCCTGTGCTGCTTTACCAGCAGAAGCAATATGAGAGTTTCAAATGCCCTTATACAGGAGCATAACAAGTTAATACGACTAATTCTTGATAAGCACCCTAAAATTGGATTACCTGAACATGAGATACATAAGACAAACCAGCAGCTTCAATGGTTAAAAGAAGTCCATGCAAAGACCATATTTGTAGATTTGGTACTGAACTTTTCGTGAGCAAGGAGATTGAGCTCACGGTTGAAGGCACTAAACTTGACAATGCCATTCCTCCTGCACTGCACGTCAGATAGATATGAATATATAAATATACGGGAGTGTCATGGAAAGTGACAGTAACAGGTTCCATTACAACCGGAAGCTTAAATAATCGACAACATCGATGTACTGCAACTGGGAAGCTTTGCCGTTCATGCAGAAATTAATTAGTTACCAAGTCATATTCTATAACCAAGACACTGTATACCAAAGGATGTCATGAAACAATGACCTATTTTTCGTTTCTCCATGAAAAGCTCATGGTTTACATCTTATGAATTGACTTCAAAGTTGTGCATTTTTCTTCTCACAGATTTTCATACTGTTCCTGGTGATACCATCTTAACTTTACTGGACTGATTTCAAAGAGAGAAATTTGCTCCTACTCTAAAATTCCTTACATAGAAGAAAACCTAGAAGTATTGGCAACTTATTGCAGCATTGACATTTGTCAAAACAAAATTATTTGCAGCATGTAAGAAGAAGCTTAGTTCCTCCTAGGAAAAAACAGACATGTGCCAAGAGAACAGCCTGCATTTCATATTCTTGTTTCTTATATTCCATTTGTTCTTCTCTAAACTCCTTTGCACAGAGTGGTCCAAAAGAGAATTCAGAATCCTCACCAATAACACTAATATGATCCATACTTAAGAAATCAAAGAAAAATGGGACATGTAGAAAGTCATCAGCATTGAGGGGTACAAATATGAAAATTATTGTCTATTCTGTGATATCGAGAAATTACTTTTTTCTTAATGCAGCAATGAGAGATTCCCCACCATCTAAAAAGAAACTGAAAGCTTGTTAATCAGTTACACAAATTTCAAAAATTTATAGTACTGTATCTTCCATGAACGAGAAATCTTCAATCCCAACGCATGAGATCAACGAATGAGAATAGGAAGATATCAACTAGCAGCTTTTTCCTATAACCTTGCTCATTGTATGTCACATTTTCGCTCTGTAATCAAATTTCTGATGGAAAATGTTTTCCACAAAAAACCCTTTCTTAAAAACAAGTTATAAGATCACAAATTCTGATGTTCATGTGTATAGGGGTAGCAGTAGCTGCCAGAAGCGTCGCCAGCCAACAAGCTACAGGTGGTAGTGCTGTCAGTGGCGGATGAGGTGGTTAGGCAGCCAATGATTGCAACGAGAGAACAGCATGGAATTGAATAACCAATGGCCCATGGCAGCTACAGCCGCCAGTGATAATTGTGGCCAAGACAGCAGCCTGTTGCTGGTGATGCCAACTGGCAGGAGGCAGTGGTAAGTCGTCGATCGATGGTGAAGGAGGGAACTGGTGGTGGCAAGAGGTGCTGCCATCGAATGGCTGTGGTCGTAGTTAGGCTGATGGTGGTGGTGCATTCGAAATCATTAGTTATAGTAAGTCCAAGAAAATGAGATACACTGTGAAAAGAGTTACCTGTGTCTCAATCTAGTGACACATTTTCGTCTGACCAAAGTAAACGTATTCCATGTATTTAAAGAGTAACAAACATATTCTTCCACAGAACAACGAAGGCCTAGTAAGAAAAACTGAACGCAAAGAAAGATAAAAAAAGGACTAATGATGGTTTACCAGCGATGGATGCATCCCAGTGCAAAAGCAATTGAACCAGCATAATTAGTATCTGTTGCTGCAGTTAACTCACCAAGAAGCGATCTAGTCTGTTTAACACAAATAACAATTTGAGAGAGAGAGAGTACTGTCACAAAAGCAAATGGTCAAAAAGACTTTTAACTATGAAAAGATGCATCCCAAGTTCCATTGATTCTAATTTTTTGATAATAGAAACACTGCATACAGATCATGAGAGAGAACCAACCAATCTTGCCGTGAAAATGTCATTTCCTACACGAGCCAACAGACCAAGGCCTTCTGCTGATGCTCGACGTTGTGAAGCACAAATATCTCCCTCCACTAGAATATTCTGTGGACATGGTGTTGTATAAAACGATAATTAACAATGGAACAGTTACCAAGCAATTGCTATCATTGAGGTCTCACCTGGAAAATAGTCTGTAATATGCTCAATAATTCTTGCCCCAATATGCGTGGACGTAATGCAAGCAAAGCCTGTACAAATTAAAGACAGAACAGGTTGAGCTGCAATTCTTTTTCGGTCTCTTAAAACTGAGCTGCTTGGCCTTGCAACCTCACTCACTGAAAACAGCAATCCTCCATAATCATGTTGATTATGTAAAAAGATTAATACCTTCAATCCAGCAAGCAAGGCCACACAGATGTTGGTGACACTGACAGCATGCCATTGTTGCTTTTTTCCAGCTTTCAAACACTGCTCAATAGTTCCAAGAAGTGATAGCATTCCACTATTATCCTGCAAAAGAACACCCATTGTACTGAGAACATCACAATGCCCAACTATGGACCACTAAATATCTAGAAATTTAATTTGTCCGCCTACTTGAAAAGCAAACATGATTCCAAAGCACAGGAGCTTCTGGTTCACCACTGTCTTGCTTATAGTCTCCGGCTACATATCAAATTACATAAAAGCAGTAAGTCCATGATCATGTAAAGAATATAGAATTTCATTTGGAGATGCTAAGAAAATGAAAAGAAATTCCCCAAACAAAAAAGCCTCCATAGAGACCTTGTCCCATGAACTGAAACTCAATCTGTATGTTCTCATCTAGGTAGCTGAGAATTTTCACAAGGTTCCTCAACCACTCAGCAACAAACAAGAGATTAATTTGGGAATTAATAGGCTGAAATCACCTAATGCGAAATGATATGGCATTCTGTGATTACTGTTATTGCACAATTGAGCAAAAGCCTGACCTCTCTGCAGCAAGAGGCATACATTTCAGCTTGAGATGGACAATCCAAATACTATACAGAATATAGTGGGAAAAGCCCCAGGTTGTGCTTCAAATTTTCTCGTGCAATTTTCGCTTTTGGTCGATACTATTGCTTACTGTGAATGCACTTATTCTTATACTGTTTTGGTGCATAGTGAAGATGTATAATCCACTAGTGATGAGACTTTATCACGTATCAAGCAAGATTATGGTGGTGAATGCACTAACACCTAATCTTTCATATTTCTGAAACTTTACCATGTCTCAAGCAAGGTGATAGTGGTGATTGCACACTCATATGAATGGAAAACCAAATGCTATGACATGCGGATTTGGCTGCAACTTTCAAAATCAAATGGTGTTAACATGAGGAATTAGAGTTCAATTTTCAATAAACAGGCAACAAAGTGTAGTTTACCCAATAGTATTGATGTAAAATTCCTAATTTAACCCCAAAAAATTTTACAAATGAAGATAAGCCCCAATTGCAACAGAGGAATCCCAATGCAGGCAAACCAACTTTTACCTGAGGAAAACTAGAATTTCCACCCTCCCAAACACAAGGCATAAGCCCATCTTTTCCACCTTGAAAAGCACGAAGCTCATCTTCAAACCAGTCCCTGTGTACACAATAAGAAAAAATGGTTTTATTAATACCAGTGAACACATGCATGCCACACAATTAAGCTTGACAGTAACAGTACTTGGAACGGGCTAAGGAAAGTTTGCCACATCTGTCTTAATGGTATAGCAAGTTCAGCATTCTCACAGCTCATCAACGAAAAGTCCAAAGTTACATACTGAAAGGCACTTACTACACTAGACAATTTATACAGCGTTAGCAATACAAGAGGTACTTGATGTTCAAAAACGACACTTTCACATATTTTTACGGGATAAGTGCATTAGAAGTCTTAAAACTTGTCATGAAAGTGCAATTGAGTCCTAAAACTTTTTTAAAAGTGCAATTAAGTCCTAAAACTTGTCAAATTGGTGCAATTAAGTCCTTCTGTTAACTCCATCCAATTTGGCTAACAAAAAATGCTGATGTGGCTTTTTTTTATTATTGTCTCCATCCTACGTGGTGTTAACGTGGTTAAAACGACGTCGTTTTGGTCCATATCTGATTTTTCAATACAAATTTTATTTAAGTTACATTAAAAAACAAGGAAAATTTAAAAAAATACAAAATGAAAAAAAGAAAAGGGAGAAAACTCAGGCGATGGCTTGCAGCCCTCCCCGCTGCCACTGGTGACCTTCGCCCAATCCGGGGAGGGCCGCTACGCTCGCCCAGATCTGGGCCCTCGCTTGTGGTCGATGAGGGTCGCCGACCCTAGCCTGGGCCCGGCGACCCCCGCTGGCCAACCCCTCACCATTGTCAACCCTTCATGGCGATGGTGTCACCAGTGGCGGCCCTCGCTTGCGGTCAGCAAGGGTCGCCGGCGACAATTCCCCCACCATCACCAGCCCTTCCTGGCAATTGTGGGGCTGCGAGCCCTCACCTGAGTTTTCCCTTTTTTTTAATTTGCTTATTTTTAATATAATTTGCATAAATTTTGTATTAAAAAATCAAATTTGGATCAAAATGACATCGTTTTGGCCTTATGTTTCATGTTTTAGCCCATCAGCATTTTCCTTTGCCAAGTTGAACGGAGTTCATGAAAGGACTTAATTGCACCAATTTGACAAGATTGCACTTTTTTAAAGTTTTAAGACTCAATTGCACTTTCCTGACAAGTTTTAGGACTTCTATTGCACTTATCCCTATTTTTATTTTATTAACTGTCTAAATTGCACATTTCTTCTCTTCTGTCATTTTTTTAAAGGAAAATTACCAAAACCATTTGCTAATTCAGTTCTGCGATCGTCACATTCAAAATGAGCACAAAACAAGTGTCATTTGACGAGTGTGCTATAGCTGATGTATAGACATGCACAATCTGACAACATAATAAGGCTAATATATTTTGAAGAAAGTTGTTCCCCTTATCCAATATAAGATGAAAAAAATTTCATAGAAGATAGTGTGATGAGAAATCAGCAACTTTAAGGTAAATAAAAAAAAAAGATCCAAGCGTTCTTTTTTATCTAAAACATTAAGTAAAAGCTTGAAACTCTATTGGAGGACCCCTAAAACACGTTAATCTTCTGGAGTAAATAGCAGTGGATAGAATACAATGAGGCAAATCGATCTAAATAGCTGACACCATAAACAAGGAAAGGCATAGTTTTATTTATTTATTGTGAGGCAGATATTCCAAGAAGTAAGTCCAGAACCTTCTGAGGTTCAGCAAGATTTATAAACAAGAAATAGCATAAAATAAACAAATGACTGGATTAAAACAAATAACAAAAAAAGAATAGCCCATAAAAAACTACACTCTCAAATTAGATTTTTCATCTGATTTTATCTACATGCAAAAGTGATCTCTCTGTCCCTCCTCTCTCCCCCCATACCCCCCCACCCCACCCCTTCTTTCCCCTCATCCATTTGCATGCTCTCCTTTGTGTGTGTGTGTGTGTGTGTGTGAGAGAGAGAGAGAGAGAGAGACTGAGAGAGAGTTTATCAACATCTAGCGTTTATCAGCCAATTATACACCAGGAATCCATCCTATTAGATAGACTAGATACCTTCCAGGAATCCAGGGACCCAACCACGCATCTCTCTTGTCCAGTATTAGCCTCAAGCATGAGCTTTCCTCACACCCAGGAGCATCCCTGTTATATGTCCAGTTCAACACATGACCACCGTCAAAATCATGCCTACAAGTATTCTAGAAGCAAAAACCAAACAAACACATGAGATATCAACAAATACAAGTACTAATTACCTGAACGGGGTTGTGCACAACTGAATAATTTGAGGGTGATCGCTTTCATATGCCATGGGATCAGGAAGCGACTGATAAGCTACTAATATTTTGATGACAAACTTATCCATTGAAGGCTTCAAATTTGGAGACTCTCTGGCTTTAACCAATGAGACATACGACAAAGCCCTGCCAACAATAAAATTCTAGCGTGACTACACATGAAACCTGAGCTATTGATGGTCTGCACAAAAAGATGTTCTAGATTGAAATATTAAGAGCAACAGGATAATCAAAGGAAACTCCATGAAAGCAACCACACCTACTCAAGTATACCAGCACAGGTTGAAGCAAAATCCCATTGTTTACAGCATCAGGAGAAGCAAAGCATTTGACAAAAGCTGTCAGAGCGTCGATTGCAGCCTCCCACACGCTACAAAAAGTCAAATGAGAATACAGAAGGTAAAGATCACCAACAAAGAGAGATTAAATCAATTCAACTAATGCAGTAGAAACTAAAAGTCAAACCTTATTTCGCAGTGATTTGTGGAGTTCAAAGTCAGTACACTCAGATCAATGGAAGTCACTAAATATTTGTCTTGCTAGATTGGGCATACACTTGATTCAGTTTTTAACAGTATAGAAGTGTCAAGAACTACTCCTTGAATCTGTACTGCCCGTGGTACAAAGCATTGCAAAGACTCTAGATGGATTAGAAATTGCTATGGACAATAACTCACAAATTGTCAGTTCCTTTGTGCATCACACCTAAAGTTCTGACAGATCACACCCAGGGATTTTTAACGAATGATGATTTAAAAATTTAATGACATCAACCAGGCAGCCAGGCACAGAAATTGATGAATGTTAACCCCAATGTGTATGCACATGAACAGAAATGGGGTTTGCAGCCGAAAGCCTGGGCACAAGAGAGCTTCTTTTATGATTTCAAAAATGAGCTCCTCTACCATTAGTAGGAGGCAACTTCACCTAATCAAGTTTGTGAAAATCGCCTTCTTTTACAAGCAGACAGATTCTTTTCACAAAGATGGAGTAACACCTCTAACCAAGACCAATCTCTGAACATCATCCAGCGTTATTAGAGATGGGAAGTTGCAAGTGGATTTCTTAAGCTTGTATCTGAAGGTGGAAGGTTAAATTAGATCGAGAGGAGAAGTTGGTCTGAATACACAGAGGTGGTCACAGCTCATTTTCTGTTTACTTCAAAATTTCAGAATCGTCATCAGCCATCACATGATGAGAATTGTAAGTGCATGCCAACCAACCCAAAGCAATCTACTAGACTTATTGTCAACCAGATCCATCTATGGATTTATGAGCTGGTCTAAATTCTCAACAACTTCAGAATGGTAACTCAAATTTTAGTACTTGCTCACCACAAATCAGAACTCTATCAGAATTAATAAGTTCCCAATTCCAATCTACTACTTTCTGCTAAATAGATGCTGCATGGATAAAGTTGACAATGTATGCGAAAAAGGCCAACTTAGTGTTCCAGCATAGCAAATGGAAAGCATTTTTGCGTGACCCAATAACAGATGATGATGCATCGCAACATAAGAATGATGAACATTAATAGGTATATCAGTATACCTCATAAGAGCTATTGGATTTGCACTCTGTGTAAATTCACGATCTTGATTTCCACTAAATGTTGGAGCCCACAATGAAAGGATATCAAAAACCTGGTCTTCAAGTTCCTGCATGCATCAAAAATCAATAACAGAAGCTGCCAGCAGGCTATCCAAAACAAAATGGAATATATTCTACCTCTTTTGGCATAGAAGCTAACAGTGATGATAAAAGTGACCACCCAGCTTGTTTTTCAACGGTATAAGCAACAGGGTTTGGGCTGGATTGTGACAGCATTTTCTTCAAAACGTCAAGCACTGACTGCAGTAGCCTGATAAAGGAACGAAATAAGTATGCCATCAGCATTTTGGGAACATTTCAAACTCTGCATGCACATGCATGCAAGCTCACATAAGTACATGTATACAACAACACAGGACCTTATATTGTCATCCCATACTTGCTGTTTGGTGATACATCATTAGACATAGGAAGATCTGGACTTTCTAAAGATGACTACAGACAACATTCCTATTATTGTGCTTATATTGGGGAACCAAAGCTGCATCATACCACACTAAATTTTGCATTGCAGCCACCATTATAACTATCCATTTCAATTTATGTAAGTTAGACCTCCCTTCTTCACCCAAGGCAAATTTAAGAACAAAAATCTACTTTCACTCCTCTACCCACCCCAACAAAGAGGACATACCAGATGGCAGACCAGCTAAAGTTGCCGAATAAGATTGTGTAAGAGCATGACCATGACCCAAGATGGAGAATATAAGACACAAGAAGCATGCATACCTAGATGGATAGCCAAGTGGTAATTTGGGCGAAATGGATACTAGAGCAGCTAAAACCATTGCCTGGCCATGCAATGAATCAAGTTCAAGCTTTAAATTGCTTCCCTGAAAACAGAATGAAGTTCCCATTAGCTATCAAAAAGCACATGAGCTAACATGCTTCCACTTAATATGACCCCAGAATCATTACTTATTCTGATTCAATCATGAATACCACTTCACAAGCAACAAAGACTTGATTACTGCGTCAATTAAAGGCTCCAAAAATTGTTACAACCCGGAAGATTAACTTTGAAAGAATGTAGAAACCAGAATGTCACATCAAATGGTCGAACATGATGCACCATACAAAAGAAATCAGAACCACTCCAAAGTAGACATTCCTTGGACATTGCCCAAGGCCATTATGTTCCTTGGGTTTCAAAAAGCGATAAAGAAGAAGAGGTATGCAATAATTTCCAATTAAAAGGTGACATGAGAGAGAGTCCAAACATAGTTGCTAAGAAACTCTATGCCCCTAGCATCTGCAAGTACTATCTCATGTTCCTTTCTATTCACTGGTCTCCCGCACTGCTTAAGTGTGCGAGTGACCTCCTTCCCTTCTGAGTTCGAGACACCTTTTGCAAAACCAGTTCCTGTACTGTATTATGAATGAATTCAAGTCAGTAAAGTTGTCTGGTGGAAGAATCTGCATCACCACTCCTCTTCCCCCTTGCTGGGGCGGGCATCACCTTTGTGTGAAGGCTACATTCAACTTGGAATTTATAAAAGGATAAAGCCCTAATTTCACTATATCAAGAATCAAATTGAAAAGATTTGGAACCCCAACCAAAGGAAGGGCATTTTCGGGGACTAGCCTGCCTCCACTTTGGAGGCAAGCCAGCTTATATTAACGTTCCCAAAACTCCAACTTGTCAGAGTTTCTCAGATATAGCTACATTTACTTTCGGCCTCACTGCCAATCACCGCATATGCACACATTCCGAAGAGGAATTTCTATTTTTCATGGAATTGGATCCTTAACCCATTCATCTAGCATGTGGTGCTAGAAAAAATTGAAGAAGCAAGACTCTTCAATTAGTCAATCCAAACAAAAACCTCCTGTTAGGATATATGCCTGATATACATTGTGGGCATGATTCCTGAAAGCTTAAGCTTAAGGGGAAATAATTATTCAAAAATTGTAAAAAAGCTTCACGCCAAAGGGTCAAATCTTTGCAATCCTTGTCGTCATTATGTTTGTCACTCTTATTTGTCTTCCTGTTGTTGCCTAATGTGGTTACAGCATCCTACGTTTCACTCGTAAAGTCCCACTCCAAGGGAAAGTGTTGAGGCATACCTTGGTATACATCATGGGCAAGTTTTCTAAAAGCTTAAGCTTTTGGGAAAAATTAACTGTTCAACACAGCCTCAAATGTTCAGAAAAGAAAGATTTTCAATCCCGTATGAGAATGAGACCAATCATATTGCAAATAATCACCTAAAACCAATCACCTTGGTTTTTTACCCATAATGATATGCCAATTGGTTGTAAAAGTAATGCAGACAAATTCTGTATCAATTACAGACACCAAAAAACAATTTGGATCCAACTTGCAGACGATACAGAATAAAAACCACAGAAGAAACAAACTAAAGAGTCTTTTCTATTGTCAATTAAAAGCATTTTGAATGACAAACAAGCTTCTTTCCCATGAGAACAGTACCTTCTCAAAAGAAACGGTTTCCCTCAAAGCATTTAGCGTGGTGACCCCAAAAGACGTCAAACCTCCAACACATGTTGGATCAACCTCAGCCAACATACGTAACGTCAGAGCCGCCTCAATACGTACCTAGCCAAGAGATTTAAGAATAACTATTGGCACAAGGGTAAGCAAAATCAACAATGGAAATGCAAGACGTGTGAACCTAGACTGTCAAGACAAGTCACACATTTTCACATAATAGAAAGGACAGAAGTACCAAGCTATTTCCAGGATATCTATGCACATTTCACATGGACACAGAAGCATGCTCAAAAGCCAGAAAAATAAATTGTGAAATTCAGTAGACACCAAAATCTTCTTGCAAAATAAGCTAGTTAATCTAAAATGTATTTACTACTTGCTCATCCAATATCACGCAACCATCGTAGTTAAAATCACAATTTCAATTGTAAAATCATGGGGATGGAGTTAAATTGCTTCGAAATCATTTTCTAGGTGAAATCGCGAGTTGACTCAGTGAACTAGCAAAATTGCAAGTCAACTCACTCCAGATCGGCAACTGTCTTTCAGTCGTGTCCACATGAAATTCTATTAAAGTTATGTACTCTAATGCCCAAAAGCATATAAAACGAAACAATCCCATATATGCATTGATGCTTAGTGAAACGGTGTGTTTCACTGATGCTTAGGTGTAAAAATGTTATAAAAACAAAAACATGTTCAGATCTTCACGATCAGATCAGATTAGGGCACCAAGAATAAGTAGCTATCTCTTCTCTTCACTTCTCGCTCTCCCACCAGATATAAGTCATTCATTCTTGATGACCCATGACATCTCAATGGCTGGCCAAGCTCCACAAGTTTTTTTCCTTGTGGGGTGTAACATTGATTCCCATAATTTTGTTTCATACTTTCTTTCAGTGAATTTATTTCACAGTATTTGAAACTGTACTGCTATAAAGATTTGCACTAGTAGTTCTGAATTAATCAATAAGCTAAATTTCGCAGTTATTTAGTAAATCACTAACATATCTAGAGTCACATTGACATATATCTACGAAATCTGAAAGGGTGCTGCTATTATCAAATGGCATATGAGAATGTTACTTTTTTTACTTGGTTTTATTGCTAAATTTAATATTTGGAGCTTTATCGCTAATTAATATGAGACTCAACTCAAGACACTTTATGTATTACTTACAAAGTATGAATAATAATGTGGTTTCCGATTCGGCCTTACTATACGATTTTATGGGAGTCTCACCAATCTAAGGTAAAAAACTGAGTTTGATTATGGCCTGCAGCTAAAGTAGCTAAGATATGACTAAGAAAAGCAAATCAAGTTACTAGTGAACTTTCCCATCATTGGGTTATTTCAGCAACCAGTGCCTTCATGCAACAATGGCTCATGCAAAACACACACCAAGACAAGCACACATGCCAAAAAGCACAGTAATAAAGCACAATCCAGGATATGATGCACGAATATAAGAAGCTATTCATTCAAAAGGCAAATATTCAACCAACACTATCCACCTTCATCTCATTAAAAAAATGAAGCTAATGTCTTACAAGTTCAGAAGAGTGCAAAACTTCTGCAACCACTGTGTCATCGAGAACTTCCCTGAATTCAAACGGAACCTGCATAAAAAGAAACATGCACCGTCCAATGTCATATCAAGTCATATAGTCTTCCACTTATCATAATGTATCGGAATCAAAAGATGCATCGTGAATTACTACAACTAGCAGATGCTCTAGAGAGGCCAAGAAGTCACAATGCCAGAGAACTATTTATCATGCGTGGACACTATCTGAAATTCTAAGCACAAGCAGAATTAGACAAGTTATGTCATCATAGTGGATCGCTCTGCCAGTTTTGGATGACCAGGTATAGCAAAATCCAACCAGCGTAATTGCAGAATCCCCATTTATACTTGTTCACAGAGAGAAAGTCATTAAGTGGACATTTTTTAGAGCTTACCTCTCCTACCGATTTGAGAGTATATGACAAGGTGCGTAAAGCAGCGACTTTCATTGCCGGAACAAAATCAGGAGACTGCAGCTGCAAATTACCCAAAGACAGATACTTTGGTCATGAGTTGATAAATAACACAATTTATAGGACCCAGCAATCAAATTTGTTAATCAAGAATGGAAAGATCTACAGCAAATGACAATCACAAACCTGCTGTCCCAGAAAAACCAAAAAACTCCTTTGAGTAGGTTCCATCATTTGATCAGTGATACCCACTCGAAGAATGTACAGAACACATGCCTTCCAAAACCATTAAATGCATCAGTAGCCTTAAATAAGGACGTTCATACAATTGAAAACTTTGAATAGCATGTTCTCAAGAAGAATAATGAGTTTCGAACTTTCAGTAAAATCCTACAGCATCTTCATCATGACAGCAATGCTTCCAGTGAGATCAGGAACAAAAGACATCTAATAATACACATTACCGCTAAGGCCTGAATATATGTCACTAACTAGAAGATCACATAGGAAGAAAGAAACAGCAGTTTCTTGCCATCAGTATCACTGCTAGAATTCTACAAGATAGTGCCACCATCTTCCAATACCATGACGTACAACTGAAGTGTTTTCCACTCTTTGTATCTGGACCTGGACATTTTCATTACTTCTGTTTTCTATAAACTTAAAATCAGGCTCATAGTTCATACTAATAAGCCCTCAAAATGCTCATCCACTACTAAGTAATGATTGAGGATTGTCGTAAACGAATGATGGGATATTGGAGGAAACTCAAACAGCTAAAAAGTAAGGCAACTGAGTAGATACACAATAGAATCTCCATTTTCCCTTTCCATTGCTTATGGTACTTCTTCTTTGCTAAACAATTTTAATGATGAAGATTTGTTACTTGACAAAGAAAGATGGGGATTCTGGGCCCAAAAGACAAACGTAAAAGCGGATAAATTAAAGAATGTACCAGCGCATGGGCATCGGTAGAATGGTCTGCACGAAGCATGTCCATAACCAGTGGAGTAAAGTTTTGGAGCTCACTATCTGGACGAAGATATCTCAAACGAATGGCCTATGAAATGCACTATGTTAACAGAAAAGAACATTGCAATCCCAAGAAGGGCAATAACAAGAATACAAGGGGCAACAAAAAACACTCCACATCTAACCCTTTTTTTCCAAGGGAGAAGTACCAGGAAATTAGAAAAATGCGTCGAATAGATATCAGGCCAAAAGAAAATGCAATGATGATCAGAAAAATAAAAATAAAAACACGAATGCTCTAGAAATTCATATGTTTCAACATTTTGGATCCTCCTCTTAAGAGAAAGATTGAAATTATCACAGTAAATAAAAGTACTGAAGAAAAGAAGATAAACTTACATAGCTGACTGCCTACCTGTAAAAAGGAGACCCACGACAGAGTTATACCAATTCTAAGGTCCTTGAAACGAGCTCCACTTGCTGCAATTTAAACATTATAGTAGTTTGCACACCATGAAGAAAATTCTAAGTCTAGCGGTAGTACCACCTCAGAACCTTTCTTACAAACTGTTCCTATTCTTTTTGCAAGTACAGAACAAAATGGGCTTGACCATCGTATTGACTAAAATCAACAAGAAGGTATTTTTATCTTCTATTGTTATCTTTAGCTTATTCGCCTAGTAATTTTGATTAACCAAACAAAAACAGAATTCTGACAAAAAAAAAAATCCATTTTGCAGGCCAAATAGCTATTAGATTGCCGTTCCTGCTCTATTTTATTCCCATGGGATAACTATTCCATTCCTGTCATATTCCATTTCATTACCAAACACTTCATAAAAATACATTCATTCAACCAAAAAGCAGAAGATTAGAGGACATAGGATGAGCAGTTTCTTTTTATCTAATTAGGCAATACCTTTTGTGAAAGGCAATGTTAAATGTCTCTGCAAACCACCCTCTAGTTTCTTCCCCACGAGAATAGGTCCTTTTCCCCTTGGTTGAACCTAGGAAGAACACAAGAATGCAACTGTATAGTAAAAGAAACATCATCCATGAAAACCAATAATAATTAGATATATACTTGTGCCTCAGGATTCATTCCAAGAGCAAGCACCGATCCTAATGCTTCAGCAAAAGCATCCCGAACAGAAGAAATGGGATCTTCAAGGGCCTGTCAAAAATTGGGTTAATCATGAAAACAAATTGGTAATGACTATGAGAAAGCAAAATACATACGTCACCACACCTTAACACAATAAGAAGCTGAAGAGTCAAGTTCTCCAATTCCTAAACCTGGTCCTCCAATATTTGCAAATGCCTTGAGACACCTTGCAGCAGCTATTCTGACTACAAATGATTTATCTCCCACAGCAAATCGTGTAATAAGACGAAAAGCCTCAGTATATGCCGAAAAGGCAGCACAGCCACCGGAGCCTTCTAAGGCATTCTGGAGCATATGGAGAGCTTCCTTTCTGACAAAATCCTGCAACTCCCAGCAAGATGACATTAGCATCAAATAACGAACAACCAGAAATCCTCTGAAGTAGAAAACAAGAGAACAGAAGAAAATTTCAGCGACAATAATTGAAAACCCTAATTGCATTATGGTAGCCATTTTCCCAGTCAATCATGTCCATAACCATGTTAACTTCCAGCAGCAATCATCTAAGAGCTTTCCATGATTATGTGAGTTCCAATTGAGTATGAGAAAATCACATTAAAAAAAAAAAAACATATCGAACTCTTCAAAGAAAAAAAAAAAATAGGTTGCATGTTCTGCTCAAGCTATGAAAGTACAAGAAAACATAACTTGGTAGAAATTCGGAAGTCAACCTTATTTCATATTAAAAAGGAAAAGCAAAACGCATGTGATGGATGCATTGAACATTTTTTTATAGATGAAAGAAAAATATTATAGGGCACCAAGGGAAAGCAAACCCATAAACACAAAAAGAAAAAATGTCCAAGCATCCACTAGGATGCTTGGACATACAGCCTCCTTATCACAAAATAATTTCTCAGTTGGCATCATCTTCTTTAACCTCAAAACTCCACACTAGAAACGCATTATTCTTCTCTTCTTTGTTGGGGGATAGGCATCATTAAAGAAAGATGATAAGTAGGTGATATTGAACCATAAAGAAACAAAAGCCCTCTTTTAATCCAGCTGCCTTGCATGGATAAATACTATAGAGATGCAAGAGATGAAATGTACCTCATGAAACTTCATAAGTTTAGTTACAATGATGGTCGTTTCAAGTAAACCTGAAGTGATTCTTCTCCCGAAATGCCGATATAGTTCACCCAAACACTGTGCAGCCCCTACAGAATTGCATTAGAGTATTAATTAACGGAGGGAAACACAAAGCTAGAGTACAAGAGAAAAATGAAGTATGTGGAAGCCACAGAATGCATCAAATTACTTACAGGGAGCAATTTTATCCATACTGGAACATCTCAATGGCAATACGATAGAATAAAGTTTTCAAGTAAAGTGCAGGCCTCAGGTTTAAATTTTATTAAATGTTGTCATTATCAAATGACCATTGTGGAAGCAAGATTATTCGAGAGTCCTACCTCTTAACAAGTGTCTTTATATTCGTATAACCCACAATTCGAACCAACAGGATTTGATTTGATTCATATGCAAAACAATTCAACTTCAAGGTGTGAGTCTAAAGTGAACAAAAAGCGTCCGATCAGGTCACAATTCATTTACAATTCAATCCTTTTCACAATTTAAAAAGCTGATTGTTGTTTGTTAAGAATTGTGAAGATGATCAGGTGAAACGAACAAATATGGAAAAGCGCAAGGTCTCCAAAATATATAAAGAAGATAAGGCTGGATAGGCTATAAGAATGGTCCTACACCAAAGAAGTGTGCTCTTTGGAGATTATAAAGCTTTCAAAGGATGACATTGATGGTCATAAGATAGGAATTTCCAGCATGGATTTCTTCTCTTCTTCACTCTACTGGTAGAGAACTAGCAAGATTCACAACCACTTAAGAACTAAGAACTTTTATAGGTGGATAGCCTTTCCAAGCAGCAAATTTCCCAACTGCTATGCATAACTATGTTTTGAGAGAACAATTGCATGACAAAGAGTAAAGTAGTGAATGAGACATATCCCTTGTAGAGCTAAGCACATAACATTGCGGCAAACTACAAACCCTTAACCTAATTAATAACTTCATATAGTATTTTGATATAATCAAAAATAATCGCAATGAACAATCTATTTTGGCAGGTAATGAGGGTGGTGATCAATAGGATTCATTCTCATTTCCACAGATTGAGAAAGATTTGTGGACATTTACAAGGATAACATGGGGAAAAAGCTGGCTGAAAAGAGGACTTAAACAAATAACTAGTTTGCTCGCACTAATTAACATTTGAGACTTACAGCGACATGAGGAAGATCTTACACGACAAGAATATAAAGAAGCTACAAATTCAGTAATTACGATAAAAAAATTTAATGTTAACATTTCACTCGGGGAAAAAAAAGGCATTTTTGACAAACCAGCGACTCTTTGTGGCTCACTCCTTTTGCCATCAGAAAGAAATCCTTGGAGGCTGCTTGCTCGAGAGTATATTGAAATATTATCTCCCTTGTAGATGATCCTCGCCATTGCCACAGATGTCAAGTGACGCACTGGCCTTCGGGCACCTAAAGTAAGCAAAGAGTACAACGCATCCTCGCATTTTCTTTGCCACAGCAATATCGATTCCTGAACGAAAACAATCTCTGAGTCACATTGCAATACTCAGCAAAAATGACAGTACAGATTGCACAAATAATTCAATCATACCAAGAGCTTCTACACTCATCCCTACCACAGCCTCCTATACACGCGCTACCTAAAAGCATAATGTCGTGTAGAGAGTTTCAAATGAAGAAACTCTTCCAATAGCGAGAGCACAACCGAAACTGAGCTAAATGCCTACTTTAGATAATTCAGGATCTATGGTTCAGAATTCACGACCAGCTCTGGGATCCGACCACCCGATCCAGCACGTACAACATAGGGACCGCGCTAGTGACTGAATTTAAGCTAAACATCATCTTTCGACGGATTTGAAGAAGCGAGTGAAGACCTGAGGCTCCTCGTCGATGGCGGAAATGAGATCGGAGAGGAGATCGAAGCAGAGGAGCGGGTCCGGCGGTTGCTGGGAAGCGGATGCGACTATGGACTCCAGCTGCGCCACCAGCACTCCGAAGCGAGAGAGAGGCACGTTCTCTCTCACGTAATTCTTCACCATTGTTGCCCTCGAGTTCGCTCAGTGGACAGAGATGATTGAATGGGAAATGCAGAGATTGAACATTCTGCGAAAGATGGCACGGGGAAGGAGAGAAGTGAAATCGCCGGGATATATTTCCTGTTCTCGGTCAGGACCGGGAGGTTTTTTTTCTTTCTTCTTTTCTTCTCTTCTGTTTTTTTTTTTTTTTTCCTAAGCTTAAACATAAGCACAAAAGCCACCACATATCATAAATTATGCCCATTATGACATATTTATTATAAACCTTTTTATGTGACATTAAAATTTTCAAACTTATATCTGTGTAACACATTTACCATCCATAAAAAATCTATTAATGGAACTGTTAAAAATTTACCTACATAAATATCGAAAAGCAAAAATTACTAACATGGCGCCATTATGGCTTAAGTGAAATGAAAACAATATTGTTTTCATTGAAAAATCATCAAATGGAATATTAACAGAATAAATGTGTCATATAGCTACAAGTTTGGGATTTTTTATATTATAAGAAAAAAGTTTATGGTAAATGTGTCATAGTAGGCATATTTTGGAATTTTTTATGTCACAAAAAAAGTTCTGAATAAATATATCATAGTAGATATAATTTGGAGTTTTTGTAACTTTTTTCCTAAAAATAAATATAATCTGATCCAGTTTTACTTGTTATTGTGACTGGTAATCCCTCTATTTTTTGTCAAAGTTCAAAACCATCACTCTTCTCTTTTCAATTTAGATAGTTTTACATATCATCCTTGTGCCATTTGGGGGATGGATTTTGCTAAGGTGAACTTAACTGATTTAAATAATTTATGTCATGGACTCTCTCTCTTTCCTCGCGAACACCATAGGCGCGAGCCTTGAGCTTGCGTTGCCACAGATGCTTGTGCTTGAGTTTTATGCTCATGATCACCATCGCCGCTAGCCATTGAGTTCGAGTTGGTAGATGAGCTCCAAGCTTGCGGTCATGGGACTTTGAGCTCAAGGCGGCTGTTTCACCAAAAACGATGAAATATCCTCCAAGAGATATGGATGGGTTGAGAAGTAAATCAACAAAGGTTGAGAATGATTTTTGTTGATTTTAGATAGGAAAGTAAATGAGAAGAAATTAAAAGGCATTAGAACCGGAGACAATCGCAGCTAGCTATGTAAATTACAGAAAAGTAATAATTAAGATAAACTCACCAATGAATGGATTCATTAAGAGGTTTTGCAAAGAGCACACTTAGGGATTTATTACACATGATTATTACATACCACGGTCAGTCATTTGAATAAAAAAGAACTTCCTAATCCGGTGGTGACAAGAATTTACACGATCTCCTATTATCTAGCAACATTTATCCACACAAAAAATTCACCAACACTTATCTACAAGAAGTTACAAAAATCATAAATTAGGAGCTATCAATATCACCACTCATTGGTTACGTTTTTATCAATTCCTATATGTCGATGACTTTATCAATCAACTTCTCTAGTCTTGAGAAAGGCTCTGGTTGATTTTTTTTTTTATAAGAAAAGGTTTACGTGGAGTGGAGGTTTCCCCATGCCAAGGCTAGGGCATATCACAAGCCTAGAAAGTCTTATAGTGAATTTTACAAATCGTCTACCAAAGGATATTGCTGGCAGCGGGATTCAAACCTGAACATGATGTGTGGAGAGTTTGAACCTTACGAGCTAAGCCAACCCACTTTGGCCTGATTGATAATTTTTACGATATTGTCGATAACTTTCTTGACGAATTCTCAAGTTATCGAATGTTCTGTTTATCGATGACTTGTGTCTTCAGGAGGCTTTCCTCTCATCAACTAAATCTATCACTTATCAATAATAATAATGAAGAATTGGTCTTTTTTTCTTTTATATTTACAACAGCATTCCAAGATAGCACATTGCACACAAGGCTAGGTTTTGCTTATTTTTAATTTTTTAAAGTTTTTAGTTTTGCCTATTATCACTTATCGATAATAATAATAAAGAATTTTTTTAATTCATTATTAATTTTTTTGGAATTTTTATTTTTTTTTCTACTCAGTTTAACCCACATCAACTTTCTAGTCATCAATTCAACTTTCCAATAGTCCATCTCAATAGCAATACATCGAAGAAAAAAAGGAAGAGATTAAGGAAGTATAAAAATATACAGGGATAGTTTTGAATAAGAAATAATAAAGGGACGGTTTTGATTTTAGGAAAAAGAAAGGTGGAGTGACATATTATCCTATTTAAGATAATTATTTGCTATTTTTATTATTGATACTTAATATTCAATTTGAATAAGTTACTAACTACTAGTAGTTCCTAGTTATCTAACCTCTTCAACAAGAGACGGATTTGTGTCAGGGGCCAATGGATCCTTAGCTGCTAATTAGCCCATGCGGCACTTGGCGAGCCGAGACATACTAAGCTAGTCTTCTTTTAATAGTTGATCCTAAGAACAATACGCCAAATAGCATACTCATATCAGAGTGTGCTACACCCAGCTAAGCTTGAGCATCCAATCTATCGAGCGAGACACGTAGATTGTTTTAGGCACAACAACTAGTTTCGGCCCGCTATGGCCTCATCAAGAGAGTAGTATCAGTTTTCAACCAGTTTGTACATGGAAGGTCAACCTTGCCTTCAGAGCTCCCAAACGTATATTCATTCTAACCTAGAACTTCTAGCACAAACCACCTTGACGCCATTCTCATGGACCAGTTGCATTCATCCCATGTGCATTTCAAACTCTTCATGACAACACCACTAGCTCAATTCACAAGGGTACACGAGTATTGGCAAACCAAGCATTCTTTCGACCCGTGACATTCTCCCCCACTCAATTCCGCAACATCCTCATTGCAGGCTGTTCGATCGCTTCCCTGCGTCGCTTCAACAACATCAACGCCACTTTCTTAGGACTTACGTGGATGGCAAGTGCTTCTCTACGCTTCGACACCATCAACATCGTTTCCTCGGGACTTACATGGATGGCGAACGCTCATCCACAGAACAACTTCTCTCCACAGGCAGCTTCTTCTAATTAGAGCGTTTTGGGCACCTTCGATCACTTGGGTCCCTAGCAAGTAGGGGTGAGCATGGTTCCCGGATAAAATCGGGAACCGTGGAACCAGACCGCGGTTCTAGGTTTTAATATGAGAGGGTCCGGTTCCCGGTTTCATTTTTTAGGAACCGCCGGAACCGGAACCGGGAACCGAGAACCGGACACTAAAAAGAAACCTATGTGTTTGCTTATGATAGGTGATAGCCAGAACTCTTCTTTGGTAGCAATTGTTTTGTTGATCCCTATGCATTGAAAGCATATGCTGATTCTAAAGGAATCAAGGTGAATTTTTCAATTTTTTGTTTAATTTTAACCAAGGGAATTCAAAGTGTTTGCAATTGTGAAGTTGGTATTTCTTGTTTTGTCTGTTTGCTTGATAGTGTTCTAAGATGATTAATTGATTTTCTGAATTTGCTCTACTACCAAGTTAATAGCATTCTGTACTGAAACCTATTCTCATTCTCTTTGTATTTTGCTTTCATTGCCGGTAAGTACCATATCCTTGTGGTCCATAAGGAGAGTTTTCCTGGTGAAGTTTAGGAGGTCTTAGTGTGGACCAAAGATGGAGTAAAATTTAGGGCAACGTGTTGCGTAATGGCCACTTGGCGAATGTAGCGCAAAAACGGAACATACTTTAGGTTTTATAATTTAGGCATATCCATACACTGAAGTTCTATAATTTAGGTTTTATGTTACGTGTTTTGAACTTTTTCTTGTTTATTTTATCTTATGTTTTCATATTTAATGGATTATTGCTACGACAAATGGAGAATTTTCATTTTTGTAGTTGCGGTTACTTTCATTTTTTGCTTAACTAAAAAAACCTGTAAGAACCTGGAACCTGTGACAGAGTAGGTTCCAGATTCCAGGTTCTGACGGGTAGGTTCCAGGTTCCACAAAACGAGGAATCTGTAAGGACGGGTAGGTTCCAGGTGAAACCTATAAGGAACCTGGAACCGCTCACCCCTACTAGCAAGTGTGGCATTTTGAGCCACTAAACCTTCTAGCAGCACCATCTTTTGCCTACTCAGTTTCTCATGATCTCAGCCAACCAATGGAGGTTATTCTCGTTGTTGAAAACGTGGTAGTAGACCTATCTTGAGATTCGCCTATTGATCCAGAAATGTTGTCCCTATTTAGTGAAAAATTCGGTTCTTTCTTATACCCCTATTATCATCTTAGAAGCTGGTCAAGAGCCTTACTTTGTTTGAGCACGTTTTGCTTTAGTGATTCACTCTCCCCCTTATAAGATCAGGAAGACCATAGGTTTTCTCCAACTCTAACTCATTTACTAGAGGGATCCTGCTCTAATACCATCTGTCACGGACCGACGGATTCTTGGCCGCAGATTAGCCCGTACGGCGCTTAGCGAGCTGAGACACATCAGGCCAGCCTTCTCTCTATAGTTGATCCTAAAAATAATACAGCGCATAGCGTCTTCGTATCGGATTGTATCATGCCCAGTTAAGCTTGGGCATCCAATCTATCGAGCGAGACACGTAAATTACTTTAGGCACATCAACTGGTTTCGGCCTGCCATGGCCTCATCAGAAAAGTGACATCGGCTTCCAACCAGTTTATGCACAGGAGGCCAATCCCACATTCAAAGCTCCTAAGAGTATATTCATTCTAACCTAGAACTCCTAGTACAAACCACCCTGACACCCTGCATCCATCCCCTCTACATCTCAAACTCTTCATAACGACGCACCATTAGCTCCACTCACAAGGGTGCACAAGTACGAAAGAACTAGGCATTCTTTTGGCTTGTGACATTTGGATGTTGCCTACATGTAGCTCAGACAATGCATATTGAGCTCTTGTTAGTGTGTCATACAATACATGAGTCACAATTTGTAATCTATGAAACTCACCTGTCACAAACTTTTGACACTTCTTCAAGTACACCCTCTCTATATTCTCAGACTCCTCAACTTCCTTTGCCCACTCCATTGCCATCATGCCAACACCACCTTCTCCAGATCGACGCCATTGCCCATCTTTAGGAGGCCGTCCCCTCTAGCTACTCCACCTTTGCTCTCTCTCTCTCTCTCATGGATCTCGGCTAGATATCAAGTTTGCCGGGCCATAGTAGTTGAAATCTCAGGAAGATCTCAATGGTGGCACCCATTTTCAAGGGAACACGCCTCCTTCAGAGCTTGTTGATGGCGAAGGAGGTTGATGGCAAGAAGAGCTTATGTGCAAGCCACCATAAGACATGAGATCTCTACAACTATAAGAGATCATATGTGAATTCTCTATGATTTAATACAAAATAGGAACGCAAGAACTATATGATTTAATAAAACACATGACCGCGACAAACTGTTATTTTTAACAGTTACATTGCCCAAGACCCAAAGATAGTACTCAAGTATTGACTATGTATAGTGAATTAAATTATGATCATTTGAGGGCGAGTTTCTACTTAATAATCATTTCATAAATCCAGCTCTTTTCAACATGACACTTTTGATATTATGAATCCTCTCACTTGTGACACTAATTTAATTGTTGATGATGGCCCTGTTGTCGAGCGTTACTTTTCCCATATACAATGTGATTAGGTTCAATCTAAATCCTTCACTGTTAGAAGCCAGCCAAAGCCACTCATTTGCAAAGCCCTTCATTGGCTATCATTCATCGAATAGACCAAGGGCTTAAGATGTGTTCGGCAATGCATTTGCAAAGCCTTTGGACCTCTAAAAGCCCATGAGCAAATACAAATGTGTTTGGCAAATTTTTCTTGGAGCCCATATGGCAAATTCTAGCATTCCAAATACCCCTCCATGGGCCTTTAGTCTTTTCAAACCAATCCAACTTTTTTATATCATTTGCAGCAACCCAACTGGTTCTATGTGGAACAAATTCTTAGCTATGTACTTCAAGCGATAATAGTTGAAGTGATTTTCACTAATGAATTATTTTATTGGCTGCCATATCTAATTTAAAAGACTTGAGCTGTTAGATAGTGTAATCGTCCTCTTACTGAAAAGAGGTAGCAACGACCATATATATCAACTTCACAGTATCGTGAATTCTCCATCATTTCTTGAGTATTTTTTATGACATAGCTTTCCATCCCAATAGAGGAGGAACCAACCCTTTTTTCTTTTTAACTTGCACGTGATTAATTTCTCAGTCTTCTGTTTATTCAACATGCATTCGTGATATAGTAAGACATTTTCATTGCATTGACACCCTAGAAGGTTCATACGATATTCTACTGGACTTTATTATAACCGATCACATTTCTTTTTCATATGCTCTATGTTCGAGGTTTTCTCAACATCAAGACAAGAAGCAATTTTTTCTTCTCATCAACTTATATCATTCTTTCTTTTAATAAAAATCTCGTATATTTCTTGAATAGTAAAATTCATATTTGGAGCAAACTGAACTGTAGCATGGAAATGCATGCCGAAAGCCCGCTTCATTTTCCGGCCCGACCCGGCAGAGGATCCTGCCTCCTGGCTATCTCGACGTCGTCGTTTGGTTTCGCGCTTAACCTCTGAGAGATCTTTCTCCAGAAAGCCCTAACGCCTGCTAGTTTCTAGTTCTTCAAAGAGCTTCTTCACTCTCTCTCTCTCTCTAACCTGCCTGCACTAGACGGGAACGCTCCCTAGATTCATCGACGCTTTCTCCCCCCTAGGCTTCGAAAGATGTCGCTGCGGGTGCTGAATCCGAACGCGGAGGTCCTCAACAAGTCCGCGGCGCTCCACATGAACATCAATGCCGCGAAGGGCCTGCAGGACGTCCTCAAGACCAACCTCGGGCCGAAAGGCACCATCAAAATGTGAGTGCGTCGGATCGCGACCTTCTCTTTCCGTTTCTCCTGTTCGGTCGCGTTTTGGTGCGTTCCGTTGCTGATCTTGTCGCGCTAACTTCAGGCTTGTTGGTGGAGCTGGGGACATTAAGCTCACCAAGGATGGGAACACTCTCCTGAAGGAAATGGTAGGTGTTTCTCGTGCTCCGTGATGGACTGGCCGCGTTTTGTTTGCTTGTTGCTATGTCGTTTGATTTGGTGCTCTAGTTCGGCCGGGCACCGTTCAGTTTCGCCAAGCATCGTGAAACTACGAGGATCTAATAGGAAGTGAATCATGGCGGTTTTCAATTTAGTTTCTCGGAATACTAAAGCTGCCCTTACGTTCGACTTCTGCTACTTTTGCCCATGGGCTCGGAGTGGCTTCTGTTTATGTGAAATGGATGGTCAATTTGTAGTTCTATGTTTCCCAAATATTAGAGGAGTCTGAGATTAGTGTTGGGTCGATTAGCTTTCTCATGAATTTGATGCAGCTCTGGGTATGTATGATACACAAGGAAGACCACATCTTGATAGGAATGCATTGTGTTAGACTTTTTTGTGATTCATTGATCAATGTGAGTTTCAGCAATTAAAGAAAAGTTTTGCCTGCACTACCTGGGTGGTTGGATTGTCTTTCATTTGAAACTTCATGATGTTTTGGCAATGAAAAATGCCTGCAAAGTAAACTTGTCGTCCTAGACGTTTCATAATTGGTGGGTGGTAATTTTTTCTTTCGAAGGTAGATTGCCATCAGTTATTGGATTGCTTTTACACAGCTTTATGCTTTAGTTTCATTTGATAAATTAGAAAGCTATATCTTCAGAGATGGTACATTATGCCGATCATTTTACCACTGTAAAGTTTGCATGTGAAAATTTTCATCTGGAACACCTTTGGATTTAGCACTAGTTGATATTTTACCAATTGCTGCAGCAAATTCAAAACCCAACTGCAATTATGATTGCAAGGACTGCTGTTGCGCAAGACGACATAAGCGGTGATGGAACAACATCTACAGTCCTCTTCATTGGCGAGCTTATGAAACAATCTGAGCGCTATATTGATGAAGGTATGCTGTCAATTTGCCCAACTCTGTAGCACGGTCTCTCATTTCTATTTCAAGTTGAAGTTTCATATCCTTAACCATCTTCTGTTGCCCCTATGACATTATGATTTTGCATTTACAAACATATTACACCTTTTATAGGCTCATAAAATCGATTCCCATTCCAGTGGCACCGGTGGCTTAATTCCTCATTATCGTATCCCAAAAAGGCTATTTGGAATAATCTTATTTGCTCTGACCTACTTTTGTTGTCCTATTTGAATAAGCCCTTGATTTGAAGGCTGTGTTGCATTGGAATAATGAGTGTTACTCTGTCGCTGTCCTATTTGGAGACTATGTGCCTTAAGATGAGGATTCTTCATCATATATTTGAATCGAAGTTTGTATAATGTTAGCATGCAGAGTATCTAGAAGCCAATAATTTTACTGGGAAATAACTGATTTATTTCTCTATCAGTTGCATAGTAAATAAATTGTTTGCCTCTCAATTTGTTTGAGTCACCTTTTGAGTTAAAAGTTGCGTCACTGAAGAAAAGTTTGAACTTTTGGACACGGGCCTCTATTTGTGCCTCAGGAGCACCTTCATTGTCAGCTTTTACTTGTTTTAGGCATGCATCCACGTGTTCTTGTTGATGGATTTGAGATTGCGAAAAGAGCGACCCTCCAATTTCTTGAGAAGTTCAAGACTCCTGTTGTAATGGGCAAAGAACCTGACAAAGAAATTCTTAAAATGGTTGCTAGAACCACGCTAAGAACGAAGGTACTTTTGATATCCTCTACTATTCTGTGAACTAGTTTTATATCCTTACTGACATGTTTTCTTGGACAGCTATACGAGGCACTGGCTGATCAATTGACAGATATAGTTGTTAATGCGGTGAGTGCTACTGCTGAGGTGGCAGATAGGCTAAATCACGAGCATAATTTTCTAGGCCCTTGCCATAACCTGCTCAGAAGTTTTGTTATACATTTGGTGATTGATAATGATTGGTTACAATATGACAGGTGCTCTGCATCAGAAAACCTGAGGAAGCCATTGACCTTTTTATGGTGGAGATTATGCACATGCGCCACAAGTTTGATGTTGATACACGCTTGGTATGATGGTCTTTCATAGTTGTGGCTGTGAATTCGTGTCTCTCCATGATTATACTGGCCACTTTAAAAGATCTATGTGTTATGCTGTGGATAAGAATATATGTGTTGTCATTGCCTCCATTGTTTTCGTTGAAATTTTGGACTCACCAACATCCGTTTTTTCTTTTCGTGTCCTGAGATGTTGTGGATTTGTTCCGAATTGTGAAAATGCTTGACTGATTTGAGTAACATCCAGCGGGGATTGCTACCTTTGAAAAGTAGAAAGTTGGAAATAGGTACTCCTTGAAAACTGTTAAAACACAAAGCATTTTGTATTAATAACTCTAAAGAGAAAAATGGCTGGGAGTTGTCTTCTAAATACAATGGAGAAATGATATGATACAATTACAAAGATGTTGAGAATTGTACCTCGTTTTGCCTTCACGTGTTGTACTACAGCTTGATTATTTTCTTTCTTTTGATGGTATGAAGTTTAAAGTCTTGACTATATGATTGTAGGGTGTTTTGTTGAGCCCACAATCATGATTAAGATAGGAAGGTAGACCCCTCATGATGGTAGCGAAAGGCAAAGCTTTGGCTACTTTATTTTTTTGATCAATAGAAGCAATTGAAAGATCATCTAGAATGAAATATGTCCCTTTGTTGTCTTCATTTTGATGGCTGTCCCTTCCAATTTATTAAGCATTCCTCTTAGGTATGTATTTGAAAGGTGTATTGCATTTCATTGGTGAAGCATAATATTATGAGGTTGTTTCTTTTTGGGTATAGTGTCCCTTTCTTTCCTTAGAGAAAGCTACAAATAGAAAGAAAATTGGTCCAGTACCTTACGGCTATGTCCTTTTTAGCTTAACAATATTTAAACTTGTGCTGACTATACTGATCCTTGTCATCCAGGTTGAGGGTCTTGTCCTTGATCATGGTTCGAGGCATCCTGATATGAAGAGACGAGCAGAGAACTGTTATATCTTGACATGCAATGTGTCCTTGGAGTATGAGAAAAGGTACAAATACTGCTGTTCTGTAGAGATAAGCATGATTTATTGGTACTCTAATATGTATGTTTCCCCTTTGCCTCCACTCTCACATCCCAAACGTGATTTTTCAACTGTCTCAATGATTTTGTATGGTTGTTTGCTGGACTATAGATGTGCTTATAAACAGATTGGTGGCAATGCCATGGCATGAATGAGAGCTACTAAAAACACGAAGTACGTCTATCATGTACTTGCTTTCTTCCTGGTTTCTACATTTTGAACAAGGTCTATAGCTCTATGTGGAAGATGGTCATTGTTATGTCATTGTTGAGAGTTTTTGACGTTGTCGATCTTCTTGTAGATTACCATACTACATTGGTGTGTTGGTTATTAATTTACTGTACTATTCTGTTAATTTATGTGATCTGAAGGCATGAAGAACTGGTTTTTTTTCTTTTTGTTTGTGGTTTTCAGTTCTCGCATGTAGTTGTCTAAGTGTTTTGGTTGGTAAAAAGCAATAGCTGTAAATATATTGAATAAAGAAGTAGATTTGTTGTGCAGTGAATTTTTTATTGTAAAATGATTTTGGCTAAGCTTTTATTTGAAACTAGAGTGCTAAAAACTCATCGTCTAAGATTTTTTGCCAAATTTGCAAATTCTACTTCTGAAAGTGTGATATAGCGGTTCCCAAGGAGCGGCTTGCTCTGCAGTCTCTTTGGAGCATAAAGTAGCATCTTGTAGGGTCTTTCTGGGGAAATAGTGGACTAATCATATATTCTTTCAGTGAAATAAATGCAGGTTTTTTCTACTCAAATGCTGAGCAGAGAGAGGCAATGGTTGCTGCGGAAAGGCGTCAAGTTGATGAGAGAGTTCAAAAGATTATTGAACTTAAGAACAAGGTTGAGATTGAATAATCTGCCTTCGTTGACAAACTAATCGGCACATACTTTGTTTAGTGTATACAAGTGTCATAAACTTCAACAGTTGTCCAGTCTTGTAACAATGTTCCAATTTCTGTCCCTTTTCAGGTTTGCTCGGGCAATGACAATAATTTTGTTGTCATCAATCAAAAGGGTATAGACCCACCATCGCTTGATCTTCTTGCAAGAGCAGGGGTAGGTGTTGGACGAATCTGTAGTTTTTTTCCTCTGACGTATCAATGATTCTTCATCAACAGCATTGCGCTTTCTGTTGATCAATGTTAAGCGAATGGCTTTAAGCTTTTAGCCTGTTCTATACTATAGATGATCAACAAACTTGGAAAAATAAAAGTGAGTAGTTCTGTTGATAAGAGACCAAACCGGCATTCTGCCTTTTCTTGCTGTAGTTCTGTTTTGTTTTACTTTGCTTTACAGTTTGGATTTTGATAGTAAGGAATTTTGTCATGGTTGTCCCATCTTGTTTGGTTAGTTTGTATTTTGTAATAGTATTAGGATGCGATTATCCAGTAATTTGAGTACTTCTTGGGTAACTTATGCAAGACAGGGCCAACTAGAAGGCCAAAGTGGGCAAATGCTCAAAGTTCAAGTTTGTAAAAAAGAATAGCTTGCGCAAAATTATTGCAAACACCTTGGCTATTTTCCGCATTTGTTGATGTTGAAAAGACATGACAACTTCCTATTTCTGTCTTGCTTGGCAAGCGGTACTTTTCATAATTTTATGGTCTGTCCTTCATATCTCCAGTTACCTTATGTGCACGTTAGCAAATTGTTTCTATGCCCCCTGGATAAGTGCATGATTAGCAACTTTTTCATTGAGATAAAGCAATGTCCGGTTTTTCAATTTTGTGCAGTGTGAAATGGCTAGGGTAAAGATTTTGTCTCACAGAGCAGTATTTACAGTAAAGTTGGTCTAATTGTTGGTATAGTTCGGAAAAGGAATGGTAATTAAGTGATTATTTTGCTGCATTGACGGGACATTTATTTAAATAAAAACCACCCTAAAAGACCATTCCGGATTATTGTACTTGGTAATCTTCATCATCGATATTATTGAGCTTCAGTGGAGATGCTGTCAATTCTGGTTGAATGTTCTTTTTTACTATGTGCCACCATTTTGACCATTTGAAGTTGTGTAGATTATTGCTCTTCGAAGGGCGAAAAGGAGAAATATGGAACGCTTGGTCTTAGCTTGTGGTGGTGAGGCTGTCAACTCTGTTGATGATATTACTCCTGATTGCCTTGGTTGGGCTGGACTTTTCTATGAGCATGTCCTTGGAGAAGAGAAGTACACATTTGTGGAAAATGTGAAGAATCCACATTCTTGCACAATTTTGATTAAAGGTACTAGAGGAAGCTTATAAACTTTGGTAACTTTCAGACTATTAGTTTTGCGTCTTGCCTCTTATTGTTTGTCTGATTTGTGCATTCAGGGTTTTAAGAGTATCTGTGAAACTCATTTATTGTTTATATTCCAGGACCTAATGACCACACAATTGCTCAAATTAAGGATGCTGTTCGCGATGGTCTGAGAGCTGTCAAAAATACTATTGAAGATGAAGCCGTGGTACTGGTAAGTGCCTTTTCCAAATCGCTTGTCTCTGGCAAGGGTCTGCAGTTATTAAGCAGGAACATCATCCTCCTCTGTTTGATGGATGACTTTTTCATTCTTTGAAATAAAAGATTGAAGCAGAAGAAGGGGAAATGGCAATTTTGTTGGCATAATTACCCGATTAATCAAGGGGTTTGACCATACCGGTTATGCATTGTCAAGTGTTGGAGAGCAGCTCAAGTGTGAAATTTGTGGGATCTATTGGTTGCTTCTAATTCTATAGCCATGTAACAGATCCAGTTCATTATAATTGTCCTCAATAAATAAATAAAAATGACATGCGACTGTCGAGTAATTCCTATGGGAAGACTTGGAAGACTCTTTTCTAAAGCTGCTTACTTTTATCCTGATTGAGCTCATTTTGGAACCTGCTGTTGTCAATCTAGGGTTTTAATGACAACATGGATTGCTGATTTAAATTTTTTGGGTTCAGGGGGCTGGAGCTTTTGAAGTGGCAGCCAGACAATACTTGATGAATGAAGTGAAGAAAACTGTCCAAGGGGTATAAAATTATAGCCATCCAAATTTACATAGACACTGTTAATATTTGCATGCAGAAAGGAAAAAAAGAAAACCACATCACTGTCTAGTTCAGTTTGAAGTTTGTCGTCATCTGTTTCTATAATTGTTTGCTGTTTATGAATTGAACAGCGTGCCCAGCTTGGTGTTGAAGCATTTGCTAATGCCCTTCTCGTGGTGCCGAAGACCCTTGCCGAGAATTCTGGGCTTGATACTCAGGACGTGATCATTTCTCTGACGGTATGCTGCTTTCTGTGGAATTTATTAGTTGACAGCATAGGGAATATGGAATGGTGTGAATGGTTAGCTTTGTGTTCTTCTTTGATGGTTCTTCAGGGCGAGCATGACAGGGGGAATGTTGTTGGCCTAAATCAGCACACGGGGGAACCTATTGATCCCCAGATGGAGGGTATCTTCGACAATTACTCTGTGAAGCGCCAGATCGTAAACTCAGGGTACATTGACATTTGTCCTAATGAAAGCAGTTTGCTTAACATCTTTCCCATAGAAATGTGTTTTCTGGTATTTGATCAGTTGAACCAACAGCCGAATAGAATTTCAAGTAATTGGCAACCCTCATGTCAAGAAACTAGCGCTAAGATTGTCTTGGTTTCAAACCTGACTTTAATGCAACAATGATACGACAAGCCGGCAAAAATTAATTTATCCTATGTGTTCAATTTAATAAATGGTGTGATTCTACAATGGGGAAGTGGTCATTTGGTGATTTTCCGTTTTACGCTAATCACATGTGGAATTGTCTTTTCAGGCCTGTCATCGCATCCCAGTTGCTATTGGTGGACGAAGTGATCCGTGCTGGCCGTAACATGCGGAAACCTTCTTAGTGTATTTCATAACCATGTTTTTTTTGGTGAATACTTTCTGAGGCTCGAGAAATTTATTGTGTGGAGTCCTTAGGCCTGAAGTAAAGGAGGCCCCAGATGAGATTAAATTCCTGGAATGGGGCCAACAAGCAGTGATTGGCACCCTGACTAGAGCTATTTGATTTGCATGCTATACGAGTTTTGCCTTCTGGGGTGTGCCTTTGTCCGCATCTTGTTCTTGTAATGCCTTCTTTTGGTGGCTGAATTAATTTCTTCTGCAGCAATTAGTTTATGGTGTTTTATCTTGCTGGACATACGGATTGAGAGACGGTACTTATTCAATAGGGGTATTGATCTGCGTTACTGTGGTGGATCGAACTGTTGAAGCTAATACCCAGTGCTAACCCTCCTTTATTCACATCATCTTTCTAATTTACAGAAAATGCCCTTTAAACCAAGAGAGAGCATATGGGTGCTGCGTGAGAAAATTGTCTTATAACCGGGGGCCAGGGCTATGTTAATGGACGGATTTATCCTTTTTATTCCCATGACAATAGGATGCCCGTGGTTCTTAAAATGCTCCGCAAATCCTCATTTGGTGTAACCTTCTTCTCATCCCATGTAGTTTGGTTAGTGAATCATATGCGGTATGACAAATAATCTTCTATAAAACAAATGTGTCAACCTGGTAGCATTTGCCTGAAGAACAGCTGCCACGGTCAAAAAGTCGCAAAATGATCTTGGGAATGCTCTCTCCATCGGAGCCATAAGTAGTATCTCTTGAACTTTCCTTTTCGAGTACTGGTTGTCTCAATTTGCAAACTCACGGTTTCCACGGGTGTGCCGGTCGAGATGTTACCGTCTGCATTCTTATTTGTGCTCAACTCAGTTTTTCGGACATTATCTTCTGCAGCATATGTTCAAGGATTTACCGTTGCTTTCAGCGAGAAAAAGTAACTTGCGGTACAAGTTTGAATTTTACAGAGTACTTCTGGGTTGTGGTTTTTGACAAAGTGGCCTCGAATTGACTTGAGCGTGAAACGTATCAAGGAGCCTGGGAAAAATTATTATCGATGGAGAAGAATAGAATGATCGTCCTCTGCTCTCACTGTATATGGATGGCCGTCCAAGGCCTAAAGATTACCTTCACAAAGGAACAATCAGGATGGGGTCCATGCCGATGGTTAACGCCAGTGTGGTCTTCTTTCTTTTGGTAAGCCCAATGTGACCGCCTCAGTCTCATCTCAATGGATTACAAACTTTTTATTTTTTTTTATAGCTTTCCAATAATTACTCTTTTATCCATTGTACTTTCCGGTCGTTCGCATTTGGACCCTAAACTTCAAGGAGTAATTTTTTAACCCCTAAACTTTTGAAGTGTTGTATTTTGCACGGTATGCTTCAAACAGGGGTACATCCCAATGGCCAAAATTGATCTCGAAATGAAAGAGAAAAGAGAGCGGTTGAGCATCGCTATTTCGAAATTTAGGAACGACATTATTGTGGTTTGAAGTTCGCGAAGTGTATTAAAAATGCAAAATGTAACAGAGGGATTGATTGAGTCATAAAATCAATGGGATTTTGAGTCTCAAGAGAAGCATGAGGCTCTTGGGGCTATAATGAAATAATTTCCTACAATTCTCCTATTTACAACTTAGATTGCTTGTTTATGAATCTCAACCAGACCGGATCAAAGAAGTCGACGGGTCTAGTTGACCCATAATATCATTATCGAACGAAAGTGACGCATTAAAAGATCAAGAGGCAAAATGCCGCCATTCGACGTCTAGAGTGCAATTTCTCGATATCCCACAACTGAATGGCTCAGTTGAAAATGCCCTCTTTTCTTTTGGCCTGGAGAAGCTTCTTCTTCTTTTTTTTTTTTGGGGGGGGGGGGGGGGGGGGGAGGAATTTCCATATTTTCCACGTCGGCCCCAGCAATACGCGTCTTTTGCCACCTCATTCAAAGGCTCCTCCGATTCTCCACCGTATAAATTCGTTCTTTCCGCACTCCACGCCTTGCGTCCTTCCACAAAC
>BCNH02000006.1:19965438-19980470 GCA_001662345.2 Metrosideros polymorpha var. glaberrima | reverse complement strand
CTGCTCTTGCTCCACCGGTCATCGGCGGCCCTACAACTAGCCACAGAGGCGAGCGACCTCGAGGCTTGCCAGATCGGCGAGCTGCGAGGCTTGGCCGATCCCGACGACCTCGAGGCTCGCCAAGCGATCGCCGGCCAGTCACAGCGGAGGCCATAGGTAAGAGGAAGAAGCCGCCGGAGGTAGGAGGAAGGAGCTGTCGGAGGTGAGGGGAAGAAGATAGAAAAAGGAAAAAAAAAATATTATTCTTTCTTTTTGTGACTCATCCAAACCCAATTAAGGGCTTTTTTAATTTTTAAATAGATCGAAAATGGGTTCAACTGTGGACCCATTGTCGACCCATTTTATTCGACCTTATTTTTCTGGATCCATATTCACCTGGCCCTTTAAAAGCTTTGGATCCATATTCGACCCATTTGCACCAAATATGAGCCATAAAATGACACCTCTACCTGGGGGGAAAATTATGGTTTTAATTTTGCCATCGAGACGGGCATTGACTATTCCAAGGAATCAACCAGTCTTCATCATTGAACAGCCTAACTCTTTCCTCCTCCTCCCTATTCCACCACCGTCCACGATGTGAATTCCCACTGGAGTGCCCACTTCATTCACATGCTCAAATTCCACCTCTCTACTCTTCACTTTTCAAGACGCACCTCCTCTCTCCATCCATCCATCTATTTAATCACGCTTGCTGTCTCTTCCATCCTCTGCTTCTTGTCTCGCACCTGACCCAAACCATTCGTCAACCCATCTGCTACTTTCTGTCAAACTACGATGGCTTGTTCCAGCTCTGCTCTCAGAACCATCTCTTCCTCCTCTGCGAAGCTCGCCAGGAGCTCGGGATCTGCAAGCAGTTCGCCTTCCAAGACGCTCTTGCCCTTCAACCTCTCGACCCCGTTCCTGCCCAAGCTCGCTGCGACATCTCCCTCGAGCTCGTGCCAGAGCCTCTCTGCTTTGCCCAGAAGATCCTTCTCTTGCAAGAGCCAGGCCAACCCTGCTGGTGACCCAACCCCTGGTAAAGTTCCTTCCCCCCCTTCTTTTCTTTTGGGGGCAAAACCTCCAGGGTAAAAGAAGGGTCTGTCTGAACTCTTTTTGCTGGATCAAGTCGATCTCTTTCCAAGAAATGACGAGAACGCTGTGTGACCTCAAGAAAGATCCGTGTCCCCATGCCAATTCTTTTTCCCTCTCAGTGCGATCGGCTCGACCCCATAACCTCAACTTTCTCAAGATTACTGATGAACTTCTTTTTGTGTGGGTTTGTATAGGGAAAGTGCAAGAACTGTACGTGTACGAGATCAACGAGAGAGATCGAGGAAGCCCGGCTATCCTCAAATTGAGCCAGAAGCCCGTCAATTCCCTCGGCGATCTCATCCCTTTCAGCAACAAAGTCAGTTCCCTGTTCTTCCCTTTGCTTCGTCTCTGCATTATTTGACACATCTTTCGCTTTCCTGGATCATGTTACTCACTCAACGGGACTTTTACAAACCTTTTTCGTTGGGGGGTCAATACTTGGTCTGACCACGATTATCATTTCTTGGCCTTTAGGCTTTAAGGGTCCATTTACTTATTTTTACTGGGCATGAACTGCTTATTTTGAACTTCTTGCGCTTGATTCTGTCGTGATCTTACTGGTCAACAATCTCTCTTACTGGGCAATTTAGAGTAGGTTGATTTGTGCCCCGAAGCTTCTTGTGAAGATCGGGTTCTTCTTCACCGTTAACATGTAGGATCACAATTCATTTGTTGGCAAAAAAAGACTGGCATCTGTATCTGATAAATAATGCACAGGATTGGGATGCTGTAACTTCAGTAAGATAAAAATTAAAACTTTTTTCAATCGACCATGTATAGAATGGAACTATAAGGATCTAGTCCGAGGACAAATTCTATACTACACCACAGCAACACTTGATTAATTTTCATCTTCCATGAATTCACAATGCAGTTGTACAGTGGGGATCTGGAAAAGAGACTGGGCATAACTGCGGGCATATGCATCCTGATCCAGAACAAGCCAGAGAAGAAAGGTGACCGCTATGAGGCCATCTTCAGCTTCCACTTTGGTGACTACGGCCACATCGCGGTCCAAGGCCCTTACCTGACGTACGAGGACACCTACCTGGCCGTGACTGGTGGGTCCGGCATCTTCGAGGGCGCAACCGGGCAGGTCAAGCTCCAGCAGCTCATCTTCCCTTTCAAGCTCTTCTACACCTTCTACCTCAGGGGTATCAAGGACTTGCCCGTCGAGCTCCTAGGGAAGCCGGTCGAGCCCAACCCTGGCGTCGAGCCCAGCCCCGCTGCCAAGGCCTGTGAGCCACACGCCACGATTGCCAACTTCACCGACTGATTGGGGGGGATGATCATGAAATTGAAGTTCAGAGTTTTTCGTTTTAGTAATAACGGCTTGCCTTTGTAATTTCTATGCCCCATTGGTGGGGTGCTGCTGCTTTTGTTAGTGTTGACAACTTGCGATGTTTGCTTTTTATGTCGGGGCACCCTTTGGTGATGAGGCCAGAGTGGAGCATAAAGTGATGAAGTGAGCTGGGATCTAACTTTTCTGTCCTGCTAAAATGGAATATCCTTTAATTTGTGCAATCGATTCAGTTCTTCCAATGCTCGTGCAGTTTATCATGTTAATCAATGTCGGGATCCAGAGACAAAAGGGTGTCACTGCGTCGTCTACCAAGATCTGAAAACACGCGACTAATTTCATTCTTTGGCCAAAGAAAACGCTGTAGTTGGGTTCTCCATCGTTCCATCCTCATCTTGCCTTTAGCATCAGAGGGAAAAGCAATGTGAATGTGATGAGAATGGCAAAATGAGCATAGAATGCTACCTCGTGTGTCATGTGGCGAGGATGAAAAGCAAGATTATGACCGGCAAGCATCAATCTTCCTTTTTCACTGGGGAATTATCGTGCCGTTGACTATGACTGCTCGGATTGAAAATGGCACCACTGGAACAGCCTCATCTTTTTCAGTGTTCCAATCACAAGTCGAGCCCCCACCAAATAGAATTTGGGTTCGAACGGAGTGTTTATGTGTTGGTTCAGCCAAAAGATAATGATTCTCTTCGTCACCGTATGAAGACAATTGAGCGATTGACATGGAGCTGAAGATGGAGCTGAAGATTAACCTAGGTCGGGTGTGTTTTTTCACTTACAGAATTTATAAGGTTTGGTGAGAGAATGATAGGAAAAAGAAATAACGTCAATCAATTACTTGATTGGGCATTGCTTATCTAGGAATCTTTCAATCCTGTTGCAGGCCTAGGCCCATCTAAGCCTAAGTCAAGCGGTCAGCCTATCATCACTGGCTTTCCATTTCGAAAATCCTCTGACCCATTTGTGCCTTCGGATACAATTTATTTCAAAGGGTAACACCACAAAAAGAAAACCCTAAACTATGTTAATTTTGTCAAAAATATTTCAAATTTTTTATTGCATCACTAAAAACCCCTAAACTTACCCATTATGATACAAATACCTCAATTTTTTTTTGTTTCATAAAAACTCCGAATTTATACTAATGTAAAACTGAAATAAATGATATATATGTCACGCATGTATAAGTTTGGATATTTTTGTCGCAGTGGGAATATTTCATATTTATCAAGAAAGCCATACCATTCATATGTACATGTATGGAGGTGAGTGGACGCATATTGCCACTTTATTAATCTTCTAAATATATTTTTCTTATAAATTTTAGAGACTCCATTTATGTAAGATGGGCATGTATATAACAGATGTGGCTAATGAAAAATTAAAATAGTAATGAGAAAAATGGTGGGTTCAGCTGATGAAAATTTTGTAAAAGTCCTAAACGCAAATCTAGGTTATTGCCTCCCATGTAATAGACAAACGACAGTGTCCGGAGATTTCAACAAGATATGTTTGCTTACTTTGTACGAAAAGATGCATTTGAAATAAGAACCCTACAATGCAACAAATAAAAATGGGACCCATGTTGTAATGCGCCAATATGTTTTTTTTATTTACGGGAACGTCGGGAAGGCCCATTCGTATTAGTCAAGCCTTCATTTTCTTGTTGAAAACATAATATAATGCTATGTAATAATAATTCATATAGCTGATCTGAGGATTTAAATAATCCTTTTTGACGGTTTTTTCTGACAGTATATAAAAATCAACATTAAATTCGTATTGCATTTGGGGTGTGCGTGTAAGCCCATGCTGCACGAATAACTTAAATAGACTAAAATAACACACGTGCAAAATAATAATATCATGCATAATTTGTGAGATGTTACGCTATCACCCTTTGTCAGATGACACGCAAGCATAGTATAAAAGCATAAGCATCTCAATTTATCTATAAATTTTTTAAGTAATATTCATTCCATATGTATCCTCATGCATGTACCCAAGTTCCAGCTCCATATGTTGCCCTTTTCTTATTCTAATTCCTTAATCATTTTTCTTTATCTTTTCTTTAGGAAAAATAAATAAATATTTTTGACCTGGCCCCTGGTATTAAGTATGACTCATGTTCCACGACTAGGGAGTAGGTAGCTTTCTCAAGATTTCCATTTTTACGATCATTCATAGTTATAGTCTTTGCTAAAAGTTGGTTCCTCTTTTTGGAAACTCGAGTTTCTCACTATTGAGAGAGAGAAAGAGAGAGAGAGAGCTCAAAGGCTGTTCCAATAATGTGATTGAAGAGGAGCACCAACAAGGACATGTTGCGAGACTATGTTTGGCTTCGTATGCAAGACAAATCGATTAATTCAAGTTTTCATGTTGTCGCATATTCTTTTGTAATCTTCCGAGATTCGAGTTCTCGTACATTTCATTAAAAGTAATCCGTGACCTGTTTCATACCTTGTAACCCCTTGTAACCGAGGGCTGGCTTGGATATAAGGGGTTCCTCACCAAACCAGGGGAAGCAAGCTTCCCTACGAGGGCGTCTACGGTTTTTTCATTTGCATTGCAGGGACGGTGGGTTCCGCAGATGGGTTCCTTATTTTAATGTTTCGGTGCATGTGCGCCTTACACCTCCAAGTTGGAGAAGATGTTTTTCTTCCCTTCTCCAAGGGAATACCCTCGTGTTTTATGTCATAGAGTTCAGATGCATTGTTTTGTAATCTTCCGAGATTTGAGCTCTCATGTATTTCATTAAAAGTAATCCGTGACCCGTTTCATACATGTCTTATTATTGAGAATATGTTTCGAGTTTGACTGTAAGTAGGTTTCCTATTTTTGATAGGAATATTGTATATGTAAAATACAAAATCTTACTTTGATATTTGATACTGCAAATCAAACAAGAGGGGTATTAGATTTTCTCTCTGTGAATTTTTCAAGTGAGCTCTTTGTGAGAGATTGTGAGATAATAGTTCTGGTTTGCTTGTGGTCTAGGGTTGGGAAACACTTGAGCAAATGAGCGATTGTATCAACTTTATATTCTTCAGGATCCGAATTCATGGTGTATTTCTTGCGGCTGGCTCTCTTCGTGAAGTAGGTACTGACCCTCAGATTGAACAACGTAATTCTCTAGTGTTCTTAATTATTCATCATTGATTTCTTTGGTAACTTTTTCCTTCTGGTGTTAATCATAAATTGCAAGATTCGTTAGCTTTCGCATTATTTTTTCACAGCACTTTTGGCCATCCTAGGAATTTGTCCACGTCCACAATCTCTTTAAGCATTTTGTAATCACTAATTTGAATATATACATTAAACATTGCGAAGCTAAGGGAGGAGATTAAGGAAGGAATCCCATAGTCGTGGCTTAAGCATATTGGGGTATGGTTCATACTCTTTATCGATAGGAAAGTACTGGGTCCCAAGTAAGCAGGCAGGGATTCAGGGGAGCCACCCCAGCGGGGGTTGAAGGGGGCAACGTCCAAGCCCATATTTTTTATTAGTAATTTGAGTTTGGGCTCATATATAGTTATTGCTTATATATACTCTTTTTTATTTTGTAATTGAGTTATGTAATAAAAGGTGCGAGATGCTAATTATAATGAAATCATTTGCTAGATGTAACCCTAGTTAAAATGTGAACCGGGATAAAACATTGCGTCTTGATTTTTCTTGTTTGACTTTTACTCTTCTTTGTGTAATTATGCGTCGATACCTCACAAAGCACAAGATTTTAAGCACAATGACAAGAAGAAGTGACGACCATTCAGAAATAGTTAAACTTTAATGCTAGTGGCATTAATGTCACTGCTTGGATTCTTAGCGAGATTACCTCGCTTGCTTCAACTACTAATCCTGCCTTGTGATCATCTTTGTGTGGTGAAATTGAAGAACATGTGTGTATATATGGTGGACATAACAAGAAAAAAAAAAGGGTTAATACCACGAAAAATCTCAAATCGATACACGTGTGATATTAACTTAAACTAATTTTTTTACCACAAAAAACCCAAAACTGGTACACTCGTGACAAATTTACCAAAAACTAATTTTTCATCCACGAAAAACCCAAAATCGGTACATCTATAACGGGTAAACCTATAACAAATTTTCCTTTTATTAGTTTTCGTTAAATTTGGTTAATACCATGAAAAATCCCACACTAGTACACTTGTGACAAACAGAGGGTAAAACCCCAAATTGGTACATCCCGTCATCTATCACGTGTCATGAAACTCAGCAACTTGAATGTAAGATTTGATGGAAACTAAGGGTAAATTTGTCATAGGTGTACCAGTTTGGAGTAAATTTGTCACATATATATCAGTTTATGGGTTTTTCGTGGTTAAAAAATTAATTTAGGATAAATTTGTCACAGATATACCAGTTTAGAGTTTTTCATGGTTAAAAAAATTAATTTGGAATTAATTTGTCACAAGTGTATCAGTTTAGAAATTTTGTTGATATTAAAAAAATAATAAAATCAGGGGTTTCCAAATATGTAGTAGTCCCACTTCCCAGCATTGAAAACATACAAACATAACAAATTCTTTTCGAGTGTCTTTGCTTTTGTCTCCTAATTAAGGATGCGAGTTGTTGGGAATTGATTATGATGTATTGCTCTAACGGAGAGATCATCTGTCAATCAACTGTAGGATTACAAATTATTTTATTCCTAGTAAGCTCCTACCGTGTTTACAATGAAGCTCTTCAATTCATTTGGTCTCGAAACAGAGTAGATGGCTTTGTCTCGTCAACTGCGACACCATATAGCAAATAATGTTTTGTACAATTTTCTTATTATATATATTATTTCTCTCGAATGAATAACTTTTCGGTACAAAAATGCATCTAAATACCCAATTGAAGAAGAAAACAGGGATCGAAAATGTGCCATCTTTGTGTATTCTTTAACAAGGAGTCCAAGAGATATTCATGAACCTTTGGAAAAAAAACGTGTACTTTTCAGAAGAATATTCAATTTGTCATAGTTTGATGGACTAGATTCCCCAAAAAGGATATAAATCCTAATAAAGTGGAGATGTATAACTCAAAATCAATGAACTATCCCAATAACTACATCTATGGACACTTGGGTTGATTTTGTTGGGAGTGCATAGCAGAAGTTCGATATCTTTTGTCAGTGGAGATTGTTAAGAAGAAGCTCGGGTTCGAGTCCGTCAACATATCTAGTTGAACTTACCTTCGCTCAAAAGCGTAAAGCCAACAAGTTGTTGGTCAACCAGGATACATTAATTACTCCACATCACATTACTTATCCGATATGAGACTTTTCTAACATAACTCATAAGTGCATCTCAACAGATCTATAAAAGAAGGAGCAAATCAGCATTCTGGTGATCTTTTCACAATTATACTTCATATGTGCAGTGGACAATGACATGCAGAAAGGAACACATCCATCAAGACAGTAGCAATTGTTTCTCTTACATATGTATATTCTAATCTCACAAGAACATGGCATGGCCCAAATATACAATTCTCCAGTTTACTCGGGAACTTGTGGCCGACCAATATCTTGGTGGTTTGTTGCTTCCCATAAATGTCTGTATCGTACACAGAACGTAGAGAGAGAGAGGAGAGAGAGAGAGAGGCCGAAGCTGTCCTTATAAGAAGACGACCTCCCTTTTTGAACACCAAGAACACAGTCACTTCTCTACTAAAAAAAAACAAATTCCCTATCTGTCTCGACAAAGCCAAACTGAGGCATTCGGATCGCAGAAGAACGAAGATGATCATGAGAAGTGTAAGTGGAAAAGCAAGATATTCGAAGACTAGAAACAGAAGGCTTTCATGCAAAAGGCTGAAGGGTCACTTGAAAGAGCAGAAAGGTAGGCTCTACATTATCAGACGCTGCGTCGTCATGCTCCTTTGTTGGCACGATTGACCTCTAAGCAATATTGTCCTATTATGATGACTTTATTATCTTTGAGATCACATACAGTCTCGCTCAACCTAACATTGGAACTCAGATGTGAAACAATCGAATCTCGAAGCTTTCATTAACTGATTATTCGGTCCGTTATTCCCTGTTATGTCAATGTGTTTAAGCGCGTTCAAGGACATGCATGATAAAGATTATCAGTCCATCCCATAGCAAGTGTTTAGCAACTTCTTGCTGAGTAACAGTTGCCTTCATGATCTCTTTTTCTGATTCTTGCAATTGTATATGTCACCCCTAAAGAGAAATTCAGAGCAATCTGTTTTTTTGGCCATTAGTTTTTGTTCGTAATGGAAGTAAATTCATTCTGTTCATGTTTGCCTCTAATTTTCCAGCGGATCCTTGCGATATCATTCTAATTCGTGTCTCTCCAATTCCCTTTCATATGTTGAAGCATTTTCCTTGACCTTGTAGTCGCATCGGCCCATTGATTTAGCAAGATCAACAAGCTCTTCGGACATATAATCTTGCTTATACGTATTGTTGGAGTTGAACTTTCTTTGATCCATTCAAGTCCATCTTTAAGGGGATGGGCTTTACAGACATGGCGGTGGGCTGGTGAAGTTGAAGACTCACTTAACCAAATCCAAATCCTCTTCTCCCTCGTCCCATTTTCCTTTTTCTTTTTGGCAATTAAACAAAAAAGGAAATACACCAACACCCACAAAAGAAAAAGAAAAAAAAGAATATTTTTTCGCACAAGCATGCAATGGATCAATAGCTGGAGAGGCATGGCAAGTGAAATGAACAAGTCATGGGAAGCATTTGAAAATCTTGTGCACCTTAGTGCTCGAGGTCAAAATTGATTGTAGTGCTGACTAAAATAGCCAGAAAATTTTTAAAAAAAATTGAAAAAAAAAAAAAGCAGGACCACCGACTGCTAAAGTGGCCGGTGACACAAACCTTAATTTTGAAATCTGAGTTGAGTTGTCGTTGAGGTGGTGGGAAGGGGGAGAAAAAAGCTAAGGGGAAGTTGATGACCCATGGGCCCATGAACCCAACAACATCGGGTGAAGCTGCCGTGAGCGGGTGGACTTCGGTGCGACTTCGACCCCACTTTCACGTGGATCACATTCACACAACCTCCAATTTTTCTTCCTTGCTGACCATCACCACCTTCTATAAAGATAATATATACACCTTCGGGTCGATTAAACCTCGAAATCATCTACATAAACCACAACATCCCGTTTTCCAAATCCCGTTCTCGACCAATGGATCGCCAATCAATCAATCATGACCCGAAAACCATAATTGTCTCTTTTCGTGAAAGAGTGAAAAGGGATGGTGAGGATGGGATAACATCCCATGTGATGACAAAGAGGGGAAATTAACCCCACCATGGGTCTTTGCAATGATAATCTTGAGGATGAAAAGATGGACTTAGTTTCCATGTTACCATGGAACCCAAATCCATTCCCTTTTGTCCCTTTTCTTGAAGGACAAGTCAGATGAGCTTTAGGTTTGGACAAGTGAATCCCCAACTCATGAAACGTATCGATGTGCGGTGGCGGTTTTAAATGAATTGTGTTAAACATGGCAAAGCTTTTGTATGTCGTACGAAAAAATGAGGCGCTGGACTCTATACCGTTATCTCTTTCCCTATTAGTCTCACGTCTTTTGGTGACATACGAGCCAAGGCGTCAATGTGTGGTCCATGCACATTGCTATTTGATCTTTGTTGGTGTTGATGTAGTGATTCCAAAATGTGGGGATGACAATTAGGCGAGAGAGAGAGTAAAGGAGGAGTCGTGTTTTTGTCCCCTCGGCTACTAGCGTTGCCCTCATATTCGCTTCACACCCATGCAACATTAATTTAACCCGATGTAGAGCTATAACCGACATGTTAGGAAAAAGGCGGATTGCTGTCCCTTCTTTCTTTTTGTCTAAATAAAGTTTCATTTGTAGTCCTTCCACTTTGCCCTTTTGCGTAGTAGTTTTTTTTTTTTAATAAAGTTGCTCAAATCATGATACCGGTAGAGATAATTAGGGATTTATCTAGGATAATTTCCTTTGTTAGAGATATTTTGATAATTTCATTAATTCTCTGTATCTTTCAATATTGTGAGTCTATCTGTCTTTGATTGTGCATATCTTGATTAATGCATATTACCTTAAATAGTCATCTCATAAAACTTATAAATAGGTCGATGTATTCTTCATTATGATAAATTGAAATATATGGAAATTCGTCAATTCTCTCTTTCACTTTGTTATTCTCAACTTGATATCAAAGCCTCATTTCCAAATAAACACATCCCGCATCTCGCCACTCCTAATCTGAGGAAGCCAATAATACCGACCGCGTTGCCCAGTCAAGCCTTTCTCACATAGGTAGTTTTATTTTCGATGCCAGTTGACAGGCCACATCCCTCCATAATTATTTTCTCAAGCCAGTTGCATATGCCACTTGATGCTATGATGTGAGCCATATAGGTCGCGTGGCTCAAATACTATTTTGCAAGCCAACCACATTAGCCACTTGTTGTTCCCCTCTGATTCTAGACCTTTCTCACGTCGTTTCGAGAAGCTAACACCACCACCAAACTTGTCGCCCTCAGACTAACTAGATCTAGAAATTTCGTCACGAATTATCGCTGGACGTCACCTCATCCGCCATGTCTCAACCACTGGACACTATTTGGCTTAATTTCAAACTCAAGCTGACTTAGGCTCTGTTTGGCAACGATTCTGATTCTCTTATTCTAGTCCCCGGACCAATTTTGGAGTAAAAACCCGTTTGGTAAAAAAAAAACGATCATGACAAAAAAAATTAAGAAAAGTGTTCCCATAATCAATTTTGAAGTAGAAATAAGAATCATAAAAAAGATGATTTTCATTTCAGAATCAAAATTGAGAACCACATTTTGAGACACAAAAACACGAGTTTTTGTCGCGACACTTTTCCCTCACTCCTCTGCTTCACGCCCAAGAACCACAAGCGTGAAGAATAGAGCCTTTTCCCTTGCTCGACCAAATTGACCACCGCCGTCCGCCGCTCTCATCGCTCAACCAGCTAGCTCCACTACCGCCCTCCGGTTAGTTTCATTTCCTCATGTCTCTTTCGCAAGGATCTTGCTCAAGGCGTCCCTCATTGATCTGGGTGAGGGCCGCCCTGGTCGGCCTCGAGCGAAGGTCACCCTCACCAATCTAGGCGAGGGCCAGCCTTGTCGGCCTCGAGCGAGGGTTACCCTTGCTGATTTAGGCGAGCTTTCAAAGAGATTCGTTAGAGTTGCTGTAATTTGCCTTTTGCAGTCTCAGCTCGGAAAAGCTTTCAGGTTCCCATTTCTCTTTCTTTTATTGCTTGGTTGCAAGATGTTTATTCTCCTTGTGCGTGCATCGAATATGACATAAACCCCACAAAGAAGAAGAAATTGGGGAAAGATCGAAGCTTTGACGGTGAAAGTCAAAGCCATTCCAACCCTCGCTTGCTCTCACCTTAACTTCACTGGTTGCTGACTATGAATTGATTGATGATTCTAGTTCGGTCCATGAATTTATTTTGTATGCATAGCTAATCTAAAACTCCTTCAGTGTGTCAGTTAGTCATATATTTAGTATGATGTTATGAACAATTTGTCTCTCGTATGGGACATCTTTTGGAAATTGGCAATTACCTACATTTACATGATGAGCACTTAGAAATGCTTGTAGGAGTCACAATCGCTATCATATACAGCCCCTTTAGCAACCAAATTTGTAGATATTACCGAAATGTTATGTTGAAGATCCTCAGAATGGTAGCCGTCGAAGTGGCGGGAGTTCTCAATAGGAAGAGTTTTTGCAGCTTGTTGTTCATCGTCGCCAGAATTGTCCTACCCCTCTTTTAATGCCCGATGGCTCATTGATCTAAAGAGAAGTCCTTAATATTTCAGTGTATCAGGATTCAAGTCAGGAGTGTGTACATCGAGGGGCGGAGTCAGCCTTCCAAGGGGCGGTACTTTTTTGTTTATAGGATCAGAATTACCAACAATTCAGATCGACCAGTTCAACTTCTTAGAAGATACTGGATCATAATTGATGCCAATGGCAAAGTTGAGAACTTATGGTGAATCTCTCTCTCTCTCTCTCTCGCTCTCCATGTTTTTTGTATTTTGTCCTTTATGTTATTGAGGCAGGGAACGTGAGACTTTGAGTTCTTATTTTAATTTCTTGCAACAAGTACTTTTGTACCATGCGGTATTGAATCATTTGCATGATTTCTCTTGATCAAGAAAGTATGTGTCTGATTAATTATGTCCTTTTATTTAAGGGGAGTTGGAGTTATAGGCGAATAACCCATTATGCTCCCCAGGACTAGTTTTGAGTTCTCATCTGCATGCCCGCTCTTCATGCCCAGTGGAAGAATTTCTTGTGGCTATCGCACCATTCTCGCTCTCCACTTTGGGGGATGACTCCGATGCTTTCTGATATCCAGACTCGAGACAGACCTGGCATTGAAGCAAGTCTTTGCTCCGATCGAATTTCTTGTAAACTATTTTTATGGTAGAACTGTATAGCGAAGGAACATCCAATTGTATAGAACATGAGTCATTTACTAGCGGTATATGAGCTCTTGTTTCCTTTTATTTTGTTGCTTTTTTTTTTCTATGTTTGGACAGACATTGTCAAAGATGCGTATAGTTTTCAATAAGGAAGAAGGAGTTAACGGTGTTTATATCAGTTGCATTGATGCTCTTGGATCTCTTTGTTTACATGGAAAGATAATTGGTTTAGCCTGGGTTTCCAACTTGCAAATCCTTTCATAAGAACAATTGTAAGAGAAGGGAAGTTAGTGAAAGAGAGTAATAAGAAGGTAATTTCATTCGTATTATAAACTTGTGAGTCCAATCTTACAATTATGTACCCGATATTTTTATTTGACGCCGTGCTTGCATGTGAGCATGTGGATATGACACGTTAGTGACATTTATGTTTATCGTAGCAAGCAAAACATTTATGTATTCAATATAAGCAAGTTGGCATGCTAGTTATACGACTTTGGATACCTGAGTCTATTCAACGTAATCAAAATTTATTTCTTATTTTCCAAGCTATTTGGATGCCATGTTGGTTATGATGGATCATGCCTTTGATGGTCTTGTTTATGTTTAGGATTCAAACTTGTTCTTTTGTTGGTAGATTGCTGTTAATTAGCTTTGTACTCCATAGTATTAATCAACTAATGGTGTGCTATATAGGTTGATTTAAATGACTAATTATAGATTATGCATGATCTGAGACCAAGTGGTATTCATTCTATTAGTGATGCTATATAGGTTGACTTTATAGTGACAAGATGTAATTATTTGATTTAAATGAAAAAAAAGGAAGAGATTGTTCCTGAAAACAGAAATTATGTGCACTTACTAAGTACGTTTATGTTCCGGGAGTGGAAATTTTGTGCAGTTATCAAATGCATTCTAATTCTCTAAAACTCATCTAGGAATTGAAATCAGAGATAATCAGTTCTGAACAAAATTGATTTTTTGGATCAGAATCGTTGCCAAACGCACCCTTAGTCACCTTGGATTTGAGGGGAAGTTAGAGATAAGGCGTTTGGCAGTTGTTTGTGGTAAAACTTCCAGATCTAGCTAGTCTAAGGCGCGGCGAGTCTAGTGGTGGTGTTGGCTTCTCAAAACAACATGCGAAAGGTTGAGAATTGGAGGGAAATAGCAAGCGGTCAAGGTGGCTTGCATGCAATATAGTAATTGAGCCATGCAACCTATGTGGCTGCCGTTGTAGCATCAAACGGCCCATACGGCTAGCAGCTGGCATCGAAAGAAAAGGCCACCTCTATGAAAAATGCTCGATTGGGTAATATGGCCAATACATGGGCATCGAAACGTGAGAGCGATGCAACTTGTGCAACTGGCATCGAAAGAAAAAGCCACCTCTATGAAAAAGGCTCGACCGAGCAACAGGTCGGTACGATGGAACGGGCTCGATTAAGCCTTTCCTCAAATTAGACTTGTGCGCACAAAGTGAACCTTGTTGAGCGGCGTCATGGCTTTATTTTGCTACGGGTTGCCTCAGGAAAGGAGGCTCTAATACCAAATTGAGAAAATAATGTGAAAGATAAAGAAAAATGAAATGAGATGTAGTAAAGATTTAATTTAATAAGATATAATGAAATAAATAAGAAGAAATGAAAAATGAAAGAAAAGAATAAAAAGTAGATAAAAAAAGAAAAAAGTAAAAAATGAATGAAAGAAAAGTAAAAAAATAAAAATAAAAATAAAATAGATATGAAGAAAGATAAAAAATAAAAGAGAAAATATGGCGCGAGTGATGATGTAACTTGAAATTGAGCGATCTCCTGTAAGTAAAAATAGAGGAAGACATATAAGTACTCTTTCAAATCGATTTCATTATATTGTTTTGGTAATAAAAATTGTAACTACAGCAACTAAAGGGATGATTTGCGCAAATCGTACAAATTAGACACTCAATCGCACCGTACATAAAAAGAAGTAAAACGTGAAATCAAAGAACAACGAAATGATAAGATCCGGTACTCGATTTATTTCGTTTTTGCTATTGCGTGTGGGGCATTTTCTCATTTCTTTCTTTTGCCTAAGCTTTATTTTGGTCGGGAAATGGTTTAGTAGGATGGGAGCGTGATGAGTCAGGGACAGCTGTCGAGCTATCATTGGCTGGAGATCAATTTTGATGTTTCGAAAAAACAAAAGAAAGAAAAAA
>BCNH02000006.1:19912703-19965412 GCA_001662345.2 Metrosideros polymorpha var. glaberrima | reverse complement strand
AAAAAAAAAAAAAAAAAAAGAGAGGGGATTTTCTTTCATCCACAAATAGGCACGTTCCGATCAAAGCGGAAGTCGGGAAATCTCCCGCGCCGATTTTACAAACGGGAAATCCAAAAGCCCGTGGACGTGACACGTGGCAACATGTGCTGGAGTGGAGCCCTGCTGCTAAAGTGGATTGCAAACCAGTGATGTTGAACAATTCCAAAGGGTTCATTTATGCTTTTGTTCACGTTTACTTGAAGGAAACCCCCAAAACATGTTGGAATACAACCCTCCCCAAGGGGTCCTCTTGTTCTCATTTGGCCTTTGTATAGAGATTTGGATTCTCTTAAGGTCATGTGTGAAGTAAGTGGTATTTGTCGTCGGTTGTACAGGCTAAGCTAGTTTGCACGCATCTCGACTGATTTGTCGTTTTAGGTAAATCGAAAGTAGATGGCCCGTACTCATTTTAAAGAAAGCGCACATGTTGGAGTGTGTTCACAAAAGTGGCACACAAGCATCTCATCGGTCAAATATGACCCTAAATACTGCTCAACTTAAATACTTGGTGACCCTAAGATTGATTTCTCGACAGAATGTTTGATGCCATGAGAAGATCCTCTTTCATTAAACTCAAGTAATTTTTCAATCCGGTCGCCGTATTTTTATTTTACTTACTCAAACTATGGAACTTTAATTTTTTTTTTCCTACAATTTATGCGCTCTTTGATCGGAAATCGGCAAACTTACTAATAAAGTGTTGACATGATCCGTAGGTGACAATGACGTGGACCCATGTGTCCAGCCACATCGGCAATTCTGTAAACCATAGGTCCATTTACATCGGATGTCAATTTGTTGAAAAAAAAAAGGAATGTTTTAGTGCATCAGGTAATTTAGTTGATTTAAAGCATATTCTTTTTTTGATAATCGAGAGGCATGATCGCGGATGCTCGATTGTCTGAAGGCCCATAAAACAACTTGCAAAATCCATGATCTGATCAAGTCTAAGATTTTAGCTTACGTAGTTGGCTTTGACTCAAACTCTACTCAGTGGAATTTGAACATGCAGCCCCTAGTTCTCGGTTGCAAATCTCTGAGCTCCGACCAACTATGGCTTAGCATAAACTTAATATTTACTATTGAGATTGCTGTAACCTGAAATTACTAAATCTCAAGGATCACAAAATGGATTTTATACAAATCGAATACACTAAGGAGGGAAGACTCCAATCTTCTGAGTTGTTTTTTTATGTGATAAAAAAACAGAGATCTATTTAAATCCTCGAGGCCCAAATTCAAATACAAATACAAATTCTACTAGTGGTAATGGGGGTATACAGGATGCAGTTGGCGGGGGGGTACTATGGTAAAAGCGCGCGCAAGAAAGCAACATAACTGATTAATTATCTCTATCAAATAATCACCCAACAATAAATAAAAAGAAAAATGAATCGTCAATTCCAAATCAACCGTTAAATGCTTTGATTGATTGCTTAAGGCAAAGGAATGGGAATAGTTTACTATTCCCTGATCGCGCCACCGAATTGACGAGATTGCCCTCCGCATCAACGATCGTGGTCCACTGGAACGAAAAGCCCTGGTGTATGGGTAAGAGGTTGATGGCGACGCTCTTGAGGGGAAAAGTGGGTTTGTTTCTGAGATGGCAAAAAGTTAGGTTGTTGCTGATGCAATAGCTATTGTCGACGGAGCCGCTAATGGCGTCAAGTCAATGAGTCTGGTATCTGGTAGCGATCTTGATGTTTCGTGGCATGATTGAACCCCGAGACGGGAGCAAGTATCGGGTGTATCCGGATTATGCGAGTGCAGATCACATCTAACTTCCATCCCATCCATTGGTGCATACGATTATTTTTTTTCCCCCCAAAATGGATGGTCATTTGGTAGTGCCCATTAAAGTAGCCTAAAATTGCACCAAATGCACGTGGGGATGTAATTAGACTGGATTTGATTCAATATTTCTAAGGAGCTTTCGGCTTGCAAAGCTCATTGAGGAAATGCTGGAGTGTTTGGTAAACAGCTCTCGGCCAAATTCTGGTCTTGAAAATACTGAAAGTCTAATGTTGAAGGGACTAGCATTGAGCTTTCAGCATTTGCAAAGCTAAATCAAACCCATCCTTAATGGGATCAATGCGTTGAAGAATTTAGGTAAATTGGTTTCTTTAAAGGAATGAACACAATTAACGAGATTCATTAAGCAGACATTCTTTTCTCGATGAGGGGTTTGATAGGGTATAAGAATGAGAATGTCAATGCCATACATGGAAATAAAATAGATTGTCTAACTTGTCGAGAGAGAGGAAAATCACATCTTTCTAAAAAAAGAATTACTTTGGTTTTCTAACTTTATGCATAGTATCCCCATTTAGCAAAATTAATTAATCCCTCCATCAATTGACCACCTTAAACCATGTATCAATTCCTAACAAAACTTGATAACTGTTTCATTGAAAATGGTATTCGACGAAATATGTTTTGCCGAAGGTTGGTGTTTCATTTTTTTGTGTGTGTATCAAGTTCTGTGGCAGTTCAAAAAGGAAGGATTTGATTCTAACTAGCAAAAACTACAGATAAAGGAAATAATGAGTGCAAACAAAAGGTAATGCGAGTAAAAAGCAATACGAATAAAGAAGATAACTTGCAAACATGAACAGGTGTTGTTTCATTGATTGATTTGCGGATCTTTTACAACGTCACTTCGTCGGCTATTTATGACCAGATATCGTAAGTAGCCGTCATAGCGGTTATTGTTTAAATTCAAACTGCTCCAAGATCTTTGGAGTGCCTTGGATAACCGCGCTATGTCATCCGCAAAGTGGTTGAATTATGATTTCAACGTGTTCTTCGGCACCCTATCTATTGCTCTCTTTCTTTCTTAATCCCGACTCACGACCCTTATCGAGGTGCCGATAACTGCAGTCATCTCTATTTGCAAATTTCTCTACGAATCCATGGGTCGGTCATTTGATGTAACTTGTGGGCTCCATAGGCCTGCTGCAGCCCATGAGGGTTATTTTTGGGTGTCAATACTAACTTTATGATTGAACTCTTTATGGTTCAAATACAATTATTCAATTGTTATGTATGGTTTGGTCTCGGTTCTTTACTTAGCTTGCTTAATGTCAAGCAGAGCGACTGCAACAAGTGTTTTGAACGATTAATCAACAATATGCTTGTTTTGGACATGAGATCGGACGCATGGACATTTTTCAATTTTCCCGATGTTTGAAAATTCTCAAGGCGATAACAAGCGATATAATCTCTCGCATGCGAGAAACTTTCATTTGATGTGTAACTAGGAAAGTATCATGCTCGAGCAAACCAAGAGGGGTTCAAATTTTGAATACGCTCTCTCATTTCTCTGTCAAAAAACAACGAAAGGCAACGGCTTTTCCTCCTTGACGCAAGCAGAATTCAAGGCGTCGGCGTTGGATGTTTACGGGAAATTATAAGAAATGGGGAAAAATGTTACAGAGGAAAAAGGGACTGTGGTTCGGGGCATTTTGGTCATTTGGGAATCTGACCAGACTCCTTATTATCTTTCAAATTTTTGGCAGTGAGAGAGAGAGAGAGAGAGTGTGTGTGTCCCGAATTCGCACAAAACAGAGCGTCTGTCTGAAGCGGAAAAAAAAAAGAACACTTGGGTTTTTGGTTTCTCTCTCTTCCCACCGCCACTTTCTCTCTCTACTGTATCTTCAAGGTGTAGAGAGAGAAGGGGAGACCCGGGAGAGGAGAGAGAGGGAGGGAGGTACATTTGAGAAACGAGTAAAGCAAAATAATGCAGTCACTGTTAGGTTAGTTCCTTAAGAAAGAGATTACTACTACTCGCAGAGTTCGAAAAATCACTCGAACGGGAGGCGATTCGTCGGAGAGATTAGATACAGAGAGCAGTGCCCGAGCAGGCGAGTCCGACGCACGAAGTTTCGCGATTGAGCAATCGGAAGATCTCGCTTGATTGTCGTCTCAGGCAGGTTTCCAGCTCTGATTCGTTTCTCCTAGTTCGCGGAGGGGGGGTTTTGGAACTTGCATTTCGCGTCTTGCGTTGTGGTCGCACGTGTCATTGGCCGCTGTCTGCGTCCTGCTGATGAATTTGAGGTTGCATTCGTTTTGGTTCTTGTGGAATCAGATCTGGATCTTTTGCAATGTCGCGTGGTATGCTGTGGGTGTCTATTTTGGTCCGCGAGCTGAAGTTTTGCTGCATTTTGCTTGTCGATAGATTTTGATTGAGATCTGTTGCGTTACGAATGGTTTTTTTTTTTGTTGGCCAACTTTAGGAATTGCGTTTCTATTCGTACGAGTGGACAGTGGACTTGGTGAAGCATTTGCTCCTCTGCTCGCATCGTGTATTTTATGTTCGATTGCAGTTGCCTGATTTGATTAACCTTTTCTGTGTTATTTATCATCTTCGACTATGCTACATTGTGCCTCTGATGTGCTTTTTGTTTTTGTTTTTCTGATTATGCTGACGGCTACAGGGATCTAGGGGTGGGGATGTGTGTCCTGCTAAATGGAAAGGTGGAGGATAAATTGAGTAGATAAAAGCCCGGAAGAATGAAATCCGAAATGCCTCTTGATCATGCCGTCTTCCAGCTATCACCAAAGCGTTCACGGTGAGAGAGTCTTTTGATGGTTTTGCATAATCTATTTTTTGGTCGTTTGTGCTTTTATATACTTGTTATACAAATATTTCCTTTCTGGGTAGGTGTGAATTGATTGTTTCGAGCAATGGGAATTCTGAGAAGCTGGCATCAGGTTTAGTAAAGCCATTTGTAGCCCATCTAAAGGTTGCTGAAGAGCAATTTTCCCGGGCGGCGCAATCAATAAAACTTGAAACGAGAAAGCATAATAATGGGGAAGCATGGTTCACAAAGGGAACTCTTGAACGGTAATGCCCATCTTCCTGTGTTTATCAGCCTGCAAGAACAACAGTGGTGCTATACACTTTCATAAAGTTGTAGGTGTCTTTAATTCCGTGGGCACTGTTTGGTTTCAGGTTCGTTCGCTTTGTTAGCACTCCAGAGGTTTTGGAACTGGTGAATACATTTGATGCCGAAATGTCTCAATTGGAAGCAGCTCGAAGAATCTATTCGATGGTAATCTACCTGTCATCTTGGTGTAAGAGTTTTCATGATTAAATTGGGAAGCCAATATTATTAATCTAGCTGACTTCGAAAACTTACTATATCAGGGGTCTAGGGATCAAAATTCTGATGCCTCAGGTATGTTGTCCAACCTAATCAGGCCTGGCTTGATTATTCTTAATTCTGTCGAATATCTGAGTGCAAATACTGCAATAGATTTGTTTCTTTCCATGTATATGGATCTATGTTTCCCTTTTTATGAATCTCTGGGCACAATCCTTGGATATTTATAGAGATCCAGCTTTCTTTGGAGAATGTTTATGTAATTGAGTGGTGTGATATATGCAGTAGCTTAACTGCAGCAATTGTGATTCTCCTCAATTTTCTGCATTTGGATGTCCCTGAACTCTATAATGTGTTTATGGCTCCCATCATGTGGTGTAATATAAGGACATAAGAGTTTGGATCAGGAAAAGGGAACATTGTGCTGAGCAAGGGTACTGGGACGCTTCATGAAACCTTTGTGAAATATTCCAAAAATACTCTTTTTCCCGTGTCAATCTCATCAAATATCCCTGTTGTTTTCAAATATAAGTAATGTTGGTTTCCCACATCCAAAGGGGAAGTGAATTTAGCCTGCCAACACATTATAGGCAGAGATTGTACAAATGAATTACAGAACTCAAAATGATTCATCTTTGAAAGCAATTAATATGAAATACAATTTCCACAACTCATTTTGTAATACATATAATTGATAAAGGCGTTGTCAAGATGCACATTGTAGAAGTGTTTTAGGAACTTGGGGTCTCATCAATTTAAGAATGTTTGAAGTTAATTGGATTCTCAATGCTCATCTGATAAAACTAGGATCGGATGGGAAAACAACTGCTTTATATTTCAACTTTATTAATGATTTATTCTTTCTGCCAGGTGGCGATGAAGCAGGAATAGCAGCAGCCGATGCAACAAAGTAATTTTCTTTTCCTCATTTTATAAAAAAAGTCATCTGACTGAAGTTATGTTTCTAAACTTTTTCAGAAAATTTCACTGAATCTGCAGCAATAATTAGTGTAGCTTTGTCTGTAAAGTTGGTCTGTATTGAACTTGTTGAAGTATCCTGTGTCGTTTGCTTAGGGGTTTATAATGATCTTGTATTCATGTTGTATCCCTCTACATAATAGCTTGCATCATTTGCCTGGATATTTTAGCATAATTTCAAAACCAAGTTTCAGTTCTTCATGCCCTATTCAATGTTGCATTTTGTTTGTGGTTCTTTTTACTTATCTTAATCGCCATTCTTCAACTCCAAGTGCATTTTTTTATATGGTTTGATATGATTTGTTAGTGTTAAGGAGTGTTAAACTAATTCTTGTTTATTACTTTACAAAAGAAAAAACCAATTCCGTTAACATTTCCAGCCCCAAAGCTTAAATTATTAGGTGGGGAGAGACTACATGAGTATAGATAATAAACACTTCCCTCACCATCTAATTTTGTTGCTCAATTATCAATTTCCATCGGTATCTTTTATATTCTCTGTCCATGGCAGCAAGGCTGGATCTATAGTAGTTTTTGTTTGGGAGGGGTTGTGGGGGAAAGGTTACGCGTGCTTATGTCATAATTAAGAAAACACATTCATATCAATTGCTATTTTCCACAAATATTACTATATATTCGAAAATTTGCTCCTTGGGAATTTTACAATTACAGATAACACACCTCAAAGAATAGTTTTTGAATATCTGTTTGTATATCATTTTTATTGGAAGCGGTCATTTAATTAGTTATCAAAAAAGATCTTAATTCTACCAAAGTAGGAGTGGATTCAAAGAAAGAATATTACTAATTGTAAGGCCTCCAATAATCTGCTGTTGATTTCAGCCATAAAAGAAAAGGGAAATATTCCTCTTCCAGATTTTTCACACATGATTATCTGTTCATTTTTCTTTTGTGAAATGGTTTAATTTTACTTAATGACTTGGATTTCCATGACATGAGCTTTAACATGTTTGCTACAAGTGATTAATATTTAAGGTCAATGGAAACAAGAATAGCTTCGCTTTTTGTGATGCAGTTCTGGTTCATTTGTTTTACTGAGAGTTCTCTTTAGCAGAAATTGATTAGTCGCACCAAATATGGATGGTAGTAATCATCCTAGCCTGTGGTCTTTATTTTGCCGTTGTCATTCTGAAATCCCATAAAGTCTCTCGCTAAGGTATATAGCTACTATCAAACATGTGCATCTGTCCATCCATCCACTCAGCCGCGCATATGCTACTCTGTCATGTGCATGCATGTTTTGGTCACATGAGAAAGCTAGTTGTACTCTTTTCAAACCTCAATAATATTTCCATTTCCTTTTTCTAATTTCTTCTAATTATTCAGGAAGGAACTTCTAAGGGCTATTGATGTACGGCTTGCCGCAGTTAGGCAGGACTTAACCACTGCATGTACTCGAGCTTCTGCTGCTGGTTTTAACCCTTACAGTGTCTCTGACCTCCAACTCTTTGCAGATTGCTTTGGAGCTTATCGTCTGAAGTAAGAAACTACTTCTCTATGATTGATCCTTCTGGCCTACTTTTATTGATCTAGGCCAGTCTTGAGACTCAGGACCCTATTGATGCCCCGCAGTCAGACCTCTTTCACATGTCTCGTGTTGTTCTTAATCTTGTAATTTTCAATAGTGTTATCATGCGCGAAGTTTCTCAATTTGAAATGCTTCTCGTAGAAGCCGATGGAATGATCTAAACATTTAGTTGGGATACTATGGTCGCTTTCTGGCCCCTTGTTTTTTGGTTTAGACACGGCTGTTTCTTTTCTTAGCTTTTTGAACAGCTCGCGACTTTAATGTTTCCTTTGATGATTTTGTTCTCCTTTTTCCATGTATAATTTCTACTAAAAGTGCACTGAAGCATTATGTGGGTGTCGAAGGCTCGGCTTTATTTGTTAATGACAGCTATGCAAGCTTGAGGCTTTGCATATTTCTGCTAAATGTTTGATTAATGATGAGAAGCATTTGCTGGAAGAAATACAGTGTTTAATTGCTGGGTTTAGAACTTTAGCAGAGAGCTATCATCCACAACTGAGGTGAAGATACTCATACCCCTAAACAAAAGATTCACATTTAGTGGCCTCGCAGATTCTATCCACAAATGCAAAATAAAGATCATGCTGAAGTATCATGTAAATAGTGGAAGTTATCTATGGCTCCCATTACGTCAAGGGTTTCTGATATAAAAAATTCCACTAGAGGATTATCAGTTTGATGAAGTGGGAATTCCCACTTGATGGGGTCATGAGCTCATCTTTTCAGCTGTTTTTGTTTATTTATTTCTGAGGATAAGAAAGCACCTTTCATCTTTGGCGAGGCAGAAATTTGTAGACTCTAATGTGTTCCATCGTCCTTGTGACAACCTTTCTCCAAGTGAGGATAGAGGCCTCGGATGGCTGTACTGTCCTCTGATGCTGGTGTCTGCTGGGTCAGTATTTATGTGCACTTAATCAACCAAAACGTTTCCCACTGTCACGTTCATCCACTTCCTGCAAATCGCATGTTAATCAATTTGGTTGACCGATACAAAATCCTAATTTGTCCTGTTGTCTCCAAAGTTTATACTTGCTTGAGTTTTATAGGAACAGAAGTCCAGGGCAGAAAGAACTACCATCATCCTAGTTTAAAATCACAAGCAGACACACAGATGTGATAGTTGATATAATGTGGGGTTTATAATGATCTTAGAAGTTGGGGTACCACATTATATGGCAGGTCTTGTAAAGTGATTGAATGTTTACCTGTACATGAACAGCTCTTAACTTCACTCTTTTTTCCACTAAGTAATTCTTCTGTGATAATTTTTTAGACAGCATACTTCTATTAGCATGTTCATAGTTTTGATTCCTTTCAAGTGTTTTGATTATGATCTATATTTGACTTGTGTAGTGAAGCTTGCTCCAAATTCCTGTCGCTGTGCCAAAGAAGACCAGAACTGCTCTCCTTGTGGAAGTCAGGCGCTGCTGAGAGAGGAATCAGATCTTCATGTGAATCTGACATGTCCCTTGATGATCCCACAGAAGATCAAACTGCACCCTCTCGGCCCCTGTTAGTGCATTCAAACAGACACTCGATTGACCAAGAGCTATGTGCTGCCCAAACTGTGGGAAAGCAGTCAGACCAATCAAAAACCTCCAGTAGTCAACAAACCAAGGCCTTCACTACATTTCCTACCCGAATTGATAATTCGGATGAGAAAGACACAGAAGAGAAAGAGGAAAAAGATGAAGAATCACCAACAATCCAGATAAGTCAATCAGGTAGGCGGCTCAGCGTTCAGGACCGCATAAATCTCTTTGAAAGCAAACAGAAGGAGAATTCTAACAGTGGCAGTGGTAGCAAACCTTCTGTGGGCAAGTCTATCGAGCTGAGAAGGCTCTCCTCTGATGTTTCGTCGGCACCTGCAGCAGTTGAGAAGGCTGTGTTGAGGAGATGGAGTGGTGCAAGTGATATGAGTATTGACTTGAGTGTTGACAAGAGAGAGAACAATGGCGAAAGCCCTTTGTGTACGCCCTCGTCAACTTCTATTTCTCAGGAAAAACATACTGTTTTTTCTGCTTTGTCTGAGGATAGAAACCAAAAGGTTTTGACTGATAGCACTGGTTCTTTTAAAAGTGATAGTAAGAGTGACTTGGGTAAATTTGGCGATACTGGACAGAAAGAACATGCTGAACTGCAGAGCCATGTCTACTTGTCAGGAAAAGAAGATGAGACAGATGGTGGAAGCACCAGTCTGAAGGATTCAGCAAGTTCACTGACCCAAACTAGGCCCTTTACCGGTAGGGTACAGCAGATAGGGGTAAGCAGTCAGGAGGCTGCAGGAGAAAAGGTTAACTCCTTATCAGGAGGTGAAGGTGGTAGAAACATAGAATTGGTGGATGCTGAGGTGCAACTGATGGGCTCTGCATATAAAAAGGAAGGAGCTGGGATGAAAAACCATGCTGCTCCCAAGACTAAAACTGGAGGTTCCCTAAGCAGGGTTGGAGATGTGACATCCAAAAGTAGAAGTGGGAATGGAATTGATGATCCTGCCATAAAAGATCCACCACAGGTTAAATCCCACCCTAGGGGTTTTCATGGACATTCTCGATCTTTTTCTGGGCAAATTGAACGTGGTATAGGACTTAAAGCTAGAGAAATGCAAGAAAAAGGAATCAGTGGGGATCAATTGACAACACAACCAAAGTGGAGATCCCTTACTGGGGAATCTGAAGAAGCAGCTACGGACTTGGTGGCACCTGTGAAGGTGCAGACCATGGCGGAAGAATCTCATATCCCGAAACTGAAGTTTCAAAAGCCAGTTACAGCTGTTTCTGAACAAATTAAGAGGACTCAAGGAAAGAAGGATGAGGGTGGCTCCTCAAATGTGAATAGTAAATTACCTTTTCCCAGTAGAAAGGCTCTTGAGAGTCAAGAGGCATCAGCTATGCCTTCATCGAACCCAACGGAGCAAGTTCAGAGGGTACGGCAATCTAAAGGAAACCAGGAGCTCAATGATGAGCTTAAGATGAAGGCTAATGAGTTGGAAAAGCTCTTTGCAGAACACAAGCTTCGCCTTCCGGTAGATCAGTCCAGCTCTGCTCGAAGGAGTAAACCTGCTGATTCCCAGATAGAACCAGTCGCACTGCAGAATAAGAAATCAGCAGTCCAGGAGGTAGCCCCTGTTGAACTGCCTGAGAAGAACTTAGCGATTGACTTAAGTGGGAATACAGATAAGGTGACGGACTTTCATACTCCTCCGTCAATGAAGATGTTGGATAATCAGGATGCCGATACTCTCAGGAGGAACTTTTCTGACCTTAGTTTCTCTGATGATTCTAGAGGAAAGTTTTATGAAAAGTACATGCAGAAAAGAGATGCAAAGTTGAGGGAAGAGTGGGGATCTAAGAGGGCAGAGAAGGAGGCAAAACTGAAAGCCATGCATGATAGCCTCGAGCAAAGTAGAGCTGAAATGAAGGCTAAGTTTTCTGGTTCAGTAGGGAGACGTCAATCACTCTCTAGTACTCGTCAACGTACTGATAAACAGAGATCATTCAATATGCGGTCAAATGTGAAGGAGCAGGTACTAATGTGAATGAGTTTTTGAAAAACCCCAAAAATTATTGGTAGGTAAAGCATGACGGATTCTGCTGTATTAAACTTGAAACCAAAAAATTTGACAGTAAATAAATTTTGAGGAACTAACTTCAGTGAAGTTTTATTTCTGATGTCAGCAAACTGATCTTGTTCAAAGTGAAGAGGAGGAATTTGAGGCATATCCAGATGATGGTGTTTCTAGAAGCAACCAGATGAAGAAGCCTTTTCCAAACCGTAACTTGTCTTCATTGACTCCTCGCAATTCAGCAGCACCAGGTTCAAGGTCTTCGGCCAGAGCTTCCAACTCTTTTTCTGGGAGACGAAGGGCACCGTTAGAAAACCCTCTTGCGCAGTCTGTCCCCAACTTCTCTGATTTCAGGAAAGAAAACACGAAGCCCTCCTCCGGCATCAGCAAAGCACCAAATCGTTCCCAAGTGAGAAGCTATGCTCGAAGTAAGAGTAATGGCGAAGACTTGCCTCTTGTCAAGGAGGAGAAAACTCGGCGATCTGAGTCTTTAAGGAAAAGCTCTGCTGGTCCTGTAGAGTTCAAGGACATGTCTGCTTCGCATGGTGATGTGGCTATTTTGGCTTCAATGGAATTTGATCAAGGACAGATGGATCATAGTGTCCAAGACGAATTCTCAAAAAATGGTAATTCGAAGTTTTTTCATGGAAAGGTTAATGGAGTTGGTCCTGGTGTAGGATCTAGCAGTGCAAGGAACGCTTCAATGACATCTGAACATTTGATGAATGATCACGATTTTGATTCAGATTTTGTGGCTGATGATTTGGTAGACATGCCAAAAGAGGAAGATGATGATCCTGACGTTATAGCAGTCCAAGATTTTGCCAATGGAAATTCGAGGTTGAGCCAGGACTCGGATGATTCGGTGAAATCTGGGTCTGAAAATGATGATTCATCGAGATCAATTTCTCAAGCTGACCCCGCTTTAATTAGTGAATTTGCTGCCTCTGTGCCATCAAAATTCCATCCAACAGGTTCTTTAAAGGATTCACCTTGTGAAAGCCCAGTCTCATGGAATTCACGCGTTCAAAATTTGTTTTCCTATCCGCATGAGACTTCAGATATTGATGCTTCCATGGATTCTCCAATTGGAAGCCCTGCATCATGGAACTCCCATACTCTGGGCCAAGCAGAGGTTGATGCTGCACGAATGAGAAAGAAATGGGGGAGTGCGCAGAAACCTTTTCTTGTTGCTAATTCTTCCTATACTCAGTCCCGCAAAGATGTGACGAAAGGCTTCAAACGGCTGTTGAAGTTTGGCAGAAAAAATCGGGGGACTGATAGTATGGTGGATTGGATATCTGCCACGACCTCAGAGGGAGATGATGATACTGAAGATGGAAGAGATCCTGCTAATAGGTCATCAGAAGATTTGAGGAAGTCAAGAATGGGATTTTCCCAGGGTCATCCATCTGATGACAGCTTTAATGAGAGTGAGTTAAATGAACAGGGTAAGTTTTCATGGAGTGTGACGTGACCTCATGGTAGAGAATTACTCCTTGTTAGGTCTAGTTTCGAATTGCTTCTAAATTTAATTTCTGGTGGGCATCTTTTGGCTAAACATTGTCTTTTGATATCATCGGCAGGATGCATATCACCTGAGATCTGCTTAGTTATTTTTTCTTTCTTAGTTTGATGCCAAAGCTTTTGTTGCCGGGGGCTTCATAAACTGTTAGCTTGTTATGAAGTCTAATTGTCATTTTTCCAGATTTGTATTCCATTTGGCATCTGTGATGTTGCTGCTGAATGTTTGATTGACTTGTCTACTCATTTGCATCATGGATAGATCTGTGAGGAGAGGAGGTGAATGGTATTCTGTGTTTTTGTTGATTATATTACATAATATATCAGATTTTCTGTCAAATGACCTTGTAATTCTCCTAAGAAGAGTTTTGATATCCTGATTTACCCTTTATTATGTCGTCCCAAAGCAAAGTTACCAGGATTGTTTCATCATTCCTGACTGCTGTGGGTTGTGAATGTCATCTGTATAAGAATTTGCTTTAGTGCTTCAGAAACGGAGACAAGCTTAATGCGGGTTGTTAAGTTGATGGAATATCTCTCTTTTCTTGCAGTTGAAGCCTTACGTAGTACCATACCAGCTCCTCCTGCAAACTTTAAACCGAGGGATGATCATATCTCAGGAAGCTCTTTGAAAGGTGACTTTTTTTCACTGATAGCCAGACTTTCCTTTTCTTTCACTTAAGATTATATTCACAGCCTTTGTATATTATTTACCTGTCCTAAGATATCCTTGTCCTGTCGAAGTTGTATTGACCCCTTGTGTGGGATGATCCCATTTTGTTGGAAAGAGTCTGTCAATGAACTGTGATGGAAGAGACTGAGGGGACCTACTCTTCGAGTCATTATTCTCAACAGATTTATGAGAATCCTGATTGTGCCCCCATTTTTCAGATATCAATAGCCCCCCACTGATTTTATTTTCACAGTGTGTTGACATAAGAGTTGGGAAATTTGCAGCCCCCAGATCATTTTTCTCTCTTTCAACATTCCGGAGCAAGGGAAGCGACACGAAACCTAGGTGATCATCTGTAGTTTGTAGCCCGAGGGCATGCTTGAAATCGTCGAGGGTTCCTCTGGAGAGGCTGCTGTCAGACTCAGATACAGATGCTTGATATTGGCATGATATAGTCTACTGTGTAAGATTCGTTACTATTTGAGTCATGTATATCTTTGTGAATGTGCGAGGACACTCGTGATCTAGTCAGTTATTTAGGTAGTCACATGTTGAAATATGTTGTATATTTGTCTTGGACACAAGTTCGCCTTCTGGCGTAACTTCTTCATGATTTTGGTAGTCCAGGGGCTTTCCTTTTGCCCTTTATATTCATAGCTTTGTGTGGTGTACATCAGATGGGACACTCAGAGTCGTCGACATTGTACCGAGATAGATTGTTCCGCGGAACAACAGCTTATAAAAGATGAGGATTGTTTCTCTTTTTTGACTTCTCCTTTCTTTCTTGTCCGCTCTGCATCATTTGGTTTCATTCTTTTCTTTCCAGTCTCTTACTCGATTCTCTGATAGTGCGGATATGATTCTGTTCGGCGTTGGTTAGCATAGTGCTTGACAAACTTTTGAGAAGGCGACAGCGACGTGATATAGTTGTAAATTATAGATGATTGTGGAGAAGTGGTTAAAGGGTGGTTTTTCCAACTACTAGGTGGTCGTTGAGCTCTATGGAATGGCTTTAGTGACCGTCTGAATTTAATCAGTACCGCTCTATGATTAGTAGTAGTTGACTAGCGGTGACAACTAATCAACACAGTTTCTCTTTTTGAGATGGTGTACCTAATTGATTTAGTTCATTGTCGTATTATGCTCTTAATATCTACGTTCAATTTAGTGTGCGAGACGTGACATCCACTGATGGTCGAGTGGTTGATGGTCAAAAGTTGCAGTCAGTCACCTGTGCTTCGGACTCCGGGAATTGATCAAATTATTTGACTTCTTGAATCCATGAAAGAGTCCCTCGACACCTCAGCCCCTTCGAAATTTTATGTTTTCTATAGGGAAGAATGGGGAAATTATAAAAAAAAAAAAGTCTTAAATCTATTGTATTTATACTAATTCAGTTATAAATCTTTCAATTTGGCCAATTTAGTGTTAAACTTTTTGACGATTTGTCAATTTAGTCATTCTAATAAATTTTGATTGGAAATCGTTAACGTGGGCGCCAACTATCTTATGTGACACAGTCGGTCTTGACATAAACAATTTTATAATTTTTAAAATTTTTAAAATTTTTTCTTCTAAGCCCGGAGAGGCTTCGTAGAAAAAAAAGGAAAAATAAAATAAAATAAGAAAATAAAATAAAATCAGAAAATTTTGAAGAAATTAAAAAGTCATAAAATTTGTTTATGTTAGTGCTGGTCGTCCTATGTGACACTGTTAGTGTCCACGTTAGTGATATCCGACCAAAATCAAACCCTATTTAGTGATTTGTAAATCATTAGAATTTGAAATCGAGACCTTTCAATATTTGTCCCAATTAGCCAACTAAACTTTAGACGGCTCGAAAATAAAGGAATTTCAGCAAAAATGGAAAGGAAGAAAGAGAACAACGAAGGGATAAAGGAATTTCAGCGAAAACGGAGAAGAAGGAAGAGCAGAATGAAGGGACATAGCAATACAGACTCATCTAATCAAATTTGAAAGTTGCGTTACCTTTGGATTTCAATCTAATGACATCATTGATGGGGTGAGTTTCGCTGTCCCCTGTTCTCGCCTATGAACCGTGGACTGTGAGAAAAGGAAGTTGGAATGTCCTCACCTTTCTTAAAGAGACATGTGACCACAAAATTAATCACACCAAATTATCCTTCACCTGTTGGGTGTTTGTGCATTAAACATAGCTCAAATGAGAGGATCGAAATTGACATTTGAGGCCAATATAAAGATTTCTTCAAACTAATAAATATTTTCTTCTTTTTCTCCCCCCCTTTCCATTCTTAATTCTTTTTTTTTTTTAAAGTAGCATTATTTTCTCTTGCCTTATAAGCCAAGAGTGGTTGGTGCGTTACGTGCCTGGCATGCAAAGTTAGAGAGATTCTCGGGTCATCAATGGCCACCACGACCAGAGAGACCCTCCTCTGTTTCTTCTTCTTCTTCTTCTCCTCTGTGTGGACTTACCTTCTGAGCTCCTCTTGAACTTATCTCCTGCATTACACTCAGGTTCTTTGTCCGTACTCTTTCAGGCTATACTCGCTTCCAATGTTCAGCCTTCTGATATTTACTGCCTTATTTTGAAGGACAGATGTTATGCGAACTTTCTGTATGTGTCGATTCGGGCTGATGTGGCCGGTCTCCTGAAAATTCGACACTTCTGTTTTTCTCCTCCAGCAATTAGCGTTATTAATCATTAAACACATAACCTTCATGCTGCCTATGGTATTTGCATGTCAAATGTGGTGCATGGTGTCCTGTATTGATATATGAATATGTTGGTGTATTATATGTGTGTGTGCATGCGTTCTTGGTCATCATGTTCTTTTGAGCAGTTATCAGAGTCCAAATAGTTAGTAATCCTTCAGTTATAGTTGTACTCTGGATAAAGTTTTGCTAAGTTTGTTCTTAAATGGATTGCCTTCCGGATTATAACCATTTTCTAGCTCAAATTGTGGATGTCTGCTTGTTAACAGAAACCAAAAGATTGCTAATGTCTGGCTGGTTAACGTGCTTGTTAAACTGTCCCCTTCGCATGTGTGCATGTGCTGGCGTGTATTAGCTAGTGGGCTATGCAAAGCTAGACTTGTTCTGATCTTGACCCCAACTTACCTCTGCAGGAGATCTACTCTATTTCTGGGGGACAAAAGAAAAGATAAATGGCATCCCTTACACCAGGAGTGCTTCTAAAGCTCCTTCAGAGCATAAACTCCAATGTCAAAGTTCGTGGAGAATATCGATCCGTCCTCCTACAAGTCATCAGCATCGTGCCAGCCTTAAGTGGATCAGAGCTTTGGCCTAACCAAGGGTTCTTTGTGAAAGTATCTGATTCCTCTCACTCCACGTACGTCTCGCTATCAAGGAAAGACAATGAACTCATTCTGAACAATAAGTTACAGCTAGGCCAGTTCTTTTATGTTGATCGAGTCGAAGCAGGCACGCCTGTGCCTATCCTAATCGGGGTAAGACCGGTTCCTGGGAGGAATCTGTTTGTGGGAAATCCCAAAGACTTGATGCAAATATTAGAGCCATCCGAAGGGCCTAGTCCAGCGCAAGGTGAAGCGATTAGTAGCACCAAATTGAATGAGCAAACGGAAACAAAAGAGAAAGATGAAAGCTTGAAACAGAAGTTTGTTATCAAAGAAGAGAAGGTGGTGATAGCATCAAGGTACATGCGGGGTGTTTTAGTGTCCCACAAAGTTGGTGAATCCGATTCAAATGGAGGAAAGGCAAGTGAAATTGACAACGGTGGATGTGGCAAAAGGGCTGGCTTAGCAAGATACAAACAGCAAGAGCTTAAAGATCAGGTTTGTATATGGACTCTAATGAGTCCAATCTATCAGTCTTATACAATTTCGAAGGCATTTGCCGTAGTTCAAGATGACCTTCAGAGCTCTTAAGATGCTACTGGTAAACGAAGGCGTGTTCTTACAAAACTAACTGAATGCCCTTGATGATAACTTCCCTCATAAGTATGTCCTGTTTATCGGATTTGCAATTAGTCTGATTTGACCTGAAAATGGATGTAACGGAAGTTAGAAATTGTTCCCTTTCTGAAACTTTAGCTTCTAGGTATCCACATAGGTGTACTAGAAAGTACTCTAGGAAACATCAGACTGGGTAACGTGAGAGCTCGGGTGACACACAACTGAATCTGCCATCTGGCGAAGCTGTATTTCCTTTATTGGAGTCACTCTTCCTTCTAACTGTTTTCTGATGCTGTATTTTGAAAACTGAGAAAATGAACTGTTTAATGATGCTAGCATTGCAGACACATCCATCTACTCCTCTTAGAAGTCGTCCTGAGGCCCTTGCATCGAAGCCAGATGCTCCTATACCCAACACGAGGGATGCTGCTGCACCTCTGAAGAGCATGCCTAAACGTGCTATAAGTAAGCAAGAGAACATGCACGCAAATCTGCCTCCTGTCAATAAAGAAAGGAGTAACTCCTCTGAGTCAATGACTTGGGCCTCTCTCCCTCCCAACCTTTTGAAATCTGGAAAGGTACTCCTTTTTCCTCCTCCACATGCTCGATTTTAATATGGTTTTAAACCAATGTAATTATCCAGTACAGGAACGTCTGACAATTGAACTCATCGTGGCTTTTGTCTGTTTTGACGCGCTTAAAAGAAACTGTTCTAGCGTTCTGCATAAGTATTAATTCCAAGGAGAAGACTCACGAACAAAAGCATGCTTTTGTTATGAGTTATTTGAAAAATGGTGAAATGCAAACTATTGACACACTTACATTATTTTTCCTGATAGTTTATTCTCATTTCACTAGGGGATACTTAAAAGGAGAAATGTTGCTTCTTTAGTAGCAGCAGAAGCTCAAAAAGAGGCATCAGCAGCTGGCACTTTGATTAAGTGCCTCAGGTAATCGTTGTCATTAAGGAAATACTTTTCGTAAGTTGCTGCATGTTCTTCATTAAAGTTTTAAAGACCCTTTCGTTTGCCCAGCATGTTTGCGGATCTCTCCTCGTCTACTGCCACAGAGGACCCCCATGGTTCGCTTACCAAGTTTTTCACACTCTATCAGCTAATCGACCAATTAAACCAGTTGACACTGCTAAGAAATACTGTGCATCCGTTATCTTCTCATTCTCCCACTACAAACAACGAGAAACCTAACAACAGTGGAGTCACAAATCCGGGAAGAGGTATATTAAAGTCTTCAAAGGTTAATCTTGAAATAAATGTGACTGAGAAACTGGAATGGGCTAAAGGGGATGGTGCTAGAGAGATTAAAGAGATGAGACAAACCCTCTTACAGGAAACAGAATGTCGGTTCTTAAAATTCCTGGAAGGAGCGTTGGACACTGGATTTCGTGCCAGTGCCTCTGAAAGAAAAGGCAAGGATGCTTTTGGACGATGGGCTGAGCCGAACAATAACCATATCGCTGTCACATTATCACAGCTGAAGCAAGCAAGCGAATGGTTGGATAGATTCAGAGGCAAATTACATTCTCAAAACAGCAGACTCCAATTGGAGACTGTTGATAGACTAAAGCAGAAGGTGTACTCTTCTTTGCTCATACATGTCGAGTCGGCGGCCACAGCTCTAGAGACCCGATCTGATCGTGGTTGAAATCAGGCAAACTGGATGATGTTTTAAAAGCTTGTTTGCCTACTTCTGTTTATGGATAAGTTATGACATCCAATGTAGCATTGCTCGATACTCCGAGAGTCCAACCAATGTTTTTGGTGATTTGGCTAACTCTATCTGATGTTCATAAAATTATTTTCCAATTCTTGAATATATATGATTGAAGGGTCAGATATTCTAGCAGACATTTTCCTGATTGCTCTCTCATATGAGCACAAGAAATGACTTCTGCTGAATATATTTTCATGTCATGCATTATAAACTCATAACATCCTAAAATGAAACACCTTGCTAAAAAGAAACGTTACTTACCTGATGAATTTCCAGCATTTGCTCAATGTTATCATCATTTTGCTGGAGTCAAGATAGGAAAAGAAGCCAAGCTGGAGAGCCAGGGCACATGCATGGTTGTCTGTTCAGATCATCAATCCAAAGATAAGATCAATTTCAGCATGTGCCCTGCTTCTCCAGCATGGCAATAACCCTCTCCTCATTTTGCCTTCTTATTGTTGCAGATCAAAGACATTCTCTTATGCACCCAAGTTTTGACCTTTAAATACTAGCAGAAAGTGAGTAAACCAGCTATACCAAGTACCCTTTATAGCTCAACATTGAAGGAAAAAGAAGACCAAAGCTTTAATTTTCGTGTTCTTTTAGTTTCTTTAAGGTGATGTGGGATACATGTGAATTGATATTAAAGCAAATCCATTAGTTGACAATGTTACTTAGGTGTCTGCAGGTGATTACAGCTTAGAGCTGATAAGCTGACGAGGAATCCACAGTGAAAACTCTGCAAAAGTAGTTTTATGGGTGGGTGAGTGAGTGGTTGATCTGTGTGCCTTCGCTTATCGAATGAGCTCACGATCCTGATCACGTTTTGTCCATGGAAAAAAAGCAAAAAGCCATTGGCATGCTGAACTACCCGAAGTTGGGTAAAATGACTATTGCGAGTGTCCCAAGAAACTTTTAGGTGCTTTCGAAGCACGACTAAGAGAGGATCTGACAGCTTTTATATTAAACTAACAACCACGATTTTAGTGACTTACAAATATTGAAGAAAATACATTTCCAAAATTAACAGTCTTCCTGGATATGCATATTTGTAAGATTCATAATTAATTCTTAGAGAAAATGGCATCACAGGTATCATAATTTTCGTATTGCGCTCACTTTGTTACCATAAATTTTCAATCGTTTACCTACATGTCATAATTTTTTAGTTGATCACTTGAATATCATAACATATAATAAACATTGATTACAAGTGCTATAAATTTTAACCATGCTTTGGATTTTCTAGTAAGGGAGTTTGCCGAGATTACTCAAGTGAATATTTTTCATAAGTTGCGACATCAAAATGAGAGTCGTACGAAAATTATGACATCATTTTTCCTTTATTATTGGCTTAAGAATAGCAGCAACATGACATATAATTACTTAATTAGTTTTTCTTTTCTTGATTGAAAACTTTATTTGCATCAGAATAATCTTTTTAACAAAGACGAAAAGGAGCCATACAATTTCAAAGTTCCCAGCCTAATTCCCTAAGAAAACTCCAACATTTGGTCTAGTTTCAATTATGTCTTGACTTTTTTTTTTTCCTCATAAAAAATCCCAAACTTTAAGTAATGTTCCAAATCTGCTCCGAACTTTTTTTTTTGTTTCAGAAAAATCCCAAACTTAAGGTCCAATTCCAAATTTGCTTCGAATTTGTTTTGTCTAAAAAAAATTACCAACTTTTAATCCATTATCAAATCTACCCCAATGGTCCAATCTTAACTTGATGTGGCATTTTCGCGTCGATATCAGCAATGTGACATGGAAAATTATCTCCAAAATAAAATCATTCTAGGATATGAAAATTGGAAACGACTAATGATGACTTTTGGACAAAGAGCTAATGGGAGCAAATTTGGAACTAGAGTAAAAATTTGTGATTTTTTTGTTAGACAAAAAAAAGTTGGGAGTAAATTCGGTACTAGATTTAAAGTTGGGGATATTTTTTAGACAAAGAAAAATTCGGCGTAGAATTGAGACTAGACCTAAAGTTGAGTTTTTTTTTTAAAGGTTATTAGGCCTTCCTATCCGTATCCTTTTTCGTCTAGGCTTCTAGGACTATGCGAGAAGGGACAACCAAGATGTTTATTTCATTCTATTAAAATGAGTAGGAGATGCATTAATCAAAATTGTCTCTTATCTTATACCTTGAAAGAATGTTTCCTAAATTCGAAAATACATTTTTACTTAAGTAAGACCATTCTCATAATAGTCGAATTGTATATATAAGATATTATAATGACCAACATTTTAAGATCACGAAATCTGAAAGTTCCATATAAATTAGCTTCGACTTGAGTATGATATGGATGTATCATTTCAGGTGTATTCAAAAGAAAATCTCATTTCAATGGGGAATTTGGTTGTATATTATCGAATTGTAGTGAGAATTACTGCAGTCACATGTATGCATCATAAAAAAGGTTAATTTAAGTACGTAAAAATTATTCGTTAATGTGAACCCCAGATAATATAAAATCGATACTTGCTAAAATTACGGCCAAAATCGAGTTCTATTAAGCGATGTATTATGTAATACGTTAGCGTCTTTGAGAAATATTCATATATATACTTTTAGTAACAATATGAAATGAAAAGAAGCAAATAGTATGGTTAGGTGATTAAATAAAGTACAATCCTATAAGCTAACAAAAAATATAAGTTGGGAAAAAGCAAAAGATTAATTTGTCTTTTACCGGACTAAAAAGAAGAGAAATAAAGAGGAGAACGAATAATAACGCCAAAAGAAATCGCAGAAAATCTTGTGTTTGCCAAAAATGGATATAATTTTTTTTTAATTCAGATAAAGGTTTAAATTTCCTCCTTTAAAAAAAAAAAAATTTAGAGAACGGCAGCTTTGTGGAAGTATTTTTCATTAATTAGCCAATTTGCTGCTTCGTGAGTTTCCTCTCCTCGTTGATAAACCTAGAGAGAGAGAGAGAGAGGGGCGGAGACAACAGGAATTCATCATCGAGAGCCGTTCATCTCCGATCTGAGTCGCGATCATCGATCGATTCGGTCGAAGCTTGCAGAGATTGATAGGTAGATTGCGAATCGGGAGACCTCGCAGCCGCGATCGGGATTGGGCACGAGGTCTGCGGGATTGGATCTGGGGATAATCTTTTTGTTCATTTTGCCGCGATCGGTAGGAAATGGTGAAGCTCACGTTGATCGCCCGTGTCACCGATGGCCTTCCTCTCGCGGAGGGACTCGACGATGGCCGCGACATCAAGGACGCCGAATTCTACAAGCAGCAAGTCAAGGCCCTGTTCAAGAATCTCTCCAAAGGCCAAAACGAGCCCTCGAGAATGTCGGTCGAAACCGGCCCTTACTTCTTCCAGTATCCTATGTTTAATTTGTGTTTTTGTGCGTGTGTGAAGTATGAATTGCGAATGTTTTGGGCATTGATCTCCGAGTTCCGAGTGGGGGGATTTCGCAATTCGGCCTTAACCCAAGTTGTCTCAGTTACATCATCGAGGGGCGCGTGTGTTACTTGACCATGTGCGATCGTGCTTACCCCAAGAAGCTCGCATTCCAGTACCTGGAGGATCTCAAGAATGAGTTCGAGCGCGTAAATGGAGCTCAGATCGAAACTGCGGCTAGGCCGTATGCTTTCATCAAATTTGGTAACCCTCTTGTTTTCCTTTCTTCTGCTGGTGAAATTGAAACCGCAGGCTTGATTCCTTGTCATGCATTGCTTATACCGTGTCATACCGTGCTTTGATTTTCGCCTTTTGTTTCTTTTTTTTTTTTTGCTGTTAAAAGATACGTTTATACAGAAAACAAAGAAACTGTATCAGGACACTCGTACCCAGAGGAACATTTCAAAGTTGAATGATGAACTCTATGAGGTCCACCAGATTATGACCCGCAATGTCCAAGAGGTACTTGGTGTTGGCGAAAAATTGGATCGTAAGTTTCCATCATAAAATTCTTTCCATCATTAGTTAATGCATGTGTTAGGTCTCAAAAGTTTGAATTTTGAACTGATACATCGCATTCTAGCATGTAATTACTCGTTTTTCAGTTGATAAAACAGAGACATATCCAGCAGCATATTTTAGTTCTCTCTTTCTCTCTATTCTGTGAGGGTAACATGTGATCTTGCTGAATCTTCTTTGAAAGGGGCCAATTCCAAAATAACCTTGCATGCCTAGTTGAGGGGCCTTTACTGGAAGTTAGTCGTGAAAAAGAGCAGCTTAGGTCAGAGGTCCTTAGAAAGTTCCCTTTTAGTCCACCCTTTGTAATTGGTATATCTGTGGTGAGACAACGGAGGCTGATGTCCATTCTCTCTTGCTTCAGCAGTATGCTTTGCGGCTGCTGTGTTGTAGGCAGTGCAAGTGCCTCTCTTTCTGCAACACTTTTCCTCTCTTGATTGACTTTTCTGACTACTTCACATGAAGTTCCACACTTAGGAACACCCATTAGAATGCATTTCATTATTGCACGTCTGGAGATTTCTCATGTATATACATGTAACAGTTGTTTCCAAAATTTTTGCAGAGGTTAGTGAAATGTCTAGTCGGTTAACATCAGAATCTCGCATATATGCCGACAAGGCGAGAGACTTGAATCGACAGGTAATCTTATTTGTTGATGTTGACATTTTCTATTCTTGTTGATGCATTTGGCTGGTTTTGTTACGACCTATAAGATTACTTGCAGTTGGTTGGATTACAATCAAGGTTGATTTTTATTTGAATTTCCGTGAGCATTTGAAGATGTGAAATTAATTAAGCTGGGTGACTTAACAAAAAACAAGTGGCAGTTCTCTTTTCAGTCGACATATCAATGAATGGTTAGCATTTTTTGGACCGAACAATGTCATTCTTGTTCTCTTACTTGGGGTTTTTTTGATACATTCCTCTGACATGTGGTATTCTGTTGCTTTGTGCCCATTGCTATTGTTTCAATTGTTTAGATAATTAATGACAGATCTATTGCTGAAATCTGCCACTTACTGCAGGCATTAATTCGGAAATGGGCCCCAGTTGCCATTGTTCTGGGAGTGGTCTTCCTTCTCTTCTGGGTTAAATCAAAGATATGGTGATGCGATTGCCTTGCCTGTACTTCTGCTCTACTGCAATGGGCTGCTGTGTTGCTGAGATATTCATTCTCAACGATATTAAATGGGGCACAGGATTTTTACAGAGAATCATGTGTTAAAAAATTAGTGTAGTTTTTCTAATTGCATTTTGTATTGGATGCTTCATTCCTTATGCAGTCGTGGCAATAGATTTGCCGTGTTAAGTAGTGAATAGAGAACCCTCCCTTAAGACTGGAGCAAGATCAAAATTTTATTGTTGACAACTAGCAGAGTGTTTTCCGTACAGGAGGCTGCATATAACTTTTGTTCATCTATACCTATTATCGTCTCTTATAGTACTGTTGGCTACAGCTTTATCATATCAAGATTATATTAGGTTTCGAGCACTCTTTTTATTTCCCCCACTCTTTGTTTTGGTATGTTCATTCTTTTGTTCCTACATTTGCATGAGATTTGCCACGAGAAAGATGTTTTTGTGCAGCAATGGTTAGAGTTCCTGTTGATGAATTTAAATTGTCTTCTCTCTTATTGCATATCTATCGGATTCTGTGTGCATCTTATAGATTGTTTTGTTTCGTGAATAGTACTCGTGTATGCAAGTCATTATCTTTTGGCTAATATGAAGAGTGAAGTTCCATTTACATATCATTGTTTCCCATTAGTCACTTTCATGTTGTTATTTGCATATGCATCAGAAGGCGTAAGCAGGCAGTTTGAGGTTTGCATCAAGTTCACTTGAAAGACTTAAATCTTTTGTCGTTCATCATGATGACTCTCTAAGAATCTTCCCTACTTCGATGCGCCTTTAACGCAGTAGTTCTTCTTCATTGATCTTGTTTGTGGAAATGATGAAAAGGAGACTGAATATCTTCTTCCCTTTCCGATGTTCAACGAAGGAGCGTCATGGAAACTATTCTATTGCTCTCAGAATTGCCTCTAGCTTCGCCTTGTGCATCGAACTCTTCCTCCACCGTCCTGTCAAAATAGGGGTTGCAAGTGTATTTTGATGCTGTGATTGATGGGAAATCCCATCGATTAGAAGAATTAGTTTATCATCCTAGCATAATCAACGCACTTCACATGTTAGATTATGCATCGTAGCCGTACCTTTTCTGCTGAAAATTTATTCACCTTGCTTCGCTCGAGTACTCTTTGTGAAGTCGCGTTTGATGTACTAATTTGTGGAGCTGGAAGGTCTCCGCGGTTTGCACCGAGCAAGTTGAAGCTCATGCTAGCAACTTGAGCATGCGTTGCTCCAGTTGTAACAAAGAGGAACTGAATTTCAGTACCACCTGCATAAAGAAATGTAAGGTGAATACGGCAAGGTGAGTCAATTTGTACTCTCAAACGCATGGATCGTGTCAATTTACCTCGGATTCAAACTTCGCTCCTTCGCTCCGGTTTTACCTCTGTCTGAACCCACCAAAGTACTCGCGAATCGAGTCTGAAAGGTTTAACTCGGTCTGAGTTCTCTTAGTAGCCTTTCTTCTGCTGGCCATGCAAAACGTGCGTGATGATAACGGAGTCCTGCTCTCGGACAATGCGAGCATTTTGGGGGCGAAGGTGAAGCAATACCCGTTAACAAAAGGGAAGGGGGCAAATTCGTCATTACGCCCACAGGAAAGAAGAGATTGGGGATTTTATTTTAAACAATGTGACCGTTTAGAAATGACAAAAAGAAGGAAATTGATGAAATCACGCCATAAATTATGAAATCGGGCAAAAGCACCCGAGAGAAATCGGGCAAAAGCACCCGAGAGAAGAAGCAAAAATCATTCATGGCGATCTCAGAGGAAGACTCGTCCATGGATGACCATATCTACGATACCGACGAAGAAGAAGGAGAGAGTTATAGCGATTCAGACGAAGACTACGACCCTGACGATTCGGACGACGACGATCAGAACGGCGGCATTCTGGACGACGCTCACTCCAAGTTCTCGGAGCTCTCGATCAAAAACACAGCGAAACCTCGGTTAGTTTTTCCATTCGGAATCTGGGTTCTGCGATTTTGAATGGACTGCAGTGACTTTCCTCGTCGCGGATTGGGAATTGCAGAGTACGGAAAGATGTTGATTGGAGTGATGATGCTGACCAGCCTCAGCTCGAGGCGAGCTTTATGGAGATTGACGCGAAAGAGAATGATAGCTCAAAGACGGTTCTGTCGCTCATACATGGTGAGCTGAATATTTGCACGTTTCTACTTCATTTTCGAGTTTTCGGCTTTGGATTGGTTTCTGGACAATGCATCATCTGCAAAATTTACTTTTTTGATCCGAGCGATCTTAGGCATGTAAATTTATAAAATGGGTGAAGTATGTTGTTGTCGTGGAATAAGCTGGATTATGATTTGCTCTATCTTTCCTTTGGTTGTAGCGGGGCAACTTGAGAAACTGAAAGTGGAGCAGTGTAAAGCTTATCTGAGGAAGAATGGTTTGAGGTTGACGGGCAACAAGGACACACTCATTCAGCGGATCAAGGAACACAGAGAGTAATTTCACCCTCTTAGTTAAGAAATATGTTTTTGCATGTAAAACCTAATGAATTTCTTTTAGTGATAAATGCATAATGATTTTGCAGGATAGTCGCCGGTAAGGGGGAGGAGAAGTATCCAGTGTCTAGTTTTGTATTGAGGTGCAAAGGTGAAGCTCTCTCTTTAAGCCAATCTACCTGTATTAGAAATTTCTGGGTAAAAATAGCACAAGCTTATAAATTGTTAAATTACAGCTAATGTTGGCATGATTCGTAGCTTATGTCCTATACATAGCACCAGCAGAAAACTGCCTCTCCGATACCATCGTACACATTTATTGTGAATCTGTGAGAGTATGCATATAAAGAAATGTTGCTGTAATGTGCTGCTCATCACCTCTTATTTTACTTCTTTGGTTAGTTAAATTTTAAAAAAATAGCAGCAAACCGGTGTGTGGGTGGCAGTCTGATGATGCTACAAGATAGCTTCCTTTGTATTTCTGTGTCATATCCGGACTGATCAAGGGGGTTTATGCAGGTGATGCATGCACAGGCGATGTTGTCATGTTCAAACAGAATGTCTATGAACTGTAAGCCAAAGTATCTGAATTTTCAATTCGGTTCGTAATTTTAGTCTTCATGTATCTGAAATGTTTCAAAGTCATTAAAGGACCTTTGTCCATGTAGCCAGATAAGTTATTCTATCTTAACCTATGTTTTAACCAGAATATTAACATTCCTCATCTAATAAAACTTTTCTGGATAATCCCGATAAGAATGAGTTCCATAATTGTGGATAGTAATGATTCTGGTCATTGTACTTCCCCTGGTGTTACATTGAAATCAGCAAAGTCGGTTTTATAGCAAGTATGGATGTATTTAGGTTTAATTGCAAGTATTCCTGATTTTTGTGATCCATTTAATTTGACCATCCCATTGTTGGTTACTCTAAACCTTACATATGCTGCGTATCAGACAAAAGGGACTGTAACTTCTTGCGATGGCATCTCGTCTGCTTTTGTGATTATGATTGCCTAGTGAAACTGAAAACGATGTTTGTGTGTATATATATTCTGTTGGTTTGAAAGTCTATCTCGACCTATCTTTGGCTCAAGTTGAATAATCTCACAAAATTGAACAGGTGGTTCTGTTTTGGTGAAGCGAAAATATGATCTGCCCAATTTGTCTATTTTATGTTCCAGATTTGCTTCAGTGGAATTACTTGTATGGTTTGTACCCTCTATTTTGTATTGCCTCTTCAGTTATTGACTTATTATTGGTACTTCCTTTCTCAGATTTAACATAGCATCTCGGAGTGCCAGTGGTCCTCCACGTGGAAAGAGAATTGTAGCGGGCCGTATTATCAAAGAAAGCTATGGTGCTGCTAAGCAACAGCATACTTTCACCGTGAGTTTCTGCATACGAGACGTGACATATAATTTCAGTGAATTCAAGCTTTTCCACTTAACTTTTGATTTAAGATTAATCATATCAATGTAGACTGGTAAAAAGGTAATATACTGCCCAGTATGTTATGATGGTTTGATCCCAGTGCAATGGCTTTTTGCCATTAGGTTTTACTCCATAGCACCGTCAGAGTTGAATCAGAAAGTTGTGGACTTGCTTAACACGTCAACAGATCAAAGGACATTAGAATGTTCTCATCTCACTACAGAATCAATATGGACTCTTGGTTTATATAGTTAATCTATTTGTCTTTACTGAGCATTTCTTCTTGTCTGCAGAATTATTAATGTGAAATCATTGGCGGTGTATTTCTTGTGTTAATTTGTTTTTCCTTTCATCCGTTCTGTAAATCATCTCGTGGACTGGAGGCTTTTGTTGAAGGATTTTTTTATTTTTCCATTAGTTATTTATATGTCAAAGTATGAGATTACTTCTGTCTCTTTAGTTCCTTTTTGTATTGTTTAAAAGCTTTTGGACTCATTGATCAGATAGAGGTTCTCTGGAGCAAAGGAGAGAAACCACTCCCTCCCCTTCATCCCCTGCTTATCAAAGGCCGAAACCTTTACCGTTATAACACTATGAGACAGGTCTGAACCATATGGGAGATTTCTCTGATTGCATGTCAATAATGTTCTTATTCAGGCATAATAACACTGGTGTCAATTTCAGAGATGGGAAGATGAAGGAGAGAGGGCCAAAGCATTGATGGAAAAGCATTCAAGGGGCTCATTAGCAAGGTCCGATAGAGAAGCACGACTTCAAGAGAAGGAAAGGAGGAAACTCTTGAAGGAAAGCAGGTATGGATCTTTTTCTCTAGAATATGGCCGGATAATCCTGGGTAATTCCTGGATACTATCACGGCAACACCATAGTAAATGATTCTCAGGTTGAGTGTGGTCTAGAAAAATCAGTAGGCAAATTTTGCTGCACTGTTGCTCTGAAAGGATATTATGTTGGATCTCAAGAGTATTTTACTTTTATGCTGCCCCAGGACTTCCAGAAAACAGAACATTAAGAAGAATCAAGCTCCGCGAATGTCAATCTCAACCTCAAAAACAGGAAATGAAGCGGGGCAATTAAGATGCTCATCTATTGCTGGTATTGGGCAGCCAACAGTTCAGCCTGTACAGGTGAGTTCAACAGACAACCACCATAGCCGAGACCATTTTCAAGAAAAACGTGGGGACGTGCCGAACCAGGGGAAAATTTTGAGCTCTAAGAATAGAACTAAGCATGAATTATGGCATTCTGGGAATGATGCTAATTTGGGCAATCAGAGACCTAACCGTAGTTTTTCAAATGTAAATGGAGCAATGCAAGTACAGCACCCGGGAAGTAGTTATGGAGAGAGTAGCTTCGGCGTGGGGTCAAATTCTGCTCACGAAGGTTTGACTGCATGCATGTTACCACACTGGGTTCATGAGAGGCAGCCATTAGCAAATATGAATCAGCACCCGAGGAACTTCATGGGAGGAGCCGAGCAAGGCCTCAGGAAGCCGCAACGTTGCCGCTATTTTGAGCGAGGAAGATGCTATTTTGGGGACAACTGCAAGTTTTTGCATGAGCATGGAGAACATGGGCAAAGGTTTTAGGGGAGAAGAGGAAAGATCAATTGTTTGGTTTCCAAGCCAACTTAAAAAATGTAGAGCAGTTCGGATTTTGTTGATCAGTTTGCTATCCAATCACATTCTCGGCAGTAAATGGGGTTTTGAGATTGACTTGAAATTTGTTCTTCATTTTTAGCAGGTCTATCTACTAAAATTGTCTTTATCCCGAATATTGATTAAAAAAAAAAAAAAACAGAGTGGGAGTGGCAAATCCTGGCATAGCTTAAGACCATTGCCTCAATTATGAAAATTCTTCAAAAATAGTATCACAACGTGCCTTACAGGAACCTATTCGATCCAAACTGTGATTCCAAATGTTGGACAGGATACTTTTTATCATATGCGAAACCTTATCCGGATTAACGAACATGCCCTTACACTCTTAAATTGTCCCAGTGGAGAATCGTTTCCCAACTTAAGGGAAAGATGGGAACCCATCGCCTCAATCCTGAGGATTTTATTCAGGATCTGCATGAATCATGTGGCATAAGCAAAGCTTATCTCCGAGATTCTTTCCAACCCAAAGTCCTAATTGTCGAGAAGTTGTCGAGTTTGATCAAGCTTGGATCTTATAGACCTTATGGGGCAAGATGTTCTTCATTTTTATCTTTTCTTTGGGGTGACTGCCCATGAAATTGAAAGAAGTCCACCCATTCATATATCTGAAATTTCCTTCTTGTGACAACTTGCCACACCTAAGCCCCCAGGAAGAAAAGGCGACTCTGATCCTATTGATGAGTTGCGAATAGCGACTTCTTCAAGACATTAATTCATAAGCAATAGATGGGCAAAGAGGCGAAAAAATATCTAAAGCTGACATAGAATAACATATGCTAAAATAAGGCATCAAGGATCTTGGTTAACCCACAGATTGCTCTGCGAAGGATAATTTTTCCCCTTTCGCAGTTTTTTGATGCAAGAGCCTATACTTATACAAGACCCACAGAATAAAAAAAAAAGAAAACGAATAGTGGTTGAAAAAATGTTCACTCATGAGGCAAACAATAAAATTCTTTTCATGTTAAGATAACCAGTAGCTGAAAAAATAATTTATGTTTTGTCCACCTACAAATTGAGCATAGACTGAGTCCACCAGAAATTGTCTATACCTTCTCAAGTTCACAGTTGATTTTGTCCAATTGGTCCTTCAAGTCCTTCCTCCACCCTTGGATCAGTCTCTCCTGCTTCTTGATGAGATCGGTCTTTATTTTTAGTTCTTCCTCCATCATAGCTATCTCCTGTTTCCATAGGGGAATTAAGTTTGCAAATGCCATCAAATAACTCCAAACATAAAAAGCAAACCACTTACTATTGTCCCATATTTCATTAGCATTACCTTCATAAGCTTTTCAGCCTCGGTTGGCTGATCCTCACGCTGAAGACTGATAAAGTAAACTTGAAGTTTTTTGGCAGCCTCCATAAAATCTCTAGCATGCCTCTCGACATCAACTAAAACGGTAGAAGCACTTTCTCAGTAACCAGGCATTCACAACACTTAACCAGCATAGAGTTGGGGGGTTGGGCGGGGAAGGGGGGGGGGAGCAGCAATTGCATTCAGTGATAGGCAACCGAGATTACCAACTTCTTTCAAAAATAGGTAGCAGAACACCTTTGTTTAGCAGGGCTTTTTGTTTGCTGAAGCATGAGTGATGAATGAGAGATAAATTAGAAATGCTTGTACATATCTTATTCTCTTTTTGATAACAAACGGTACTTTACTGACATGAAATCTGAACAGTTAGAATTACCTTAACAGAAACATATTCTCAGCCTACTATACATGTGGGGCAAGTTAACAAATAAAACAACTGAACTTAGAGCATATGAGCACACTATGGCATTCCAATGAGCATGATATTGGACAAGCAACAATGCAGACATAATTAGATTTAAAATGTTGATAGAAACACAAAAAAGCTTATCCAGCCCAGAAAGTCTAGAGATATCACGATCACTTTTTGGTCTCCTAGTGGCACCAAACAAACACTTCGTTACAAGTTGAGCGCACTGTCCCTTTTGTATCCAATGAAAAAACAGCACAAGAATGCTGTCCTGCAACCAGATGTTAAGGATCTTTCATTCCTCAAGCTTCATCCACACATGACTCAAACAAGAACATTTTCTACATACCGACTAATATTACCCAGTACATTCCACTTAAGACTTGCAATAACCCAAGTGTCCTGCATGAGAGGTCAAGTTCCTCCAACAGATTGTCCCAAACTATACAACTACAGGGAAACTTGCACCTTGTAAAGCATATGATTTTATAGTTTAGAAACACTAGAAAGGCAACTCATTAAAACTACTTTTGAGTTCAATTGCAAGAGAAAGCCTACAGCATATGCTCTTCTGGTTTACAATACAGATAACCAGCTCCACCATGATATGTCTAAATAAAACTTCAGAGGTTTACAGAACATCACATGTTCAAGTCCTTGCTGGGTTTGATCGATAAATGATCTCTTGTTCTCTCCTCTAAGGGCTATTGATGTGTAGCATGATGGTAAAGAAACTAGCATGTCCCCTTCTGCCTGCCCCCACGTACCACTACAGATGGATACATAGCTGTGGACATGTGTATTGTGCTGGTTCATTGACTGACATATGGGATTCTCAAAACATTTATGATAATGGCTTCTTCATCTGATTGTACGTAGATTTCATCACTTGAACTACTTTAAATGCAGACATTCCTCTTAGGCCTAACTGAGATGCACTTTTGGAGAACCATCAACTAGAATCTTAATCAATAACAAGCTAACCCTTATCCTACTCAGTGAGTCAGAACTAGATATGTAATCAGAAATCAACACTGTCACAAGAACCAAGTGCAATTGCACTTATATGACCTAGCAATAAACTGACATTATGGGAAATTGCAGATGAACAACATAGTTGTCAATATAACCGACTGAAGGCTTGAAAAGGATGGAACAACAACATAAGAACATAAATGAATGAAATCATTTTTCGTCATGCAATGACAACAGGATAGCCAAAATTTGAATAGTCCTGGTTTGGTAATGCATATGGAGCAATCTCAAGTAGCAGAAAGAAGATTACAGCACACCAAGCATTCCCCACCCCGGGGGAAAGATTGGATAAGAGATTAAGTAATGACAAACTTTGATGTGAAAGATGTTGAGAGCGGTCTATAGCCTGAAGCTCTCTTGCTGGCAGGCATGGCAGCAAAGCTTCCTCCAGTGCAGTCACACAAGCCAGCATATCTTCCTTTGGAGGCTGCGGAGATTGCAGCTGGGGATCAACTTGATGCTGCTGACCGAGGGCTTGTCTTTCAGACATTTAGTTTCCTAAATGTAACAGGTAGAAGAGTCATGAATATGGACTTCTTGGAGTAAGAGGAGAAAATTTCAATGAAACTTTCCAATGAAGTTGGAGGTCAACTGTAGTGAGGGTCACAAAGAATTTTATGCTCATTTAGCTAATTAGGTCCTCTATATAAAAAACTCAGAATAAAAGGTAAAAGTATAACCCAAATTGATGGCTTATTAAAACCCTCATTTGGATATTCAGTAAGATATTTTCACGGAAGAAATGTGGTTTTTTGTTCAAAATAAGTTCTAAATTTTAAAACAATCAGACTAACCATTCTTCCCTAATTCAACACAAATACCAACAGATGCCTTGTATGTAAGCGGCTTTGTCCTAGTCCAACATTCGTGGACCTTCCCATACAGAGACCTAACATTAAAACAAAACCGAAAGAAGAGGAATCTGAGGAAAGAAATATTTTTTACTAATCCGCATGATTATGTTTTCACATCAATTAGCTGGTGCAGCCAACCCCAGCCAAATCTCTTTTTTCAACTCTGTATGCTATATCTGCCCATCAAAATCAAGGTTTAAGGGATTTTTATACTTGAATTGCATATTAGACCTTCCCACCCATTTTTTACACAATGATATTTTCCTTATGTTTTACCTGAAGTCACCATGAATAACACTCTTGGTCACTGATATAAATAATTTTGACAAAAGCTTAAAAGTGTTCTTTTCCAAGTTGTGGAAACAGAAAAGGAACAATCGTCTTCATGGACACAAAATCTTTCACGACATTAAAATCCCACCTAATCCGAGGGTCCAATTTGGTAACAGTTCACGTAGTAATAACAGCAATTCACAACCTCACAAAGAGGGGTAACAATTTAGCTGCTCATCATATCAATTTGACATCGCCTCTCGTAACCATCTCGGCTTGCCTTCTCATCCCCGCCACCAAGTACAGGCAAGACCATGATACACCCAATTCACAGCATTAAACATCTCAACATCCGGCAAACCTCACGTGAGACACACTCCATCCAATCCTCGGAAGAGTTCACCCTTCCACAATCAAAGTAACGGAAAAGGAGCCACAATACGAGAACAAACTGGGAGATGCAACAACACTACAAGTTTGGTTTATGTATAAAAGGAACAGTAATCAATGGGAACCAAAGTAAAACGGAATTAAGACAATTCAGAAAACGAAGTATGAAAATCAGGAACACCGCGCAGCTGACTAGTCAACTCTGTTGTGTGTACGAATTAACCAAATTTGAGAATATGGGCGAGCATAAAATTGCGACTTTGGTTGATACTGAATAAAAAAATACGAACTTGGAAGTGAGACGAGAGACGGTACCTCGGATGGGTTTCTTCAAGGTTGAAAAATGTGAAGGAGTTCGCAGACTTTCGAGCTCCAATGCAGATAAAAACGAGGGATTTGTATGCGAAATCGGTTCAATTGCAAGCGAAGATGCAGTATGCAAGATCGGACTGTATCGAAAAGGGGTGCTCCTCCGTGAGACGAACACAGAGAGAGAGAGAGAGAGAGAGAGAGAGAGAGGGAGGAATGGAACTTTGTGGGAGGCTCTGCCTCTGAAAGATGAACTGGTTTTCTGGTTTCGCTCGATTTTTTTCCACATGTGCAGACTGCAGGTTCTGTGTACTGGTAAAAATTCCTCCTTTTAACTTATTACTCAACACGAAATATTTAGAACGCATCATTTAATAATGTAAAAATGATATATGGTTTCTTTCAATATTGCTTCAAAATGTACACTATACTTTTCTTTTTGAATTCTAAAATAGAAATCATAAGTATAAGGACATAAAAATCCCACCAACCAGCTTTTTGTGCACATCTCTACTTTCTATTAAAAAAGGATTACGAACCATTATGCATGATGAGCTTCATCTATAAAAAAAACCTCATGAATTCCACTTCCATTCATTTGTATTTTAACTTTGGAGATGTTTAAAATTAAGGATTAGATTCTTGTGCTACGAGTATTTATTGTCCATTATTTTTTAAGCATGCTTATTGACGGAATCATAACATAAAATAAATATGTCATACAGATATGATTTTAATTTTTTTAGTGATAAAAAATGAGTTTGTAATAAATGTGTAGTTATCAAAATATTATTGAAAGTTTTTGACGGCTTAAAAAAGAAGAATGGACAGCTTTTCATTGGACGCGCATCACTATCGGTCTATGGCTAGCAATCGGTAATCACCATCGCCAAGACTAACTGAGCCTCGCTTCGCTCGTCACTCTCCTACATCGAGTTTCGTCCTTCCACCAGAGATTTTGCTCCGATCCTGCGAAAACCCAAGGTTCGATTTTGGCTTGTCCTGCGAAACATCGTAAGACTACCATCTCGATCGTCTCTCGTCTTTGACTCGAGTGCGCAGAGCAACTCCCCTGCTCTGCACTTTCTTGAGCATCCGTATGGCCGAGCGTCTGCGATGCAGAAAGATCCCATTTTTTCTGGGCGCATGCAGTCATAGCTAGCGAAAAATTGTTGAGATTTATGTGGGTTAGGCGAGCTTCTGAGGAACGGCAAGCGTGTTGATGTAGTATGGTGTCATGTGCAAAATGACTTGGGTTGATTATTGGTAGAATATAAAAGAAAAAGCCTTGGTTCTGTTCTAAATTTATGACCTGCGTGTGGCTTTGATGTTGACTGCGTTTTTTGATATGTTCGTGTGCTGTAGTTCTAGCTGTAGATACGTCGAGGGATGTGGGTGCATTACGATCGCTATTCCATAATTTTCGCTCTTCTGTTTAGATTTAGTGGGACTATGTGTGGGCACGTTTAAGTTGCGGATATGCTGTTAGTTTATGGTAAATTGTTTCAGATCTTTTGTGGGTTCATTTGCGTGATGTGTCATTGCTCATGTCCTTAGTAAGGGTATGCAATGTATTGGTGACATACTTTGAAGTAAGATGATGCGATTTTGCTACTTCCATCGGTATTTGTTTATAAGTTGCATCTTGATTTTAGGACCATATATGAAGGGAAGAGTATTTGTAGCGCTATTGCTGTGGTCACCTTTTTGTTGAAATCAAAATTCCTGGAGTCACATGTAGGAGAAATTGTTAAGCTGTTGAGTTAATAATGCTTAAAATTTTCATTCAGGAAACATGACCGAGGATCCTGTCAACGTGAATGAGTATCAAGAATTGGCTAGGCAAGCCCTTCCAAAAATGTACTATGATTTTTATGCAGGGGGAGCAGAAGACCAGTACACACTTAAAGAAAACGTGGAAGCATTTCGCAGAATAATGTAATGCCTAATGAATGCTGGTCAGATTAAAATCTGCAGCAACCATATTGTGTTGTTTGTTAATTCTCAACACATGTATTTCTGGCAGGTTTAGGCCGAGAATCCTCGTTGATGTGAGCAAAATTAGTTTGTTGACTACTATATTGGGCTATAACGTTTCTGCCCCCATTATGATTGCTCCAACTGCTATGCATAAGTTAGCACATCCTGAAGGTGTGAAACCTGAATTTTCTTGGAGGAACTCTTTTGCACGTTTGCTTGTTTTGATTTTAGTGATGCAATTTTTCATCTTCCAGGAGAGGTTGCTACCGCAAGAGCAGCTGCGGCATGTAATGTCATCATGGTAATAGATTATCAAATATTTTTAATCTCAATTTTGCGGCTATAACATACTCAATTTACCTTTTTACTCCAGATTCTTTCATATTCGTCTATGTGCACTGTGGAAGAGGTTGCGTCTAGCTGTGATGCCATTCGATTCTTACAAATATACGTAAGCATCTACTTGATTAAGAATCTCCAGTTTTCTTGGCTTTGTTCATTCTCCATTAAGATTTCATCTCAATAATCAACGTATCTCCTTATGCAGGTATACAAGAGACGGGATATTACAGCTCAGCTAGTACAAAGAGCTGAAAGAAGTGGATACAAAGCTATTGTTCTTACTGTTGATGTTCCCAGACTTGGCAGAAGGGAGGCAGACATAAAGAACAAGTAAAATGCTTTCCTCTCCCTCTCTCGCTCCCCCACCCCCCTGGGGCATGGATATCATGGTCATAAAACAAAGTTCAGGTACAGTTAAACTCTCTCTCTCTTTCTCTATGACAGAATGATAGCACCTCAGTTGAAGAATTTTGAAGGTCTACTCTCAACTCAAGTTGTCTCTGTGAGTAAATGATTTCTTTTCTATATGAGGATCTGACAATAGCAGTATATTTTTACCTATTCAATGGAGATGCATGCATTGGGAGATATCTATGTTCTTAATATCTCATCGACCAATCTCCTTTGATGGCATGGAGGCTGTTTTCATCATTATCTTCGTACCCTGCTATATGCTGCTCTATTTTTTCGGTGTCTGTGACTCAGTTTGGCATTAGCAAGGTAGCAAAACAAAAAGAAATGCTCACTATGGCGTTGATGTTTGTGTATATCATGGTTTTAGGCTCAGCCTAGAGGAGATTTATTCCATGAGCCCCGTGTTTCTCTTATGCAGAGCTTGCCCTTTGGGTCAGAAAGTATTGTATTCATTGACGCCCTTTATTCTATAACTTTTCAGTTTGATTAGATCTGTGTCTGGAGGATTTTTTTTATAGTTCATTTGCGAGAACATAATTTTTTACCGTTGTATCTTGGGGCGAAGAAACAAAGGGTTCGGATAACGTCAGGCAACAGGAAATGTATGGTTAATACTTGACTGATGAAGACATTTTCACTGCCTAAATAACCTCTAGAGAGATAACTCAAATTTTTATAGTTTGATAAATGCAGAAATTAGGCATAACATCTCTCACTTGCTCCCCCCTTTTCCTTTGCCTCCGCTGCAATTTGCAGGATGATGGTTCAAACTTAAAAGCCTATGCTGATTCAACTTTAGATGCTTCTTTGAGTTGGAAGGTGAACCTCGATACCATCTTAAATTACTTTGTTAATTAATCCTTGAAATTTTTTCTGGGATGATGTTTCATCAAAAGAATTGGGCTTTATGAATGGACGAGATGTGTTAGGTAGTGTCATCCAGTGTAGAAATAGTTTTAATAGCTATCTTATGATGACTTTTTTCATTCAATTTTCTCTTGTTGCAGTGACCTACAAATGATAACTGCATCTTTATAATGCCTCTATTTGCTTTATTTGGTATCTTGTTGGTCATGTAACTAAATTACAATGCTGCAGGACATTGGTTGGTTGAGATCTATTACAAAATTGCCGATTCTGATCAAGGGAGTTCTTACACACGAAGATGGTAAGATCTAGGATTGTATTCTCAATGAAAAGCAGTTGAGGATTCGTCTGAAGACCGTTTTGTGTCCTGTTTTGAACTATAGCTTACTTAGTATTCATTACTTAAACCAGTGTTCCAAAACCAGATCAGAGATTGAACTGAATTACTGTCCCATACCAAGTTGAACTGATCAAAATCAGCCAAAAACAGTGGCCAAAACCTTCGGTTTTGGTTTTAAACATTAGCTTAAACTAGAAGTCTTAAGATCGCTTAAGGCCTGGAAAAATTTGTACTTCAAGGATCCTTTTAATTTTATCCCAAAGTCGAGAAGATATTACCTTGAACTTCATTATCTGCTTCAGATCAATCTGTCAACCGATTTTCAGGTAGTGTGGCCATAACTAGCAACTGACAAAGCCGTCCGTCTTTGAGCTAATTTGACATCGATTCTTTCAATAGATAAAAATTTTAACCACTTATGCATACATGAGCAAAGGGATTGTTGCATTTACAAGGAAAATAAAAGGAAAATCAAGAATGACAGCTTGAGAACTTGTCAAGTGTGCCCAAACCTATTTTTGCATTCTCAATTGTGCTAGATTTGATGGAATTTGTTAGGGTAGTTTAATAGTGCAGATTTGGGCGCGTGCTGTTGTTTTATTTTATATGAGGTGTGAATCCATTATTATAGTGAGCACCACTTCATTTGCCTGTTCATCACTGTATAAACAGCCCCATCAATATTATACAATACACTGACACCATAGCAAACAGTTAGGTACGATTTAATTGGCATTGAATTTTAGGGTAGTGTGAAAAGCAGTTTGAGGCTTAACTTAGAACTGAAAAAAAATCCGTTTAGTGCAGGAGAATATTTTGATAACTTGGTTTTTTTATTGTATATCTAGTTTGTGGAGGGCGAGCCGCATTAAACTTTGAAGATTCTTCAGTTCTTCTTGAAAGGAAACAATAGTATGCCTCAATTGGTTTGGTAGTTCAAACCCAATAGCTATTCTGTTGGAAAAGTCGTATGAGTTAGGAATTTTGATGGTAATGGGATATTACCTGTCTTTATTTTGTCCTCACTGCTATTAAGACCTTGTGTTCTCTGATATTGGATTGGAGCATTGGATTCATCTATTGGAGTTTACTATTTTGCTTGTCAGTATACTCTATCTGTTGTTACTACTATTGGTTCTTGCATACTGGACAACCTTATCGTCAAACTTGTATTCGCTCATTGGCAGCAATTAAGGCAGTGGAAGCAGGTGCTGCTGGGATAGTTGTCTCTAATCATGGAGCTCGACAGCTAGATTATTCTCCAGCAACAATATCAGTTCTGGAAGAGGTGTCTATTTTATGAACTCCTTTGTTCGCCAGGTTTAATAGTATATTCTAGATTTTGGAGCATTTGTAAATGCTGGACAAAAGTAAATACACCTGGTTTTGCCCCCTGAAAATAAAGCACGGTGGTATTCTGTATCCCTCTATTTTTACAAATGCACGACAGTTTGTGCTTCTGCAAGTCATCTATATCCAAGAGCATCTTGGTCATCACTGTTTTTAAACCTTCATTCGTAGGTTGTTCATGCAGTGAAAGGGAAAGTCCCTGTTTTTGTTGATGGAGGAGTGCGGCGAGGAACGGATGTTTTCAAGGCATTGGCCCTTGGGGCACAAGCAGTACTGGTACAATCTTTTAATTAGTATGGCACATTCCTGATATTTCTCGATGTCAACTATCTGCTATATTAGTGAGTGATATCATAACAAACCCTTGAGGTATTTGGGTAATGATATCGTGCCAAGTTTGTAGAAACTATCTTTTCACATTATGAAAACACCTGATCACAACTTAACAAGTGCCCTAGGACACTTGTTGTCATTCTCCTAAATAGTGGTCTTCTTACTACAGATAGGAAGGCCTGTAGTATATGGGTTGGCAGCAAAAGGGGAAACTGGAGTTAGAAGGGTCACTGAGATGCTGAAGGATGAGCTCGAGCTTACGATGGCACTATCTGGATGTCCTACCTTAAAGGATATAACCAGGGGCCACGTGATAACAGACCGCGAGAGACTTCATTCCTCGCTCTGAATTTGATCTGCAGCATCCATGAAGATAAGATTCACATAGGCAAATTGATGGTACCCTTGTTGTATCATCGCTTGTAGTTTGGAGTTTGGCATGTTATGTAAATAGTGATCATGTTTCACGAATATGAATATGATCTGTCTTCCGACTCTAATACCTTCCAATCAACTTTGTCAAGTCAGTATCATCACGAATGCCCCTCTAGATGATGCGAAAAGAATTCTTCTCCACCACCAGAGGGCTGGGTAAAATTAAGTACAGACATAAGTGCTTTTCGGAAGTGATTAATGAATTGGATGCTCCTGTGGTCGTGCAAGTCCTGAGAACACATTTTTGCCCCTACTCATCCTCTACTCTCCTCCTGCAGCCTTGGGGCCTCTGTTTATTAGCTGATACTTCTACCATCATGACCCAAGCGAGCAGGCAATAGCGATTATTTCCGCATGTACTCCAATGAAATTTACTTTTAGCTTTTTATTCCAACACAAGGTTCAAGAACATTGACAAACCAGATTAAAGATTGTCCCGCAGAATCTGGTAAGAGAATCCCAAGTCATATACATTTCCCCAGAACCAAACTTGGAACACGGTAGGAGAAAATGAAATCAGTGAAGTTCAACTCCCCATAATCACTTGGCCAATGGTTGTGCATCAGTCTGCTTCTGCTCTTGTTTGCGGAATGGATCCTACAGATGCAGAAAGATACACTGTTCAGACCGTAAAGAATCCACACAGATGTGGTGATGTTACGTTACTGCATGTCTAGAGAAATTTTTATCGAAGACAACATCTTTAAGTGGAGAGAAAATGCACTCACAAGCTCAGACTAGTCCAGCTTTAAAAAAACAAGACAGCACATGCATGGTTTCATGATAAAATGGACTTACTACCTCTGGGCAGTTAGATGAACCTTAATCAGATATGTGGCTCAGGCAATACCGATTTACAACATGTCAACTTTTCATTGTCCAGTTTCTGTATGTTGTATAATAGATGCTGTGGTTAGAAAGTTTCGGTGGAACATTCCTCCTGACTCAGGAGAAAACCCAGTTCCTAGCTCTAAAACCATGGCTGTGTATGCTATGTGAACTCAGTTGGAGGATGTTGGTTGATGCAAACAAAGTCGGGGGTTAAGGTTTTTAAAGCCAGGTACCTGCAACATAGTAAATTTATGGGAGGTGACAAGAAAGAAAACTAATTCGACGGTATGGAAAACTTATTCAAGCGGGAACTAAGAATGAGCCCAATGGTCAACCCCCTTAACCTTGAGTCTTGAAGTAAATTTCTAAACATCCCAGGCCTCAAAGATCTATTTTGTACAGCCCAGAATCTCTCACAAACAGATGATCTCACCAATACACACATAGATTATGGATGATAGAAGCATTTGGGTTCTGTATATTTCGGTGGATTCATCTTATGCAAGGATAAAGATTTGAAAATTTGGTTATCCGACTCGAACTCATATTTATTATACCATTGGCAAAGAAAATACACTTGACCACGGCATAATGAACACAGGCTCATTTCGGTGCTCTAGCTTGCACAAGGCAGAGCTACATCTTAATCAGGGTTTACAGTGGCGAGACAATTAGCCGATCCAACAAGAGGGATACATTGTCATTTGTCTGCAGCTAGAAGTGAGGAAATTGGTGAAGATTCAGACTGAATAACAGCCGACGACGGACCTGTTGCACAATCAATGCTGCTACTTGGCCCACAGCTAAACCGGTCCCTAATGCAATCGAGCTCCATATCACTGTCCACGAATTACTACATTCAACACAGCAAACCCCGCTAAGGTAGTAACACCGGACGGGCCCCCCCTAGAATAAAAAAGGGCATTGGCTCGAGTCTCAACCGATGCAACTTTCTTGAGGCAACCCGTGGGGCTGGGGGCCTTCTGTCGCGATAATTATCAGATTCCGGCGGGACCGGGGAACTGTCGTGATCCCAATCCGATGGGGTGATTTGGGTGCTCTAAACTGCCCAGAAATCTAACATAATCCGATCAAAGGAACAATAACAAAAGACACACACACCCGCATTAGATGCAACCTACACATGCAATCCGCCGGAAATCTATCAAGTAATTGAAAAACCAGAAATTTGTAACGAAGGCAATCGAAAGCAGAAGGCAAGCTAATGAAACAAGCAGAAACACAGAGAGAGAGAGAGAGAGAGAGAGAGAGAGAGAGAGAGAGAGAGATGAGAGAGAATTGGCTTTACGTGTTCGACGAAGATGTAATTGGCTACGACCACAGTGGCCACGATGCCACCGAGTATGGCAGCGGGACCAGTGAGCAGACTCCACTTGCGGTATATCATCTTCCTCCGCTTCTCCTTCTTCCTCCCTCTCTCTTTCTCTCTCGAGAAAATATCGCTCTCTCTACAAAGCTTGCTTTTTTCCAGGAAAAGGAGAAGTGGAAAAAGAAAAAGAAAATTGCAGAGCCATATAACATGGGCCTCATGGATCCACATTGGGCTCCCATGAGGCCCTTTTCACCATAACCATTTATTGTTTATTTTGATAATTGAAAGTGAGAAAGGAAAAAAAAAGAAAAAAAAAGAAAATAGTAGCTCCATCAATACCATTTGGGATGAAGAAACCTGTGTAGCTTCTCTCTCTCTCTCCACCCTTGATAGGAGCAACAGTGGCCACCTCCTGACAATTGACATGGAAGTTGAAATTGAGATCCATGAAGAAGCCGAAGAGATGGGCACACAGAAGCCTAAGCAAACAGTGGAGGCAAGAGTAACAAGACCTCCACACAATTACGTGGCCATCGTTAAAGATGCCGTCGTGCCCATTCAAACTTCCTCTCTCGACAAGCTCTGGGATCAGCTCTACGACGGAGTGGTTCTGCAAGGGGGGAAGAGAGTGAGCCCTCTCTCTCTCTCTCTCTCTCTCTCTCTCACGATTTTCTTACCTTCATTATAAATTGAAAGAAAAAGAGAGCTCTTTATATGGACTTTGATATATGCTGTGATTGTGGAAATGAATATGAAATTTCATCCTCGCAGAAGTACTGGGTCGACAGGCGTCTGAACAAGAATTGCTTCATGGTGTTTGCGAGGGAGCTTACAATTACATGGGGCGACTCCGACCAGTACTGGCGATGGAGAACCGTCAAAGAGTCCGGGTAAGAGTCGATATTCTATAAGAAAAAGGAAAAAGAACAAAGAAAATGAGATCCTCATTTCTCTTGGAAAAAATCTGCTAAAAACGAGAAAAAAAAAAGAAAAGGCATTTGATTTCCTCGTTGTTATCAAATTCTCTATATCTTGGACAAGATAAAGCGAATTCACCTCTTGTGCGCGTTCTGGTCGTAGGCTGCAGTGACTAGTAGTTTGTCGTTAGCTCCTCGCTGCTTCATTTGAATAATTTATGTTCATCTGTACACAACCTGTGCAAAACATGAAGTACACAAACTCTAATTGAAAAGTATGGATGTTTCCATCTCTTGTAAAAGAAAATCCACAGGCAGGTGAAGTTAACTACTCATGACAGATTGTTTATCATATGAAAGCTGTTATCGTTTTTGCCTTTTGACCGGTGATGGAGTGTTTTGAGAGAGACATCAATCTTCTAACCTTCTAGTGAGCGCCAATCCACGCTCTACATAGGATCTCGACCATGTTTCCTTAATGCTTAATTGTTGAAGACGACAATCTAAGCATGACGGATCAAGGTGCCCTCAGGAATAGAATCTATCCACCATTTCGAGATGATCAAGGAGCCAAGATACTTCCAGTTTAGAGTAATAAAGTGACCCTACTCATTGTTAAAAAGATATGCAGAGTTGAGATGGGTGATTATTGAGATGCAAATCATATGGACAGTTTCAACTGTCAAGTACCTCTTCACGAGGTCTCATGCTCTTATTCCCTTCCAACTAGCCTTTCGAGCATGAATTGTTTATAACATATTATCCATATTGTTGAATGATAAGGAGATCTGTTGATAAACGCACAGTCCCTCACGTTATGCAGTTAGTAATTAGTGTTTTAGTTTGTCTATAAGTTTTGTACTGCACTGGATGCAGGGAGACAGCCCTTTTAGTCAGAAAGGTTGTTAGGAAGTGTCCTAAGACCAATATACCTCATTGTAGAGTCGAGGTCCAAGTCTAGACTTACCAACATTCCTAGTTAAACTCACTTTTATACGGGGTTATAATGAGCTTTACATACACATAGTCTCCTTCTACCCATCAGTTCAAGTTTCTAGCTTGAACATTCTAATGCAGTATTAGAAGAGCCCCATTCTGCATTCTTCAGACCCCATTTAATAATTCATTTCGAGCGTGGATCTCATTCCTTGCTATTTTATTCCACTTGCAACATAATTGTCCCTTCGTTCTGGCATGCACTTCATATGCAAATATGATCTGCACTAGGAAATCTATTGAAGCAACTCATGTGTAGCTATGTCTTTTCTTTCATTTCATTGTCTAATTTGATTGGGGAATGAACACATTAGCACTTCTTCTTCTGCAAAAGTCCAACCCCTAATATTGAACTTCAATTTTCACAGTGATGTAAATGTTGACGTAGCTGAACTGAGAAGTGTGTGCTGGCTGGAAATCAGTGGGAAGTTCCGAACGATCGTGCTCTCTCCGAAGACCTTGTATGAAGTCTCGTTGGTGGCATCAATGACTGATTCAAGTCAGGGTTGGCTCGTTCCTGTGAACATCAACATTACTTTACCGGATTCGACGAAACTGGAACGCATGGAGAGTTTGCAGCATCTGCCCCAAAGAAAGTCTATAAACATTTTGATGGGCAAATTCACGACTTCGTCTGAGAATATCTGAGAAATCACATTTCATATATCCGAATACAGTGGTAATTGGAAACAGGGGCTAGTCGTCAAGGGTGTTGCTTTTCGACCCAAAAAATGAAGTTGGTAGGGGCTTTGGCTATTCGTTTCTTATGTTCAACAGGGAAAAACCGGTCTTGATTAGTGGATTGTTGTCACGACTCGAGTATGTTAGTGGGTACCAATAGGTATCTGTACATTCGTGTTACTTGCTCACGTTGTCACTTGTGAGGCATGTTATTTCTGTTTTTCTTGAATATATTGTCATCTAAAGAGTAATTGCTTGGAACTTTTGGTTTCAACCCTTTAGTAATTGGCCGGGTGGTTAATCGCTTGATTTGGAACCAATAAATCATGTGTTCAAATTACAGCATCATCCGTTCATATTAACTTTTGGAGTCATGCCCGGCCCTTTATGGGTGGAGCCTTACTTGATACACGTGAATGGACGATTTGTGTTTATCTGTGAGGATAAATTGAGTTGCAAGGGTTGGATACCCATGTTATTTAAAAAAGAGAAACCTTTGATTTATGTGGAAGATGAATTCTTTCACTCCCTACCGATGTTCCTTTTGAGTTTTAAGAGGAAGCTCTCAAAGCCAATGGGTGGAAGGAAAGTTGGTTCAAAAGGATATTGAGTCTACGTTGACTTATTAATCATGTTCGTATTCACATGCACCATATGCCAACATGGCAGTTTATATATGTTTATGGGAATTAATCGAGTCGTGAAGTTTAAATACACATGTTATAAAAGAAAACCTTTGATTTTATGTAAAAAGATGTATCCTACATTTCTCTCCCTATCAATCTTCCTTTCTGAGTTTCAAGAGGAAGCTCTCAAAGCCAAAGGACATTGATTCTAGGTGAGGCTTCTGAGTCTGATTCATATCTATATGCCCAATACTTGGTTGAGAAACGTGTAGACACACACACACACACACACTGGATTTCTATTTTTTCAATTACCCCCACCTTCCAAGTTTACTTAATCTAAGATAAATTACCCTTAATTGCCAAACACCCCTGAAAGAAAAATTTAAGAGTTGAACTATAACAAGTATCATTGACAAACTGCCAGATTTTTAAGATAAAGCCAATTTTTTCTTGAAGAAAATGAAAGACTAAAGTTAAAACCTCTAGCAGTAATGTCCATGATTCTAATTTTCAACACTTTTCCACTCCCGAATAAAGCAAATTATTTTGTCCGAGAGACCATGATTTCCTCGAGCTTGCAAAAAAGATTTTCAGTGCCATCCTTGTCCAAGCATCACAAAAGCAGTTTTTAGATTCTGAGACGTGGGCCTTATGGCATCAAATTCTCTCTTTCCCATCACAAAAGAAGCTTTCGGACCGTCCCTAAAAGCAAAGCTAGAAGAACGCCCGGAGAGCTTTACTAATTTGGTCCATTCGAATTTCAAAGTTAAGTTTTATTACGAACCGGATTCACCGGGAATCTATAAGGTATTTTAGTGTACCATATTCTCACTTTTTTTACAATTTTTTTTACACTTGGTTATGATGATTTGTCATAATGTCGTAAATTGATTTTGCGGCGTAGTACGGCGTTTTTGTAGTTGATTATGATGTATGAGGTATCATAGAAATGCTTGCAATTTACGTTGTCACTTTGGTCAATCTTGCTTGTTTCTCTATAGTGTCATCTTTTCTTTCTTTGAAGCAGAAAGAAACACTTCAACCTTACCTTAAGTCATTGGGATGTTTCTGGTGTTTCGTGGAGTTAAGAAGTGATACCCACTTCCATGTTAGTGTATCGGTAAATGTTGAATCCCATCAGTAACAGACAAATGACAAATAACTTGGTAAACTAGTCACGCTTTAGTAACTTCCTAACAAGTTTTGACAAGTATCAACATTTATTCATACTACTTTAACAATCTACCAATATTTATTTTCATGGCTTACCAACGTCGTGGAAGTTACAAACTTTTATTAGGAATTACCAACTTTAATTTGACTAATGTACCAACATTCATCATTTCAAGATACCAACTAATTTTAATAATTTAGCAACATTTTATCTTGCTTGGTTTTGAAAAGTATCAACATTTCTTTATACTTGCAAGATTACCAACTATTTAAATAATGTACCAACATTTAATTTGAGAGTTCATCTATGCCTTTGAAGTGGCTAACTTTTAAATACAAACCTTAATTTGACTGATGTACCAACATTTGTCACATTAAGATGCCAACTAGTTTTAGTTAATGAACAACTTTTTATCTTGCTTGATTTAGAAAAGTACCCATATTTTTTATTCTTTAAAGATTACCAACTACTTTGTTGATCTACCAACATTTATTCTTGTGTCTCAATGTTTCACCGGAAAAGCGAAATTTCTTTTAATATATGCTAGATCGAATTGAATCGATAAAAGTTGTGAAAGGACTTTGCTGATTTTGGACAAGAAAGGAAATGGTTGGAAATTAAAGAATTTTAATGCAACTACTGGAAATTTAAAGTGCCGGAAAGAAATTTGCAGGAAAATAAAGTATAAAATGATAAATTTGCAAGAACAGATAACAAATGTTTTGTGAATGATTAGGTGACTTTTACAAAGATTACAATGTAGGTATTTATGATCACCATCGGCTATTACAAGCAGTTATTGAATTTGAACCTACTAATAACTTCATAGACATATTTATAGTTGAGAAGTTACAAACACGATCTTCTACACTCGTGTTGATCCATCTCTGTCTTCATGCTCCAACACCTAGCAAAATCTATAATAGGTGGCTGTCAACATTGTCGATTGATTAAGGCCTCTGTTGATAACCGTTGTAATGTTTTTTTTTTTAATGACTTTATTGACAAGTTATCCATTCCCTTCGAATTGTTGATTGTTTTGTCATTGATGACTTCAGTTTTGACCAATCTCTGCTTTCATCAAGTAGTCTCGCAAGTTGTCGACAATAGTCGTTAATCTTTTTTGGTGTCAACACTTACAAACGTCTTGAAAGTTACTAATTATTAACAACCTTAATTTGATAATACCAACTATTTGAGTCACTGGCCAACTTTTTATCTTGGTTCTGAAAAAGTATCAACATTCCCTTCTACTTCAAAGATTACCAACTACTTTAATAATCTAGCAACATTTATTTTTGTGACTTACTAACCCTTGAAAACCTTTATAAGAAATTACCAACTTTAATTTGACTAGATACCAACTTGTTTTAGATAGTTACTAAAACTTTTTATCTTGTGTGGAGTATGAAAAAAACTACATTTATTTGTACTTTCAAGACTACCATTTACCTTAAGAATCTACCAACATTTATTCTTATGGCTTACCAACGCTTTTGAATTACTGACTTTTATTCGAAATTAGCAACCTTAATTTGGTGTATGTATCTACATTCAACACATTAAGATAACGACTAATTTTGGCCATTTAACAACTTTTTGTCTTGTCTGGTATACAAAAGTGTGCACATTTCTTTATATTTTTAAAATAACCAACTCTTTTAATAAATCTACAACATTTTGTAATTTGCCAACACATTGAATTTTCTAACTTTTATTTGAAACTACCAACCTTAATCTATTGAAGTACCAACATTCGTTACATTATACCAACTAGTTTAAGTCGATTACCAACTTTTTATTTTTCTGGTTTTGAAAATCAAACCGATGTACCAACATTCGCCACATTTGGATATCAACTAATTTTCGTCAATTTTCCAACTTTTTATGTTGCTTGATTTACAAAAGTACCAACCTCTCGGGATTGTCAACTACTATAATAATCTATCAACATTTGTTTTTGTGACTTGCCAATGCTTTTGAAGTTACTAACTTTTATTTGAAATTATCAATCTTAAATTGATTGAGGTGCCAATGTTCGTTACATGACCAATTAATTTTAGTCACTTACCAACTCTTTATCTTTCTTGGTTTTGAAAAATGCCAATATTTCCTTACAATTCAGATATTACCAACTATTGTAATAATTAACGAAAATTTATTTTTATGGTTTATTGACATCTTGGAAATTACTAACTTTTTAAAGAAATTACCACCTTAATTTGACTGATGTATTGACAATGTCAATTAATATGTCAACTAATTTTAGGGACTTACCTTACTTCGGTTTGAAAAGTGCCAACATTTAGAATTACCATATGTTTATGTATATGTATACATGTATATGTATACGTATATGTATATATATACACACACACACACATACCCACACCTTTGAATTTACTAACTTTTATTCAAAATTATCAACTTTAATTTGATTGACGTACCAACATTTGTCACATTAACATATCAAATGACTGGTAATTTGCGAAAAAAATAACTTCAAAGGCATTGGTAGAACACAAGAATATATGTTCGTAGATTATTTAAAGCAATAAGTAATCTTGGAAGTACTAAGAAATGTGATGAGTGTTGGTATGTCAGCAAAATTAAGGTTAGTAATTTTAAATACAAGTTAGTAACATCAAACCATGAGGATAAATGATGGTAAATTATTTTAAAATAGTGGGTAGTCTTGGAAGTATAAAGAAATGTTGGTACTTTAAAATCTAGCAACATAACAAAGTGGCTAGGATGAGTTGATATCTTAAATCAGCTTTAGTTACTGGTGGAGCAAAAATTATGTTCTTATTAAGTTTTGGCTCATGCAGACTGAAATTCTGATATTTACAAGTTCTTCTTTAAATACGAATAATTGATTAATTTTGAAGTGTCGTGCCATAGTTATTAGGTGGTCACGGCTTTCTTTGTTGAACTTAAATTGTTAAATTGGTAATTGTTCCATTAGTATACCATTGGAATCGAGTCCCACAGCCATTCTCTACCGCATCACCACTACTTTTCTAAATGAAGGATTATAGAATTATCAACTGAAGCAATTTGCCGGGTATTAAAGTGGTTTTATTATTTACCCTACTGGCAATATGTGTTCTCGACGGAGCTAAAATGCAGAGCCCAAGTTTTTAAGATCACACTCCCATTTTCTTTCCCAGAGAATGGAAATTGTTCACAAGAGGACCAGCAGACCAATAGGTTGTCCATGTCTTGTAGCAAATTTGTACAAGTCCTTTGGTGCTGTTCTTCGGGAAATTAGTGGAGAATACAAAGAAGTCCCGTGCATCCTTTGCGAATGGAATCGAACTGCTCCAAAATTCCTCTTCCTTGGTGCATATGAAAGAAGAAATGTCGTGGGATTATTTCCAAGCACATTAAGCCACCAGAGATTAAGGGTGTGCATGATAACCATTATATTTCTCTGTTTCTATTCTTGGAACTGAAATCCGTTTGGTAATGCAATTTCATTTTTCTATTTTTGGAATAAATTTTTAGTCCAAAAATAGGTTTGGAATAGAAATAAGAAGTAAAATTTTTCTACTTTTCTATTTTTGGGACAGAAACAAAAACAAAAACTCTCCTCTCTCTCTTCATGATTCGCTCTCCTCTCTCTTGACTACCTGCCTCTGCCTTCGCCGGCTGCTGGTACAATCACTGCCGCCGTCAAGGAAATAGAAATTTTATGTTGTTATCAAATGAATTTATGTTTTGGGAAAAGAAATTTTGTGTCGTTATCAAATGCATTTTTCTATTCAAAAACTCGTCTAAGGAATAGATATAGAAAAATATATTTATGACCAGAAATTGATTCCATAAACAAAATGGTTATCATTGTGCCCTAATCTACCAGGTTCTAGAAGAATACAAGCATCATCATCCAGAGCTAATGGATTTCTCTCAATACCCTTGAGACTTTAGACAAAAATGTGAAATTTTTTATCTAGATAACAAGTGTCATGAGAACAGCGACCCAAACGAAGTCTCTAATAATACGTGCACCCTAATCTGAACGTGTACCATGAACCCGTCAAGAAGCGAAGCAATCTTGCCAAATTGTCAATGTGCGTGCTTTATAATTTTTCAATAATATGCTGGTATCTTCCCACCTTATTGTGCTAGTCTCACTTTGTAACTGTCTGTCGTGTATATGAGAATCTATTCCGATGATGCATTACTGAAAAACAGTAATAAGTACTAGCCATTTAAGGCCTTACGTAATTAATGTAATGCCCTTGCTTTCAGTTATAAAAGGCGAGGAAGTGTTCTAATAAACTCAGTGACTCCATGATGTTCTTGTAAACTTTTTTTTTTTTTTAATCTCTAGGCCTAATGTTAAAGGATAGGAATAAATCTTTGATAAGGTGATACGTTGCTTCTTTGTGAAGTAAGTATACTATCCACTTGCCACTCTAAATGGGTCATATGGATAAAAACTAAACTAATACTGCAGCCTTTGAGTCTTTAATGATTATTTTGATGAATTTTGAAGACTAAAAGGCAGTCCTATCTTGATGGCCGAGGAAAGGGCCTGTGTATTGGGATAACTTATCTGTCTTGAATCTTCTTCTTCTTGGTCACTTCAGCCACTATTAACTCCTGTTGTTATCCATGCTATTTCTTGCTTTACTTGAATTCATTATTATATGTTATTTGGAGAAATGGTACAGAGCGATTAGCATGAAACTTTGATGAAATTTCGTTTAATCATGTTGTAGCGGTTGGAATTTTATCCCATATAAAGTGAATGAGAAATATGAATGGAGATAGTCCCACATGGGATAGAAGGGAGATAGAAGATGGGTTTATCTAGAGGAGCCTCTCAAGTGGGTTTGGACCCCAAGGGGTACCCCACTTTTGTGGAAGGGAGAGGACCTACCCAAAGCTGGTCGGTCCACACGCGCGAGCGCCGCCGCCGCCCGCCCGCTCGGTTCGGGCCGGGGTTGAACTTAGCCCATCGTTTCTGTCGGTTTAATTTTTTTCGAACAGACATGTTTTTCGAGTTGCGATCTTTTTTTTTTCTTTCTCGAACATATATGTCTGTTCGTGATCGACGGTTCGGTTCACCGAACGAACCTTTTCGGTTCAACGTGACCCTTCGCCATTCTAATGACCGAACGAACCTTTTCGGTTCGACGTGACCCTTCGCCATTCCAATGACCGAACGAACCTTTTCGGTTCAACGTAACTCTTCATTGTTTTAAGAAAAAATCTACTGAACGTTTTTTCATATAGAAATAGACACACACACACTGCTACGAACGGCATTCATCATATTCATTGTGTGCGATTTTTCCTGCGAAGTTGCGTTCGAAGATTTCCTCAAGAGAAGTACCGCTTCAGAGGAAAGGCGATCCGTTCTATCCTGGGAGACAATTGTCCAAGAACCTTGGGTACTGGTAAAGGGGACAAATTTGTCTTAAGGACACAACGTGAACTCGTTGGGCTCGGATCATTCATCTACATATTCGGTTTACTTCATTTCAGGTTTGTCGATCGACTTTTTTTTTGCTCGTACGAACACATAACATACCCGACAACAATCTTAAGACAAATTTTTCGATTCCGTTCTGTTTCGTGTTCGTATAGTCTCGGTTTTCTTTTATTAAAGTCTACTTCATTTCAGAAATGGCTACAACATCGATAACGCCTGTTGCGTCTGTTCCGACTCACGGAGAGAAGCCAGAAAAATTCAATGGGACTGATTTCAAAAGATGGCAACAGAAAATGTTGTTCTATCTGACAACTTTGAATTT
>BCNH02000006.1:19899604-19911424 GCA_001662345.2 Metrosideros polymorpha var. glaberrima | reverse complement strand
TGCTAATCAGTTCCGGTTTACCACAGAATTTGTGGGGGGAAGCTGTTTTGACGGCAAATTTTATTTTAAATAGAGTACCCCATAAAAAGACACAACAAACCCCCTATGAAAAGTGGAAAGGCAGAACGCCTAATTTGAAATATCTCAAAGTGTGAGGGTGCTTGGCTAAGGTTGCAGTTCCTAAACCTAAAAAGGTTAAGATAGGACCCAAAACCGTTGATTGTGTCTTTATTGGATATGCTCTTAACAGCAATGCATATCGATTTCTTGTTCATAAATCTGAGGTCCCAGATATGCATGTTAATACGATCATTGAATCAAGGGACGCTTCGTTCTTTGAGAATATCTTTCCGTACAACATAGTATATGAGCCAATTAACAATGATAAGAGGCCTCGGGATACTACACCTAAAAGCGATTCAATGGAGGATGAACCTAGACGTGGTAAAAGACAAAGAACTTCTAAGTCTTTTGGACCTGAATTTCTAACATATTTATTAGAAAATGAGCCTCGGACCTTTAAAGAGGCTGTGACATCCCCAGAAGCCACGTTCTGGAAAGAAGCTATCAATAGTGAAGTGGAGTCCATCTTGTCAAACCATACCTGGGAATTGGTTGACCTTCCTCCTGGTAATAAACCACTACAATGTAAGTGGATTTTCAAGAGAAAATTGAAAGCGGATGGTACTATTGATAAATATAAGGCTAGGCTTGTGGTAAAAGGATACAAGCAACAAGAAGGTCTCGACTATTTTAACACTTATTCACCTGTTACAAGAATTACATCTATAAGGATGCTAATTGCCATAGCTGCGGTGTATAAACTTGAAATCCATCAAATGGATGTGAAAACGGCTTTCTTAAACGGGGATCTCGAAGAAGAAATATATTTGAAACAACCCGAAGGGTTCATTGTTCCAGGACAAGAGAAGAAAATATGCCGGCTTATCAAGTCTCTCAATGGTCTAAAACAAGCACCGAAACAATGGCATGCTAAATTCGACCAAGTTATGTTGTCGAATGGTTTTAAGATTAATGAGTGTGATAAATGTGTATATGTTAAGAACACTCATAATGGTTTTATCATTCTGTGCTTGTATATAGACGACATGCTTATATTAGGCAGTGATGGTAATGTTGTCAAGGCAACCAAACGTATGCTCATAAGCAAATTTGATATGAAAGATATGGGGGTCGCAGATGTTATTTTAAGGATTAAAATCCATAAAACATCTGCAGGACTAGCTCTATCACAGTCTCATTACATTGAGAAGATTCTTGGAAAATGCAAGAATTTAGATGTTGTACCAGTAAAGACTCCGATAGACGTTAATTTACATCTTTCAAAGAATACTGGTAAAAGCAAAGCTCAAAATGAATATGCTAGTATACTAGGCAGTTTAATGTACGTCATGAATTGTACTAGGTCAGACATAGCTTGTGCTGTGAGCAAGCTAAGTTGATTTACAATTAGTCCAAATGAAAATCATTGGAGAGCTATGAAACGTGTATTGGGCTATTTGAAGCATACTCAAAATTATGCTCTGCACTACACAGAGTATCCAGCTGTACTTGAAGGATACTGTTATGCAAATTGGATAACTGGCACAAAAGACACAAAATCTACAAGTGGTTATGTATTTATACTTGGTGGGAGAGCAGTGTTTTGGAAATCATCCAAACAAACATGTATTGCGAGATCTACTATGGAAGCAGAATTTATTGCTTTGGATAAGGCTGGTGAAGAAGCAGAGTGGCTTCGAAATTTCTTAGAAGACATTCCTAATTGGCCTAAACCAGTTCCGGCTGTGTGCATTCACTGCGATAGTCAAGCGGCAATAGGCAGGGCAAGGAATGTCATGTATAACGGAAAGTCTCGACATATACGCCGAAGACACAATACTGTAAGACAACTACTCTCTAGTGGGATTATCACGATTGATTTTGTGAAATCAAAAGATAATATTGTGGATCCACTAACAAAAGGCCTAACTAAAGAGATGGTTGAGAAAACATCAAGGGGAATGGGTTTAAGGCCTATAAAATAAGCCATCATAACGGAAACCCTACCTAGTTGACTGGAGATCCCAAGATCTAGGTTCAAAGGGACAACCAAGTTATGCAGGCTGTATAAAGTACTGTTAACTCTTACTCATTCCTGTACGGAACAGTACTGACAAATGGAGGTTAAGCGTAATCTTTTAATGATTCTGATTTAGGTATATGATATACCATACATTCAGAAATCACCTATGTGAGCGTGAAGTGAGGGCCGCTTCTATGAAGAATTTGAAAGGCCGAATTCTTTAAAGCACTCATGAAACCAGGCGGTGTTCATGGCCAAAACGAACACAACAATGAGAACCAACTTCGTTTGAGAGAAAGTTGTGTGATTCCTATTGTCTTGACCTACACCAAAGGTTGACAGTTCAAAGACATCAAGTCTACTGATTGACTGAGTACGTCCGATAGGTCTCACTAGGGAAAGTTCAAAGTTTCAGACTACTTATCCCGATGCAACGTTCACTCATGGAATAATCGCACATTGCATCTCATGCATACACAAAGAGTCATGATATCTGAATTACTCATTCATGTGGAGGATTGTTGGAATTTTATCCCATATAAAGTGAATGAGAAATATGAATAGAGATAGTCCCACATGGGATAGAAGGGAGATGAAAGATGGGTTTATCTAGAGGAGCCTCTCAAGTGGGTTTGGGCCCCAAGGGGTACCCCACTTTTGTGGAAGGGAGAGGACTTACCCAAAGCTGGTCGGTCCACACGCGCGCGCGCCGCCACCGCCCGCCCGCTTGGCTCGGTTTGGTTCGGGCCGGGCCGGGCTCGGGTTGAACTTAGCCCATCGTTTCTGTCGGTTTTATTTTTTCCGAACAGACATGTTTTTCGAATTGCGATCTTTTTTTTTTCTTTCTCGAACATATATGTCTGTTCGTGATCGACGGTTCGATTCACCGAACGAACCTTTTCGGTTCAACGTGACCCTTCACCATTCCAATGACCGAACGAACCTTTTCGGTTCAACGTGACTCTTCATTGTTTTAAGAAAAAATCTACTGAACTTTTTTTCATATAGAAATAGACACACACACATACGGCTACGAACGGCATTCATCATATTCATTGTATGCGATTTTTCCTGCGAAGTTGCGTTCGAAAATTTCCTCAAAAGAAGTACCGCTTCAGAGGAAAGGCGATCCGTTCTATCCTGGGAGACAATTGTCCAAGAACCTTGGGTACCGGTAGAGGGGACAAATTTGTCTTAAGGACACAACGTGAACTCGTTGGGCTCGGATCATTCATCTACACATTCGGTTTACTTCATTTCAGGTTTGTCGACCGACTTTATTTTTGCTCATACGAACACATAACATACCCAACAACAGTGGCATATATCTACTAGTATTGAGGCACGTGCTACAACATTAAGTGATTATTTTTTAAGAGAAAAGAAAGAACCAATCTAGGAGAAATTCAATGGTTACTTATAGATGTAATTGGTAGCTATAAGATATCCGTGAATTTGATGGTCACTTAATAAATTGGCTTTACTAGGTGGTTTGATTTTTAAAATTTTTTCTAGAAGGGTAATTATGAAATGTGTAAGAAATGATACAAACACCACAAATCCAATTACAGCGCGCATGACAAAATTTCTGTTCCAGAAGTGAATTTTTGGAAAGAAATTGATTTTTCTATTTATGTTCTAGAAATCAATTCTTGAACAGAGAAATACGTTTGATAATGACACAAAATTTTTATTTCCAGAACAAAAATTCATTTGATAACAATATAAAATTTCTATTTTCTTGATGGCGCCGAATGGCAATGGACAGCGGCGATCGATGGGCGGCAAACGGCGGTGGCAACAAGAGGTGGCAATCGGTGAATGGTGGTGGCGACCGACGGCGAAAGGCGGCAACTGAGGAGGCGGCGGATGGCGGTGATCGGCGGTGACTAATGGTAGTCAGCGGGCGACAGTCGGTGACGATCAGTGGTGGGCGGTGGACGATGACGGTAGGCGGGCTAGTGGGTGGCAATGGTGGGGAGCCGAGAGAGAGTGGAAAGTGAGTCATGAAGAGAGAGAGGAGAGAGAAAATTTATGATTTCTATTTCAGAAATTAATGAGTTGAAAATTTTAACTTTTGATTTCAATTTCAAAAGTATTTCTTGAACAAAAATTTGTTCCTGAAATAGAAAAATGAAATTGCGTTACCAAACGGATTTCTATTCCAAACCTGTTCCAGAATGATATTTGAAACATAAATTGTAAAACAGAAATATTGTCATGCGCAGCTTTATAATGTTAAACATGTTACCATGCTTGATTCCTATATGTAGGAATTTTCTTGAGATTCCTATAGAGTACAACGACAGAGAAAGATTTCTTTTTTTACTTTTTTGGATAGCAGAGAAAGGTTTGGTTAGATCAGACATCTTGTAGCTTCAATGTTAAGTTGGAACAATAAGAACTAACATACAAATAACAAAGTGACCAGAATGAAATAATATAACTGCATCACAACATAACTTTATTGTCCATATTCTTTACTTTAATTGGAAAAAAAAGAAACTTATCCCACTAATGGTAACAGTAATTATTAGGTCAATACTTAAATATAGATTTGTGTATAGTTTATTGACCTAGACATGCTTTGCAGTAGTAGTTAAGAAAACTAAAAAGGTCCATAGGTTTTTCCCCCGCTTACCAGCCATACCTGAATTCAACCAAATAACATTATAAAAATTAAAGTAAGATTTCTATAATTATAGCTCTTGATTTGAACTCTGTAAAGAAAAGCAACTTTCTTTGCTCCTTTAGCTTAAAGCAAAGATAAATTCAGTGCCATCCTTCTCCAACCATCAGATGCAATTGACAAAAAAGCAGCATTAATTTCCAAAATGGGGGCCTAAGACATCCATTACCCCAATAAGAATCCTTGACAAGACCGTCGTACAAGCTTGACGTTTACCTTCACCTGAAACTAAAGCCGCGACTTGCATGGCCAACCCACGTTATCTGTGAGCTTTAATAATTTGGTCGTTTCGAATTCCGAGGTTCGCTTTTGTAAGGAACGCGTTTCATGTTGTCATGTTGCAATCGGTCGTAGAAATTCCCAAACTGACTTTAAAATAATAAAAATCGCAAATAGAGAATTTCCCTTTTCCAACCCTACACTCCTGAAATGAATCAGTTTTAAATTTCAATAGATAGTGATCACGTACTATCGCGTGCGCATCTCTAACGTATGAACTCCTTGACTCCATATACAAACTCGACATCGTATGTAGATCCTTATGTGCAAATTAATATTTCTATTTATGCTAGATACAATGAAAAAAGAACGGTAGATCAATTGGTAAATACTAATGATTTGATTTGCTCAGTGTGAACGCACTAATCCTAAACCCAATGACTATACCCGACAATTTTTATGGGAGATTTAAAGTAGCAATTATATGGACAAGAGACTTTATACAAGCTGTCTCTATGTCCATTAGATCAACCACTTTCGCATGAAATTCCATGAAAAAGGTGTCTTGTTATGGTGTGCCTCTCGAAGGTGGACCATATAGCACGTCTTTTTACTAAAGCAGCTTTTTTGAAAATTCCACCAACGTGTTGACTGAGATAAGAACATTAATCTTGCATGATGCACTTATGTCGTTTTGAATTATTCTATGATCTTAATTTGTAAATTCAAGCTTTCTATTCAACGCGATCTTAGATCGAAAACTTATGTTATTTTCAAATTATGAGTCACGTGGACTGTGAAATTCTAAACAAATACAAAAAATTGACTCATGCAAAGTGTTTTACCTTAACCTATAATATGATTTTGCCCAACCCATTACTTCCTCTAGCTAAAGGTTTTTTTTTGTGTGTGTGGAAATTTTGATGTAAAATATGTCAATTTTAGTCGTCATGAGGTGATACATAACTAGTATTGAGGCACGCGCTACAACGTTAAGTGATTATTTTTGAAGAGAAAAGAAAGAACCAATCTAGGAGAAAATCAATGGTTACTTATAGATGTAGTTGGTAGCCATAAGATATCCGTGAATTTCATGGTCACTTAATAAATTGGCTTTACTAGGTGGTCTGATTTTTAAACTTTTTTCTGGAAGGGTAATTATGAAATGTGTAAGAAATGATACAAACACCACATATCCAATTATAGTGTTAAACATGTTACCATACTTGATTCCTACATGTAGGTATTTTCTTAATATGAGATTCCTTTAGAGTACAACTACAGAGAAAGATTTCTTTTTTTATTTTTTGGCTAGCGGATAAAGGTTTGGTTGGATCAAATATCCTATAGCTTCAATGTTAAGTTGGAACAATAAGAACTAACATACAAATAACAGAGTGATCGGAACAAAATAATATAACCACATCACGACATAACTTTATTCTCACTATTCTTTACATTAATTGGAAAAAAAAGAAACTTATCCCACTAATGGTAACAGTAATTATTAGGTCCATACTTAATTATAAAATTGTGTATAGTTTATTGACCTAGACATGCTTTGCAGTAGTAGTTAAGAAAACTAAAAAGATCCATAGGTTTGTTTTCCCCGTTTAGCAGCCATACCTGAATTCAACCAAATAACATTATAAAAATTAAAGTAAGATTTCTATGACTATAGCTCTTGATTTGAACTCTCTAAAGAAAAGCAACTTTCTTTGCTCCTTTAGGTTAAAGCAAAGATAAGTTCAGTGCCATCCCTGTCCATTTGTCAGATGCAATTGACAAAAAGGCAGCATTAATTTCCAAAATGTACGCCTAAGACATCCGCCATCACCCCTCTCTTATACTAAAGAATCCTTGACAAGACCGTCCGTGCAAGCTTGACGTTTACCTTGACCTGAAAAGTAAAGCCACGACTTGCATGGCCAACCGACATGTGTGCGAGCTTTAATAATTTTGGTCGTTTCGAATTCCGAGGTTCGCTTTTGTAAGGAGTGCGTTTCACGTTGTTATGTTGCAATAGGCTGTAGAAATTCCCGAACCGAATTTAAAATAATAAAAATCGCAAATAGAGAATTTCTCTTTTCAAACCCTACACTCCTGAAATAAATCAGTTTTAAATTTCAATAGATAGTGATCACGCACTATCGCGTGCGCATCTCTAACGTATGAACTCCTTGACTACATATACAAACTCAACATCGTATGTAGATCCTTATGTGCAAACTAATATTTTGATTTATGCTAGATACAATGAAAAAAGAACGGTAGATCAATTGGTAAACACTAATAATTCGATTTGCTCGATGTGATCTCACTAATCCTAAACCCAATAACTATACCCGACAATTTTTATGGGAGATTTAAAGTAGCAATTATATGGACAAGAGACTTTATACAAGCTGTCTTTATGTCTATTAGATCAACCACTTTCACATGAAATTCCATGAAAAAGGTGTCTTTTTATAGTGTGCCTCTCGAAGGTGGACCATAGAGTACGTCTTTTTACTAAAGCAGCTTTTTTGAAAATTCCACCAACGTGTTGACTGAGGTAAGAACATTAATCTTGCACGATGGAACTATTTTTTTTCAAATTATTCTGTAATCTTAATTTGTAAATTTAAGCTTTCTATTGAACGCGATTTCTCACAAACTTATGTTATTTTCAAGTTAGGAGTCTTCTAAACAAAAACAAGAAATTGATTCATGCAAAGTGTTCTACCTTAGCCTACAATGTGATTTGCACAACCTGTTACTTCCTCTAGCTAAAATTTTCTGTTCTAAATTTCAAAGTAAGATATGTTAATTTTGGTCTTCATGACGTCGTAACTCGCCACTTTTTATTTCATCCACAGTTAAGATAGGTTGCAAGATTCATACAGATCTATTTCACCCTTGGTGTCCTGATGAAGAGGACTTGTTCGTCTACAAGGAGTGATGACCCGAATCAATTTGGCTGACATAAAGAGGAAAAAAAAGAAGAACTTATATGGAGTCACGGTGTGGAATTGGCTCAATCAAACAGAATTTAATGGAAGAATCCTTCGCTTTTGGTTGCAATTCTACTATAAAATTGGAAGAAAAGAGAAAACAATAGTTGAAATGGCTCGTCTATTTAATGATCATCGCCACTGTCAAGGGAATCCCATTCCCCAAAACTCTTTTTTGGAATTTTTTTTGGGTTTTCTGACATGTACGACGGTGATGGTCAAGAGTTCAAATGCGACACTTCTTATTATTTGTAGTTTTCTCATTGTGATAGTAGTTATGTCTTTTGCTATCTATGAGACGTGGCAATATATGTTCAAGTATGCAGATATAAAACATCCCGTCTAAAGGTTTAAACTTAGAGTTTAGTTGGCACTGAGGCTACAAATGCTCACATGGTATAAAAGGAGGAGATTCTAAGTTCACATCTTTTTAGATTTTTATTTGCACGCTTTAATCTTAGGCCAAAATCTACTTTATTTTCGTAAGAGGAAATGTTAAAATACTTAAATATTAAAAATCGCGCCTTTATCTAACCGTTTAAATTTTTGAAACAATTGGCAGTGATTATACATGCCTCTATTTCGCATGTAATGTACAACTTATAAGCAAGAGGATGTACATCGTGAGATATGGTTCTCTGAGAATTGAAGTTTTTGGGAGAGAATTATGACAATTTGGGTATGTAAAACTTCTGCTTAGGGGAAAGTTGGAAGCTTTTTGTTGCCTAAAAGACTTTTTTTTAACAAATCACTCGCAGGAAACTGACATCCTTCAAGTAGCCCCCGAAAGATTCCAAATTGCCCGAATGGACTGGAGAAAATATCAGATACCTCAAGAAGCAGTAAACCAAAACTAATGGAAAACTTACGCAGGTTTTAATAGGGATTAGGCCTCCCCAGAATATTTACAAAGATGATTTGGTCACTCAAGTGATGAGGTACTCTACTCAAAGATTAACACAGCATTAACAGATGCATACTGATCACTGTAAAATTTCTCATCTTAATATGAGCTTTGCAATTACATGGCCTTGAGTCATTTGGAAGTGATTGGTCAGCCCGAAATGCACGAGCAGGAGCCAAACATGAGTGAGAAGCTCTCCTCCTCTTCTCAGCTGATGAGCGTGGCAATCCCCTCTACTTTGGCTGGCGGCATACAGCAACACCTCCACCCAGAGATTCGAGATCATCTCCCACTTCATTCTTATGTCCGCCGGTTTATTTAGCACAGTCGCGAGCCGGCATCCGTCGAACAACACCGATTTGCTCCTGCCACCCTTGACTTTAGTCGGCAGAACCTCGGTGTTCACTTCTAGTAACATCTTGCAAGCTAACCGAAGAGCTTTCTGGCTTCTACGGACCGCCTTAGTGGTTCTCTTTCCAGATGGATTCCTGAAGCCGGTGTGGCTCTCCTCAGTTTCGGGCTTAGAATTGGCTTGCTCTCTAATGGGGTGATCCTCGAAGAACTTTATGGCTTCGGCAAATGTGTCCCGGATCCTGATCTGCCCGATTCCGCTAGGCAATGTGAAAGGATACATGACTAGGAGATAAATCATGTACCGTGATAGGAGCATGCTTAGTCTGTAGTCCGGAAACTTCGACTCGTCTAGTCTGTCTGAGTAGTAGCAAAGTTCGGTAGCAATGTGCCAAGTGAGGATAATTTGGTCGAACTCCGCCTCGGTGCTCCACATTTCATCAGTATGTCCATAACCATGGAGTACTCTGCCAATATGGCTTGTATCTGTGGGCTTTTCAAGCTTATCGGACTTTGCTTTCACGTGTCCAAAGATCTTTTCTTTCAGTTTGGACGGTACCTCTTCAAAGGTCGTATAGTGATACTTATCCAGCTTCTCATTGATGTTTAACCGCTTGAGAATACCGTGGCAGATCAAGGGATTTTCATTGATGCAGAAGCGTAGCAAGCTGAACTGAGCAACAGAATCCGACCATCGAGGCTGTTTGGGCAACTGGACACATTTCACAGCACGGTGAAGGGCATGGCTCTTGTTATGCACACTCAACCACACGTCTGTCCAGTCGGAGGACAGAAGTATCAAGATGGAGTAAATTTCGAAAAGAATGATCACGGCCAGCAACGTATAAGTCATATAAAGGTCGACCGTGGAGCATTGGGGGTACTTCTCAGCAACAGAAAAGAGTGCGAGCACGAGGAGGGTGAGGGAGAAAGTAATAAACCGGCGTCGGAACCCCCAAACACTATACAACAGCATTGCCTTCGTGTAAAGCAAATCATACATGAACCCAAGTTCGATCGCAATTAGTTCAAAAGCGTCTTTCCATGAGATATCCTTGAATATGGACTGACTCAAATCCCGGTCGTCATAACTTAGTATCAGATCGACGAAGAGACATTTGAATATTTGAAGCAATCCATAGGCCTTAACTGTAAGTTGGATAGTAGTTTCACATTGGGTATCCTGGGTATCAACAATATTAGACAGATCACCGTTAGCATAAAGACCAGCCGGGACTTGAACTTCAATTACTTCATCGGCGGTGACGTGGTACCCCTCGGCCTGCTTTAGGCTATACTCCTCCATGAATCTTGGGTAGTTAGGGCTGGGATCAGGTGGAGTGAGCATAGATTCTCTGAGCTTATCCTTGCTTGCCAACCACAGGACCCATGTCCTCTCACCATACTTGATTAGCCCAATCAAGATCATCACAAGTGACAAAACCGACAGAGAAGAGCTTGTCCAGGCCATGAACAGAACATAAGCTGTTGCTCCTGCTTGAACACCTAGGCCAAGAAGATGCCTGAGCCAAAGTGAATTGTCTTCCAAGGAATATGCAGTAATGGTATCAGGGCCACCTAGGAGAAGCAAAAGCAATGGTGCCCACAAAGCAACTAGCTTGCTGTTATCATCAAGTTGGCCAGATTTCTCATTCACCTCGCCTAGCTTGCTCGAGAGGACGCCGAGAGCGACGGTTGCTACAGAGTCTGAAGTCAAATAGGCACACCATACAAGGACTCTGAGCCAAACCTTGGGGCTGGACTTCCTTCTGTTGCCCAGTAGGAGGAGGACTATTTGGACACCAAGTGTGAACAGAACCATGGCTCTCAGCTCCCACGCCTTCCAGATGTTCCTCAAATCTACGTTAAACAGATCCTTTGATTTTTTTCCCTCCCCTGTTTTCTCCATTAGTGCAAGCTCCTACCAGATGAAAATCAAGTGCAAATGGGTAAGAGACGAGAAGTTTTGGATCATTCAACTGTGATTCAGCTCTTCCAACTTTAGTTTTTTGCCAAGCCAAGAGACAAATCTTTTTCATTCTTCATCTTACTAGACCTTGAACAAAGGTTTAAAAAAAAAAGAAAAGGAAATAGTCAGTGACCTTACCTTCCTATGGACACCCACAAGCTAATTCATCTTTCACTTGGAGCTGTGGAGGGTTATTTTGTCAAAAAACAAGTCTGGAGTTAAGATTTGAAGCCTGAACTGGCAAACCAGACGTCATCTTAACTTGCCTTTGCAGGAAGAAAAATTGATAGGAGGTAGAAGTCAAGTCTGAAGAAGCAATAATGCAATAGGTGAACAGGACCTCTGATTCTGCTGGTACTGCTGGTAGATCTTTTTATTAAATGCTGAGAAGAGACCAATAAAAATCTCAAAATGATGATAAAGTGTTCAATTATGTCAAGAAAAGGCGGTGGAAATGGTAACTATTTTTCTTTAGAAATTAATTTTTGGCCAGAAATTAGTTTTTCTACTTTTACTTCAGAAGTAGATTTCTGGAATAGAATTGCATTTGGTAAATAAGAAAAAAATTTTACTTCTAAAAGAGAAATAATAATATTTTAATATTTTTTA
>BCNH02000006.1:19861284-19899412 GCA_001662345.2 Metrosideros polymorpha var. glaberrima | reverse complement strand
TGGCAGCCCGGCGAGAGCTTCGCGGCCCTCGCCCTCGCCCTTGCCCTCACCCTCGCTGGCCACACTTTTTAGCAAGAAGGAAAAATGTTAAATTTTAAATATTTTAAATATTATTATTTTGGCCAACCGACGCGCCACGTCACGTCAGTGCCGGCCACCCAAATAGACTGAATTGATACAAATGTAAAAGGTTTAGGCAGTCTAGAACTCATTATAGAAGAGAGAAGTAAAAAAAATTTACTTCTTTTTTGGGGCTCAAAACTCATTTTGAAAGAGAAAATACATTCTTGAGTAAAAAAAAGAAATTGTTTTAACAAACGCAATTTTACTCTAGAAGTGGAAAAAGTGCTCCAGAAATAGAATAGTGAAAATGCTTTAACAAATGCTTTTTTATTCTAAAAAGTCATTCTGGAGTAAAAATTCTACTCCAAAATGGTTACCAGGCATCCCCTAAAGGTTGACCCGCCATCATATTTTGCCGGGCAAAACCTATCTGCTAGTGTTGGGTTTTGTATTTCTCTATTTTGGCACGTGGTAATACACTTATCATCAATACTATTTCTGATCCTATTACTTAGCATTACCATAGCAATTTCGAGCTTGAGAAAAAAGAGAAGCTCAGTTCGCGATTGCAATATCGATCAGCAGCAACATAAAAAGTCAGATGTTAATTTTCCTTTCCCCTGTGGACTGCCTTGCATTTTCCTTTTCCTTTTTGTTTCAAACTTGAGTTTTGATCATGGCTAAAATATAAGGCAGTGGTGATAACATGTCAAAAAGTTGCCGTCATGCTAAGATTCAGTATCCTGATGGATGATTCTTTTAGATTAGAAACTCAAATTTTATAACAATAAGAATCTCAAGTACACTCTCGATTGAGTTCACCATATGCAAATCACTAAGAAAACTCGACTCTCAAACCCACCACGGCACACTTACTCACACGGCACTCACACCACACTCTCGCCACTCTCACACATCTCCTCAGGTAGGAAGATTCTTCATAAGATAGGACCACATCTTGGAAGTGAACGGCTCTGGGAACTTTGCTTCTTAGCCTCATATAGCATGCTTTTTGCCAAGAGACGGACATTTATGACTGCAGACTGTGTTTCATCTTGAACACTAGCTTCCTTGATGATTCATTTACCCTGCACGTGAAGATTGATTAGAGTATTAGCATGATGATTCGGTAGAAAATGATCGTGAAAGGTGCACCCTTTATGTACCTAAGTGGTTCTTGAATCTACCTTCGGCTTGAGATGGGGATAAATGCATATCTCCAAGAACATAAATGTAGACAATGACTGATAGTTGCAATTTGAGAGTTCAAGTAAGAAAGTTTTACCTGATACTGAGAGAATTTCCAATCATTCACTTTGACAAACACATTATTCGCATTGCTCCTCCCAACTTTCTCTACAAAACTCCGCGGCATATCGGTAAAGACAACTTCATTCAGGCTCGGCAAATGCTCAAGTCCTTCTGAATTCTCCAATCGGTTACATCGCCTGATTTCTAGTTCTTGAAGGAGAGGCATAGCCCTGTCCTGCACGGTCCAGTGCTCAAGTTTGTCAAGCATCCACAGTTTCAATACGCGTAACTTAGGGAATCCGCTGCTGACACATGTCATCTGACGTCCCACATATGAATCAGCAAAAAGCCTAAGGATGCTCAGGTCTTGCAACTGCCCCAGCACCGGCATCGGATCTTCCTCCAGTTTTAACATGGACAATGTGAGTTTCCTGAGGTATGGTGGGAGCATTCCGGAGAGCTGGTTGGCAGGGATGGGCAGCGAACCAAGCAAATACAAATTGCATAGATTGTGATGTTGAGCCATGGATATCACCTCGAGATTTGACAGTTTACCAAACTCGTCTATCGATCTCAGCTTCAAAGATTGAAGATTAGTTAGCTGCTTGATCCACTTATCTACTGCTTTCAAAGAGTTTGTGTGGCATGTGAGTCCCAATTTCCGAAGGTTTACTAATCGATCTAGTCGGTTGACCACGGCCTTTTTGTCACCTACATAGAGCCCCCTCAATGTATGGAGGTTGGTCAGAGATCCCTTTGATGGCTTATGGAAAAACGCATCAATGTGTACCTCGTTCATGTAGAAATGCCGGAGGTTCTTCGCCTTCCAAATGGAACTTGGGATAGAGGTGACATTAGTGTGCTTCAAATCCAAAGTTTCCAAGCACGGTAGAAATCCGATGGCAGACGGGATTGAATCCAGTACAGTTGACCTCAAGCCCAGGAACCGTAGAAGCAGCAGATTACGCATCGACTCAGGAAGCACGGGCTTGTACACGCCTTCTAGGTCAAGAACCTTCAGCAATCCAAAGCCAACTTTGTGAATGACATTCTTGAGAAACATACCTATTTCTGTTTTGGCCGTGCCCCTCGATGCGGAGTCAAAAGATACATACGAGCGGAGACTGTGATCAATGCAAGAATCCAGCGAGTTCTTGATTTCTAAATACTCCACGAGGCGCCGAATTTTATAGTCTTTAGGAGGTTCCCTCAGCCTAAAGCTCAAGTTCTCGTGAACATAAAAAAGACCCGAATCCACAGATTTTGGAAAGAAAAATTCACTTATCACTCCCGGCATTCGGCACATTTTTGGGCTTCCATCTAATTTCCACTTTGTGACCTCGATCAAGTTTCTACTAACCAGTCTTTGGAAGTATGACTCTGCCAGATCTTCGGGTTCCCACTTCTTTCGTTCTTCGCCACGCAACCCATCTAGGAAACCCTCAGAAAGCCATAACCACAATAACCTCCGAACGGATACCTCAGATGCTATTGGAAAGATACCCAAATAAAGAAAGCAAGCCTTCAACTCAGGAGGTAGTTCTTGGTAGCTCAAGGCCAAGATGTCCCGCAAGGCCGATTGGTCTTCGCAAGAAGATGGGAATTTGTCCATTTTTCTGGACCATTCACTCGGTTCTGTGTTCAAAAGAATCCCCCCTAGAAGAACAATTCCCAGAGGTGAACCATGACAGAGCTTTGCCATGATCTCTTCCTTGTGCTCAGTTAGGGCACCTTCATGTTCCTTCATCTGCTTCAACAGCAATTCCCATCTGTCCTCGTTAGTCAACCTGCACATATGCAATGGGAAGTTCCATGGATCGGCCAGTTTCGCCACTTTATCATCGCGAGAAGTGAGAATCACTCTACTACCCTTTTTTGAGTCCGGAAACGGAATTGTCAACCGGTGCCAAGCCTCAGCACCCCAAACATCATCCAAAACAATCAAGTACCTCTTATCAATCAGCTCCTTGAAAAGCATCTCACCAAGAACTTCATCAGTCATGTGGTCCATATCATTTAACTTGTTTATGCTAACCTGTTCTATTATGCTCATAACAACGTTCCTGTATACAAATTCTCTGGATACACAGACCCAAGCACAGCACTCGAAGTGCTTCTTCACATCCACTCTGTTATAAACACGCCTCACCATCGTGGTCTTACCTGAGCCTCCTGAGCCGACAACAGAAACGACTCTTAAAGCTTCTTCTCCTTGTGGGCCCTCAGAAATCATCAACTCAGAGACCATCTTGTCCATGTCTGATGTCTGACCAACAATGTTTGATTCCTTGTCCAAAAGATGAGCAGTCGAACCCCAGCGACCAAACCGCCCTGCATTCACTAAACAGCGATCCTTTTCTTGGGTCTTGCCAAGAACTCTGCTTTCTTGATTGTTCTGCTCGGAAGAGGGAGAAGGCAAGGCCTTGAGATCGTTCAAGAACTTCTTCAACCCTTTGCCCAAGTCCTTTTGGCTCCATAGAGGAGCCAAGTACTGGAACGAAGGGTATGTATCCATGAAGTCTTTGCGTCGCTGTTGTGCTCTTTTCAGGAGGTACGTGTCGACGATGTCTTCAGCACGGTAAAGGAAGGGCAAGGCCGGAGAGCTGGTGACGTCTGTGTCATCGGAGGAGCTCAGGAGCTGTTGCAGAGCGATGATGGAGGAGTTGATCTTGCGTTTGAGCCTTGGATAGATGATTATTTCGTCATCTCGCAGATTTTGAAGCTTCTGCTTGAGCAGGAAAGCTGCAACTTCTGCAGCCATGAAGTCTCTGCGTGTGTGGGTTATGACTTATGAGGCATGAGCAACGAGACAGATTTCGTGCTTTTATTCCGATTGAATTAGTTTGGACTATAGCTGTCCATTTCCACTTTTCAAGGATCCAAGAAATTCGAGACGTAAGTATGAGGAAATGTTTTTGTAATATTGTATTAGGATACTTGGACTTTCAATATACTAATCAGGACGGTCATAATTTCTTGGGAAAATTCTAATTAAGAGTCTGAAGTGCTCTTATTATTTCAAAGAAAGGTCGTCTTAAATAAGGGCATGGCCGGCCAGTGATAATTCCGATCATCAAAGAAGGGGCATTTTAGTCAAAACAATTAAAAATATATTTTTTAATTTTTTACTTTTATTTTATTTTCTCTTTTATTTTTTATTTTTCCTTCTTCCTTCCATCCCCAGCTATCCTTGCCGGCGACTGGTGCCGGGCGAGGGCCGCCCTCGTTGGCGTGGGGCTAGGGCCGCCCTTGCCTACCTAGCCCAGGCGAGGGCGGCCCTCGCTCGACATAGGCGAGGGCTGTCGCTTGAGTTCGGCAGCTCCGTCGGTCATTGACGCCAGCGGAGTGAAGAGGGGAAGGGAAAAAGAAAAAAAGAAAAGAAAAGAAGAAAAAATTCCAAAAAAAGGTAAATGACAAAAATGCTCTTTAGTTAGGCATTTTTTGAGATAATTTGTCCACTTCAAGTCCTTATTTAAATAATATCCACTTCAGACTCTTATTTGAGACGATTTGACAACTTCAAACCCTTTTTTGAAATAATCAAGATACTTCAGGTTATTAATTGAAACAAAGTCAACTTCAGGTTCCTATTTGAAAAAATAAAAGCACTTCAGGTTCTTAATTAGAATTTTTTCTAATTTCTTTTTTTTATATATAGGAATTAGATAATTAGCCTACTTTGAGGAAAATATTCTTTTCAAAAGCATATTAAAGAAAAGCATGTTACCTCCTAGATAGTCGCCTTTACAAAAGAAAAAACATATTGAGTATTATTCTATTAAAAGTGTAAGAGAATTTACACAAGTTATCATTTTACTACAACACCTATTAACATACAATAAAATTCAAAATACACGATATATCATTTATTGAGTATTTTCTACTAAATATTTACAGTACCAATAAACGTGATGAAATGATTTTGGACTATTAACGAGCCTCAAAATCATTGCTCATGCCAACCATTGATCCAAAAACATTTTATTTTCTACATAAAACTACCAGGCCTATTAGAGCTTGGACTGCGACTGTTGGAAAGCAGGGAGTCAAACGTACTTTCTTGAATGAAGTGCTTCTTAAATTAGTAATTAAAAAAGATATATTTTAACTAAATACGGGCTGCGACCAAGATGAAAATTGGTTGCCCAAATCAGCACACGATCCCTTCATGCCAATAGGGCTCGGTGGGCTGGGCTGGTAAGCACATGACCACCTCTTCGCGTCAACCATGTAATAATGATTAAGCAAATCTCGTTGCACCATCAATTAACCTCACAAAATTCCTCATTAAATAATGTTGCGGAATAGTGCCTAGAGATGCACAATCGAAGCACAAATAGCAAAAGATGAAAGTAAAATAAATCGCACGAGGGACATTGTGCAACACATCCCTTTTATAGCCCCCTTAAAAAAAACCTTAAAACAAAAGGTACATTGTCCAAAATGCTCTTGTTACCAATTTGAAGTAAAAAATCAACAAATAATTACTTTAATGTTTTTAACATACAAATATCACCAACCTAACATTATTTCATTTCACGAGCTTGAGATTTACCTACTTAAGATGAGTATCCTTGTTATAAAGAAAAAAACTAACATTCGAAGAAATATTGGTTTGTACCTTGACTACGTCTATGCTAAGAATCTATCTGGTATCCTCATTCACTTATAAAAAAGATAAATCCTTCGTGAGTGTTGAATCTTGATGTCGACAAAGATTTAATATCAAAATACACTTCACGAATGTGTCATCGCGCTCTCAAATTTAAGTGAAGGCAATTGTCACAGGATGTAAATGTGGCACAACAAAGGTTGTCGCTACGATTGCATAGGGATAGACAGGCTATCGTAATCCGCTGAGATTAGTTGGGAATTTAAGGATATTAATACTAACATTATATTTTCTAGCATGACATGCAAAAGGGTAAAAAAACAAAAATGAAAGGGGAAATTGCACATACCCTTGAACTTACTACGCATTTACTTTCGAACTTTCAATGGTTACACAATATCTCTTGAACTTTCATTTTATTACAGGCATTAACCCTTGGTTATATTTATTCACTAGCATGTGTAATAAGGACGACTTTTAAGGGGTAAAAGTGTATTTTCACCTCATTTTTTGAAGGTAATTTCTCTTATACCCTTTATTGCCGTAAAAATAAAAGAAATATAGGGAATGGTAGTAAGCTAAAATAACTAAAATACTAATAATTGAAAAATAAATACAAATAATAATATCTGGCAATGAAAAATTGTCGAAATTCGATGAATATAGGCACTCTCATGGAACTACATAAGATACTTCAAGATTAAGAATAAACAAGAACTGTTTAGTCATTATGTATCTTTAAAATGGTTAGTTGATGTAAAAAAATGATTTGTTACAAAAATATGTAAGAAAATATAAAAAGAAATGATGTTCTCAACTTGTACAAGGACATAATTAATCGAAATACAATGTGATCTAGTGAAATATTTTTTTTATTGATCAATCATTTTTATATTAATTAACCTTTTAAAAATACATAACGCTTATCCAGTTTTTGTAATTTGACATTTTGTTATTGAGGCCTTTTGTATTTTTCCTTAATTGTGTTTCTTCTTCTTAAAATATCTTATTTAGTTCTATTCATACATTCTGCAAATGTTAACAAGCTTTTTAATATTATTATAATTTTAGTTAATTTATTTTTCTTCAATTTCTATACTTTTCATTTTTTTTACAACAATTAAAGGTAAATAAGAGATATCATACAAATAATACTTTTAAAAGTCATGTGCATTGCACAAACAAACGAAAAAATAATAGAGGGCTAATGGCTGTAACAAAATGAAAGTTCTAGGAGTATTGTGTAACAATTACTATCCCCAAAGTTCCGAGAAGTTCTACAATTTTCCCACAAAGAAAATAATATATCCACTTCAACGAATGCAATGATAATCCTTGTACATCATCTTCTCAAACCTATACACGTGCATTATTTCCTTGACTTCCATTCATAGACGATGTTTATAGTTGGCGGGCAAAGAGTTCTTCTATAGAGAGTTATGATCAAAATTATTTACTAACTAAAGTCGAATCTTGGGAGCACATTATGGGGGAAATCGACAAATGAGACAGGAACTTTCAGATTCCCTTCTATATGTGGGAAATGAAACATGAAAATAGACCACTCTTGAGAACGGAACCGCACCAATGCTTTGCATCCATCCGGCATCTTTTGGTCTCTTAACCAAATCACCTGCTTGCCCCTGAAAAAGAAAACGAATGCTGTTATCTTCCCATAAAAGTTGTGGTCCAAATCAATTGTCATAGACATGGTCTGAATTTAAAAAATTCTACTCGATACTGTCAGTCTAATCAACTCCCCGAGACTAAGACATCACTATTTCAACTAAAATAATGAGATTTAGAAAAATTTACTTATAAAAATATATATATTTAAAATTATTTGAAATCTTTAATTCTGAAGTACTTCATCCTTTATTCTTCTATACCTTTTGTTTTTGGTCTTTTCTCTTTAATAGTACTGCAATATTTGTCCTTCATGTTTCCAGACATAACTTTTGGTGCTGTCCAGTGACATAAAGTTAGATGCCTTGCACAAACTTGTAATCAATGTTAACTTACCCCACCTAAAATTGAAAGGAACCTGATCAAGAAAAAATAAAAAAAATTTGTGTCGCAAACCCATTGCGACAACTTATCGCCAGTAAATCAGCTAATATTATGAGAAGTACTAATATTACGAGAAGTTTTTACGTGAGTAGAGATATTATCATAGTCATGATCATATGATCCCAACACAGTAGTTGAAGTAATAAACATTGTAACTTCATGATTTTCATGTAATAATCAACCATTCAACAATGAATTGATCAATGGACAAGCACGTCGATATCTCTTGGTCCCTTAACCAAATCACCCATATTTATAGACTGATGTCCTGAATTCTTAAGGAGTGATTGAATATGCCTCGTTTATTGAAATGCCAATTTCATTTTTTTAAAATTATTTGTAAACATTTCTTTAATCTGAAGTACTTTCATTCGCTATTTTTATTTGCTTTTTTTTTTTTTTAATTCTTGTGACTTTTCTCTTTTCTCTTTAATGGTACTGCAACATTTGTCCTTCGTGTTCCAGACTTTACTTTTGGCTTTGTCCAGTTCCATCATGGTAAATGTTTCTCGGATACCTTGCACAAATTTGTCACCATTGTTATTTTTTTTATACAGTCATCGTTGTTATTTCACCCGACCTAAAACTAAAAGGAACGAAAAAAAAATTGTGTCACGAAGCCTCCGTCATAACTCATCGTCAGTCGATCATCAGTAAATCGGCTAATATTAGAATAAGTTATTTAGATAGTATACGTAGATCAAGATCATCATAGCCATAGAATGTGTGGATCTCATTGTGAGGTCCACATGATCAATGGCTATAACGATATTAATCTATATAGACTGGATCTATATAATATAACCTGAATGATTGGCTCAACAAAGGCTATTAATAGTCTAGGCCCACACTTTAAATTAATAAATATTTTAGGCTTGCGCTATTACCACCTCTTTACTGTCTACTAACATCCTTTATCACATTAATTTGACTACATTATACTTTGTAGATCCCATTCTTAATTGAAAATTATTTCTTCATTTTTTTTCTTCGTTTTCTTTTGTTTCAATTTACTAAAAGACAAAACTGTCCACATCACTTTCAAACAATTTTTTTTCACCATAGCCGCTTCTCCCATATCCATTACATTTCAACGCTTCCTTCATGTTTGTTTTCTTCTGAACTTGTTCTCCATTGTTATAATATGAGCAATCACCAATCATATATCAGAGTAAAGAAATGTTAGCTTTATTTGGAAATTGTTTACTTTATTTCCATAGACTATCCTCATGATCGTGAATTTTTTTATTTCGATTTTCAATACAAATTTATGAGAATTTACTCAAAGATTGAATATTATGGTTGATGTATGCGTTATATACAATTTATCCATCTTTCATTGTATTGTTTTTTGTAGTGCAATCACTATGGAAGACAATATTGAAAATGACCTAAATTGCTTAAATGTATCTATTGATGATGAAACTGCGAATGGAAAATAGTAATCATTCATGTCGACAAGTTCATTTGAAACTCTACCAGGAAGTTTTATAATGAGAGAGGATCTTTTGAGTAGTGTGTGGACGCATCTTCTTGCTCAAGGTTATTTTGTCTATATAAAAAGGGTCAAAAGAGAGACAAATACATTCTTCTTGATTGTGATAGGGGAGGTAACTATCGTGATTGATATAATATTTCTATTTCACCTCAAAGAAGAAAGACTGGATCTCGTTTGATTGGCTGTCCTTTCGAAGTTCGTTGCTATAAAAAGAAGAACGGAACATGGTCACTCAAAATCACAAAATCATCATCTTTCGAGTGGTATGTCCGGACATCCTACTTGTCGTCGCTTTTCTAAAGTTAAAGCTTCGTGTGAAAGAGATGTCTGAAGTTGGTATACCTCTTCGCCAAATTCTTTCTTCCTTAAGACAAAGTACTTCCAAAGTTCAAGCTATTGCTAACACTATTTACAACATGAAAGCGAAATTCTGTTGTGAATATCTGAGCGGTCACACCATGGTCCAAGCTTTGTTGGAGGAGCTTAGTGCAAATGAATTCATCTACAATTTTAAACATGATGTCGAGGGTCACCTGATGCATTTATTTTTCTCTCATTCTATCTCCATGGAACTAACGAAGAGCTTCTCAATTGTCTTTGTAATGGATTTGTACTTATAAGACTAATAAATACAAAATTCCTTTACTGGATATTATTGGAGTTTTCAGCTTTAATACTTCTTTCTACTTATGCTTTGCATTTTTTAGAAAGGAAGAAGAGGAAGACTATGTTTGGACTTTGACGATGTTTAGCAATATAATGGGTGTTAATTGTCAACCTTTAGCTATCATCACTGACAGAGAGTTAGCATTGATGAATGCAGTTCAATTTATTTTTCCTAGAAGTGCGAACTTGTTGTGTGTTTGACACATTGAGAAGAATATTGTGATAAAATGTAAATCTCAGTTTGAAGGAGGAACGGATTGGGATTCTTTTGTGTCTAATTGGTCCAAGGTTCTAAACTCTAAGAGTGAAGCGGAATATGGTGAAAATATTCGACAATTTGAAGATCGTTGTAAGGAAAAGCCATTGGTTCTTAATTACATTAAAAATACATGGCTTCCTTTCAAAGAGCTTTTGGTGCCTGCCTAGATAGACCTGCACATGCATTTTAGGAACCATGTTACTTCAAGAGCTAAAGGGGCACATTCAACTTTGAAAGCATATCTACAAGTTTCAACGGGGAACTTAATTGAGGTGAAAAAGAAAATATGCCTTGCCATTAGAGATGTCAAATGGGTGGGTCGGGTCAAAAATGGTCCGACCCATATTGACCAATTTAACTCATTTTGACCAATTTTCACATAATACAAATCTAGCGACCCATTCCTGATCTATATTGTTAAAATACTTCAATATTTAAATAAATCTAGAAAAATTTGTTTCTTATACATTTTTGAAAAAATTATATTCATAAAAAATTGTGGATAATTTTTTTAAAAGATTTGATTTTTATTTTTCTTTCTTTTTATTTTTTATTTTCTTTTTTCCTTCTTCATCCTTCTTCCTCCACGGGGCCTCAGCGACAGTCGTCAACCCGGCGAGCTCGAGGCGCTCCAGAGGCTATTGACCTCGAGCTCAAGCTTGGCCTATGCTGGTGAGCTTGAGGCTTGCCGGGCCGTCGTCGGCTAGTGGTGGCTGAAGTAAGATCGTAGGAGGAAAAAGAAAAAGGAAGAAAAGAAAGAAAAATAAAAGAAAAAAAGTATTTAAAAAATTGATTTTTTTTAATATTTAGAAAACATATTTATGACTCACTTAAGATAATTAGCTTAGCTAACCCATTTATGACCATTCAAAACCCGTTTAAGACTCATTAATTTTTTAAGTAACCCATTTATGACTTACTTAAGTTTTAAAGAAACCCATTTATGATCCACCACCATTGAATATGGGTTAAAATATGGGTTCTAGACCCATTTTGCCACCTCTTCTTGCAGTTGAGAATCAGTTTCAAGAAATCAAAACCAAATATTCAAGTGAAAAGGTTAGAGTTCCTCATCATCTTCACATTCCTCTTTTCAGGAACTTGATTGCACGAGTGTCAGTATTTGCTTTAGATAAGCTCTACAAGCATTGTGTGTGACATCCGAAAAATTTCCGCATTTATTTATGCGTAGGAATTCGTAGCCGATAAATGCCGCAAGTGGAAATTTCGAATTGAGTAGTTTACGTGGAAATCGCGGAGACCAAATCGTGTTTTTATGTAATCATAACTTTTCCGTAAATTATTTCATTAGAGTTGAATTGTCAAATATGTGTTTTTAGATTGATTTTATAAAGTAATGATGAAGTAAAAAATGCCGCGTTGTTTGATTTCGGAGGCCGATACCCTTCAAATTTACGTATCAAATGAGTGTTGATTTTGAAATTTATTGATTTAAACATTCCCGTGCGTTCGGTACCTCTTGTTAAATGTTTTGACGCATTCAAAATATTTTTCGGATTTACTAATTTTTAGAATAGACACTGATTTTCCTTATTTACGCACTGATTTTCTAGTTTACGTACTAATTTACAAAATATCTCATTTGAAACCATAAGATTGGGACAAATGTCACTTTTTAAAGTGACCACATCTCAAATAATTTCCACCGAGTATTCTTAACCAACCCATCATTGCATTTTAACCCTTGGGTTAATTGGTCTCATCCATTTGATGCCTCAAAGGGAGACAATTCATTTTGGTCATGAGTTTTTCCTTCCTAGAAGTTTTCAACTTTATTTTCTCTCATTTTTCTTTTCCCAAACCTCTTCCAGTGAAGAAAAGAAAAGACCCACTAACGTCGTGAAGCTCTAAATCTAATCTTCCAAGAGAGCACAAGATGAATATTGCAGACTTTATTTTCTTGCACCAAACTAGTTGTATTATTTGAGAAGATTTGTAGTGTTAACCCAAGTTCTTGATGATTTTGCTTTGAAGGTAATTAAGTTTTTGATTTTTTGAACAAATCATTTTGAGGTAAGTGAAAACTCTAAGTACTAAGTAAGGACAATCTTCTTATTACTTTTGACTTGGTTGGTGTTTGTTGTTGATTGTTGATTTTGCTTGAAATTGATGTTGTGTAGTTAAACTTCAATAATGGCACGTTGCGTTGTTATGATTTCTTGTCTTGAAGTTGTTGAGTGTTTACGAGTCTTCAAAGTATGTGAAATGAGTGAAGTTATTGACTGGAAAGTGCTGAAAATGGATTAAAGAAAGCCCTTTCCGAAGGCTTGAATTATGTAAAAATGGGGTTGTTGAAGTCACCGAGGATCGAAGTTGCTGAAATCAATATTTTGATCGAAGTCGACTTTTTCACCGATAGTCAACATTTTCTTATCAAAGTCAACATTTTGACCGAATTTCAACATTTTCTTACCGACGTCAACACTTTGACCGAAGTCAATATTTTCTCATCGAAGTCGACATTTTGACCGAAGTCAACTTTTTTCACCGAAAGTCAATATTTTCTTATCTAAGTCAACACTTTGACCAAAAGTTAACATTTTTTCACTGAAGTCAATATTTTGACCAAAGTCAACCGAATTCAACATTTTTACCAAAAGTCAACATTTTCTTACTTAAGTCAACACTTTGACCGAAAGTCAACATTTTCTCACCGCAATTAATATTTTGACCAAAGTCAACAAAAGTCAATATTTTTACCGAAAGTCAACATTTTAATCGAAGTCCACATTTTTCACCGAAATTAACATAGTTGCTATTAATGAACCCTGAACCTTGGAACTTGTTGGTTTAAGAGGTTTATTAAATTGTTGTTGATTATTTGAGAACGGTAAGAGGTAAGTGACTTATTATCACTTACGCAAGTGATAAAGAGAACTATGAAAATTGCATTTTGATGATGAATTGCATAGAACAATGTTGTATTGATGATTATTTGGAATTGTCGATGTTCGCATAGCCACCTATGAGAGTGTATCATTTGCTTACAAAAGATGATAAATATGTTGACATCATTACTCAAGTATGCGAAGTCAACGAAAGGTACAATGTGATATGTTTCGAAAGTGATTTATGTAATAAATGTTATGTATTGTCTATTGAATTTTAAGGTGAATGTTGATTTCATGGTGGAAATGAGGATGATTATGTGATGTTATCAATATTAGATGCATGATTGATATGAGATAAGATATGAAATGAGTTACGAAAAGTTATGTTCCGTCATCCATGAGATCGTGGCGACAATGCCCATTTGTCGGATGCCCTGTGGTCGGATGTTGCGGGATGCCTCAGAGTTGAGATGCCCTGAGATTGTTCGGGAAGTGATGAAGAAATGAATAAGATGAATAATTTATATATGATGCATGACTAGGGTGCATGTCCAATAATGAATAAGAGGTGATATGTATGCACTATAACATGATATGTCATTCGTATGTAATTAGTAAGTAACCTCGGGTAAGGTTACTATTGATTTGCCATCGACATAAAGATGTAATGCATTTTCGTGTGCTTGTCATGTATGACATTTTGAAATGTTTGCTAATATGTTGTTTGTACCAGGTTGAGTGATGGGTGGATTTCCTGCCTTATAATTAGAGATTTCATTTACTGGGTCTTGACTCACTCCTTATTTTTCAGATGTGTAGGAAATTCCGTGGATATGACGATGGAGGGGATGAGTTGATAATGAAAACTATCGACCGTGAGTTGGATGGTAGCTTTTGTATAGGCAGGCCCTTGAGGACGTAAAGCTATAGTGTGGGGATAATGTGGGGATAGGTGACCGTGACCTCTTTTCCAGGACTATGTATTTTATGTTTGTCTTGATATGTTGTTGTGAAATTGGTAATATGGATAACTGAATAAGAAAGATGCACATGTAATTTGATTAAGCTCATGCGATTATATTGTATGGGGGTGTTTGTGAAAGGTGAAATATTTCATCATGCTTTTGCATGCTATTAATAGCTAATTGACATATTTGAAAAGGACACGTGTAGCGCGTGACGTTCTGGGGCATTACATTATGAGATTGCTAAAAGTAGAGTTGAACTACTTGCTTGTACCAGCCATTTTATGCAATCCATGGGCCTTCCATGTGCACATGAAATCCGATGGTTTACCTCTGGATATAATTAATCAACAATGGAGGCTTGATATAAGGTCCTTTTTGGATCGTAATATTATGGAAAATAATGAAGAAGATTCATTTCCGCAATTACTTCATGATTTGGAAAGGAGGTACCAAGAATGGCCACTTTCCAAAAAGGAAGTTGTTCAAAAGCAAATTGAGCAATTTGTGCGAGCAAGTGATCCTTTCTTATATGAGGCCTTTGCTACATCTCATAAAGATCATCCTTCCGGTTCAAAAACTAAAACGGAAGTAACTTCTGCACGACATGATTCTTCTGCCTTTGAGATTGTTGAAAAGGGGAAGAGATGTGGTACTTGTAAGGTTTATGTTCATAATAGTTGGACATGTAAATCGAAAGGCAGAGATCTCGAAAAAAAACTCACATTCAAAGAGCATTTGAATTCATGGTGGTGATATATAGTAGGCATAGAGGACTCAAGCATGCATCAATTCAACTTGAAAGACATATTCTAAGATTGGAGTTTCTCACACTATGACATTCAAATTTTTTTCTTAATATATATTTATTTTAAGTAAATAATTACTCTCTCATTAATGTAATTGAAAACTTTTATTATTTGATTTAGGTACAATATATTTTTTTTTCAAAAGAGCAGCCTTTTCGAGGGGAACCAAGTAGCTAAATAAACAATATCTTTTAGTAAGTCACATATGCAACATATTATTGCAGTACATTTGTACTTTGAGGATAATTTTTTTTTTACGAATGGTTCTATAAAATTCTGATGCATTTAGAATTGACAAAAAATATGTGTTTGCAAATGGTTTGAATGGGTTGTCTTATAAGGCGATTACAATTTCCATAAAATCTTATCAACAGCTAATTACACTTGTAATCAAGGAAAAGATAGTATTTTATGTAATAATATTTAAGGAGCATTTTCTTATGCATATGAAAGATAATAATTGATGTTTGAAATTTTTTTTGTGCTTAACTTTGTCATTTTTATTATTTTTTTGAAAGTATCTTTTAAAACATCATGCAATGATGGCATGAAAAATACTAGTTATAGGACTACTGCATTCACTGAGTAAAATGAAAGTTGAGCAGTTAAAGTTCACGGACTACAACGTAATGACACATATTAATGTTATAATTGAACAAATTGCTTATAAATGCTGGTAAATGGTTTTTTTTTTTCGCTCTTACCTATGCTTAGGTTATTTTTTGAATAATAGTTTCCTAGTAAAAAAAAGAGAAATATCAACTCATTAACACAATAATTCGTTAGCTATCTACTAAATGAAAATTTTCTTTTGGAAGATGATAACACTGGTTTTGTGACAAAAAGGAAAAAATCAAAAGAAGAAGAATAAAAAAAGGCAAGAAATAATCTTAAATCAATATTGGGCCCCACATTTAACCTTAACAAATGTTGTTTGAGAGGAGTATGGATAGTTTCGTCTTTAGCAAAATGGAAACGAAAAAAAAACAAAGACAAAAAGGGAAGAAATAATCTTAATTCAAGAGTGAAACCTGCAAAAGCATAATATAGTCAAAGCATCGCAATAAGGAGGTGGCAGAAGCCAATAAGAGGGTGGAAATAGCGTGAGCCATATTTTAACTCTGTGGTTTTCATAAGATTATCGATCATTTGACAATTACAAGACTAGAATTGATCAACAGGATGGCGGTTCATTGGGTCCACTTTGGTCCGTTTGGGCCGAGGGACAAAATAGAAGGGTCTTGGAAAGTAATTCTCTTCTTAGGCTTGGCCTACTCACCTCGGCCTGCCTAATCCGGCTTATTTTGTATAGAAATTCGAATAACTTTTTAAGCATGGCCATCTAGAGCTAGGCCTGATACCACGCCTCACCCAACCTATTTGTTAATGATATTTTCCAATTTGAGTCTATGAAAAAAATCTAATCCAAGTTGGTTTTCCTAATTGGAGTTGGATTTCTAATTTGAGTGGGTAACATGTTTTGGATATACTTCTTTTATATATATATAAAGTGATTCTTCTTCGTGAGTTGTATCCAAGATGCAACCTTAGTGTGAATTACATTTTGCAGCGTTCTTGAGGAGCTTTGGGCCATGACAATCAATTGTGCGGCGTGCTCGTAAATTCCATCCTGAGTGTTTGAAGTCATGAAGATCTTGTGTTCATTTCCTTTGCAAGATTAAACATCGTGTGGGTTATTGAGTGTAATTGGAGGATGTGAAACATTGAGAGTGTTTAAGTGACTCGATTGTAGTTGTAATATCCATTGTATCGGTTGATCTATAGTGGAATCTTGTGTTGCTCTCCTTGTGAAGTAGGTCACACCAACCAAACTGAGTAAATTTGATGTCTGATTTATTTCTTTGTTCAATTTATTTTATTGTTCTATTGCTTATTTTTCATGATAATAGCTATCAGAACCAAGCTTGACTAAATAAAAGCGAATGATGGCAACAGAAGATGAAACGTGAAAATCAACATATTTGATAGGAAGGATTTTGGTTTCTTGAAGACTGTAGATTGAGAATTTATTTCTTTGTTCTGTTTATTTTATTGTTTGATCGCTTTATTTCCACAAATTTTTGATATCAAAGCCAAGCTTGACTAAGTTGAAGCGAATCGACAGAAACAAAAAAATGAAACATGAAAATTGACATATTTGATAGGAAGGTTTTCGGTTTATTGAAGACTGCATAATATGGATTACCTATATCAAAGGAATCTAAACTTATCACTGTCGAGGAAGAAGCTAGAACTGGTGAAGCAAGCTGATTAGGATATGTTGGATAGACAGGGTTTGACTGTTATTCGACAGACACTAGTGCATAACGTCGCGTTCAACATTGTGAAAAGGAAGACCATTGTGAGATTGATAAATGCTTTGTCAAGCAAGTACGAGAAGCCCTTTGCGATCAACAAGGTTTACTTGATGTGACAGCTATTTTACTTAAAAATGGGCAAAGATGCGTTGGTTGTTGAGCATATCAATAAATTCAATATGATCGTTAGTCAATTGAATTCGGTTGAGATTCACTTTGATAATGAGGTACGTGCTTTGATTCTATTATCCTCATTGTATGATAGCTAGAATACTACTGTTATTGTCGTTAATAATTTCTTTTGGTCAACAAGCTTGACATTTGATGAGGTTTGTAATTTAATTCGTGAGCACATCCGTATGAGAATCTAGTGTACCCGTACTTGTTGGTTTCGTAGATGAAGGTAGAGGAAAAACTAGTACTCGTCTTAACAAAAGTAGTGTGAACCGGAAGAGATGAAGTTAGTCTAGGACTAATGGTTTTGTTTGTTGGAATTGTGGCAAAAGGGGGCATCTCAGAGGGATTGTTTTAAGTTGAAAAATGAGAAGGGAAGGGAATTAGACTTGAGTTTGTGATGATATTGTTGTAATAGCAAAGGGTGTCTTAGAAGGTGGTGATAATGTCTTGTTTGTCATTGAGGATTTGTTGTTTGACGGATAGGTTATTGGTTCTGGTTGATCGTTTCGCGCTACATCAAACAGAAACAGATTTACTACTTATCAATGCACAGATAGGGATAAAGTGCAGTTTATGAACAACGCTAAGTGCGATGTTGTAAGGGTTGGCGGTGTAAGAATTAGAATGCATGATGGTATTGTGAGGATATTGACCGGAGTGAGACACATGCCAGATTTGAAGAAGAACCTAATTTCCTTTAGTGCCTTGGATTCAACCAAGTGTCAGTGTACTTTAAAAGTTGGAGTTTTGAAGGTTTCTCGAAGTGCCCTAGTGATAATGAGAGGAATCATGCACAATAACCTATATGAGTTTCAAGAGGAGACAATGATGGATTTCACTGTGGAGACATTAGATGCATCTATTTGAGATCCTGAATTGTGGTATATGCATTTGGGGTACATTGGTGATAGATTCCTTAAGGTTCCAAGCGGAAGGAATTTACTATATGGTTAAATGGCTAAGAAACTAAATGTATGCAGTTGTTGTGACTTAAGCAAATGATAAAAAAAAAGGCATATTAGTTTGATTGTTAACGAAATCACGGAGATTGCAAAGTTGATTCACTTGAATATTCGCAAGCTGTAGCGATTTCCTTCGAGAAAGAGTGCTAGATTTATGTTAACAATTGTGGACTACTACTCGAGGAAAATCTGAGTGTTTGCGCTGATGCACAAGTTTAATACTAGTGTCAGGATCAGACAGTTAAGAGCTTTGATAGGAAAGAAGACTAGTAAGACGATTAAGCATGTGAGGACTGAAAGTAACATAAACTTCTACTCAAAGTTGTAAAATGAATTTTGCATGAATGAAGGCAAAGCGAGACACCGTATTAGTTACAGTGAACTATAATAGGTTGTAGAGTTGATGAGCAGAATATTATTAGAGAAGGCCCATAAAAGGCTCTCTAGTGCTAATATGATTAGGAAATTCTTAGCGGATGCGCTTAGCATGACGAGCTATATGGTGAACAGATCTCTATCGATTGCGATCGGATGTTTGACTCCCGACGAAGCATGGCCAGGTAAGGTTGCTGATTATTCAATTCTTAGAATATTTAATTGAATGTGTAATGTACGAGTGAACGATGATAAGGTCAATGTTAGGGTAAGCACATGCTTCTAGGCTATGCACAAGGTGAGCGGAGTTATTGGTTATGGTGCTCGAAATTAAATTCACTTGTCATTAACAAAGAAGTTACATTTGAGGAGTCTTCAATATTTTCGGGATGAGTGGTTGTGGCAGTATCTATATGGATCTAGACGGTGTTCAACTCAAGGTGGAGTTGCTACTGTATACTCCTAAGATAGCGGGTGCTAGCGTGGTAATTGTCAAAATTAGTGCAAGTAACTGGGTGGAGCGGTTGTTGAAGCGGCTAAGTTTGACAAGGTACATTTTCGATCTTTAGACAAATACTGATGTAACAATAGTATTGCTTTATCTATGATCAATGAGGTTGTGTGTTGTGGAGTAGCTATAGGTGCAAGTGGGAGTTCGTGCTCATATAAGGTCCATGGTTATAAGGAAGTTCAAGTGAAGCCTAAATTTGGAAGATATCTGTAGCAGTTGAGCCCATGCGAGGCTATGAAAGCGTAGCGGTGAAGTTCAATTTGCAGTGAAGCAATTGTGACTTAATTCAAATATTGAGTCAAGGTGGAGATTGTTGAAAATATGTCTCAAATTTGAGCCCATGGACGAAACCTAATATGAGTAGGCTTCTTAGTTGGAGTTGGATTCCTAACTTGAGTTGGTTTCCTATTTTGGATTCAAATTTTGTCTATATTTAAGAAGTGGTTTTCCGTGAATTGCATTCAATAGGCAGCTTAATCGTGAATTACACTCTGTAGAATCCAAGAGAAGCTTTTGGCCGTGACAATCAATCGTGCAAGGTGCTTGTGAATTACATCCTGAGTATTTGAAGTCATGAAAATCTTTTGTTAAGATGCGTGTAATCCCTCTGCGAGAGTGAGTTATTATTTCGCAAGAAATTGTGAGTAAAGACACCGTGTGAGTTATTGGGTGTAATAGGGGATGTGAAATACTTAGAATGTTGGAGTGGCTCGAGTGTAATTGTAATATTCATTGTATTGCTTGATTCATAGTGGAATCACATGCTGCTCGAAATAGGTCACATTGATCGAACTACATAAAATTTTTTGTTCGATTAATTTTCTTATTCCATTTATTTTATTGTTCGATCAATTTTTTTTACTATACTATTGATCCAGATCAAGAAGCATTGAATGTCACTTACGAGAAAACACCTCATTTGCAATTGACAAGGAATTCGGCTTCAATATGACGTGTTCAGGCCTATTTCCTTTTGATTATAAAGTGAACAAATGATACTTGGAGCATATTTGAAGTCACTTGGAGCATATTTGAAGTCCAGCTGGGTGAACTGACTCCCGGTGAACATATTTCCTCTCTCTAGAACTAACTTCCAAATTCTCATCCCCAGCTCATCCCTCTCTTTCTCAGAGAAACAGAAAACCAATCATAATGGAGGCGCTTCGTGCGGAATTCTGGAGGAAAATTTGGAACTTGTGGGAGCTAAGAGCCATGGTGGTGTTCACACTAGCGGTCCAAGTCTTACTCATTCTCTTCGGCCACAAGAGGAAGTCCAGCCACAATGTCAAGCTCAGGATCGCCGTCTGGTCTGCGTACCTGACCGCGGACTCCGTGGCCACCGTCGCCCTCGGAGTCCTCTCCAGCAAGCTTGGAGACGTGAATGAGAGGAACGGTGGTCACCTCGGCGACAACGACAAGTTGCTCGCATTCTGGTCCCCACTGCTTCTGCTTCTCTTGGGTGGCCCTGACACAATCACTTCCTATTCTCTGGAGGACAATGCACTCTGGCTCAGGCACTGCCTTGGCCTAGCGGTTCAAACATCAGCCACAACATATATCATCTTCATGGCCTGGACAAGCTCTTATCTCTCCTACCTCTCGTCGGTGATGGCATTGATCGGGCTCGTCAAGTATGGGGAGAGAGTGTGCGCTCTTTGGATGGCAAGCAACGACAAGCTCAAGCAGTCGATGCTGGCCCCCCCTGATCCGAGCCCGAATTACCCCCGCTTCATGGAGGAGTACACTTTGAAGCAGGCTGAGGGGTATTACGTCGTGGCCGATGAGGTGATAGAGGTCCAAGTGCCGGAAGGTATTTATAGTAGTGGTGGTGATCCGTCCACAGAGAGTGATTCTGAGGTCATTGTGATATCCTATGACCTGCTTCAGATGTTCAAATGCCTCTTTGTTGAGTTGATACTCAGCCATGATGAGAGGAATACTAGCAGGTCCATATTCAAGGCGATTGACTGTGAGAAAGCTTTTAGGATTGTTGAGATCGAACTTGGGTTCATCTACGATTTGCTCCACACGAAGGCAATGGTGCTTTACTCGAAGTGGGGACTCCGACTCCGCTTGTTCACTTTCTCATCCACTCTGTTGGTGCTGGTGCTCTTCTCTTGGGCCAAGAAGTCACACCTGTCGAGGGTTGATCTTTCCATCACTTACTTGTTGTTGGCTCTCATTGTTTTCTTTGAGACCTATTCGATTTTGATGCTGGTTTCCTCAGATTGGAGCGACGTTTGGTTGCGCAAGCACAACAAGAACAGTGCCTTGAGATGTGCCGTGAACTTTATAAGATTGCCTAGACAACCCAGGTGGTCACATTCAATTGCCCAATTCAGCTTGCTCAGCTTTTGCAGTAAAGAGAGGCCCTTGGTTTGCCAAAATGTGCTTGAGTTCTTGAAGATCAGTGAGAAGCTAGAGAAGTATCACTACACCCTCCATGAAGACGTATCCAACAAGATTGAGAAATGGATATTCCGTCATGTCAAGGAAGATCTATTCTCTGTTGAGGAGCAGCATGCGACGGTCCGCACAGATATTGAGAATCTCTTGCTAGGCTGCTTGACGATTATGGCCTCCCTCAAGCTAAGTGGGCCACCAAGGGGGATTTCGACCAGGTTGTCCTAACTTGGCACATTGCCACCGAACTATCATACTACTCGGATAAAGAGAAAGTGCAGAGCGAATCTGACTTCCCTCATTTTCAGGAGAGCAAGCTTCTCTCCAGGTACATGCTTTATCTTCTGGTTATGTACCCTTCTATGCTGCCCAGTGGAATCGGGGAAATAAGGCTCCGCGACACTTTTGCTGAGGCCTTAAAGTTCTTCGAGGATCACCAAATGCCCAATTCCGAATCTAATAGAGAGCCCAATTGTTGGATAAAAAATCCAGTTGTCAACAAAGGGAAGAAAATTGAAATGAACTCGCATCTTCAGCGAGCTTCTAGAATGCTGCTAGAGGTGAACACTGAGGTTCCGCCGAGTAAAGTGAAGGGTGGAAAGAGCAAGTCGGTGTTGTTCGATGGATGCAGGATCGTGGCCGCGATCAGAGAGAGAGAAATAGGAATAAAATGGGAAACGATCGCAAAGCTCTGGGTGAAGATATTGATGTACGCCGCGAGCCAATGCAGAGGGGATCGTCATGCTGGGCAGCTGAGGCGAGGGGGAGAGCTTCTGACCCATGTTTGGCTCATGATGGCTCATTTCGGCCTGACTGATCATTTCCAGATGACCCAAGGCCAAGCCATTGCTAAGCTCATATTGAGATAGGCCTTGATTCCAAGTAATGACAAATCGTTATTCGGGTTTGGTCCGTCTCAATCGCCATTGAATAAAGTTTTGCTGATAAAACAACACAGATTCGAGCTTCCGTTCGTGTGTGAAGGTGAGGTTATAAGTCTGCTGGAAATTAAACCAAATTCATAATTGTCCAGAGTTGTCGATTCAAGATTGAAGTTGTCGATGTTGATGTCTAGTTATCAAGAGAGTCTTTATTATAGTATTGTTTTTCAAAGAGTTTATTAGAGTTTCTATGTCTAGTTATTGCTTTGTAAGTTTCCAAGTATCTAACTTCTTGGAAATACTAGTTTCATTTAAGTATAAGAGTCATGTAACGAGCCTATATAATGGCATGTCTTGTGATTATTATCGATAAGGTGAGATAAAATGAAATAAACAAAAGTCTATTCGCCCCCATCAAAATCTATCTCCTTTCAAATTGGTATTAAAGCTTACGGTTTCTGATCATGGCTTCAACAAACATTCCACTTCCCCTTCAATACCCTTGTCTTACCAAAGAAAATTATGATAATTGGGCTGTTAAAATGAAAGCCTAGCTCGGCGCCTATGGTGTATCGGATCTCATCAACACAGGCTATGAAGAGCTAGAGGACAAAGCCATCTTGACGCAAAATCAGAAGGATGCATTGGAAAAGGTTCGAGCAAGACATCAATTTGCTCTATCGATCATCTATCAAGGTTTAGATTACTTTATGCTCAAGAAAGTCTTGAATGTTACTACTTCGAAGGACACATGGGAGATGCTTCACAACATATACCAAAGAGTACAAAAAGCAAAAGAGACGATCAAAGGAAAAGTCTCGTGCGGAGCTAATTCCAAAATTTCTATTGAAGATAAAGGTACTAAATTATGTCCTGATTATACTTTCCTTGCAAACAGATATGCAACACTGGATTGGAATGGCAGGTATCTTATATTTCTATGAGGAGTCTAAGGGCTGCATATGTTCAACTCTTTCATGAAGAATCAGCTGCAAAATTCCATGATCATGGCTTAGCAAATTTAGATTGAAGCTCTTGATCTTGAACCTTTGATTTATCGAGTACTTCTCTCGTGTTCCACTTCAATGGGACCATAATTTTGAGCCGTTGGCAACAACAATGGAGACTGATTAATTTTTCTGCATCTATGCTGGAAGAAATCTAAAAACCCACGTCCTACGTCCTTTAAATTCTACACATCTTATTTTGGTTCACTTTATGTCTTACACTTTTGTACTCTACATCAATTTGCCATCGGTATTTTGACCGTCATCTCAATTCAGAAGAAGGCAAAAGATTGACAGAATTCTTTCCATGAATAATTTTATCTCGATGTAATGTACCAAGTTCCATATTGGTCGGAAGAGAGCTAGTAAAGCAAATCATAATTAGAGACAGATTCTAAATGGTGAACACTAGAATTAGAATACTCAGTAAGAAGACGGAGACTCGGTCCATGTACATAGATTGGGCTAGTTTGGCACGTGTAATCCTAACTTTTAGCGTAATATATGCAATTTCATCCCCATCTTTTTCATTTGTTCAATATGATTCGTCTAGTTTGGAGATTATTTTCAATGTGGTCAAGATTTGATCACATTATTATGATCACATGAAGCCAACAACAACTGTAGCTGACCGCGTCATGGAGTTTCGCCTTGGAAATGGCCACCGTTGACTTCTACTTTACTGGTTTATTATTACTCAAGGTACTACAAGTATGTGCAGATCTCTCTCTCTCTCTCTCTCTCTGCATTTAGGAGGAAGTTGTGCAAGAAGAGCTAAGAACAAAGAGCTGTAAGTCGTCTTCTACTTTTTCTCTTTACCTGTTTATTCATATTTCTTTTATTAGTTTTGCCTGGAGAAGATCATGTTGAGTGAACTTGATTGATTTCATCTATGCAATCCTTGTGACTGAAGCCAGTCCTGCGATTAGTCTTCTTCATACACATTGATTATTTTATAGACCCATAAATATGGTTTCGAAAAAAAAAAAGAATTGCTAATTAGACTCTTGCTTGCCCAAAGTGAATAGATGGGAAAGGAGTATGAATATGAAGACGACCCAAAAGCACCAAAAGGCAAAATGACAAGGAGACCACCACACAATTACGTGGCCATTCTGAAAGATGCAGATGAACCAATCGACTCCTCGTCCTCGGAGAAGGTGTGTGACAAGCTCTCCGATGGAGTTCTGTTGAATAACAAGAAAAAGGAAAGTGTATTTGCTCAAATTGCTTTGGTGATTTCTTACCAGTATTTTGTAGCATATTCTATTCCTGCAAATTGCATTGATAGATTCAACTTGCTAACAAAATAGGTCCGAGTTGACTTTGCCTACAACCCATTTTCTTGATCCATGAAAGTGGGACCCCTAAATTTAAGAAATTGGACAATTTATCGGCATTCTCTTGAGTTGTTTCGAATTTTGCTCTTGCAGAAATACTGGGTTGACAAAGAGTCAAACAAGAACTGCTTCATGGTGCTTGCAAGAGATCTAGCGATTGCTTCGGGTGAAAACAAGGAACATTGGGGATGGATCGCATCTGAAGAGACGAGGTATATCATCTTTAGAGACAACATGGCATATGCCATGCCATCAGTGATGTGTAAACTATAAACTAAAGTTAGCAAAAAGAAATAAGAATGCACTGAGGAAAAGGAAACAAAGCAAACACAGAGAAAGATCGAAGAAAAGAATCATTTTCTCCCTTTTTTAGTTATTCCTTCTTAAGTTGAGTATCCCAATCTTTCCAATGAAGACCGACATCCCTCGCCCTTCAAGCGCCTCTTTCAGAATCAAGCACAAATCATCATAATGGATCGCTTCTGTCGTTTCTTGTTTATATGTTTTCAAGTAAAAACTCTCAGTTGGCTCAGCTTTCTTTCATCGGGTAGTGTGAAGTTTCGATTTTGCAATAGAGAGCTATTATTCAAGAGTAACCCATAAGCACATTATTATATATTTGAGTTATCCTGACATCAACAATCGTGTCATATATATTTTTCTCAATCTCAAATGGGAATTTTATTAAGATAACATAGTTTAGCTCAGATTGCTCGATTGCTTTCCTATATCTCTATGAAGAAGGTAAAGTTAATACTAAGAAAGCGTGGAAGAATTTCAGTAACGATCCTCGTGCCATAGGAGCCCTCTATCCCAATGATTTAGACAATTTTCCCCAGTTATACTTTCTTTTGATGCAAGTCAATCATACCTAGTCCACCTTTAACTCTAGTTATAGAAGGATAAAGTGAAGCTTGGAAAAAAAAATTTAGTTGCCTTAAAATTGGCAGAAATGGAAAATATTATAGAAAAAAAAAATCTTTTATAATCTTGACCGATTTGTACTTTCTTTCCTTTTTTCTTTGTATTATTGCTTATTGTACACATACTGGAGGACATACGCTTATGTCACCAGGATTACCACATTATTTTGTAGACATGTCTTAGTAAATTCTTAGTACACGTAGCATAACTCACTCTTATAACTATTATTTTCTTATTACCACCAAAACATCATAACTATTATCTAATAAGCTAATAAATGAGTAAACTTATGATGAAAAAGGGTCAATTCTGACCGTTGTTTTCTCTTTTATCTTCCCTATCCTTTTCCCAGAGGCAGAGGCAGAGGCAGGGAGGTAGAAGTGGCTGAACTACGAGGTGTGTGTCGGTTGGAAGTGAGCGGGAAGTTTCGAACGATTGCGCTCGCACCGAAGACTAAGTACGAAATTGCATTTGTGGTGAAAATGAAAAACTCATATAACCATTGGGATGTTCCTGTGACATTCACAGTCACTCTCCCTAATGGAAAGAAGGAAGAATGTGTCAAAAGCTTGAGAAGAGTGCCCCAACTACGTTGGGAACACATCCCGATCTGCGAATTCGTGATGTCGCCTGAGCATGTTGGCGAAGTCGCCTTTGCTCTTAATGAGCATGGTGGCAACTGGAAATCAGGACTTGTTATCAAAGGCGTTAGCTTTCGACCGGTTAGAGATACTTATGAACACTGGGATATTTAGGCGATCGCTAGAATCACGCAGGATCTTCGCTACGATCGGCTTCTTTCCTTTGATTGTTGTGCGGTGCTCCCCCATGTGCATCTTTGGTTCAGTGGATGTGATATTTGTTTTCAAAATTTTGTGCATAGTATATTGGAGCCAGCTGCTTTGGCTGTACAAACTCATCTTCTGCTGGCTCTGGGGTGATCAAACTCGCGAATTGCTCACTGTTGATGTTACTCGCGGATTAAGTTGCACGTAAACGAGTTTGTCCGGAGCCGTGCCTATTACCTGATTGTGTAAGCAATTCCATCTTAGTAAAGTCTAGTATTTCGTGGCTTTTTACAAGTGTTAGGAAGTTACAGATTCGTAAAATTGTCCGCCCTTGTAAGTAGATGAAGTTAGTTTCTCAGATTTAAAGGGACACCGTACTTTCTTTTCTTTTCTTTTCCTTTCTTTTCTTTTCTTTTCAACATCTACCAAGTAACGAGATGTAAACCCCATGAGGCAATCGAAAAAACTTGTCGATCCACACAGAATCTTCCCTGTTGATTTACAACGTCTTATATAGTCCAATATACAGGTAGATTCAACTATTTAGTACTTCAACAACGAGTTTAAGACGCTAAGGACTGCAACATATGAAGAGAGATGTCACTTGCTCCATATTTCTTTAATTTTTTGAAGGTCTGTAACCGTGCCTTGGTTTATTGGATAAATCTTCCAAGCTTTAGGCTTCCTTACTACTTGTCTCATTGTCTAACGAAAAATGCGATAAAGCTGCCGGAGGTCCCCAAACTTTTTCGATATATACAATATCATTCTTGGAATTTTTTTCTTAAGCTGTGAGATTTTGTGAGATCACTGCCAACTTTTTTCGATATATACAATATCATTCTCGAATTTTTTTCTTAAGCTGTGAGATTTTGTGGGACTATTGCCAATTATTCTAAAAGTCAACTTGAATTTTTTTTTTTTAAGCTATGAGATTTTGTGGAACCACTGCTAACTATTCTAAAAGTCAATTGTTTGGTGATCCCACAAAATCTTACATAGTATACCAATGTTGAGTGGTCTTGGGCCTAGAAATATTCGAACTCAGGACCTCTTGCTTTAATACCATGTGAGATTTGATGGGACCACTGTCAATTGTTCTAAAACATCTTATAAGCACGATATCATTTGTAAATTATATATTTGTTTGTTCTCTTTCGATTAAAATACCCAACAAAAATGGTGATGTAGCCCCTAAGTGCCACATAACGCCTATCTGGCAGCCACGTGGCGCCTATCTCACAAACTCTCTGTCTTTGTCCCTCCCTCCGTGTGTACGTGTGGTGGGTGACCGCGCTGCAGTTGCCTTAGCCCGGCGAGGGTCAGGCCACCTCCGTCGGGGGTTGGGAGTTGGCATTGCCGCCTTCTATTGGCCCGCAGCACTTCGTCATTCTTTCTCAATTTTACGTAGTAATATTGTTAAACAAGATATTTGTTCAACATTTTGAGCCACGTGAGTACTACGAGGTTGCCGCATTATATGAGCCGATGTAGCAATTGGCGGCTATGTCAGTATTTCCATCCATCAAGTTGACAGAAAAACTTATGTGAATAAGAGAATATATAGTTCAAGGATGATGTTGCACAAAAAAGAAATATAATCTAAAAACGACGTTACACAAATTGAATAAGTTCAAAAACCTCCGACTACTTTATCCCATTGAAAATTAAAGAAGCATGTGATTCCACGATGGAGGCTGCCAAATTTTTTGCTTGGAAGCAAGAGTGAGGAATTGACTGGTATAGGTCACTTTTCGCTCATCAAATTAATGAACAGAAGAAGTCAATGAAGCATGTGCTTTGGTGAAGAGAGACTTCACTAATGATCTAAGACAATATCACATGACTCTTCTTCCCCTGCATAACACGTTGTCTTCATGATCCATCTTGACCATTTCACGCTGTTCCCAGGGAAAGAGAACATATTTTAACGCCCCTAGTACATGAAGAGCCACATGTAAATATTCTTCTTCACTTCTTTCATTTCCTTATTTAAACAAAGAAATATAAAAAAGAAGAAGAACGCATTAGTTTTTGAGAAGTGGGAAATTAAGTTTATGTTATTCTACAACTCCACCGTTAGAATATCACAACTTGCCTTGCACAACTTGAGATTACCCACCAAGTCAATGTATAAATCTTTAATTGAAGGGATTATTGCATTTGAAATCCTAAAACTTGTTACGAAAGTGCAACTGAGTCCTAAAACTTGTCACGAAAGTACAATCGAGTCCTAAAACTTTCAAAAAGTGCAATCGAGTCCTAAAACTTGTCAAATTAATGAAATCAAGTTCTTCCGTTGATTGCATTTTTTAAAATTTAAGGACTCGATTGCACTTTTTGAAAGTTTTAGGACTTAATTGCACATTTGTAACAAGTTTTAGGACGTCCGATGCATTTATCCCTGAATTGAATGAGCGAGATAAAGTCACTGGGCTTCCCTAAACTTAGGCTTGGTTCAACTTATGCTAATTTGCTTCCAACGTTACTCTCCAAGCACACAAGCTCGTTACCCATGTTGTTACGCTGATCTTATACTTTCAGACGAAGACCGACAAGGATCATGGAGGTGGATCATTTAGTTTCCAAGCTCAGGAACTTCTGGAATGACTGGGACCTTAGGCTGATGGTTCTGTTGAGCCTTGCCCTGCAAGTATTACTCATCGTCCTAGGAGGTCGCCGCAAGTTCACTCGTAAACTTGCCCTCAGGGTAGCCGTCTGGTGCGCCTATATATCAGCAGACTCGATAGCGGGCGTTGCGCTTGGCATACTCTCAAGCAAGCTTGGTGACACCAATAAAGAACCCAGTTCCCTGGATGCGAACAGCAAGCTCATTGCTTTCTGGGCTCCAGCTCTTCTCTTGCTCCTGGGCGGGCCAGACACGATCACGGCTTATTCCTTCGAAGACAATGAACTGTGGCTGAGGCACCTGCTGGGACTAATAGTCCAAAGTGCAGTCACAATATACATCTACTTCGTGGCATGGGCACTTTCGTATCTGTCCATGTTAGCCTTCTTGATGATTGTGGCTGGGCTAATCAAGTTTGGGGAGAGGGTATGGGTCCTTTGGCTAGCAAGTAGCGATAAACTTAAAGAATCCATGCTCGATCCCGCCGATCCTAGCCCCAATTACCCTCGTTTTATGGAGGAATATACTCTGAAGCAGGCCGAAGGTTTCCACGTGACAGCCGATGAAATAGTTGAGGTTCAGGTGCCTGAGGATCTCTCGGCCAACGAAAACCTATCCAGTAGTAATGAAGAGTTGGTCCAAGGCCATCGCTTGCTCAAGATATTCAAGCGCCTATTTGTGGATCTCATTCTCAGCTATGACGATAGAGACGCGAGTTTATCGGTGTTCAAGGACAGATCATAGGAAAGTGCTTTTAAGATAGTGGAGATTGAGCTCGGATTCATGTACGATTTGCTTCACACAAAGGCCATGGTGCTATATACCCGATGGGCCTCATATCGCCGCTTCATCACTTTGTCGATAACATGCTTTGTATTGGCTTACTTCTCTTTTGGTAAAAGGCCTCACTACCCAAGCGTCGACCTCACCCTGACTTTCATCTTGCTTGATCTTGTCATTCTCCTAGAGTTGTATTCCATATTGTTGCTACTTTCCTCAGATTTGACCAATGTTTGGCTGAGCAAATGTGATAGTTCGATCTTATGGGTGGTCAAGCCTCTCCAATTGTTTAAACAGCCCAGATGGTCAAATTCAATGGGTCAATTCAGCCTTCTAAGTTTTTGCCTCCAGGAGAAAATCCTACCCTGCCACAAATTCCTGAAGCTGATCCACGTCCATGGGAAGCTAGAGAAGTACCATTACACAGATTACGAAGAACTACCCGATTCTATGAAGGGTTTTATTCATGGAAATCTCAAGGAGAAATTTGACAAGAACAACCAGCTAAAGTACGTGTACGATCACAAGGAATTTTGCACTCGCGTGCTTACAGGTTATGGGAGTCCTGGCCTGACTTGGAGTACAAAGTTAGAGTTTGACGAGTGCGTCTTAATTTGGCACGTCGCAACAGAACTGTGCTACTACACGGATCGCAAAGATAAAGAAAGGTGCCCGGGTTTCTTGCGGAGCAGGCTGCTCTCTCATTACATGTTTTATCTCCTCGTCATGTATCCTTTCATGTTGCCCAGTGGGATAGGCCAGATCCGGCTTCACGATACTTTCGCGGAAACTGCCAAGTTTTTCAAAGAAAAGCTACTCATGTCACCTAAAAAACGTGGGCATTGCCCCTGCTGCGGAGATACCTGCAACAGGATTTCGCACATTTTCAGGAGAAACCGAAAAACATCAGTTGAAAATGAAGCTTGACAAAAAGCCTGCCTGATGTTGCTCGCAGTGAACACCGAAGTACCGCCTGCCAAAGTCAAAGGAGGCAGGAGCAAGTCCGTCTTATTTGATGGATGCAGGCTCGCCTTGGGGTTGAACGAGAAGTATGATATTTCTCAAAAGTGGGAGATGATATCCAAGGTTTGGGTGGAGATGCTAGTTTGCGCAGCAAGTCAGTGTAGAGGAGACTGTCATGCTCGGCAGCTCAGGCGAGGAGGAGAGCTCATCACTCATGTCTGGCTCATGAAGGCTCACTTTGGCTTAACCGATCACTTCCAGATGACGCAAGGCCACGCCATAGCTAAGCTTTTTCTGCGATAGTTCATCTAAGTAGTTAGCTACAGCACGGTTGTAGTCGTTTTTGTGTGATCATGTAGTTTATATGCAGAAGTTCAAACTCTTGATTGATGGACATTTATAGTTTCATACTAGTGTTAAGCAAGTGAATTTCGTGTTTAAACGAGTTAATATCAGTCGCTAGTTTTAGTTCCCTTGTATGAAAATTTTCATCTAAGTTCAGTCTTCATCAACTTTTAATAACAGAAAGGAGGTGAGGGAGGGAAGACGCCCTCATTTATAACAAATCATAGTTGTTGATTATGTCTCGAAATTAATCTGTTTGATTTGAAGTCGATACGAGTCTGATGTTTTCGAGACACTCGAAGTGTTTGTGGGGGCTCGGAAACAGGGACAGACAACCAGAAAATGCGAGAAGACGGGCTGGCGTCTGGATAAGTCAGGCAACCAGGAAGGCGCCCAGGCTAGAAGTGGCCGGTTGTCCTGCCACATGCAGTTGGCATTCTCTCGAGAGGCCACAATACGTATAATCGTATATGAGCCTTCTATAATTATTACATGTTATGAGACAAAAAAAAATGGTTAATGCCCCGAAAAACCTTAAACTAGTATATCTGTGACAGATTTACATCAAACTTTAAAATAGTATATATGTGACAAATTTACCATTGGTTAGTTTTCGTTAAATTTTACCTTCAAATAGCTAAGTTGGATGCCACATGGCAGTTACTGGTGTACCAATTTGAGGTTTTACCCTCTGTTTGTCAGAAGTGTTCCAATTTGGGGTTTTTGTGGCATCAATCCAATTTAACGGAAATTAACAAAATATAAATTTGTCACAAGTGTACCACTTTGCGATTTTAGTGGTCAAAAAATTAGTAGAAGTAAATTTGTTGCATGTGTAACATTTTGAGGGTTTTTGTTGATTAAAAAATTAGTTTGGGGTAAATCTATCACAAGTTTACTAGTTTGAGGTTTTTCGTGGCATTAACCCCAAAAAATTTAATACTAACATAATGGAAAAGAACGTGGGTTAATACCACAAAAAATCTCAAACTAGTACACCTATCCCAAACTAATTTTTTTACAGCGAAAACGCCCAAATTGGTACACTTGTGATAAATTTACCATAAACTTAAATTTTTAAAATAATAATAATAACTTAGATGATGTTTCTTCAATTAACTCATTTTCTAGCAACATAACTCAGTCCATCTTCTCCGACAAACCCTAAAATTTGGGATAAATTTGTCATAGGTGTATCAGTTTGAAGTTTTACCCTCCGTTTGTCATAAGTGTACCAATTTAAGGTTTTTGTGGTATCAATCCAATTTAATGGAAACTAACGAAGAGTAAATTTGTCACAAGTGTACCACTTTGCAGTTTTGGTGATAAAAAAATTAGCATGAAATAAATTTGTCGCAGGTGTACCATTTTGGGGGGTTTTGTTTGTTAAAAAATTAATTTGAGTAAATCTACCACAAGTTTACTAGTTTGAGATTTTTCATGATATTAACCCAAAAACAAATCTAATACTAACATAATAGAAAAGAACATGGGTTTATACCACGAAAAATCCCAAACTAATACACCTACCCCAATCTAATTTTTTGACTGCGAAAACGCCCAAATTGGTACACATGTGACAAATTTACCCCAAACTTAATTTTTTAAAATAATAATAACAACTTAGATAACGTTTCTTCAATTAGCTCATTTTCTAGCAGCATGGCTCAATTTATCTTCTCCGACAAACCCTAAAATTTGGGGTAAATTTGTCACCATTCTACTAGTTTGAGGTTTTTGATAATCAAAAAATTAATTTGGGATATTTGTCATAGGTATACTAGTTTGGGATTTTTTTATGGTCAAAAAATTAGTTTGAGATAAATTTGTGTACTAGTTTGGGATTTTTCGTGGTAATAACCCAAAAAACATTGTAAGACAAATGACATTGAAAATAACATGGATAAGGACACCATAAGTGCCATAATTTTCATATAACGCTCACTTGAGTGCCATAACTTTTTTTCGACCACTTTAAATGCCATAACTGCTAAAAAAAACGTTCACTTGAGTACCATAACTTTCAATTGATTATTAAGTGCCAAATTCTTTTAAAAATGTTCACCCAAGTGTTGAAAAAATGACGTGACATAGTACTTGTGGTGAACGTTTTTAAAAAGTTATGGCATTCAAGTGATCGATTAAAAAGTTATATAGCATTCAAGTGATCAGAAAAAAAGTTATAGCGTTTAAGTAAGCGCTATACATAAGTTATAACACTCAAGTGATCGAAAAAAAAAAAAAAAAATTATGGCACTCAAGTGAGCACTGTATGAAAGTTATGGCACTTGTGATGTCATTTTTTCTTAAATGGTAACATCCAAAGCTGAAAATATTTTCCAGCATAGTGCCCGAATGTCTGGGCCTCTTTTGGCTACACACTTGGCCCCCGACATAGACCTGATCTGGAATTGTCTTAATATTTATATTTTATGTTTAGAAACATAACTTGTGAGAAACTTAAAGAGCTTTTAAGAGGGGTCATCCAATAGATTTTTATTTTTTTTGGTCTGGATCCAAGAGAGTTGAGAATGTGAAAAAATCTCCTTTCTTGCGATTGATTCTTGTGGGTTTAGGTGTTATCTAGGATTAGGATACATTTATGAGTGAGTGTGATTGAGCGATTGTAATCTTCTCTTTACCAATCATAGTGAAACCACATCGCCGATCCATGAAATAGGCACATCGCCGCACCATGTAAATCATTCGTGTTTAGGTTTAATTTCTGCAATTTATTTCTTGCTTGAATCTTATTGTTTGTTCAAGCTTTCACGTTAATTGTACAAATTGGTATCAGATTATTGGTATTTTTTTGTCGAAATCAGTGCATAGGTTACTGTTGATTAATTATCCTAGAAACTTTGCCTTTTTGCAATTATTGTTAGGGTTAATACCACAAAAACCCCAAACCGGTACACTTGTGACCAATTTACCCTAAACTAATTTTTTTGACCACCAAAAACCTTAAACTGGTACACTTGTAACAAATTTACCCTTTGTTACTATCCCTTAAATTTTACTTTCAAATTGTTGAGTTGAATGACACGTGACAGTTGACGGGTGTACTAGTTTGGGGTTTTACCCTCTGTTTGTCACAGATTTACCAATTTAAGGGTTTTTCATAGTATTAACCCAATTGAACGAAAACTAACAAAAGGTAAATTTGTCACAAGTGTAATAGTTTGCGATTTTCGGCAGTCAAAAAATTAGTTTTGTGTAAATTTGTTAGAGGTGTGTCAGTTTGAAGTTTTTTGTGGTAAAAAAAATTAGTTTGGGGTAAATTTATCACAAGTGTACAAATATAGGGTTTTCTGTGATATTAATCCTTATTGTTATGGCTTCTACGAAATTCAAATTGGAGAAATTTACTAATAGGAATAACTTTAACCCAAGGCTATTTAAGATGCGCGTGTTATTGGAGACACCGGGTTTGCATTTCTCGTTAGAGGGAGATGATCAATTTCCCTAGGGTATGAAAGTGGATGAAAAGCCGATAGTTTAAAAAAAGGCAAGGACTATTATTTTGCTGAATTTAGGAGAAGATAGCTTTGGTTGGAGTGGTAGATGAAACGAGTGTCGCTGCAGTTTGGGCAAAACTTGAAATTGCTATATATGTAGAAATTATGGGTGAGCATGGTCCAGGTGGGCGGTCCCGCCCTAGAACCGGGAATCGCCCACTAAGAACTGGTTCCAAAAAATTGGACTAGGAACCGCCCGTTGATTCCATGGGCCCACCTGGGAACCGGACCGACGGTCCGGTCCGGTTCCCGGGTGGGTCCATGGAACCAGTCCCTTGTACATCACATCTTGGTCGCGACCCAATTTCATGCTGTTATATGTTTAATATTTCTGTCATTTATTCTTTAAACCATGGTATAATGCTTTGTTATAGTTATAGAACTTCAAAAAAGCAGGTGAAAATAGGATAACTCCTACTGCTACTAAGTGAGACCATGATTCCGAACTTATAGCAGCATTTGCTTAGTTGATAAGGATCGTTATGCAAAGTTGCTTTCATGGATTAAAAGGAAAAATTTAAGTTCAACAGAGCAAATCCTCAGACAACAGAGCAAAATCCAGAAATGTCCTACATCAGACCCACGTATTATTCTCAACTCAGGGCAAAGACAGAGATGGTATGAGGTAAAAGCCATGCGATCATACTAGTTATTGACACAGATGCAGAGGCTAAGGCCTCGTGTGCGGGGCCCGCTTGACTTACATGGTTGAGAAGTCCATAGCAAGCTCCGAGAGGAACGTAAACAAGACGGGAGCAGAGGGGAAGGCATTTTGGTTTCCCCTTCAAAAGAACGAGACATGAGCGAGATAAGTGAAATAGGAATATTACCTAGTTTCGTGTGGCGAAGGGGAAGTCGAGGGGAATTAGCGACAACGGGGATGGAGACGAAGATGTCGCAGATATTGGTTTCTATTGCGCCTTCCTCCCCCCTTTCGACTGAGCCTTGTCTCAGCGATTGACGATCGACGAGGCCAAAGGGGACCGAGAGTGAGAGTGAGAGAGCAACGACGACAAGGCCATGATGTGGAAACTAGAGAGATTTTTGAGCGATTCTGAGTGGGAGAAGACACGATTCTTATTTTTAGCCTTAAGGTTTTATTTTTAAAAAACTGAATATATATACATATATAAATAATATATATACCGGTTCGAGTGGGCGGGTGGGCAGTTCTGCACCTAGAACTGGGAACCAGACCGATACCCAACTTGGAACCGTGAACCAGACCAGTCCCCTTAGGAACCGCCGGGTCTTGAGCGGTCCGGTCCGGTTCTTGGGCGGGCGGGCGGTTCCTGGTTCTTTTGCACACCCCTAGTAGAAATCACTCTTGAAGAATCTTATCCAACATTTTTTCACATTCAAGATGATTGAGGAAACATCAATCTAGGATCGCCTGAATCAGTTTAGTGAAGTAATCAATGATCTTAAAGAATGCGGATGAGAAGGTATATGATCAATGGCAGGCTATGATGCTGCTTTGTTGTATATTCGGGTGTTACTAAAGAGTGGGACACACTTGTAGATTAATATGAATAAGCCGTTGTAAATTTCTATTTGCCGATTATAGTGGAATTATCTCGTTGATCTCTCCTATTTGTGTAGACACACTGCCGAACCGTGTGAATTTTTCATGTTCAGATTTAAGTTCTACTATTTATTTCTTACTCGAATCAAATCTTTGTTCACCCTTCCGCGTTAGTTGTAACAATAGTTGATGCACAATCCAAACTATCCAATTGAGGTGAAAATTAATCTCCCAAGAATAGCGAGGTCAATTAAACTAGGAGTGAAATCTCATTCTACCGTTCTAGACTTTGTGGGCGTATCCTGTATTTACCCTATGAAATCCTGTGTGCATTTTGGTGAAGCAGATTAAATTAGACCAAGGGATAATATTCTGATGCAGTTCAGTTCAGCACGGAATTGATTACAGTATTTGGAGAACGCAGACAATGCTAAACAGACTCAGAGTAAACAGGAAAAAGAGACAGCCCGACCAATCAATTCAAGAATGGATTATAGTTCGGGTCAGTCTGTCAACAGACTTCAAATGCATGAAGGACACCTCTCTTCATACTCATTTAATTAGTGCCAAATTCGATGATGAGAGACAGAAGTGGAAGCTACCCCTTGCCAACTGGAATCTATTATTGATTAGCTTCTTGACATTCACACCGTGTTTCTTTAAGAGATATATGGGATGGTAGGTAGTGGCGCTCCGAAAGTCTTCGTCGTCTTAGACTTCTGTAAAATATAAGATGAACCCAAGTGATGCAGGTTTTGTTTTAAGTGAGCATGAGAACACGGAAACAAAATAGTAAATTCACCATTGTGTGATATGATAAACAAAATCTCTTAAGTAGATTGAACCCATTAGAAGAAGTCGTGTCATAAGATGCAACGGGGACATATTTAATCATTAAACATCAGATGCATTCCAAGTCTTTGCTCAAGTTCACATTTCTAGTAAGGTGAGATGGTGATGGGAGTCGTTTAAATATAATTCCCCCTGCAGTTTCGCATGTGCCGTTAGGTGCAGAACTAGAATAAAAAGACCAAGACCTCTCTTGATCAAGAGCGGTCAAGAGAGGTCTTGGTCTTTTTATATTAGTCTTGGTCTTTTTATCTTAATAATTCGATAGATATATTAGGTTCAAGGGAGGTATTGGTCTTTTTACATTCATAGTTATTCCATCTTCGCTATACCTTGCTCTTCTCTATAATCAAACCATGCATGTAATGCTTTAAAAAAATTCACTATTGCTGAAAGAAGTGGATAATAAAACCATAAGAGCAGATGGTCTTGCAGCCAAAATAATTGAAAAACATTGTAGTTGCTTATGTTGTTTGTTCAGATCCACATATTCCGTGGCATTAGTTCAAATTCCTGCTACATCTATAAAACCTTCACATGAACAATTCCGTTGTCTCTGATAATCATGCACAAGGAATCGGGATAAAAGGCCATACACTTCAATGACCCATTTTGAATGTGTGGATTTGGAGAATTCTCAACTTAGACGACCAAATAAACAACCTCATAAGAGCTTGTATAACAGCTTTATCAATAATTACATATTATGAATGGTCTAGAGACCAAATTAATTAAGTTTCTTGTCTCTATTTTGTCTGGGGTCCTCCGCTCCCCCCCCCCCCCCCCCC